>OX465298.1:74125675-75325675 GCA_949987735.1 Leucophora obtusa
AAATAAATAAATAAATAAATAAATAAATAAATAAATAAATAAATAAATAAATAAATAAATAAATAAATAAATAAATAAATAAATAAATAAATAAATAAATAAATAAATAAATAAATAAATAAATAAATAAATAAATAAATAAATAAATAAATAAATAAATAAATAAATAAATAAATAAATAAATAAATAAATAAATAAATAAATAAATAAATAAATAAATAAATAAATAAATAAATAAATAAATAAATAAATAAATAAATAAATAAATAAATAAATAAATAAATAAATAAATAAATAAATAAATAAATAAATAAATAAATAAATAAATAAATAAATAAATAAATAAATAAATAAATAAATAAATAAATAAATAAATAAATAAATAAATAAATAAATAAATAAATAAATAAATAAATAAATAAATAAATAAATAAATAAATAAATAAATAAATAAATAAATAAGTAAATAAATAAATAAATAAATAAATAAATAAATAAATAAATAAATAAATAAATAAATAAATAAATAGATAAATAAATAAATAAATAGATAAATAAATAAATAAATCAATCGATAAATGCGTTTGTTTCTCTCTGTCTAATGTTTTATGTAATAATACAGTTTAGTACCTGAAAATGCTCGTATGAGTTTTATACCGCCATGGTTGAAGTAATAGCTTGACCCGGAAAATCCTCAGTGCAATATTAGGTAGTCCAAATGAAGTGTAGTGATGTCCAGTTTTTGACTTTATTATAGGTGCAATTGAGTTTTAAGCCCATTGTGTTAAATGTAGTGAAGTCCAGTTTTTTTGTAATACCTAGAAAGAGGGAGTAAAGTTCCACAAAGTAAAGTCTTATATGAAGCAATATTTTAAAGATAATACTTCCCTAATAGCTCAAAATTTTCAATAATTTTTTTTTAAGTTGTATAACTCAGTGATAATTTAGTGCCCGGCTAACTCTGGTGTAGGGATTAGATCGTGGGTGTGGCCTACGTTGGGCGCTGTGGGAACCGGTTACAAATTTACTGGCGTTAAATTTAACTTCAGAACTCCTTGATGAACACCCGTCACTGTTGTTTCTGCGGCAGGCCTTGAAACCTCAGAGTTTTGTTATGGGTGTGGTTGTAAAAGTGGTGGTAATGGCTAGGAAAATGGAAGAATAAGTTTTTTTTATAAATTTTAAAATAAAGGTTATATAACCCCAGCAAACAAAGATGATCATTAATGACTCAGAATTGAGCTCCAAAAACATAAACATTTGTCCACTTTTTCCTATGAAAGTGGTCCGTCCAAAAGAGCCCCCTGTGTACTCAGAAATGACTCCGAAAAAATAACGTATAAAATTGAAATTTTCTTCATAAATTTAAATAATTTTGGAATCTTCTTTGAGTCCGAAAAGTGAACCCTCGTTTTGAGACAGCTTTTTAGATTGTAGAGACAACTTTTTGGATTGTTTTCTGAGGGTTCAAATTTTTTACCAAAAAAAGAGTGTTTTCAGAAAAACAATAATCATTTCTATGAGCCATTTAAAAATCTTATTTATGAGCGCTCCGGAATTGCTGGCTGGGACGTTTTTATTTGCTTCCCCGGTAGTAAATGGTCAAACTAGTTTTAAAAAGTACCAGTTGTTGGACTAGTAATTACGAAACTAGTTCTCTTAATAATCATTTTTTTTTTGTATAAAACAATTGTTTAGACAAATTACCTAAAATAAAATGCGAGTTTTGAAATTGTACCTTGGTTTTAAATAATACAATCTGAGTTTGCGAATAAACACTAAATTTTTTTATTGTGATCAGAAATCGTAATCAGGATATGTTATAAATTGTATTTAGTAGATTTTTGTTTTTTTTATATGCATAATTCAGCTCTTAACCAACTGATCCGTAACTAGTATTTTGTTTGCTTCGGTATAGTTGGTGGTGTGAGTGGGGCCAAAGGTACGAGTTCCCGGAATAGAAACCTGAAAATATGCAGAGAAAAACAAAAATTTATTAGCAAAGAAACTGTTATACTGCCAGGTGGAACGTAAATTTTATGGGACATGAATATAGAGCTTTTAGTTTTTGTATAATTGAAATTGAATTATTGAAATTAAAATTATTAAATAAAATAATTAAAAACTTACCTGTAGTTTTGCCGGTGGTTTGTCGTTTTTGGGTTTTGTTGTTTTTTTTGTACGTTGCATGTAGTTTGTGCGTTGCGTCTAGAATGTAGATTGTTTGTTGTTCATGTGTTTTGTTGTGGTGATTTTTAATTTTTATATTTAGTAGAACCTTTTGATTTGCTTTGTTTATTTAATTTTGATGTTTCTTTTCTGCATTTTTTTTTGGTTTGATTTTTTTTAATTTTTAGACGTTTTTAAATCATTTATTTTAGGAGTTTATTGTTCGGAGCGTGAAAGTTGGATATGGTACGAATGTGTTTGGAATGAATGTTTGGTCGAATGGTTGCGGGTTGGGAAAACACGACTTGCTCAGAGCTAGCTGAGGTGTCAACCTAGATCCGATGTGGACGAAGTATCTTAACATGTTAGCGCGCATTGAAGTTTTTTTTAATTCCAGTTTATGTAAAGGTAGACCTGGCAATTCAAGTAAATTCACAAATTCAGTTGGAAAATTTACTGTATCGGTTTCTTCCACCGGTGCTTCGTTACCTGCAGTTTAAATATCAGAATATATAAGTTCCATTCTTTTTCTAAGGTTTTTTCTCTTTTAGAAAATTTGTTTAACTTTTTGGAGAGTATGTTTCAATGCTACATAAGTTTCATATTCCGTGGATAGTGTTTGAATAGGCAATTAAAAGGGGTTCTTCACCCCTTTTTGTTCCTCCCAGTAAAAATGCCAAATATATGTAATCTGCCTCAATCGCATGCGAAATTTCAAGTACCAAACTCTGGCAGTTTGAGTCATTCAAATTCCATTCCATTTTGTTTAACAATTTCAGTGTTCCAATGCAACTCCTTCCAAGATTCCATTTCGTTCACCATTCCATTGCATTTCGTTCCCATTAACTGTTATTCCAATTCCACTCGTGCCCCGTTCTATTCCATTTCGTTCCTACTGTCTTGTGTATCGATATTGATATTAGTCGCTTCTCTTTCCATTCCATTTCTTTGCACTTGCTCCGTTCCATTCCTCTTTTAACTGCGGTGTTTCAATTCCACTCGTTCCCCATTCTATGCCATCTCGCTCCTCATTCCATTTCGTTCTATAGTCCAGTCCTTTTCGTTCCCTCTTCCAATCCATTTCCATTGTGTATAATTTCAATTCCACTCGTTCAACGTTTATATCCATTTCGTTCCACTTGTGTAGTGTTTCAATTCCACTCGTTTCCTATTTAGTTTCTTAATTTTAGTGTTCCATATACACTCGTTCTTTAAATTTTAGGTTTCTAGTTAAAGACGCAGATGTTCAGGGGGGGGGGACAATTTTCCCCTTTTGAGCCACCATTTTTACCACGTTCCTGTCCAAAGTCCTAAAAATGCCTTGTCGATAAGTTAGCCCATACTCCAAGGAAAACATATAATAGATTACGGGTTTCTAGCCGAAGGGTTCGGTTAGGCCATCAAGAGGGAGAATTATTCCGTTTTTACCCCTCCCGGTAGGAATTTCCAAAAATTCCGAGAACGTCTGTGTTGGAGGAGGAACCTACTACCAGAGACACAAGCCAGCCGCCGTAAGCCGTTTAAGCCGCAGGTCATTTTTGTCTCAGCCGCCGCTGCCGATTTTTTTCGGCTCATTTCGGCTGGAAGTATCCTTTTTCCAAAATAAAAAAATTAAAAGCAAAGTTTTATAGTCAGAGCTAAGAAGGATTTTTGTCATAAATATTTCTTAAGTTGGAAGTTTTGCTTGAAAACTTCTGACAGATTTCGCTGAAATTTGCATATGCAATAGAGGAGAGAATCCAAATGAACACGTCTTTAGCACCCATACACTAATAGAAAAAAGTCCGTAAAAAATTTAGTAAAAACTACTAAAAATTAGTTAAAAATGATGCTGCAGAAAAAAACTGCTAAATTAGCAGATTATTTTTGCTATATATTAGTAATATAGGAACAGCAAAACTAAAACTGTTAAATATACAGAATTTTAGTTATATATGAGCTAAATTTTTGTAAATGGTGATTAGCAAATTAACCTGCTAAAATCAGCAAAAAATTTTGCTAAATAATTAGTAGCCTAAAAAATCACCAAAAAATTTAAAATTTTCGAAGTTTTTTTTTCGATTTTTTTTTTAAATGCAAATAAAAATCGAGCCTTTTGAAAACAGCAGTTTACAATTTTTTAGCAAATATTTCTGCTGATTTTAGCAGAATAGGCTGCTATTTGCATTCAACTAAATTTAGCTTAAAAATAGCAAAAATTTTGTAGATTTAACAGTTTATTTTTGCTATTTTTAGTCTAGAAATATTTAGCAAAATTTTCTGCAGATTTTACAGTACAATTTGCTATTTTCAATTAACTAAAAGTTAGCCTAAATATAACTAAAATCCTGTAAATTTAGCAGTTTTAATTTTGCTGTTCTCATTTTACTAGTATTTAGTAAAAAAATCTGCTAATTTTAGCAGTTTTTTCTGCAGCATCATTTTTAACTAATTTTTAGTAACTTTTTCTGCTATTTTTACGGATTTATTTCTATGAGTGTAGTTTTGGATACAAATTGCACAATGTTACAAAATAAAATAAAAAATATACATATATACTTTTCAAATGACCAAGTGTAGATTGTAGGCAGAGCTTCGATAGAATTAATTCAATTTTAGCTTAATTCGCACAAAACCGAATTCAGCTTTAGAAATTGAATATATATCATTCCATCAAAACATTTCTTTATAATTAATTCATAGGTTTCATTCCCAAATTTTAATATTAAATAGAATGCATTCTTATGTTGAATACATTCCTTATAGAATTACAATCAATTTAAGTAATTAATTTTTTCATTAATTCTAATCTTTTACAAAATGGCTTATCAAAATTGTCATTTTATTCAATCAGTAAAAGATCTAAGGTATGAATATACTAATGATTCTGACAACACTTTAGTTTATAATTACAAATTAAATAAAAATGTGGCTTATTTTAGGGATTTAATATTGATATCATATACACAACCCTTAAAAATAATTAAAAACGCAACATTCAACAATCAGTAAAAGATCTAAGGTATGAATATACTAATGATTCTGACAACACTTTAGTTTATAATTACAAATTAAATAAAAATGTGGCTTATTTTAGGGATTTAATATTGATATCATATACACAACTCTTAAAAATAATTAAAAACGCAACATTTGTTTTAAACTTTTACAAACCGAATGAAACGTGAAAGATCATTATAAAAAGAATGAATTCATTTACTATGCATGAAAATTAAAAGAATGAAGCCAGTGATTGAATTCATTAGGAATAGTATAAATGTAAGATATATTAGTAAATTTTAATTAAAAGTCCAAAAGTAAATTAAAGAATTAATTCATTCGAATTTATGGTCGTAGGTTTGGTTAAGTAGATCACATCAAATTTCAGTACAAAAAAATGTTAAGTTATTTCTCGGTCGACTTATAAAATTGGGGAGATATTTACAATAATCGACGCTGTTCTGAGTTCCGAATTCACAAAAAAATTCTAAAGTGAAACATTCCGAATTTTTTAGCTGTTCCGTGATCCACATCCGAATTATTTATTTCGTGAAAAGTTGGTAATTTCAGCAAAAGGTTTGCTGAAAATCAGCGAGCTGATTTTTACCAAAAAAAAATAGTAATCTTCAGCAAAAGTTTTGCTAACACTTAGTCGACTGCAAATGAAAAAAATCCTTGTTAAAATCACTAAACTTTTTGCTGAATATTAGTAGACTGAAAAAAACTCAAAAAACTTGTAGCGAAATTTTACTTTAGTTAATTTATTTGCTGAAAATTTAAATATAGAATATGTGTAGAGTTGTTTTCCTTTTTTTGTCATTTCCGTTTCCAGACAAGCTGCGACATCTACATCTAGTCTATCTGGTTGTCGTCCACACTATGAATGCTGTTATCAGCACAATTTTTGTAGCAAAATAAATTAGTAAAACATTAGTTCAAAATTAGTTTAGTGCTAAAAAAATATAACTAAAATTTTTGCTGAAAACGGAATTTTAGCAAAAAAATTGCTGAAAACTAGTACACTTGATATACAAGACGTTTTACTAATTTTTCTACTAACTTATTTTTTTGAGTGTGTGTTTTTGCACTATTGACTATGATTTTCCATTTATTAAAATAGTTATGTGCAATTTCTAGTGATAATTCGAGGTTATTTATTATATCTTCAGCTAATACTCTAGGGCACAATAACGCTGTGTCATCTGCAAAAACGGATGTTGTACAACCATGAAGAACTGGGAAATCTGATGTATAAATATTGTAAAGGATAGGTGAAAGACAAGATCCTTGTGGACAACCTGCATTTACAACGAATTTATTTGAAGAACATTTTCCAATATGAATTCTAAATTCTCGATTTTTAAGATAACTTTTGATTATCTTTATGAGGGTTGTGGGAAAGTTTAGGCTACTCATCTTAAAAATAAGTGCATGCCATACGGAATCGAATGCTGCTTTAACATCCAGTAAAACCATGCCTGTTGACTTATCGTTTGTAAAGTTTGTCTTCACTATTTTTTTATTCTTACTAATGCGTGCGATGTATTTAGACCGCTTCTGAAACCAAATTGTTGAGTAGGTAATATGTTATTTTCTTCAATAAAGGTGTTCAATTTGTTTTTAATAATTTTTTCAAAAATTTTGCTGATTGTTGGTAGAAGACTAATCCGGCGGTATGAAAGTGGGTTGTCGTTTGGCTTATTTGGTTTGGCAATTGGTATAATTTTAGCTTCTTTCCAGCAACTGGGGAAATAAGACGCTTTTAAACATGAGTTAACTATTATCGTAAGAAGTTTTATACCAATGTTAGGGATATTTTTAATACATAAATTATTGATACCATCTATAGCTGGTGCTTTTTTATTCTTTAACTTCATAATTAGGTTTTTTATATACGATTCTGTAATAAGAGTACAGTAGACGCTCGCAAATTAGAGCTTTCAGTAATTCGAACGTCCAGAAATTAGAATCAATGTTTGCAATACATTAAACGCTCTGAAATTCGAATTTAAAATTCTAATTTCTGAGCGTTTTTTTTTTGGTTATTTGAATACACAGGAAATCCCCAATTTATTTTTATTCTGTTTGAATAAAGTAAAACTAAAAAGGGGAATCACCAAATTATATATGTTTTTCCCTATTTGTTTTTTTTTGTCGCATTTATGTACATTTTTGGCTAGTTTATTTGTGAAATTTGATACGCGTGTACATATTATTTGGCAGTCTCTATTAAATAGTGAAAGTGTATCATTTAAAATGTTAAATAAACGTAAAAAAACACTTTATCATTGGAAACTAAAGTCAAAATATTAGAAAAGCTTTACAAAGGCGTTCAAGGGAACCGGTTAGCCCTAGATTTTAATGTGACAACATCTTCAATCAGCTACATCAAATCACATAGAACAGCAATATTAAATGCTCTTTCAAACACATATCAGGAGGCAAACAATAAATCTTTGCACAGCGCTGAATATCCAAAAATGGAACATCGTCTGTATGAGTGGTTTTTAAATCAACGAGAAAAAAGTGTACATTGACTGGGCCAATATTAAAAGAGAAAGCTAAACAAATATTTAGAGAGGAATATCCCGATAAAGATGAAAATGCATTCCGGGCAAGTGATGGATGGTTTACCAAATTTAAGAAGCGACACGGTATCCGTTTTTTAAAAATTTGTGGCGAGATTCTTTCCAGTGATGTTGCTTCAGTCACTCCTTTTATTCATCGATATCGTGCAAAGATCCCTGAGATGGGTTTAATGGAGTCACAAATATATAATGTAGACGAAACCGGATTATTTTTTCGTTGCCTACCAGACAGAACCTATGTCTCTGCTTTTGAAAAAAACGCCCCTGGACATAAAATTCAAAAAGACAGAATTTCAGTCCTACTTGGTGCAAACTCTGATGGATCACACAAATTAGTTCCATTGGTAATTGGAAAAGCAAAAAAACCCAGGTGTTTTAAAAATTTCAATAATCCTCTGCATTACAACTTTTCAAAAAATGCTTGGATGACTTCTCGGATTTTTCACGAATGGTTTCACGGAATATTTATTAAAGAGGTAAACAAAAATATTGATTTCAGGTTCAGTACATAATTTTAAAATTTTTTTCTATTCACAGGTGATCCGCTTTTCTCAGGAAAATAATTTGCCTCCGAAAGCCATTTTGCTTATAGATAATTGCTCCGCTCATACACCCATTGAGAAACTTAAAAGTGACGATGGAAACATAGTTGCATTATTCTTTCAATTCACCAAATGTGACAGCAGCTTTACAACCAATGGATCAAAACCCTATTAAGTTAACAAAGCTCAATTACAGAAGTATGTTTCTTTCTCAGTTAATTGCTGAAGGTGATGAACTGAAGAATCATTTGAAATCCCATTCGATCCGCAATGCTATATTATTACTGAAACAAGCTTGGGATGCGGTACCACAAAGTGTTATGAACAAATCTTGGTCAAAGTTGTCCAATTGGGACTCTAACCAATACGACAGCGACGATGACGTGCCAATAGCACAATTGTTGCAAATAGATCAGGACTGCAACGAAGTTATTCAGATAACTCAAGCTCTTTTAAAAGAAATAGCTCCCAACGATTGCATCGGTATAGAAGACATCGACAGATGGAATGAAGATATGTTTGATGACGGATCTGTTTATGTTCTCAGTAGCGATGGTGAGTCTTCAGATAGCAGCGAAGACGACGTTGTTGCAGTATCATCAGTTGTCTCTAATACTACAGCCATTGAAAGCGTAAATAATTTAATAAAATGGTGCAATAACAGTGAATTGTTTTCAACTAAGCACATAAGTAATCTTTTGTCTCTCCGTAATGATATTTCGGATTTAAAGAAACCAAAAAAAAAAAAAAACAACAAATATAACTGATTATATGTCAAACAAAGATTAGTTGTTAACTTGGCCATTGTTTAATTTTAATTGTTTAATTTTTTTTTAAATACAGTTTTTTAGTTTTTAATTAAAAAAAATACATGTGATGTAATTGGACTGCATTGCTATGTTTTGTTGCCATTCGTTTTTTTTTTATATTCATATTTATACCCTACACCACTATGTGGTCAGGGTATTATAAGTTTGTGCTGATGTTTGTAACACCAAAAAATATTGGTCGTAGACCCACCTTATAGTATACCGATCGGTTCAGAATTTTTTTTTTTTTATTTCGATTTAACGATGTCCGTCTGTCCGTCCGTCCGTCTGTCCATGCAATCTTGTGCGCACTCTACAGGTCGCAACTATTAAGATATTTTGATGAAATTTGGTACGCAGACCTATGTTGGCCCAAGGACGAACAAGTTTGATTTTGGTGAACATCGGTCCACGTTTAGACCTAGTGCCCATATAAGGGTCCTACCAAAATTATACTGTTTATACGCTGCAGGTCGTAAATATTAAGATATTTTGATGAAATTTGGTACACAGACCTATATTGGCCCAATAACGCGGCCTATTGATTTTGGTGAACATCGGTCTATGTTTAGACCTAGTGCCCATATAAGGGTCCTACCAAAATTATACTGTTTATACGCTGCAGGTCGCAAATATTAAGATATTTTGATGAAATTTGGTATATAGACTTATGTTGGCCCAAGGACGAAGCCTATTGATTTTGGTGAACATCGGTCCATGTTTAGAACTAGTGCCCATATAAGGGTCCCCCCAAAATTATATTGTTTATACGCTGCAGGTCGCAAATATTAAGATATTTTGATGAAATTTGGTACATAGACCTATGTTGGCCCAAGGACGAAGCCTATGGATTTTGGTGAACATCGGTCCATGTTTAGAACTAGTGCCCATATAAGGGTCCTCCCAAAATTGGCTTGGTTACAAACTGCAGGTCGCAAATATTAAGATATTTTAAGCAGTTGTATTAATTAAGCAGTTGTATGCAGTCGTTTACTTCACGGTTTGTATCAGCATCGCTTAAATTAATAGAATATAAATTATTATTTTTGAACGTTTCAGCTAAAATATTGCATTTTTCAGTAGATGACACATATTGAGTTCCGTTTTCAAAAAGTGTAGGTATTTGCTTTGGCTTCTTCCTTAATACTTTTGTAATATTCCAAAAGGGGGGAGAGCCTTTTTCAAGAGTCGCCAAGTAATTATTCCAAGAATAATTTCTAAATTGAGAGATTTGCTCTCTAATAGTTAGGTTAAGATGCCTCATTACTATTTTATCCCGTGTATGTCTATAGCGTATCCAATTTCTTCTGACATAGTTTCTGGTAGTAATCAGATTTTGGATTTGTATTGGAAAGGGTTTATGATGGAATGATATCTCCTTTTTGGGAACACTAACATCTATTGCAGTTTTAATGGAATTATTTAATGACCGTATCATGTCATAAATAGTATCTGTATCTGTCGTCATATTATAATTGTAGTTTCTGAGAGAATCTTTTACATGTTTAGAGTATCTTTTCCAATTAGCTTTAGAATAAACATGTATATAGTTTTCAGCGCTATTGTTTCCATAGTAATTTAAGGTAGTTTTAACAGGAAGGTGATCTGAACTTAAGTTATTAGAGGTTTCTATTGCTGAAAATATTTGTGGAACATTTGTTAAAAAATAGTCAAGAGTAGAAGGCTGACTTCTTGATGCAGTTGGAATATACGTTGGATTTGGTAGATATTTGAGAAAAAAATTTCTGATTGCTAGCTTGTCATGCAGAATATTGCCCCAGCAATTAGATCTTACACATCCCCATAATTGATGCCTACAATTGAAATCACCCCCTAAGATATACTTATTGCTGTTCTTTGTAAGTTTTTCAATATCAGAAGAAAATCTGCTTTTTTTATTGTTGTCACTGCCGGCAGCCCCACCAGGAAAGTAAGAAGAAAAAATATCAATGTTGCCATTTGCTGTCAAAAGTTTTATTCCGACATTCTCAATTAAATATGTATTAAACACTGGAAGTACTTGATGTTTTAAGTTCTTTTTCACAATAATAGGCACTCCACCGCCAAATGAATCTCTATCGATAATTATTGATACCTCAGGATTTAACTTCGTCTCCGATAATAAGCATATATGAATATTATTATTAATCAAAAAATCAAACAGTTCATCTTTTTTATTTCGGATACCTCTGGCATTCCATGACATTATATTTACTAGATTTATATTTATAAATTCACCCATACAGAAATTTACAAGCCAGGCTGGTGATCACCTGAAATTGTTCTGCTTTTGATTTGCAGGTTTTCAATCCGTTTATAAGTTCTAAAGTTAGATTTTGCATTTCTTCTAAGGAGAAAAGATTATCATTATGAGTTTTGTTGTTAACATTTTGTTGGTTCCAATTACTAAAGACAGGGTTTGTTGTCTGCTGTAAGGAATTAGGAAAATTATAATTATAATTTGAATGATTTTGAAAGTGTTTCGGAGTGTTAGTTTTTTGGTTGGAAAACCGTTTTCTAATTTGAATATAACTTTGTCTATTGGGACATTGAGGTGAATTGGATTTATGTGGTCCACTACAGTTAGCACATTGAATTATATTCTCTTTACGTTCTTCTGTCTTGTGTCTGCCAGCACAATTTGCACAAAAGGTTTTTACTTTGCACCTTGATGCCCCATGGCCAAACATCTGGCAATTATAACATTGGGTGATCTTGTTTTGATGGGATTTTTGATAATCACAACTCACTCTAATATAATCGATATTTGAGAAGTTTTTTCTTAACTCATTGGCTCATATGAATAAAAAATAGATATTACTAATAGGGGGAAATACAAGGTTTTTTAAGCATTTACTTCCCAAATCTAGTCTGCTTGGGAGTAGACTAGAAATTTAATTTTTTAATTTTCGTTTACATTTCATGCTATTCTACCAGGCAATTGGTAAATTTGGAGTTAAAAGCCATTCCTAAGCCCAAAGCAATTACTTCGAAGTAATTGCTAAGTTTTATTCATATGACCCATTGGCTCATATGAATAAAAAATAGAGATTACTAATAGGGGGAAATACAGGGTTTTTTTAGCAATTACTTCACAAATCTAGTCTGCTTAGGAGTAGACTAGAAATTTAATTTTTTAATTTTCGTTTACATTTCATGCTATTCTACCAGCCAATTGGTAAATTTGGAGTTAAAAGCCATTCCTAAGCCCAAAGTAATTACTTCGAAGTAATTGCTAAGTTTTATTCATATGACGCATTGACTGTTATTGATTTACGTTTAAAGTACACAACATAGATAATTCTTTCTTGTTTTGACTGTCCAGTTCTTTAGACGAGTTTTACATCCAAGCACTCTAGGCCAATATCGATCAGCTTAGTTTTTAACAATATGGGGTCTAATTTATCTAGTCCAAATAACAGTGCCTTGTAAGGACGTTCATTTTTACTGGCATAAGTAAAATATTCAAATTTTTTATCTAATATTTTTATGATTTTTTTATAATCGTCCAATGTGTGACAAAATAATTTAATTCCGATTGAAATTTTTTCAATGCATAATCAGTCATGTTGTTAGTTTCACATAACTCTCTTATATCTTCTATTTTACATTTCAAAATAGTAAGGGGTGGAATAATATTCTTAACATTTTTTTTGCACAGTAATCTCTTCTTCATCATCATGCAATGTTTGTAAAGGTTGAAAATAATTTGTATTGTTAACGGCAGTGCCGTTATTATTCTTGGATTTTTTCATTACGTTATTTTGTGTGTTGATAAGAGTTTCATTGTTTTCATAAGATCTCTTAATTTTTAAAGTTTTAATGATGCTTGTTTTATTTTTATATGCAAGCTAGGCTTGATTTTAGCACTACCGACGGTAATTAATCAAACGATGTGCATAGATCAAGATCACAGCAAGAACTGGCACAGATTTTTTTGAATTACAATGAACCGTTAAATTTAAATATATGTTATTTAAATTATATTTTGCACCGTGTCATTCATAATAATTTATTTTAAAATTAGTCTATGAATATTAAAATTTGGTAGTAACAACAAATTTTCGAAATTTTTAATTCCGTGTGATTTTACAAATCAACTCTAATTAAAAAGTTTCGGAACTAAGAACAGGGGTGAATATCTGAATTTTTTAACTTTTCTTCTAAGTTTTTCAACTTTGACATCTTTTCGAGCATAATTTTCTTCGAACCATATTTTTTTCTAGTTTATTCTAAAAACACATTTAATTTTGAGTGAAAATAGAGTTAGTTTATTTCTAAGTTCCGAATCCACATAAAAAATTCTAAAGTGAAACATTCCGAATTTTTTTGCTGTTTGTGATCCACATCCGAATTATTTTCTTCGTTTTATTTCGTGTTGGAAAAGCTTGTTGAAAGTAAAAGGACTATTTTGTTGCAAAATTGAATATGTTAAAATTTATTTTAAAATTTGTTGAAACAGTCAATTTCCGACATTTTGAATTTTGTGTGATTTTACAAAACCACTCTAATTAAAAAGTTTCGGAATTCAGAACAGGGGTGACAGTGTCAAAACTCTGTTTTTGAGCGACTTCAAGCACTTAACAATTTGAAATTCAGCAATTTTTCAACCGATTTTGAATATTGTAACGTTTTTGGAAAGACGAAAAATTTAGCTTTCCAAATATATATAGAATTATTTATTTGTAACTGAAATATGTTGACAGTTATTTTAATATTAAAATTAATTTTTTTTAATTTGTATACTTTGACGGCTTTTTTACAGTATTAAACAATTCTTTACTATTGTAATTCATTCTGAAAGTGGGTTTAGTTCTTAGTAAAATCAGATTCTTTTGTTTAAATTAATTAAAAATTTAAAAAGTTATCGTAATTTTTCTAAACATTTAATTTCAGCAACTCGATGTTCTTGTTTTCACAATCATTAAGGTTAATATTTTCAATTTTCTTATAAATGCAGAGATTCCATGTTTATAAAAAAATGTATAACTTTGACAATTTTAAAGAGATTAAAGTAGAACTTCATTTTACCCTGAATAAAGAATAAATTACATAAAAATTAGTTTTTTTTAAACAAAATATTGCAATTAAAAGCCGTCAAAATTAAACAAAATAAGAAAAAATTAAGAAAATCAGTTTTATTTGAAAATATTTCCACACAATTTTGTTGAATATATAAACATATGTATGTATATATTTGGAAAGCCCAACTATCTCTCCTTCTAGCTCCGTTCAAAAACTAAAAATCCTAAATTTGTAATTTTTATCGATGAACTTTTTTTTAAAATTATTTTTTTTTTGATAATTCCAAATTTTTTGCACAATTTTCTACTGCTATATTTTGGAAAAAACCTTAAACATCTTTAAATTACGTGCTTGCGCCGCCGCCGCCGATTATTTTGATCGGCTTGTTTCCCTGCCTACTACATACATAATTTTAGGTCTCTATATCCAGCAGTTTGCCCAACTCGGCAAGGGGGAAGTTTTTTCACTTTTTACCCCTCCCGGTATGAGTTTCGAAAAATACCGTCTTAGGGGACGTCTACGTTGGAGAAGGATCCCAAATACCGAATTTAAGCTCCCTAGTTCCAGCAGTTTGGCCAGGCCGTTAAGGGGGAGACTTTTCCTGTTTTTGACCTTACCTATGGAAATTTCCAAAAATCTCATCTTAGCGGATGTCTACAATAGAGAAGGAACTTTAGTACCAAATTTCAACTTCCTACCTCCGGCAGTTTAGGCAGGCCTTTAAGCGGCACTTTTCGCTTCATTAATCCCCATTTTTGCAATGTCCCTGTCCAAAATTCCACAAAGCACCTTCCCGATAAGTGAGCCCATACTCCAAGGAACATATGTTTTACATTTCAGGTTTCTAGCCAACACTCAGGGAATTATGTAGGTAACATCAACTGCAAATGACAGTTAAAATAACTGCATTTGCACTTAAAAAGGTGTAGACTACATTTGCAGTTAAATTAACTGCAATATGAACTTATTTTGAACTGTTAAAAATCAACTGACAAATGTAGTAAAAATAACTACAAATGCAATTGAAACAACATACATTCAAATTATGGTAAAACTGTACAAACAACTGCAAATGTAGTTAAAAACACAAATAAAATTTATTTTAAAAATTATTAATTTAATAAAAAACAAATTTATGTAAACACGCTTAACTTAATTTTATTCTATAATAAACTTAAAATTGAGAAATCAAAATTTACACTTAATGTCACTTTTATTTTTCACTATTAAGATATTGTTGTAGATCTCCGTCTGTGAGGGATGAAATATGGTGTTGTTTGGCTTTCTTTTTTTCTCCAGATAAAAGAACTGAAAGAAAATAAATACAATATTTTTTTAACATTCCCGTAAATAAATTTATATTTTATATTATAAAACTTACCTTATTATTTTAATAATTTAACAAAAAATATATAACCTTTTCCGTATTACGCGTCCTCACTCTTTGGCGTTGTTTTATGACTAAGACAAGAGAAAACATGTTCTTCTCATATTCTTTCACTAGAAATTTTCTAAACAAGCGCCTTCTACACATGCTCCTGTTTGCTTCGTGTGTCTGCACTAAGGTTATGACTCATTTTTAACAAAAATTTTACCTATCACCACGTGATAGGCAATACTAAATTAATATTAAAAATCGTATTTGCGGGTCATTTCGGCAAAAAAACCTTCCACACCAAATGCAATTTGTAAAAATAATATTTGCTCGGGGATTTTGTTTAATTTACATAACGAATTATTACAAAAATTATTGTAAACGACAAAAAATGTATCCAAAAGTCCCTCCAAAAAGGCTTGGTAATTTTTACCATAAATAGCTTTTAATAAGCACCGTTTGAGTCTCATATGTTTAAAACTTCGGAGAAATATTTTATTTAAACTAAAACAATATAGAGCAAATTTCAACCCTTTTGGTGCGGGAACTTTTTTGACAGTAGCGAAAAAGTAAGATTGCGTTTCATAATATCTTTTTATGGCCTTTTTGGCTAGGGCATGTAAAATTTGATATTTGCAAAAAAAAATCTAAAAGTCATAACCCTAGTGTGCACACACTTGTGAAAATTTAAGTATTTGTAAAAAAAAATAAAAATAACTGCATAAAACAAATGTTACTACAATGTAGTAGTTTTTGTAGTTTGTTTAAAAAAATAACTGTCAAAAACATTGAAAAATTTTGCTCTAAGTAAATTAACTACAATTGTAGTTAAAATAACTACAACCGCATTACTACACAAATAACTGTCATGTAGTAACTGCAGAACTTTTCTGAGTGAACTTTTACTATTTGTGCTCCTCTGGGTAGGAATTTCCGAAAATCCATCGACAGGGAATTTCAGCTTCCTAGTTCCAGCAGTTTGAGCAGGCTGTCAAGTGGGACACTTTCTTTTTTTGTCCCTCCCGGTTGGAATTAGGCTGGAAGAGGAACCTAAGTACCGAATTTCAGCTTCCTAGTTCCAGCAGTTTGGACAGGTCATTAAGGGGCCACTTTCCCTTTTTGAGCCCCTATTTTATAACGACCCTGTCCAAAATTCAAAATAGTATCTTTCTAATAAGTTAGCCCTTACTCCAGGGATCCACATTTTAAATTTCAGGTTTCTAGCCGAAGGGGTTTTTACAGGCCACCAAGGGGAGGCTTTTCTTCTTTTTGCCCCTCCCTTTAGGAATTTACAAAAATTCGATCTTCGCGGCTGTCTGGGATGGATGAGGAACATTCATACCAAAGTTCAACTTCATTGCCTCAGCGGTTTGGGCAGGCCATTATTGGGGACATTTTTCCCTTTCAACCCACATTTTTACTATGTTTCTGTTCCAAAATAGAAAAATTACGTTGCCGGTGAGTTAGTCCTACTCCAGGGAATACATATTTAAAATTTTAGGTTGGCCAGAAGGGATTGGGCAGGCCGTCAAGGAGAATACTTTTCCCCTTATCTCCCTCCCGATAGGAATTTGAAAAATTCCGTCTAAGCGGACGCCTGCACAGAAGGAGGAACTCACATACCGAATTTCGGCTACATAGTTTCAGCAGTTTGAGCAGGCCGTCAATGGGGAAACATCCCCCTTTTGGGATATCCTGTAGGGAATTCCAAAAATACAAACTTATTCGATGTCTACTACAGTGGAGGAACCTTTATGCCAAATTTCAACTTTCCAAATGGACACTTTTCCAATTTGTGAGACCGTCTATGGGGACGTCTATGCCGAATATCAAGAAACCTTGTTTTAGTGGAGATATCCGTGGGGGAGGAAATAAAGTACTTTTTGTGAAATTATATTTTTAAATGGAATTTTTTGGAAAAAGCGAAATTTTTTGGAAAAAGATACTTTATTTTTACAAAGTACTTTATTGGAAGAAGGTACTTTTTTTGAAAAAGTTATTTTTAGGAAAAATTTATTTTGAATGGGGGAAATGTTTTAGTTGATCTGTTATTTAAGTAAATGAATGTTATTATTTTAGTTTGACTCTAGATCATAAATTAATATCACTTTTCGTTTAAATTATTTTTCAAATCAAAGAAAGATGATACAATTTTTACAAGTAAATTACAAAGAATAAAAATTTTTGAAATAATTCGATAAGACCAGCAAGGCAGAATGCGCATTTTCGGCTTTCGCTACAAAGCCATCATCAGTGCCTTTCGCTTTTGAGTGGGTTAATGTTTTGATAATCGTGTACTTATGTCACTGTTGAAAGCAAATCGAGTTTGTTATCAACAACTCAACTTAGACTAACATCAACGAAATTTAACAATGCTATTTTTATCCTTTTGTTATTATTATTCTTCTTTGCTTTGAACCTTAATTCTTAAGATATCTCAGCTGATTCTATTCAACTCTGTGTATGACAAACACAGATTTTTGAATTACAACGAACCGTTAAATTTAAATGTATGTTATTAAATTATATTTTTGCACCGTGTCAATGTGTGTAAGATGAATGGGAGAAATGTTTTAGTTGATCTGTTATTTAAGTAAATGAATGTTATTATTTTAGTTTGACTCTAGATCATAAATTAATATCACTTTCTGTTTAAATTATTTTTCAAATCAAAGAAAGATGATACAATTTTTACAAGTAAATTACAAAGAATAAAATTTTTTTTTTTTTTGAAATAATTCGATAAGACCATCAAGGCAGAATGCGCATTTTCGGCTTTCGCTACAAAGCCATCATCAGTGCCTTTCGCCTTTGAGTGGGTTAATATTTTGATAATCGTCTACTTATGTGACTGTTGAAAGCAAATCGAGTTTGTTATCAACAACTCAACTTAGACTAACATCAACGAAATTTAACAGGGATACGTATATAATACTGTTATGTAAAATACTGTTTATACAAAATACTGGTAAAAAAAATTTTAAAAATCCTGCTTTTCATAATACTGTTTTGCAAAATACTGGATTTCACAATACTGTTTTGCAAAATTCTGTGAAGTAAAAATGCTGGTTTACAAAATTTATTTTATTAAAAATAACTTCAACAAAAGTATATAATTTTTAAAATTAACAAAAATGAATGGGGGAAATGTTTTTAGTTGATCTGTTATTTAAGTAAATGAATGTTATTTTAGTTTGACTCAAGATCATAAATTAATATCACTTTCTGTTTAAATTATTTTCAAATCAAAGAAAGATGATACAATTTTTACAAGTAAATTACAAAGAATAAAAATTATTGAAAAAATTCGATAAGACCAGCAAGGCAGAATGCGCATTTTCGGCTTTCGCTAATTTACTTGTAAAAATTGTATCATCTTTCTTTGATTTGAAAATAATTTAAACAAAAAGTGATATTAATTTATGATCTTGAGTCAAACTAAAATAACATTCATTTAACGAAAACATTCAACAAAAAATTTATTTCAATGCATTTTATAAACTTAAATTAGTACAAGATTTTTTATAATTCGCTTTAGGTAGCCTGTATGGCTTAATTCACACCTTTTTCTTATAACTCTTTTAATATTTGTGTACGCTTTTCTTTAAATTTACGTAACGTCTTTCTCCATTCGCGCGTTTTGAAATTGTATTTACAGCTACCACGACCACATTACCCAACTGCCAGATAAGGTGGTATAATCCTGACTTTCTACGTCCAACACCAGCTTTCAGTCTTCTATGCCAAGCTTCCATACTATTTTGAGTTCTTGGGTAGGATTTCTTACTGTTATCGTAAACCGACCAAAAGGTTCCAGGATACTTTGGGTGATATGAGCCCTTGACGTAGTTTTTTTTTAAACCACTCGCACAGTTTAAGCAAATCTTTATATTAAAATTTTTGTAAAAATAAAGCAAAAAAGGGCGCGCTTTTTTGCTTTATTTTTACAAAAATTTTCGCCACCTAGTAAAACAGGATTTTGCAAAACAGTATTGTGTTATACAGTATTTTGTAAAACAGTATTATGAAAAGCAGGATTTTGAAAACAGGATTTTGGAAACAGGATTTTGTTATACACAGGATTTCGACCCGAACCCAATTTAACAATGCTATTTTTATCCTTTTGTTATTATTACTCTTCTTTGCTTTGAACCTTAATTCTTAAGATATCTCAGCTGATTCTATTCAACTCTGTGTATGACAAACACAGATTTTTGAATTACAACGTACCGTTAAATTTAAATTTAAATGTATGTTATTAAATTATATTTTTGCACCGTGTCAATGTGTGTAAGATGAATGGGGGAAATCTTTTAGTTGATCTGTTATTTAAGTAAATGAATGTTATTATTTTAGTTTGACTCTAGATCATAAATTAATATCACTTTCTGTTTAAATAATTTTTCAAATCAAAGAAAGATGATGCAATTTTTACAAGTAAATTACAAAGAATAAAAATTTTTTTTTAATTTACTTGTAAAAATTGTATCTTTCTTTGATTTGAAAAATAATTTAAACAGAAAGTGATATTAATTTATGATCTAGAGTCAAACTAAAATAATAACATTCATATACAAAAATTTATTTTTTTTGGAAAAAGTTCCTTTTTTGGGAAAAGGAATTTTTTTTTGGAAAAAGGTACTTTTTTTGGAAAAAGGTACTTTTTTTGGAAAAAGGTACTTCTTGTGGAAAAAGGTACTTTTTTGGAAAAAGGTACTTTTTTGGAAAAACGTACTTTTTTTGGAAAAGGTACTTTTTTTGGAAAAAGGTACTTTTTTTGGAAAAAGGTACTTTTTTTGGAAAAAGGTACTTTTTGTGGAAAAAGGTACTTTTTTTGGAAAAATGTACTTTTTTGAAAAAGGTACTTTTTTGGAAAAAGGTACTTTTTTTGGAAAAAGGTACTTTTTTTGTCCCCTTTTTGCCCCTCCCGATAAGAATTTCCAAAAATTCCGTCTCAACGGACGTCTACACCGGTCGAGGAACCTACATACCAAATTTCAACTTCATAGCTCCAGCCGTTTGAGCAGGCCGTCAAGGGGGAGACTTTTTCGCCTTTTTGCCCCTCCCTGTAAAAATTTCCAAAAAATCCCGTCTTGGTGGATGTCTACGATAGTGGAGGAACCTTTATACCAAATTTCAGCTTCCTACCTCCAGCGGTTTGGGCAGGGCGTCAAGAGGGGCTCTTTTCCCCTTTCTAACCCCCATTTTTACAACGTACCTGTCCAAAATTCTTGAAAGTACTTTCTAGAAAAGTTAGCCCCTACTCCAAGGAACACATATCTAAAATTTCAGCTTTCTAGCCAAAGGGGTTTTGGCAGGCCGTCAAGGGGGAGACTTTCGCCCTTTTTGCCCGTTCCGGTAGGAATTTCCAAAAATCCCGTCTTAGTGGACGTCTACGCCGAAAGAGGAACCTACATACCAAATTTCAACTTCCTAGCTTCAGCGGTTTGGGCTGGGCGATGTTCAGTCAGTCAGTCACTCAGTCACGTTATTCTTTTATATTATAATTAGGGTGACCATTCGTACTCATTTAATCAGTACATGATTTTTGGTCACGTGTACTGATGAAGAAGTAGTGTACTGATTTTTTAAAATTTGTACTGATTTTACTGATTTTTAACATTTAAAAAAATATTACATTTTTTAGTAAAAAAAAAACCAAAATGCAAGTACAATGTAGGTTTTTTTTATAGGATAAATTTTTGTGAATGTGAGAGGTTTTCTCTACCAGAAAGCATTCAAAATGATTTTTCTACATGTAAATTTCTAAATCTAATATATAGTTTGATACACAGAAGATTCGTGGTGACAACCGAATTTATCAAGTGGTTCCATTGCGATAACAGAAAATCAGTTGATACAACAGTTATTTGATTGCGATAAAAATATCTTAATTATCCCGTTGTCAGAATGATTCGGTTTCCTAAATGTAAGAAACGATATCAAAAGCTGAAGATTTTTCCGTACAAAAATCCTTAAAATCTAAAGAAATATATGTGGGTATTTCCATGGAAAAATTTTCGAATCTGTGAGATTTTCAATAGAAAAAAGTACACAAAACCTTAAGATTTTCATTTTTAAAAACGTTACGAGTTTTTGTAGTAAAACGTAGCCAAGATGTGAAGTTTTTCTATTTGAGAAATCATGCAGAAATTAGCAAAGAGAAAAAAGATTTGTTCTGACAGCTAAATTTGTAGCCAATCTATTGGTTAGTTTGTATCTACAGAAAATTAGTTTAAAAAATGCAATTTGCTCGTGACAACAGAAATTCGTTGGAAGAATTAATGTTCATACTATCCTGGGGTCATATTTGACTCCATTCGTAGCATGGCTATATTTCATCAATCTGTTACAAAAAAAATTAGAAAAGAAATGGTAACAGATCATTGAAATTTCTAAATAATGGGTCCGTTTCTAAAAATTTGTTGCCTCAACCAAACTATTCGGTTGACTACAAATTAGGTTAGCTGCATAATAATTTTTTTTTATGATAGTATTTTTTTAAAATTTGTACTGATTTGAAGTCAGAAAAAAATGGTCACCCTATATTATATAGAGATTTACCTAGTGTCTTCAAATGCAATGGAATGTGCAAAGAAATTTGAAAATAACACACAAAGCAACAACAAAATTATTTTCGTTGTTGTTTTGTGTGTTATTTTCAAATTTCTTTGCACATTTCATTGCATTTGAAGACATTGCCGTGGATGTCTTACGGCCATTGCCAAAAACCCCGGACGGTAATCGGTATGTATTGGTGATGATGGATTATTTTACAAAGTGGCCGGAATGTATAGCCAACTACCTTAAGGCCTCAATAAGATGGCATGGTAGAGAGATTTAATCGGACGCTACTTGATTACTTAGCTAAATTTATAGACGAACATCAGAAGAATTGGGATCGACTATTGCCGTTAGTTTTACTGGCTTATAGAAGTTCGGTACACAAAACTACAGGGTACTCACCAGCCCTACTTAACTTTGGTCGGGAGCTGCGTTTGCCTATTGATCTTGTCGTTGGTACTCACCCTGAGACTCAGCGTGTCGAATTTTGCATCGGAGATTCAAAACACAATTGAAAGTGTTCATAACCTTGCTAGAGATAATTTGATCATGAGTGCCGAGAGTATGAAACATAGATACGATTTAAGATCTAATCCCATACAGTTCGACCCAGGCCAGCAAGTTTGGGTCTACCTACCAACGCGTCGTAAAGGGAGATGTCCGAAGCTAAAATCCGATTGGATCGGACCACCCGAAGTGATTGAGAAGATATCGGATCTTGTATATAAAGTAAAGATAAAGGAACAACGATCTACTCGGGTATTGCATGTCAACAGGTTAGCCCCATATAACATTGTCGCCACTGAACTCGGTCAGGAGTCTCGAGTCTGAGCAGGGGGGCAGTGTAACGATTTTAAATTAAATTCAACGGTTTAGAAAACGGTTTCGGTAGCTGTTGCATTGTACTCCGAATGTCACTACATCACTGCATTTCGTTAAGAGGTATAGAAAATTGATAAGGCGCGAATAAATAGTAAAGAGGAAAAATGAGCGGGAAGAGAATTGGAGAAAGAAGAAGAGGGCTCGTTTTTTGGCAGAATTGATAACAACCTCTCGGGAACTACATCCAAATATTAATTTAATTGACTTGCATTTATTTATTTTATAACGTTGTTTGAAATAATGAATTAATAAATAAAATTAAAATAAATTTAATAATTTAAGAATATCATATATTTTGGTATTTTTCAAAAAAATATATTATTTATCTATTTATTCATTTATTTTTATTTTCTTTTATTTTATTTCATTTCATTTAGTTTGTTTTATTTTATTTTATTTATTTCAATAGCTTTTTGTTTACGACCGATTTGTTTCATTATTTTATACCTTATTATTTCTGGTGAATTGTAATTTTTTAAATTTATTTTTATTAGTTTTTTGTTTACTTAATTCTATATTAGTTTAATTAACACTAGCAAAAAAAAAATATTAACAAATCTATAACAAGTAGAGTTAAAGTTATTTGTTCTTTTTTCTTTTAAATAATCACGATAGCATCTTCTAAATAGATTTGTGAAGTAGAATTGAATACTTTTTTTGGTAAATCTAGAACATATAACATTCAACAATTAATTTATATAATAGCAAAGATATATAAATTAGAAGATATAGCAAAAAGTGAGGGGACATTAGTTGCAGAATCGTGAAATTGATGGCGCTGAAAAAATCGAATTTGATTTCGAAATCTCAAGATGGCGACAGTATACACCCACTGGTGTTTGAAATTTCCAAAATCTCTGCAATATTAAAACAATGCTGCCACATTAAAATTTTACTATTTTATTTTAGGAATTTAAATAAAGGAACTTCTTGTCGAAAACAACTTTGTGCTTTTTGTTAAACGAATTATTAGTGTTAACTAGAGATGAGCGATATTTTCATACCGGTGATTTAATCACAGTTATTGATAAATCACTGGTAACGGCAGTGATCATATATTTCAAGTAGGGATGCCAATCGGGATTGATATTTGAAAATCCCGGGATTCGGGATTTTGTACGAGATCGGGATCCCGGGATTTTCGGCACTACGGGATTTTTCGGGATCCCGGGATTTCGGGATTTAAATTTTCCTTTATTTGTAAGAATTCAAACTTACAGTCCCAGCCAAAACTTACAGTCCCAGTTTCAGAAATCGATTTTCGCTTGGAAGAACAAATCGGTAAAATAACAAACAAAGTTGGTTTTTCGCATGTATTACTCAAAAACTTAATATTGTTTACCAAAATTTCAAATTTTTCTGCAAAGTCTTTGCATAGTTTACTCGAATAATCTACTTAATTTATAATTTTACCAATATCTTGGCATCAATTTCTTGTCAATATGAGAAAATTCAAGAAAAAACGTAGGTAATCTAAAATTGCTCACTTTGTTTTTTTGCGTTTATATTAATATTAAAAAATAAGAAAATCCCGGGATTTTTCAGAAATAATCCCGGGATTCTGGATTTTGCCGATCCCGAAAATCCCGGGATTCGGGATTTCCCGTTTGGCATCCCTAATTTCAAGTCGCAGTTACTCGGAATGTCGTTCTTTTAATATTTTTGTACTATTCTTTCTTGCAAACTTCATTGTGCACAGTAATACATGTTTTTTTTTCAATAAAAGTGACTTGCTTTCACACTCTTCTGAATAAAATGTCTCCTTCTATCATGTCTTTGTTACCGGTCGCAACTATTCTTCTTTTAAGGCCCAGTTTTTAGGAAGTGGATTATCTTTAAACTTAGTTTAACGCAGTTTGTAACTGAAATACTGCTTTTAAAATGTGGTTTATTTTGTTTTATTTCAGTAAAGAAATAAATTATACTCGAGAAAAAGTTTTTCCGGCAAATTTTTGTTAATGAACTTTGAAATGGCTGACAAAATTCGTTTTCGGTTTAACTAAACCAAGTTTAACTGACGTCTTAAAAACTCGCCATAAATATTATTTCGTTTATTTATCAGAAAATCGCAGTCTTTTCCATAGAAAAACCGTGATCACGATCACAGTTTAAAAGAACAACAATTTGCAAATCACATTCACTGAGAACAATGTTACTGAAAAATCGCTGGATCGCCCATCTCTATTACAAATCCGTGATCACGGTCACTGTTTAAAAGAACGGTGATTTGAAAATCACGATTACTGGTAGCAGCGTTATTCAAAAATCACCGGATCACTCATCTCTAGTGTTAACGTTGTTTAAAATTTTTATTGTGTATAATAAGAAATTCAATTTTTGTTAAAAAGGCTTTTGCGTAAAGAGAAATATGTTCTAATGACTTTTTAGTACTTTTATTTGCATATTAAAAAATCTTAAAAGCTATAAACACAATTACATTTTCTTAAAAAAAAAGTAAAATCTAGTTAAAATGGCACATTTTTGTTTAAAAAAAGATAGCTGTTGTTAATAATTAAACATAAATAACGATGACGATGTGAGAGCTGTGGTGTAATGGTTAGCGCGTTGAACTGTTACACATGTGGTTGCGGGTTCGATCCCTAGCGACCGCAACATCAATTTGGAAAAATAATGTGTATGATTTTTTTATCCCTAATACAGTGTCCTCCTTCACTATTCCCATAGTACTTAACCCCACCGAAGTAAAATAATATAACAGGGCTATGAAATAAACAGCCTCAACAAAAGTTTGCCAACTAATATTCTCTTAAACTAATACAATTTTCAAAAATCTGAAAAATATATTTAAGTTCCTTTTAAACCATTGATAATACACACAAAGTAAGACTACATCTTTAGCTTTTAAAAAAGTCATTACTTTGGTCAAAGCATATACAGGATTTATCAGGATACCTTTCTGGGACATAGTCTTAACTTGAAAACGAATTATTATAAAATTTGACAAAAAGAATAAATTTAGTATTAGTACCAATATTTATTAAAATTAAGACCCGTTTTCGCTCAATTCCGTAGTTTCCGAAAAATGAAAATCGTTACATCTTTTTAATCAAAGGCACAAAAAATTTAATTTTTGGACTTTATTTATACTTTGGTGAAAAAGCATAAGTCAAGGCTGAGTTACCCAACCGTAAACGTATCTGTAACGAATCAGCTGTTTCGATACCACAAGAAGAAATGTATACGAATGGTTACTAACACGTAAATGTAAACGAACTTGCCGGATCATTCTGTTGAAATCAGAATTTTCTATCCGGCATCGAAACAGCTGACTGATTTTAGTCGGAAAAAATATGAAATGAATAAAGAAAAATGATTCAAACAACAAATAAGGAATAAAAATTAACAAATAAATTGAAAAATTTAGAATAAAATATAAAACCACATGAAATAGATGCTAAATAGTAATGTCGTTTACGATAATCTATAAGTGTACTTTTTAGCTACGCAAAGGCACAAAAAATTTAATTTTTGGACTTTATTTATACTTTGGTGAAAAAGCATAAGTCAGTCAGTCACTCTTATATGTAAACACTACGACTCTCTTTATATATATATGTCCTTTATTTATTTAAATTACGTAGTAAAAAAAGAGATTACACATAACACTTAAATAAAAAGTTCACGAAGAACATAGGGCGTCAAACTCTTTGCGTTTTGTTTATTGTCATTGCGAATGCATTCGTTCCCCGTTATGTTTCATTTCGTTCCGCATTCCATTTCGTTCCATTGCCATTTTCTGGAGTTTCAATTCCACTTGTTCCCCGTTTAGTTTCCCCGTTCTTTCCCGAAAGTGTGTTAGAAAAAGTGGTTAAAAAAAATGGTCTTAAACAAACTCTATATTACTTTCCTTAATAAAAATGTGTGTTCAAAAAAAAACATGTGTTTAAAAAAAAGTGCGCGTAGACAAATTTTCTTTCCCAAAAGTATGTTAAAAAAATGTTTCCACAAAAAAAGTGTTTCCACAAAAAAGTGTTTCCAAAAAAAGTGTTTCCACAAAAAAAGTGTTTCCAAAAAAAAAGTGTTTCCACAAAAAAAAAATATTTTTCCACTAAAAAAAGTTTCCACAAAAAAAAGAGTTTCCACAAAGAAGTGTTTCCACAAAAAAAAGTGTTTCCACAAAAAAATTGTTTCCACAAAAAAAAGTGTTTCCACCAAAAAAAAAAAAAGTTTCCACAAAAAAAAAGTGTTTCAACAAAAAAAAAAGTTTTCACAAAAAAAAATGTTTCCACAAAAAAAGTGTTTGCACAAAAAAAAGTTTCCACAAAAAAATAAGTTTCCCCAAAAAAAAAAGTTTCCTCAAAAAAAAAAAGTTTCCATAAAAAAAAATGTTACCAAAAAATAAAAACTTTCCAAAAAAAAAAAAATATTTCACAAAAAAAAAGTTTCCACAAAAAAACAAAGTGTTTCCAAAAAAAAAAAAAGTTTCGACAAAAAAAGAAGTGTTTCCAAAAAAAAAAACTTTTTCCACAAAAAAAAAAAAAATATTTCACACAAAAAAAAAAGTTTCCACAAAAACAAAAAAGTGTTTCCACAAACAAAAATTCAGATGAGATAAATGAGATAGGATGAGCTGATATTAGATTAGGTTAATGCTATAAGTACTGCCTGGTTGTCATAATAACGCCATAGCAACACGAAAATTTTATATGTACGGACGCCATATCTCCGAAACCACTGGACCATTTTCGTGCAAACTTCACATGAACCATCCTCAACGTACCCTGAAATTTTGGTTGAAATCGGTTGACAGAAATCCGTAGAAAAGTAAAAATTTGTATATCGATCACACATTTTATATGGGAAAAACACACCATCACAAAAGTGTGCGTATAACGCGTATGCGTAGACATTTTTCATCATTTTTTTTTTAAGAACCATCAGTAAAGGTAGACCTTTCCAAGGCATGTATTGGTTTGTAAATCGGTTGAGTGGTTCGCGAGAACATATACCAACTTATTTTTATATATAGACTAGCGGGCAAGCCCGCTAGATTTAGCGGGGTGCCTTAGGCCTAGTTTTTGGGATGTCAGTTAAACCGAAAAAGAATTTTGTCGTATCGGGCAAGCCCGCTACGTTGTTAGCGTACCATTAAGTTTAAAATGTAATTTGTTTTGTATAGGAATTAAATATTTTTATGAAAATAAAATACAATGTTTTTTATTAATGTAAAAATCTTCAAAATCGATGAGAATGCTTATTAGGAGCTTATATAAAAAATAAATAATTTCAAAAATTATTATTCAGAGGAAGCTTAAAGCTTAAGCTTAAGCTTAAAACAAATTTTCTACTTTTTAAGTAAAAATAAAATCAAATAGACACACTTAATAATTAAACATAAATAACGATGACGATGTGAGAGCTGTGGTGTAATGGTTAGCGCGTTGAACTGTTACACATGTGTTTGCGGGTTCGATCCCTAGCGACCGCAACATCAATTTGGAAAAATAATGTGTATGATTTTTTTATCCCTAATACAGTGTCCTCCTTCACTATTCCCATAGCACTTAACCCCACCGAAGTAAAATAATATAACAGGGCTATGAAATAAACAGCCTCAACAAAAGTTCGCCAACTAATATTCTGAAACTAACACAATGTTCAAAAATCTGAAAAATATATTTAAGTTACTTTTAAACCATTGACAATGCACACAAAGTAAGACTGCAGCTTTAGCTTTTAAAAAGTCATTACTTTGGTCCAATCACATACAGGATTCTATCAGGATACCTTTCTGGGACATCGTCTTAACTTGAAAACGAATTATTATGAAATTTGACAATAAGAATAAATTAGTATTAGTACCAATGTACCAATGGTATTAGTACCAATATTTATATTATATATTGCGTAGTTTCCGAAAAACGAAAATCGTTACATCTTCTTCATCAAAGGCACAAAAAATTTCATTTTTGAATTTTATTTATACTTTGGTGAAAAAGCATAGGCCGGTTAGAGGGTAAAATAAGTCAGTCAGTCACTCTTATATGTATACACTATGACTCTCTTTGCGATTTGTTTATTGTCATTGCGAATCCATTCGTTCCCCGTTCTGTTACATTTCGTTCCGTATTCCATTCCATTCCGTTGTCTGTTCCATTGCCATTTTCTCGAGTTTCAATTCCACTTGTTCCCCGTTTAATTTCCCCGTTCTTTCCCGAAAGTGTGTTAAAAAAAGTGTTTAAAAAACAAAAAACAATGGTCGTAAACAAACTCTATATTACTTTCCTTTATAAAAATATGTGTTTAAAAAAAAATGTGTTTATAAAAAAAAGTGCGCGTAGACAAAAGAGTGTCAAAAAAGTGGCCGTGGACAAATTTTCTTTCCCAAAAGTGTGTTAAAAAAAATATTTCCATAAAAAAAGTGTTGCCACAAAAAAAAAGTGTTTCGACAAAAAAAAAGTGTTTCCACAAAAAAAAAGTGTTTCCACAAAAAAAGTTTTTCCACCAAAAAAAAAAGTTTCCACAAAAAAAAAAGTTTTCACAAAAAAAAAAGTGTTTTCACAAAAAATAGTGTTTCCACAAAAAAAAACAAAATTTCCACAAAAAATAAGGTGTTTGCACAAAAAAAAAAGTTTCCACAAAAAAATAAAAAATGTTTCCAAAAGAGATGTTTCAACAAAAAAAAAAAGTTTCCACAAACAGAAAAAATGTTTCCACAAAAAAAAAAGTTTCCCCAAAAAAAGTTTCCTCAAAAAAGTTTCCACAAAAAAAAGTTTCCACAAAAAAAATAAAAATGTTACCAAAAAAAAAATTTTTTCCGCAAAAAAAAATATTTCATAAAAAAAACAAAAAGTTTCCACAAAAAAAAATTTTCCACAAAAAAAGTGTTTCCAAAAAATAAAAAAGTTTTTCCACAAAAAAAAAGTTTCCACAAAAAAAAAAAGTTTCCACAAAAAAAAATGTTTCCACAAAAAAAAAAATTTCCACAAAAAAGAATGTTTCAAAAAAAAAATTTTTTTTCCACAAAAAAAAAAAAGTTTCAACAAAAAAAAATGTTTCTACAAAAAAAAGTGTTTCCACAAAAAAAAATTGAGATGGGATAAATGAGATAGGATGAGCTGAGATTAGATTAGGTTAATGCTATAAGTGCTGCCTGGTTGTCATAGTAACGCCAAGGCCTGGTTGTCATAGCAACACGAAAAATATGTAGGGACTCCATATCTCCGGAACCACTGGACCAATTTCGTGCAAAGTTCTCACAAACCATCTACAGACCATCCTCAACGTACCCTGAAATGGTTGAAATCGGTTGACAGAAATCGGTTGTAGAATAAAAATTTGTATATCGATCACACATTTTATATGGGAAAAACACACCATCACAAAACATTTAAGAACCATCAGTAAAAGTAGACCTTTCCAACGCATGTATTGGTTTGTAAATCGGTTGAGTGGTTCTGGAGTTATAAAATGACGAACATATACCAACTTATTTTTATATATATAGAAAATACACTGAGAAAATTGTGTACATGCACCCAGAAAACAGATTCGTTGTACCAACCGAATTTGTTGCCAATCGAATTTATGCGGTCCCATGTACTATCATTTAATTCTAAAGCAATTTCTTTCCTTATTAGATAATTTTAGTAAAAGGAACTGAATTTTAGTACTAGTATTGGTTGCAGTAACTGAAAATATTAGTTGAGACTACATGGACACAGTTTCAGTTGTAAGAATTGAAATAAAAGATGTGACCACCTATTTGCAATTATTGGTCCTAACCAAAAAAAGAAAAATTTAAAAGCAAAAGTTTTTAAAAAATAACCATAATTGTTATTTATTTTCACAAAAGACAAATTTTTAGGTAAAATTAATAAAATCTATTTTAACGCAAACAACTTAATTTAATGTGCATATAATTTCGTTTTTTCAAATTAAATTCCAATCAGTCATTCAGATATCTGACCAAAATTATTTTTTCGGAAATGAATATTTTAAAGATTAACATCATAACAGGCTTATAAACAAAACATATTTTTATATATGCAAATATGAAAATAATCAAAGAGTATATCGTGGATTGACCGCAAAAATAACATGTTGACATACAATTTAGCAGACTTTTATTTCAATTTAAAATTCTTAATCCTTATTTTATCATATTAAGTTTTCTCAAAATTTTATATTGCATTGCTTTAGAAAATTTTCTAAGAATAGAAAATACAATAAACACCAAAAACTTGCCATAGAATTTTCCAAAATCTTGTTGAAAGTTAACAAAAAGAGCAATTCCTAATCAAGCGCCACATTGATGACCAGCTGTAAATTCATACAATTTATATCCGTTTTTGAGCTCCAAAATCGTTTGTGGCATTTTTAAAAATTTTATTGTTTTGAAATTAGTTTTCACAGATCTGTTTATTTTAATTTAATATATTTTTTAATGACAAATTGTTTTTTTTTCTGTTTAGAATATAATCACAGGAAAATAGTTTGTATTTTGTTTTTGCAGAATCAAAAATTGATTGTAATAACTGAAAATACAGTTTTGATTTCAAATGTGTTGTTATAATAAATATATTTGTTGTAATCACTAATATGTGGTTTGAAAGCAGATTTCTTTGTCCTAAATTTAGTTGCATCAATGGAAAAAGTTACTAAAATTGTAAAAAGCTTATGATTGGTAAAACGGAATGATTTTGAAGTTGTCATTACAATCATACTATTATAATTATGTGAGTCTAGTGAGGAATATGGAAAATCTTTTGTAATTTTAGATAATTAAGAATTGCAGCAAAATTCTAGGGTCCGTATTGATGTGTACTAGGGACAGTGTTGCCAATTTAGCATATTTAATGCTAGATTTAGCATTTTTTTAAATCATTTAGCATGAAAAAAATGCATCTAGCATATGGCATTTTTATCAGCATTTTTCCAAAAAAAATTAGCATATTTTTAGCATTTTTTACAGTTTTATTTTGTGTTTTTTTAGAATATTTTGCATTAATTTAAATTTTTGCTATAAATATATTATTGATGTTGTTTCCGATATAAAAACGCAACAACAGTATTAAATTAACCTTTTTCCACAGTTCTCGTTTAACAACTGAAATGGGATTTTTATAGTTTTTTAATAACATGTTAAAAGTGTTACTTTTAATTATTTTTATATTTTTTAAACTATTTTAATTAAGTTGTACATTTTATATTGTTGTTTATTATATTCTCTACATTATATAGTTAAATTAACACCAAATTTTATTATTTATTTGGAAATATATAATTCAAAATCACAGTTTATTCTAACCGTCGTTTTTGAATAATTATCTCTTATTTTACAATTTACGTTTAAATGTAACCGCCTATGAAAAAGAAATATTATTTTTACTTTTAGTGTAAGTACTAGGAACTATTTTTATACGTATACATTAATTACACTGTGCTAGTCGCAAATTTTAACAAGCTGGGAACCCTACTGGTAAAGCTAATTCGGGTACGCTGATTTCAATGGTGATAGCAGTTTCTCAAAGTTAGCGCTCGTATTCGCGATATCCGCAATTAAAATTTTTGTCGCCAAGGTGCCAAAAAAAATTTTATTTTTATACTTCTACGATCATTTTTAATTATAAATTTATCAAATTTGATTAAATATGAACATTAAAGAAGCAGTAATTTTTTTCACAAAAACATTTTTTCTGCAAATAAAAAGTACAATGTTATATTATTTTGTGTATATTCAATAGGGTTTAGAAAAATATTTAATAGAGTTAAGAAAAAAAATTTCTTTTGAACAAAAACAAAAATCGCGAAAAAAAAATGTTTCTGGGAAAAAATATATCAAAAATTGTATTCAACAGAGTTGGATTAATTGAAATTTAAAAATGATCCCAAAAGTATAAAAAATATTCTTTTATGGTACTTTAATATTAAAATTTTAAATCGGCATGCCCGACTAACTTCTTCACCACTTTTACTTTTTTTGTTGTGAAGGAGTGATTCTGAACAAAAATACTCCAATTTCGGAAAAAAGAATAATAATAATTTAAAGAATGGAGTTTAAAATAGAATTAATAGAATTGCAAAATGTTCATAAGGTTCGTTTTTAATCTTAGCAATTTTTAATGATCTTTTTTAGGTTTGGGTCATAGAGGGTAATGTGGATCGCTTTTGTGATAAATAGCGTTTTCCTATCTTTTAAAAATTTCAGTGAATTTTAATTTTTTTACTGTAACACCTGTGTACTTTATCATTTAATCATACCAAAAATCTTACCCCTCAATTCATAAACACTTTGTAAAGATATAGGAGGTTTACAAAACAAATTTTTCATATAAAATTTGTTCAATAAACCTCCTGTAACTTTGTAAATCGTTTATGAATTTGGGGGTTACAATGTAAACCAACACCATAAAAAGTATTAAACCTGACCTCGAAAATTATTTTTTTAAATAATTTCATGCAGGTAAGTCCAAAGATGCAGAAATTTGAAAATGGAAAATAAAGCGTGCAATAAAAACCATTAAATTAATTTGGAGTAGATAAATTAAGGCAGAATGGGAAATTCATTTTACGCGCCAAAGTATTCCACATTACCACCTATTTTATAAAAAAAAAACATTTTGGGGTACTTCTGTTTATCCGCCTGTTACTTTTTGAGATAACATATTTGCAATGACACGGTTGGGAAATCGAATAATAATAAATTTATTTTTATACTACATTTATACTTGTGCACAAACCACCCAGTTTTTTTACAGAACTAGTTTTTGATTATTTTATTGTATGTGTTTTGACAAGTTAAAAACTACAAGAGCCAAAAACCAGGTAGCTTTTGCTCAGGTATAAATGTAGTATAAAGGACGTTTGAACTTTTTTTACAAGAATCAACTTTTGAGTTCTTTTTAATTTATCTTTTATATACATATGTAATTTTACTTAATAAATAGAAACGAATTCACAATTATAGATGACTTATTTTCAGTTTAATTGTAAAAAGTCACTAAAATACTTTTTTTTTTAACAAACTGAAACATTTTTTTATAAAATTTTTTTAGCATATTTTTTCTAGCATATTTTTTTAGTTTTTAGCATTTTTTAGCATTTTTATGAAAAAAATCTAGCATTTTTTCCTAAATAAGTTTTGGCAACACTGACTAGGGATGACCGAATAACAACCAATCTATTTTCTGTGTGTGCTATTTATGAATTTTTACATTGCTTCAATTAAGTTTCGCTGGAATTCGTCCATTGAAAATTTTCATTGAACAGTTTTAGATAAAATTTTATGTAAAATTTTATGTAAAATTTCATATTATTTATTAAAAATTTTATACACCCAAAAAAAGTTTTATTAAAAAGAGCTTTATAAAAATAATGAAGCTTTGTCACTTTGGGAAGAAAACTTCATTAGCTTACTGAAAATTTTCATTAAAACTCGTTTGACGAAATGCTATCTGCGTAAGTTCGCTCAAACTTTAGGTTATTTTTTTTATTACTAATTGCCCTTAGAAAACGGTAAAGAGACTGAGAAAATCAGAAAAATGTTATTCTGATTTTTGCAGCGTAAATTAGTATTTTCATTTACTGAAATTCAACTTAACTATTTTTTTTTTATATCGAGGGCGCGTTTTTTATTTCTTCAGGGGAGAAGGAAGAATCTTAATAAAATCTTCAAAACTTTAGATATAACATTTATTTAAATGCAATATTAATTTTTTTCGGCAGTACTGATTATTGTTCTTAAATGACTAATATTTGCTTCTAGTTTCAGCAGTTATTTCTGCCATTTTCAATGAAATTTTAGTAGCTTTATAAACATTTTTGCAGACCTTTGCCTACTAAGAAAATTTTTAATTTAAAAACCCTCAGATTCCAAAACTTTTCAACCTTAGAATATGGAAACTTGTTTTAAATATAGCGAGTTTATATGTCACGTTTATATTTAACAAAAACAGGCAGCTCTTTGTGTTTTTATTGACAAAAAATTAAGGAAATACAATAATTTTGTATTAAACGATTAATCGATTAATCGCCAATTTTCTCGATTAACCGACCCGAATAACCGGTTAATCAATTTTAGGCATTTTTCGAATAATGCATTAACCGGTTAACCGCCTACGTCGAATAATTGGAAACACTACTATCTATCCTACTACTTACTACCCTGCGTACCGATTCCAACTAATTTGCAAGCTGTGAAGTGATAAAAACTGTTATTTCTTATCCTTACTATCAAATGAATGAATAATATTTTCACCGCTTCACAAATCATTCTGAATCGGTACTCTGGTGTCGGACATACACAGAATTTTGCTGGACGAGTTTTAATGAAATTCCTCAGTAAACCAATGAAGTTTTCTTCACAAATTAAATGAAAAAATTTTTTTAAATGAAAAAGCTTCCTACATTTTATGAATCTAGTTTTCACGAAACTTTTTCATTGAGTGTATGAACCTTTTACTAAACAAAGGAAATTTTTTACCATACACTGAACCAAAAGCCGTAAGTGAAATCAACATAAAAATTTTGTTACTTTTTGATGAAACGAATTGTTAAAACAATATATTTTTTATTCAAATTAATATGTGATTTTTTTTAAATCAACTACTTTTTTTTTTTAATTAACATACTTATTTCCGTCAATAATTCTCTACAAAACAATTGTTGTTTTGATAATTTTTTGTCCATTTTTTAACAAAATTTAATTTGTGAACTCTAAAAAATTTTGTAAAAAGGCAGTAACGTAAATTTGATATAATTTTTCTTCAATTTGAAAAAAAAAGTATTAAATCTGTGGAAAAAAGTTTACTGAGGTTAGTTTTGTCGCGTCATTACTCGTGCTAGCATGTGTATTTGTAATTGTTGGAAATATCAATAAATTGATTTAAATAATTATATAAATTTATTAAAATAACAAATTAATTTAAATAAATTTATATAATTTTGAACGTTCTCAATTAAATCGTACATTTAAATTTCTGTCATTAATTTTGATATCTATCTTTTTGTTATTTTGATTAAGGCAAACTATTAATGAAAGTTATATAATGTATTTGAATTATTAATTTAAATAAAGTTATATGTTTTTGTATACAAAATGGTACATGTGTTTTAAATAAAGAGTTTTTAGTATGTGCTATATTATAATTTCAATTTTATATTTCATTATTTTTTTATATTTTATCAAATTCATTATAAAAAAGACATTGTATGTATATTGCTTAAAAAAATTTGAAATTGGTGAAATATAAAAAATAATGAAATATAAGTCTAAAAATTAATAATAAATCGATAAAAAATTATCGATTGTTGAATTTAATAAAATGCATTGGTAAAACAACAAAATCATTATACAATTTAATTAAATATAATTGTTAAGACAACTAATTTTTGTCAATACATTTGACGATATTTTGTCAAAATAATACCACATAAAATAGTTAAACGTTAAAATATAAATCTACTAAACAATGCGTTAAATTGATGGACAGGTTTTGTTAGTTGTATAGTGATCACCCATTCATCAATTTAATATGGATTTTAGTTGATTTCACAGCTGTTTTTGGTTCAGTGTAGCCTATAAAAAAAAATCCATTAATTCAATGAAACGTTTTACTGGACGAGTTCTACACTCAGGGAATTATGTAGGTAAAATCAACTGCAAATGACAGTTAAAATAACTGCATTTGCACTTAAAAAGGTGTAGACTACATTTGCAGTTAAATTAACTGCAATATGAAGTTATTTTTAACTGTTAAAAATCAACTGACAAATGTAGTAAAAACAACTACAAATGCAATTGAAACAACATACATGCAAATTATTGTAAAACTGTACAAACAACTGCAAATGTAGTTAAAAAACATAAATAAAAATTATTTTAAAAATTATTAATTTAATAAAAAAAAACAAATTTATGTAAACACTCCTAACTTAATTTTATTCTATTTAAAATTGAGAAATCAAAATTTACACTAATGTCACTTTTATTTTTCACTAGTAAGATATTGTTGTAGATGTCCGTCTGTGAGGGATGAAATATGGCGTTGTTTGGCTTCCTTTTTTTCTCCAGGTAGAAAGAGATGAGAATATAAAAGAACTGAAAGAAAATAAATACAATAATTTTTAATAATCCCGTAAATAAATTTATATTATAAAACTTACCTTATTATTTTAATAACTTAATAAAAAATATATAAACTTTTCCGTATTACGCGTCCTCACTCTTTGGCGTTGTTTTATGACTAAGACAAGAGAAAACATGTTCTACTCATATTCTTTCACTAGAAATTTCTAAACAAGCGCGTCATACACATGATTGCTTCGTGTGTGTGCACACACACTTGAAAATATAAGTATTTGTAAAAAAAATTCAAAATAACTGCATAAAATAAATGTTACTACAATGTGGTAGTTTTTGTAGTTAGTTTGAATAAATAACTGTCAAAAACATTGAAATATTTTGCTCTAAGTAAATTAACTACAATTGTAGTTAAAATAACTACAACCGCATTACTACACAAATAACTGTCATGTAGTAACTGCAGAACTTTTCTGAGTGTAGTGCAACTTCATTGGTTTTAAGCAAAAATTCATTAGTATCATGCAGACAATTCTCTCAGTGTAGACTCTGTAACAGACGACCTCCACTGGCCCTACCCACACCCTCAACAAGTTACTAAAATTTATTATTTATTAATTTTTTATCACATAAACAACTTCTGAATGTTGCCACTTTTTCTGCAAACTTCCCCACTTTTCTGCAAATTTGGGAGAAAAATTGGATTTCAATTTCGATGAGATTTCGCTGAAATCCAAATTAAATTGGGATTTCATTTCCTATGGGAAATCTGTTTGAAATCCCAAATTTTTATTGTATTTCGGTCGAAATCTATCGAAATCTACTTTTAACTCGATTTCGATCATAATGTAAATTCGCTATAATACTCAAGTTAGTTCCAGTCAAAGGTTTAAAAGGCTTAATTCTTTCATTCACTTTTTAAAAATTAATGAAATTTGGGTTAAATTTCATTCCCTAATAGCATTCTTATGGAAATAATTCGATAGCTTAATTCCTATAGCTTAAAATTATATGAATTCATTCTATTTTGATTGAATTCTAACTGAATGAAACCCAATTTACCTGAATTCATTTAATAAAAAAGTGAATGAAAAATTATTTGTTTTCATTCACTTAATCAAATGAAAAATTTTAATTTGTATGTAATTGCTGAAATATTAGCATAATACAATGAAAAACGTTTAAAATTCATCTAACAGAAATAAATAGTATCGTATGCTTTGTTACAGCTTGTATGCTTTGGTTTTGATTATATGTTAGTTTCAAACTACACTGCACTAAGTGAATGGTAATAAAATTTCTTCATTCAATTAGTAAAATGGTGAATGAACATGCGATTTGAATGATTCAAGTTAGGAATTCATTCAATTCATATTAAAGCTTTGGGAATGAAGCTTATGAATGAATTCTTTACGAATGGTTTAAGGAAATGGTACATGAATCTTTTTAAAATCTGAATTTAATTTTTAGTGAATTAAGCTTAAATTGAATTAAGTTTTTCGAAGCTCTGGTTCCAGTGCTCTAAGAATAAATAATCGTATTTTTTTGAATGATAATTTTTTTATTTATTTATTATTATTTATTTAGTCTATGGAATTAATCCTTAAGGCACATCTACACGAGATAGAAAACTTCTAGAGATAGAGCTCTACCTCTAGTAATTTTTTCTCTCGTGTATATGTGCCTTTACAGACAATAATATTAAAACTTACATAATTTAAAAAAATATTAAGCGAACTATGTGTTAAGAATTAAAATTATAGTACGTTTTATGCAATTAACGTTATTTGAAAAATCAATATAATTATAAAATTCATTAAAATCGTTGCACATTCTTATAATAGGATCCGCGTCAGCATAGTTTTGACAGAAAAACGGAGTATAAAGCGGATTGTAATATCTCGTTGGACGTTGAGGGACATTAAACATCAGCACTGAACCAAAAACAGCTGTGAAATCAACTAAAATTCATATTAAATGAATGGGTGATCACTATACAACTAACAAAACCTGCACACAAAAAAAAATAAAGGTAATATTGCCTAAAATTGTGGGGTGATATCACCTATTTTCAAAGGCAACATAGAGTTTCCTATGTTTTACGGCAATAGTGCTATAAAAAATAGGCAATATTTATTTGACTTTTATGTTCGAAAAATCACCTATAATTTTTGTTAAATTAACTAAGAAAAATAGGTCTATTACCTATTTTAACGTAGGCGAAAATTCGGTAATATAACTTTGATATTAGGTATTTTCTTTTTTTTTTTTTGCAAAAAGTAATGCATTTTATTATTTTATAAAATAAAAATTTATTTATTAAAAAATAGATAAAAATTCATATAAATTATAGAAATGGTTTAATTATACAAATTAAAGATAAAAATACTACACTATACAATATAAAATTAGCGGTTTTTTATATAAAAAACACACAAGAAAGATCACTGACCGATTCCCTGAAATTTGGGTATGTTATGGAGGAGAGAAAATTATTGAACACTTAGTTTTTTAGCGGCCCAATCTCATATTCGGAGGATGAAAATGAGGTTAGAAATTTCTGAATTTTTATATTTTTAAGGTTTTTATTACAGTCGCTGGAATCTTGAGGTTTTTTGAAGAAAATATTCTTTTTCTGTACTCACAATCTGAAGATTTTTCTATAGAAAAATGTCCTCAGGATCTGAGGCTTTCTTCAGTTTTTGAGCGAATTTCTATAGGAAAAGGTCCTCATAGTATAAGGGCTTTTTATAGGAAGAAGTACTCGAAATCTGAAGGTTTTTCCATATGAAAATATGCTCGGAATCAGGGGCTTTTTTATAAAAAAATATACTTAGAATCTGAGGCTTTTTTGTAGGAAAATATTCTCAGAATCTAAAGCCCAGCAACAAAATTAATTGTATCGACAAAATTAATTGTAAAAAACCATAGTTTTTATCTATTTTTTCAGTTGCTTTTACACTCATAAATAAAGCCCATCCAAATACGTTAAAATTATGCTGGTGCAAATACATGTACTATTTCCTGTTATTTTAGCAGAACTTTGACCTTATTTTACGGGCTTTTTAAGAGAAAATAGCAGAAAAATTAGTTAAATTTAATCAGAACACGTTTAACAGACTTTTGTACTAACTTTTTTTTATGAGTATACCTATTTTGTCAGTTGTTTTAAAAAAAATTTATTACGAATTTGTCAGTTAATTTTATTACATAGTTAGTTATTTTTAATTTATTTGTTAGCTATATTTCAACAGTTAAAAATAATAAAATTTTTATTTTTTTTTAAAGGCAAACACTTTCGTCGCCTTTTAACTGCATATAAATTTGTTTTAACTGTCATTTCAGTAGATTATACCAACAAACTTTTTTGATTGTATAGAAAAAACCGTGCTGGGAATTAAAGAAATACCTTTTTCAATACATCAACAGGCTAGAGTATTTTGTATTCTTTTTTTTTTGTTTTTGCCTTAAAATATCCTGCCTCTTAAAACACACAATAGTAAAATAGTTAAAATATCGTTTGCAATAAAATTGCATTGCCGAAATAAATAAATGAAAAACCTTTATGCAAAAGATAACGTTTTCAAAATAATCTGTTACAGTAACCGACACAGTATCGTTCTGTTTGCCAACCATGAAAAAAGACCATAGATAGTTACGATAAAAACACCTATAAATAGCTTAAATCATTCATAATAAAGCTGTTTAGAGGTGTGTTTAGCTTTATCTCTAGCAGCTTTCTCTCGCGTGTAAATCTGCCTTTAGGAATAACACCCAAATTTTGCTATATAAAACCACTCAGTTTCCGAATAGTTTTTTAACTGAAAAACTCCCTGATTCTTATAGAAACTTACTCGATCCATGAGGACTTTTCCCTTTAGGAAATCCCTTCTAACCAAAAGTTTTCCAATAGAAAACCCTAATACTAAGAATGCCTATGAATACCGCTTCAGTTTAAAAAAATAAGTGTTATTATCCCTCATGCCAAAATCAAATCCAATATGATACTTATAGGAGGAATCGTGATCATATTTACGTTCTTTAGTTTTTTTTCTTAACTGGAACGGTACCCAGCGCTGTAGGATAAATTGGAATGAAAGAAAAAGAAACCTAAGTACATTTTGGAAAACGGCGTTCTTTGTTGAGAAAAAGAGTGTCTTGACGTACAGGAATCCCCAATGTTTGGAATTCCCGATTCTGTTTTCTTTTTCCACATTTCATTCAGCATGTGTTGAGTTGAAGGTTTGAATATTTTAAAGTTTGAGTATTAGTACCATAGTATGGAAAGCATCAAATCCTTATAAGACCGTCTGAAAAATAAAAGAATAATTTAAACTTTATTTTTTTAATATAACATTTAACACTGCCTTACCTCGTTAATCTTTTCTTCTGTATATTTCATACTCTACATTTTTGTCATTAAAAAATCTTAAAAAATAAATGTTGATTGAACATTAAAAGTAAATAAAATATTTTAAATTTGTGACATTTCGAATTACAAATTTTCGGAGGGTTGCCTACATTCATAAGTTAAATCTACAATGCCAATAGGTAAAATAATTAGCTGTTGGCATAGGTAATAAAACTATTTTTATTAATAACATACAAAAATAGGGTATCTATGCCAACCAAGGCAATATGCACTCTAATATTTTTTTGTGTGTGTCCATCAATTTAACGCATTGTTTAGTAGATTTATATTTTGACGTTTAACTATTTTATGTGGTATTATTTTGACAAAATATTGTCAAATGTATTAACAAAAATTAGTTGTCTTAACAATTATATTTAATTAAATTGCATAATGATTTTGTTGTTTTACCAATGCATTTTATTTAATTAATTAATTTTTTATCGATTTATTATTAATTTTTAGACTTATATTTCATTATTTTTTATATTTCACAAATTTCAAATTTTTTTAAGCAATATACATACAATGTCTTTTTTATAATGAATTTGATAAAATATAAAAAATATTGAAATATAAAATTGAAATTATAATATAGCACATACTAAAAACTCTTTATTTAAAACACATGTACCATTTTATATAGAAAAACATATAACTTTATTTAAATTAATAATTCAAATACATTATCAGTGTGTTCGTTTACTCGAAATTCTTACTACTTTTACAACAATTGGAAAGTTTTGTTTACTTTTTGTATTGAATTTTTCCAGCTGTAGTAAAAGTAGTAACTTGTAGTAAGTAAACGAACACGCCTTATAATTTATAACTTTCATTAATAGTTTGCCTTAAACAAAATAACAAAAAGATAGATAATATCAAAATGAATGACAGAAATTTAAATGTACGATTTAATTGAGAACGTTCAAAATTATATAAATTTATTTAAATTAAAATTAATAAATCTTCAATTATCAATTCACTGTAAGTCACTGAATTTGTTAATTATCTATACTTTGAAAAACAAAAACACTTATTGTCAATTTATTGATATTTCCGACAATTACAAATACACATGCTAGCACGAGTAATGACGCGACAAAACTAACCTCACTAAACTTTTTTCCACAGATTTAATACTTTTTTTTTCAAATTGAAGAAAAATTATATCAAATGTACGTTGATGTCTTTTTACAAAATTTTTTAGAGTTAACAAATTAAATTTTGTTAAAAAATGGGCAATTGTTTTGTAGAGAGTTATTGACGGAAATAAGTATGTTCATTTAAAAAAAAAGTAGTTGATTTAAAAAAAACACACATTAATTTGAATAAAAAATATATTGTTTTAACAATTCGTTTCATCAAAAAGTAACAAAATTTTTATGTTGATTTCACTTACGACTTTTGGTTCAGTGAGGTTACTGACAAGAAATTCAGAGCACACATCACCATTAATCAGCTTGAATAGAAACGTAACATTCATCATTTTTCTTCGGCTTTCCAAGGTAGGTAACTTGATGCGAGCCAGTCTGGTCGAATAGGATGGAAGTTCGGCCGCAAATAAAAGCTCCGCAACAGAAGAGCAGTAATTGTTTTTGGACGGATTCAATCAATTGGATACGAACATTTTGTTGAGGATCCCAGATAATGGAACCATATTCCAAAATTGGCCTCACAAGGGCAGTATAGAGTTCCTTTGTGATATTCGGTTCGACGAATTCTTTGGCCCACCGTTTAATGAAAGAAAGTAAGCCACGAGCTTTATTTACAGTCAAAGTAATATGTTGTATTAAAGTAAATTTGGCATCCAAAAGAACACCAAGATCATGAATTGTGTCTTCTAACTCCAACTTGTAGCCACCCAAAGAGTAGTAATTAGGATCACAAAACTTTCTAGAAAATCGAATGTGTTTGCATTTTTTCAGGTTTAACTCCATTAAATTTAAACAACACCATTCATGGAAGCTATCCAAATCCTTTGAAGACATGTGTGATTAGCAAAATTATCAAAGCTACACTCAAATAAAAAAGTTTGTAAAAAAATTAGTAAACAGTTTCCAATCGCACTATACTATTTTTATACTGATTATTAGTACAATTTTTATTTTTAGTAATCATTTTTGCGTTTCTCTTATTACAAATTACGGATTTTTTTACTAATTTTCGCTGCTGATTTCAGAAAAACATTTTACTAATTTTTCAAAACCAAGTGCTAAATTTAGCAGAAAAATATACTAATTTAAAAATATTTTTTTTTTGATTTTTTACAATTCTTGTTTAGTTTATATTTGTTATTATTGATATATTCTTAGTTTAGAAATAACACCCAGAAAATTTTATTGCATCTCCAATGCATAAAACGGAGAACCGTTTGCAATTTTGACTCCAAATTTACAGTACGATGAAGTAATTATACGCTTGTTACAATCGAAAGAAAAAAAATTTTTTTTTTAGATTTTACAGATTTTTTATTTTTTAGTACAATTTTTTTCTAATTTCAGCAGATTGATTTTAAATTACAGTTTATAGCAATTTACTGAAATTTAGTAGCTGCAACTAATTATTTATACTAATTTCATTGTACTAAAATTATGATATTTAGTAAGTTTTTTAACTGATTTTAGCAAATCGATTTTGAATTGCATTTTACATAAGTTTTACTAAAATTTAGTAGAGGCTACTAATTTTGTCTACTAATTTTATTGTACTACAGATCAGCAGACATGTGTTGCTAAAATTAGCAAAAAATACCGCTGGCCTCAAAACAGTTAAATTTCCCGTAATAACAGCAAAATTTTCAGTAGCCATTACAGACTTTTTTGGTTGAGTGTACTAATGGTAAATTAAAATCACCAAAAACAAAAATTGAATCTTCAGGTTTTGATCTTAAAACGACTGATTTTATAGATTTCAAATGTTCATCATATATTGATGTATCAGATTTTGGAGGAATATATGAACAAGTTATAAAAATATTTTTACACTTCAGTTTTATTTGGACTGCTATAAATTCAATTTTTTGAGAAGAAGAATATACAATTTCTTCAGATGGAAGAATACTGGAAACAGCAATCATAACACCGCCGCCAGTAGTTACAGTTGCTCTATCGAGTCTATAAATATGAAATGCGTTACATTAGGTGTGTTTGCTTACTTTTCCAGTAAAGTCCAGTAAAAATTACTCAGTAACAAATTTACAGAGAGTAAGGCAAAATTTACTCTCAAAAAGAAAAATATCTAAAAATGTACGCAAACAGAAAAATTGTAAGAATTAGTAAAATACTGCTGCCAACTTCTTTCCTAAAAATATCTCTAAATCAAACTAGAAAATCACTAGAAAATATCTAAATTATAAAAAACTTAAAAAAGCGATAAATCGCTAAATTTCACGAACTTTTCAGGTTCTGTTGAAAAATTTCATAAAAATAGCTATATTTTTCAAACTTCTTAAAACCTTCTTAAAAAATTATCGATACATCGCCAAACTTTTCGAACTTTTAAGTTTTTCATAAAAATTTAGCGATAAATCGCTGAATAATAATGATTGAAAAATTCTATCAAGGAAATAAATGTAAAAAAATGCTAAGAAAATGTCAAGACTGTTAAAAAGAAAAATCGCTAGTTTTCTCACTAATAGCTAAATTATATTTTACCCGCTAAACGAGTTGAAATATTGCTACATTTGTCGAAAAAATAGCTAAATTGACAACAGTTATTAAAATAGCTGATTGCGAAATAAACCTATTCAAATTATTGGATTAATAAATAAAACCTAATAAAATGATCAGTTACTTACTTCTTCCATCGTAAATAAGCTTATATTTAAATATTTTTTGTTTTTAATTAATTTTTTTAATTTTCAATAAATATATACGAATTTTTTCATAAAACTGCAACAACTTGGTGAAAAGTTTAGTACAGTGTTGTTTTAACGTAATATAGACAGCTGCAATTAATATTGTAATTAATATTCAATTTTATCAATTTTAAACCTAAAAATTATAAACACATTATAATTTTCGGATCTAGTTTCTGCATTTTTTTTTTTTTTTTGATAGATAGGCGTAGTCAGTGGTTTTCCATTAAATTGTAGGTATTAATTATTTATATGTTTTTATTGTCATATGATAATTTTTTTCAACAACCCGTCATCCAAGTAAGGCCTTGAATACAATATAACTAATTCGTTGTTTTCTGTTTTTAGATTTTTGTTTATCTTCCAATCTCCTCCGTGTTTCAATGGACGAATTCCAACGAAATTTCATTGAATCAGAATAAAAATTCATAAAAAGCATGTAGAAAATTCCCTCAGTGTGCAGTAACAGATGTCAAATCTCAAACAGATTTGTTTGTTCGAATTTTATCACAGATTTTCGAAAGTGAGAGCAGTTTTTCAGCCTTTCAAAATTCTATGTTTGCAATAATAAAATTTTAAAAATTGATACGCACTGTTTTTGTTAAAATAAATATAAATAAAATCATCGACTAGAGGCTGAAAAAATGCTCTCACTTTTGAAAATTAATTTTACACTTTAAAAGAATTAAAACAGAAATAAATAATTGTCTATTGTATTTCCTAAAGCCTGGTCCAGTCAACACATAGTGTTAAAGCATTTTTTTACACATAGAAACTTTGTTATTTTAGCTGTTTTTTGTCCCATGCCTATCAACGTTAAGTATTTAAAGCAAATCTACGTTAAACCGATTGTCGTATAAAAAAATTTTGAACAAGTTATGTTTATAATTTTTCCGTTATAATCGAAAATTTTTGAAGAAGTAACGCGAATAAGTTATGTTAGATGTGAAAATGTATAAACGTTGAGTTTTCAACGTTGATAATTATCCGTGTTGAAAGTTACCGTGCATACGAAAACTAATGTGTTAGTTTTCGTCTTAAACGCGTTTTTATGCACTTTGAGTTTTTTATGAGTTTTTCGTTAACTCAGCTTTTGTTAAAAAAAATTCAAAAACATTTTATTAAAAACTAGCGCAGCCCGCTACTCATAATCATATAGTATACCAACACGTAGGCATGTAAACACTAATTGTCTGTTGTTCAATCAAACGGCGTAGATAAGTCGTATTCGTGGTTGATTTTTCTTAAAATTTGCTGTTTTTTTTAAATACAGTTTTTTTTAATAAAAACCTTCACCCAGCCACCACAAATAAATAATTCTGACACAACAATAATTCTTGACAATATACGTGTGTATGTCTTTAAATTTTAGGTTTCTAGCTAAAGACGCAGATGTTTAGGGGGGGGGGGGGCAATTTTCCCCTTTTGAGCCACCATTTTTACCACGTTCCTGTCCAAAGTCCTAAAAATGCCTTGTCGATAAGTTAGCCCATACTCCAAGGAAAACATATTATAGATTACGGATTTCTAGCCGAAGGGTTTGGTTAGGCCATCAAGGGGGAGAATTATTCCGTTTTTACCCCTCCCGATAGGAATTTCCAAAAATTCCGTGAACGTCTGCGTTGGAGGAGGAACCTACTACATACATAATTTTAGGTCTATATATCCAGCGGTTTGGCCAACTCGGCAAGGGGGAAGTTTTTTCCCTTTTTACCCCTCCCGGTATGAGTTTCCAAAAATACCGTATTAGGGGACGTCTACGTTGGAGAAGGAACCCAAATACCGAATTTAAGCTCCCTAGTTCCAGCAGTTTGGCCAGGCCGTTAAGGGGGAGACTTTTCCTGTTTTTGACCCTACCTGTGGAAATTTCCAAAAATCTCATCTTAGCGGATGTCTACAATAGAGGAGGAACTTTAATACCAAATTTTAACTTCCTACCTCCAGCAGTTTGGGCAGGCCTTTATGCGGCATTTTTCGCTTCATTAATCCCCATTTTTGCAATGTCCCTGTCCAAAATTCCACAAAGCACCTTCCCGATAAGTGAGCCCATACTCCAAGGAACATATGTTTTTTATTTCAGATTTCTAGCCAACTTTTACTATTTGTGCCCCTCTGGGTAGGAATTTCCGAAAATCCATCGACAGGGAATTTCAGCTTCCTAGTTCCAGCAGTTTGAGCAGGCTGTCAAGTGGTACACTTTTTCTTTTTTTGTCCCTCCCGGTTGGAATTAGGCTGGAAGAGGAACCTAAGTACCGAATTTCAGCTTCCTAGTTCCAGCAGTTTGGACAGGTCGTTAAGAGGCCATTTTCCCTTTTTGAGCCCCTATTTTATAACGACCCTGTCCAAAATTCAAAATAGTATCTTTCTAATAAGTTAGCCCTTACTCCAGGGACCCACATTTTAAATTTCAGGTTTCTACCCGAAGGGGTTTTTACAGGCCACCAAGGGGAGGCTTTCTTCTTTTTGCCCCTCCCTTTAGGAATTTACAAAAATTCCATCTTCGCGGCTGTCTGCGATGGATGAGGAACATTCATACCAAATTTCAACTTCATTGCCTCAGCGGTTTGGGCAGGCCATTATTGGGGACATTTTTCCCTTTACTATGTTTCTGTTCCAAAATAGAAAAATTACGTTGCCGGTGAGTTAGTCCTACTCCAGGGAATACATATTTAAAATTTTAGGTTGGCCAGAAGGGATTGGGCAGGCCGTCAAGGAGAATACTTTTCTTCTTATCTCCCTCCCGATAGGAATTTCAAAAATTCCGTCTAAGCGGACGCCTACACAGAAGGAGGAACTCACATACCGAATTTCGGCTACATATTATCAGCAGTTTGGGCAGGCCGTCAAGGGGAAACATCCCCCTTTTGGGATATCCTGTAGGGAATTCCAAAAATACAAACTTAGTCGATGTCTACTACAGTGGAGGAACCTTTATACCAAATTTCAACTTCTTACCTCCGGTAGTTTGGACAGGCAGTTAAGGGGGACACTTTTCCAATTTGTCAGACCGTCTATGGGGAGACTTTTCGCCTTTTTGCCCGTTCCGGTAGGAATTTCCAAAAATCCCGTCTTAGCGGACGTCTATGCCGAATATCAAGAAACCTTGTTTTAGTGGAGATATCCGTGGGGGGAGGAAAAAAAGCACTTTTTGTGAAATTATATTTTTTTAAATGGAATTTTTTGGAAAAAGCGAAATTTTTTGGAAAAAGATACTTTATTTTTACAAAGTACTTTATTGGAAGAAGGTACTTTTTTTGAAAAAGTTATTTTTAGGAAAAAGGTACTTTTTTTGGATAAGATACTTTTTTTTAGAAAAAGGTAATTTTTTTTAGAAAAAGGTACTTTGGAAAAAGGTACTTTTTTTGGAAAAAGGTACTTTTTTTGGGAAAAGGTACTTCTTGTGGAAAAAGGTACTTTTTTTGGAAAAAGGTACTTCTTTTGGAAAAAGGTACTTTTTGTGGAAAAAGGTACTTTTTGTGGAAAAAGGTACTTTTTTCTGAAAAAGGTACATCTTTTGGAAAACGGTACTTTTTTTAAAAAACGAACTTTTTTGGAAAAAGGTACTTTTTTTGGAAAAAGGTATTTTTTTGGAAAGAGGTATTTTTTTGGAAAGAGGTATGTTTTTGTCACCTTTTTGCCCCTCCCGATAAGAATTTCCAAAAATTCCGTCTCAACGGACGTCTACACCGGTCGAGGAACCTACATACCAAATTTCAACTTCATAGCTCCAGCAGTTTGAGCAGGCCGTCAAGGGGGAGACTTTTTCCCCTTTTTGCCCTTCCCTGTGAAAATTTCCAAAAAAAATCCCGTCTTGGTGGATGTCTACGATAGTGGAGGAACCTTTATACCAAATTTCTACTTCCTACCTCCAGCGGTTTGGGCAGGCCGTCAAGGGGGGCTTTTTTCCCCTTTTTAACCCCCATTTTTACAACGTCCCTGTCCAAAATTCTTGAAAGTACTTTCCAGAAAAGTTTGCCACTACTCCAAGGAACACATATCTAAAATTTCAGCTTTCTAGCCAAAGGGGTTTTGGCAGGCCGTCAAGGGGGAGACTTTCCCCCTTTTTGCCCGTTCCGGTAGGAATTTGCAAAAATCCCGTCTTAGCGGACGTCTACGCCGAAAGAGGAACCTACATACCAAATTTAAACTTCCTAGCTTCAGCGGTTTGGGCTTGGCGATGTTGAGTCAGTCAGTCAGTCAGTCAGTAACGTTATTTCTTTTATATATAGAGATTAATTGCCATAATGTAAAACATGAGTCTCTTAAAACCCATGACGTGTCTCGCTGGTTCAATGTCGACTTGCTTGGAGTTGCTCAAAAAATGGTATCTAAAGGTTTCTCTTTCAATCGATTTTAAAACAATTTGATCGTATTTTAGTTAGTATTTGTTTTTCTAAGTGTTTCTTGCAATTTTTTAGCCAAAGTTAAGCAAATTATGAAGTTTTGGGAAAAAATAAAGCAAAAAATTACATATTAAAAATTTAACCGGTTAATCGACCTATTTTAATCGATTATTCGGGTCGAATAATTATTTGAGTTTTAAATTATTTGTTTCGACATTAACCGAAATAGAGGCGATTAATCGAGGAATCGGTTAATCGATTAACCGAATTGGAAACACTAGTCACAATATGCCTTTCGTCAAGGTTTTAATACTACATCCCTGCTTCTTAAACTTACAAATTCAATAAGGGAAAATATTAATAATGATAAATTGAGTGTTTTAATTTCTCTTGATCTCACTAAAGCCTTTAATTCAATTAATTACGTTACAATGGTTTTGAAGCTAAAAAATGAATACAATTTTTCTAAGTCAGCTTGCAGACTTATATTCCCAGTGTAGAAACGGTAATGACATATCATTCTTTTTTGGAGTGCCAGTAATGACACCCACTTACCTTCTGCATTATTTTAAAACATATAATAATGAGTTACTGATAATGACTGATTTTTATCATTATTTCAAATAGAAAATAATTTTTTCGATTTTTTTGAAAATTTTTTGAAATCTATTTTAGACTCAATATTTTTTAAACACCACTTATTTTTTGATTTTTTGTATTTTGGCGAGTAAGCTTACTTGTGTGCAGCAGGTCAATTATGTTTTTATCTATTAAATATTACATGTCGATATAGCTCAGATGGTAGAGCTGTTGACTGGCAATCTGTAGACCCAGGTTCGATTCCCGCACCAGCAAATTTTATTTAAAAAAAAATACAATAAAAAATATTTTTTTTATATAATTTATTTTTTTGAAAATCTATTTTTAGACTCATTATTTTTGTCAGTACTGGTAAGCACATAGGTAACGATATATTTTTTGATTTTTCGTATGCTGGTGTGTAACGACATTTCATTATTTTTCGCGACATCGCCATATAAAGGTAATAAGAAATGTAATAACAAAAGTAACTAGTTACCATTACCAAGTATGTAGTTACATAACCACATATCTGGTAATGATTTTCTACTCTAGGTAGTTAGTTAGTTAATTGTTTTTTATTTAAATTCAAATATGTAATTACAACTTAATATAATTAAAAAACTAGAACAGGAGAAAGAGATCCGTAACTACTATATAATCATGTTTTAATTTGATAAATTAGTAATTAAATTCAGTGATAAGTTCCCTTCTATAACCTATCGCATCTGTAATATACTGAGATATTTGTTTAAAATATGTTTTTGCGTTATTTAACAGACAAATTAAATCATTTTCCGCTAAGAAAGTTTTTTTAAAGTATTTATATCTTAGCTCAAGGAGAATTGGGCATTTGGCCATGAAATGAAGAATATTTTCCGTTTCATTAAGATTACATAAAGAACATATACGTAGTCTTTGATGTTGAAATCTTGTCAAGCTCAAGTAGATCACATCTGGCTTTGAAGATATAGCTTATTGCATTAATATTTGTAATTTCAAAATACGTTTGTTGTTCTCTAAAGTTAAGTTTTGAATAAAAACGAGTTGTTAATACAGTTGATTTTATCTACTACATGTAGGTAAAATCAACTGCAAATGACAGTTAAAATAACTGCATTTGCAGTTAAAAAAGGTGTAGACTACATTTGCATTTAAATCAACTGCAGTGTGAAGTTATTTTTAACTGTTAAAAATCAACTGACAAATATAGTAAAAACAACTACAAATGCAACCAAAACAACGTACATGCAAATTATTGTAAAACTCTACAAATAACTGCAAATGTAACATAAATAAAAATTACTAATTTAATAAAAACAAATTTATGTAAATACGCTTAACTTAATTTTATTCTATAATAAATTTAAAATTGAGAAATCAAAATTTACACTTAATATCACTTTTATTGTTCACTATATTGTTCTATATGTCCGTCTGTGAGGGATGAAATATTGATTGGCTTCTTTTTCCACAGGTAGAAAGGGATGAAAATGTAAAAGAACTGAAAGAAAATAAATACAATATATCGTTGCTGCGCCTAAGAAAATAGCTATTTGTTTTCAAAAACTATTTGTGGAACACCTAAATTAGGTCTTTATTTTGTGCTTTGGCCATGTTTTTTGGAAGTAATTCTTTTATAAAGGAAAAGCTTGAAGTTTGGTTTATATGTGTCTAAAAAAATAATTTACGAAAAGTTTCGCAAAAGGCTGAAATAAAGCAGATTTGTTTATCTCCTCTTAAAAAAGATTTTCGACAAATAGCTATTTTCTTAGGCACAGCGACGATATTTTAATATTCCCGTAAATAAATTTATATTTTATATTATAAAACTTACCTTATTATTTTAATAATTCAATAATAATTCCGTATTACACGTCTTTACTCCTTAGAGTTTTTTTATGACTAAGACAAGAGAAAATATGTTCTTCTCATATTCTTTCACTAGAAATTTCTAAACAAATGCTTCGTACACACATTCTTCTTTACTCCGTCCTAGGGAATGCAAAATCCCGCACTTTTTCATTTCCCGGGAAAGCGGGAAATTTATTTTGAATTCCCGGGATCCCGGGATCCCGCAAGGGAAATAAATTAGAAAATATTTTATAATTTAACAATTTTTATAAAGAAAATGTCTTAAAGACCTCAAATTTTCATCATGAACAAGCTCAGGTGGTTTTTCTTGGAATTTTCGTAGTGGGAATGAATTAATTTTATATTAGAAGTTATTGTATATAATACTGAATTTAGACTGAACAAAAACCAGCTGGTTTTTGTACAAAACTAAATTACAAAAGCCAAGTCATTTACACTGGTTATTTAGTTTTTCTTTGTCACAACACTTTTTTATTACACACTTTTCTTTATTTTTTATTGTTAAATTAATGTAAAGAAAATATTAATACATTTAAACAAGAATAACAGAAGACATTCGTAAAAGAGAAAAAAATAGTAGAAAATAATTTTAAAAAATTGCAAAAATTTTAGAAAATCGGAAAAATTTTAGAAAATTGGAAAAAATTTCAAAATTATAGGAAATTTAACTTATACTGAATTTAGACTGAGCAAAACTACTTAGTTTTCGTTCAAAATGTGTTTTTGACAAATAAAAGTTAGCAGCAGCCAAAAACCAGTAGTTTTTCCTCGGTCTAAATCATACTTGGGACTAATGAATTAGGTGGACTAATTAATTGACGATTTCATTAACATTGATTGATATAAATGGTAATGAAATTATTTTCGTTACCATTGTTTCAAATTAATGTTAATGATTTTGGAATTTGATTTCATTGAATAATGACAATGGTTTTTAATTTCATTACCATTGTAATGTATCAATTAAAAAAAATAATTACCATTGACAGATAAGCTTTTCGAGAAACGTAAAAATGCAGAAAATTCAATGAAATCAGGGTTGGAAATTGGTACAAAATTTTTAAAAAATAGCCAAAAATTTTAAAAAAAATGACAAATAAAAAAATCGCATAATTTAAAATAAAAATGATCAAATTTTAAAAAATCCACGAAATTTAAAAAAAAATCGCCAATATTGGAAAGAATCACAAAAAAATCGTCAAAATTTGAAAAATCGTCAAAATTGAAAAAAATTGCCTAAATTGAAAAAATCGTTAAAAATTCTAAAAAATCGCCAAAATTGAAAAAAATCGTCAAAATTTTAAAAATCACCAAATTTGGAAAAAAAATCATAAAAATTTGAAAAATCGTCAAAAATTTAAAAAAATTTTCAAAAATTTGCAAAAATCGCCAAAATTGAAAAAATTGTCAAAATTTAAAAAAATTTCCAAAACTGAAAAAATCACTAAAATTGGAAAAAATCGCCAAAACTTGAAAAATCGTCTAAAATTCGAAAAAATCACCAAAATTCGAAAAATCGTCAAAAATTTAAAAAAAAATCGGCAAAATTGAAAATTTAATAAAATCCGAAAATCGCTTAAATAAAATTTTAGTCGTCCATATCTCGAAAACTAGAGCTAGAGGAAAAATGACTGCACCAAAAGTCAAAACTTACTACCAATACCTACCCCGATAGAAACTAGATTTTGACTTGCACTGCTAGATTTTAAAATCGCGTTTTTCTCGAAAACTAAGCCTCGTGGAGAGAAAAGGGCTTTTATTTGGAATATCCTCCATATCTCGAAAACTAAATGAGTTAAATGAAAACGGACAACGGTTTTGACACAGGGAAGTCATAGTGAGTTATATGCGGTAAAATAAATGCGAAAATCGCTTAAATAAAATTTTAATCGTCCATATCTCGAAAACTATAAGAGCCAGAGGAAAAATGACTGCACCAAAGGTCAAAACCCACCACCAATACCCCGATACCGAAACTAAATTTTGCAACTTGCATTGTTAGATTTTAAAATCGCGTTTTTCTCGAAAACTAAGCCTCGTAGAGAGAAAAGGGCTTTCATTTGGAATATCCCCCAAAACTCGAAAACTTATTGAGGTAAATGAAAACGGACAACGGTTTTGGAACAGAGAAGTCATAGTAAGTCATTTGTAAAAAAATAAGTGCGAAAATCGCTTAAATAAAATTTTAATCGTCCATATCTCGAAAACTAGAAGAGCTAGAGGAAAGATGACTGCACCAAAGGTCAAAAGTCACTACCAGTACCCGATAGCGAAACTAGATTTTGACTTGAATTGCTAGATTTTAAAATCGCGTTTTTCTCGAAAAATAAGCCTCGTAGAGAGAAAAGGGCTTTTATTTGGAATATCCCCCGTATCTCGAAAACTAAATGAGTTAGATGAAAACGGACAACGGTTTTGGAACAAGGAAAACTAAATGCGAGAAATGAATTTTGGAAATTTTGTTTTTTAATACCTGGACTATTTTTTAAATTTTGGCGATTTTTTCTAATTTTTGTCGATTTTCACAAATTTTTACAAGTTTTTCAGTTCTCTCAATTTTTTTCGACTTTTTGAAGTTTTGACGATTTTGGTAATTTTTTCAAATATTGACAATTCTTTCAACATGATTTTTTCAAAAATTTTGGCGATTTTGTCTAATTTTTGACGATTTTTTTTAAATTTTGACTATTTGGGCAATTTTTTAAAATATTGACAATTTTTTTCAAGTTATGACGATTTTTAAAAATTTTTTCAATTTTGGCAATTTTTCAAATTTTTCCGATTTTTTCCAATTTTTGACGACTTTTTGAAATTTTGAAGATTTTGGTAATTTTTTTCAAATATTGACAATTTTTTGGATATTTCGCAATTTTCGCGATTTTGTCTAATTTTTGACGATTTTTTTTTTTAAATTTTGACTATTTGGGCAATTTTTTCAAGTTATGATTTTTTCAAAATTTTTCAATTTTGGCAATTTTTCCGATTTTTTCAAATTTTGACGATTTTGGTAATTTTTTTAAATATTGTCATTTTTTTCAAAATTTTGATGATTTTTTTTTTAATTTTGACTATTTGGGCAATTTTTTCAAATATTGACGATTTTTTCAAGCTATGACGATTTTTTCAAAATTTTTAAATTTTGGCGTTTTTTCAAATTTTGGCGAGTTTTTCTAATTTTTGCATATTTTTTTGTTTTGGCGATTTTTTCTGATATTTGAAACTTTTTTCAATTTCAGCGATTTTTTGCGCGCACATGTGTGCACATTTTGCACATACACATTTTGCTGTGTACTGTGCAAGTACCAGTCTGAACTTGCACATGTGCGAATTTGTATTCGCACATCGAGATGTGCATGTGCGTTCCGGTTTTTAGCTTTTTAGAAAAATGTTTATATTTTTGGCTCGCTTTAGGGCTTTTCCATCCCTGATTGTTGCTTATTTTCTATATTAAGATTTTTGTAAACAAATGGTTTTTTAATCAATTGTAATTAGTTTTTTTTTACATTAGTGTGATTTCATTACCATTAGTAATGTTTTTTGTAATGCAAAATATTTCATTATCATTAAATGGTAATGACATTTTTTTCATTGTCATTAGTGGCAACTAATGGTAATGAAAAATTCCCATGTATGGTCTAAATGCAGTATTACTTGAAAGTTTTTAAAAATCAATGGACAAATTTGTCATTAATTCTGTACAGAATAAGTGCGATTAAAAATTTTTTTGTACACACACCGTCTCATTGAGTGGTTTTCTTAAAAAATATGGGCTGTATTCATAAGTTAAAAATAACGACTGCACAACGAATGCACAACTTTCCCTTATGGGAATATGTGGGTATAAAAAGTTGTGCACTGGATGTTAGTCGTTAGTTTTAACTTATGAATACCGCTATATATTTTTTACCAGACTCTAAAAGGAACTTAAAAAGTTCTCTCAAGTACACAAATTAATCGTTGTGTTCATTTACTCGAAAATCTTACTACATTTACTACAATTGTTGTTTTGTTTACTTTTTGAATTTTTCCAGTTGCGGTAAAATTAGCAAATTGTAGTAAGTAAACGAACAAGCCTAATGTAAAATTTTTACTATTTTCAAAACATTGGAAAATTTTGCATAAGAAAATTTGAAATAATTAACTCTATTATTTTAACTGTATTTTTTGAAATCCCGGGATTCCCGGTCCAAATTCCCGGGAATGCGGGAAATGAAAAATGCTTAATTTCCCGGGAATCCCGGGACGGGAAATCCCGGGATGAATTCCCTACTCCGTACACATACACACTTGAAAATTGAAGTATTTGTAGCAAAATTCAAAATAACTGCATCAAATAAAAGTTACTAGAATGTAGTAGTTTTTGAAGCTTGTTTAAAAAAATAACTTCAGAAACATTAAAAAATTTTTCTCTAAGTAAATTAACTGCAATTGTAGTTAAAATAACTACAACCGCATTACTACACAAATAACTGCCATGTAATAGCTGCAGAACTTTTCTGAGTGTAGGTAAGGAGTTACATCGGTGGACATGCCCTTGTTAAAATAATAGGTCTAGTAATAGAAAAGTAAGAGCTTACCCTCTTCATTACGAAATGCTTATTTTTATAACCAAAACTTATAAAAAAAAAATTTCCAAAATTTTTTGTTAAAAATATGTAATTCTTAATTTAATAGTCAATATAAAACAAATTGAAATTTTAAGAAAAAAAACATATTATTTGAGGGTTTTTTGTAACATAGAGGTAATAGGTAAGCGTAACATGTAAGTTTAGAGTAACATATTACTACACTCATAAAAAAAAGTCCGTACAAAGAGGTCAAAATTGTGCTGGCGCAAATACATGTATTATTTCCTGTTATTTTAGCAGAATTTTGACCTATTTGTAAGGACTTTTTTAGAGCAAATAACAGAAAAATTAGTTCAATTTATTCAGGACGCGTTTAACAGACTTTTGTACTAACTTTTTTTTATAAGTGTAGGTAAGAAGTTACTTTGGTATTAGAAAAGTAAGAGCCCTACGGGAAATTTTAACAAACTGTCACCGAACTGGCCCATTTATATGAAATAGAGTGGTCACTTTTACATGGCGTTGTCATAGGAGGTGGAAATTGACCCCTTGTGACATGTCACAAGACAAATCCTACACTCATAAAAAAAAGTTAATACAAAAGTCTGTTAAACGCGTTATAATTCAGTTGAACTAATTTTTCCTGTTGTTTTCGTTTAAATCTGTTGTTTAGCTAAAGTTGTTAGTTATCCAATTTTACCACAAAAACATATTTCTGCTGTACTTGAACTAATTTTTCCTCCTGATATTTAGCAATTTTTTTATAAATGATTTTGACAATGTTATCAGCGAATATAGATAAATTTATTGGCAACTTTTTTAATATTTGTGTTTTCAAAAGAAAACGATAGGGGCGCTAGTGTATAGTGATTGATGGTGCTTGATGGTTAGAAAATTTCTAGTAAGTGTATTTTAATGTGTGTGATGACTCATCACTGATGACGCTTACCAATACAAATAAAAATAATATGCCGCTTGTTAAGAAAGTTCTAGTAAATAAAATAATATGATACGAGCATGTTTTCTCTTGTTTATGGTAGTCAGCAAAGGAACGCAAAAGAAAAAGGAGGTATACTGGACATTAACATTTCGCAGTTAAAATTGTATTTAAAAAATAAAATAATAGAGGTTTGTTTTATAATATAAACTATATTTATTTAAGGGAATACTATTAAATATTTTATTTTTTCTTTTATTTCAGCCCTTTAACATTTTCATCTAAATTCGACCCGCAGGTAGACGAAAAAAAGGAAGCAAATAATACAACTCCAGCGGAAGTTTAACACATTGGCAAGAAAATAAAAGTGATATATAGTGCAAATAGTGTTTTTGGATTGTGTAATTTACTCGAAAATAAAATTAACAGTATTTACATTAATTTTTTTTTATTCAATTAATAACAAAAAGTGATTGTAATTTTAGCAGCATGTTTTGCAGATTTCAACTGACCCACTTTCATTTCTATTAAACGAAAATTCTTCTAAATTTTTGAATGTTAACTGAATTTTATAACCAACTAAAATTTAGCAGAAAACATGTGCTGATTTCAGCTGACTAATTATCATTTCCATTAAACAACATTTCTTATAAATTATTGTATTTGAACTAAATTTTTTACTTAAAATTTAGGTCAACTAAACTTAGCAGACCATGATTCTCAACATCATTGAAATTTCTGCTGGCTCAAATTCAGGTACTATTTCCTGTTATTTTAGCAGAATTTTTAACTAATTTTACGGGCTTTTTTATGAGTGTAGGACAGGTTACTGAACTCTCATAAAAAAACAAAGTTCAGGGACCTGTCCTGGGATTTGTCTTGTGACATGTCACAAGGGATCAATTTCCCCCTCCTATGACAACGCCATGTAAAAGTGACCACTCTATTTCATATAAAGGGGCCAGTTCGGTGACAGTTTGTTAAAATTTCCCGTAGGGAGGTTACCTACCCTTATTTCTTCTTACCAAAGTCATTACCGGGTAATATAAGGTTTTGCTGGGAATGTCATTGATTTCTTCATATTTATTAAAAAACTTACGATTAGAACACATGTGGCTTGTAGCTCCACTATCAACGTACCATGTTGATGAATTTTGATTATTAAGCCACATTCACAATGATGGAATGTGGCTGAGTGGAGTCTGCAGAGTGGAGTGTACTAAAATAGAGATGGCATGATACAAAAAATATGTAAGTGCGAAAAAGAAAGCAACAAAATCCACTCTGCAGAGTGAAGTACTCCATCATTGTGAATCTGGCTTTAGTCTTAGCCATTGCAATCAATAAATAAGAATTATGACGATCATCTCGTTTTTCTCTACAGTTTTTGGCATACTGACCTTTCTTTCCACATATCAAGCAATTACCTTTTATAGCTTTTGAATTTGAAATATTTCTGTTATTAGAAATACTCTTACGAAGTGACAAAAATTCACAAAAGTAAACGAACGCGAAAAACCATATTTGAAGCCCAAAAAACAAACGTCAATAGATTTGCGCATTATAGTTCGTTTTGGTGAGCGCTCTTTCTAGTTCTTGTTCAATTTGTTGTAAAGATATATAGATAGCTTTTCTAGTTAAACCGCTTTTTAAACCAAAAATTTTAATAAAAATTTCCTTCTCAGGGATTTTTATATTCAAAAAGGAATACATAGTTTATTAAATCTGGAAAAAGATTTTAATATTAAACAAAAGCTTCGATTTATTTAAATATTTATCTCTTTAACACATTTAATTTTATGGAGTTGTAACATTACCGATAAGCCTTTGCAACTTTTACGCTTTTTGAAAATGATACACAAATTTTTCTGAATGAATAAAAATGAGCAATTGAACTAAAAGAGCTATTAGTGTTGAACTAGGTCTTTGGTTTAAACTAGTGAATAGTTCAATTAAACTAGTTGAACCCAACAGATGATATAACAGCAGAGAAACAAGCCAGCCGCCGTGAGCCGTTTAAGCCGCCGCCGCCGGTCATTTTTGTCTCAGCCGCCGCCGCCGATTTTTTTCGGCTCATTTCGGCTGGAAGTATCAATTTTCCAAAATAAAAAAATTAAAAACAAATGTCATTTTTAAAACAAATTTTCTACTTCATCGTTTCCTGAACCATCAAGAGTATTTTTTTTAGTTCAAAAGAAATAAAAGAACCAGTTTTATAGTTAGAGCTAAGAAGGATTTTTGTCATAAATATTTCTTAAGTTGGAAGTTTTGCTTGAAAACTTCTGACATATTTCGCTGAAATTAGGATATGCAATTTTAGCTTAATTCGCACAAAACCGAATTCAGCTTTAGAAATTGAATATATATAATTCCATCAAACCATTCCTTTATAATTAATTCATATGTTTCATTTCCAAAGTTTAATATTAAATAGAATGCATTCTTATGTTGAATACATTCCTTATAGAATTACAATCAATTTAAATAATTAATTTCTTCGAGTTTATTTTGTGACCAATACTTTATTTATAGAATTTTCTATCCACGGGCTAATTATGGTCAATTAAATGTTAAAATGAAATAAAAATCAAATCCTTTTCACTCGACGTTTCGTTGACGGTATTTAAACTTCTTCTGGAGTGCGAATTTTATTAATTTGATTTTACTTATTTACATTGTCAAGTATTTTATTTAAAATTAATTAAAAATTGGACATCACAACACGCAATTTAATAAAAACTTTAAATAAATAATTACAACCTAAATAAATTACAGTTTCACCTAACGACTAATATCACAGAATTTTCCTATTTTTTTTTTCATTAATTCTAATCTTTTACAAAATGGCTTATCAATCAAATAATTTTATTCAATCCGTAAAAGACTAAGGTATGAATATACCAATGATTCTGATAACAATTTAGTTTATAATTACAAATTAAATAAAAATGTGGCTTATTTTAGGGATTTAATATTGATATCAAATAATAAAAATAATGAAGGTAATTAACCAAAATTTAAAGACGCAAACATTTGTTTTAATATTTTAAAAACCGAATAAAACTTGAAAGATAATTATAAAAATAATGAATTCATTAAAGAATTCATTCACTATGCATAAAAATTAAAAGAATGATGCCAGTGAATGAATTCATAAGGAATGGTATAACCGAATGATATATTAGTAAATTTTAATTAAAAATCCAAAAGTGAATTAAAGAATTAATTCATTCGAATCTATGGTCGTAGGTTTGGTTAAGTAGATCACATCACATTTTTCAGAAATTTCAGTACACCTAAAATTCTTATCAAAAGACACATTTTTAAGACATTGCGGACGAAAAAAATGTTAAGTAAGTTATTTCTCGGCCGACTTATTAAATTGGGGAGATATTTACAATAATCGACGCTATTCTGAGTTCCGAATTCACAAAAAAATTCTAAAGTGAAACATTCCGGATTTTTTTGCTGTTCCGTGATCCACATCCGAATTATTTTCTTCGTTTTATTTCGTGTTGAAAAAGCTTGGTGAAAGTAAAAGGAATATTTTGTTGCAAAAATTGATATGTTAAAATTTATTTTAAAATTTTTCAGTTTGCTAAAATTTGTTCGAAACAGTCAATTTCCGACATTTTGAATTTTGTGTGATTTTACAAAACTACTCTAATTAAAAAGTTTTGGAATTCAGAACAGGGATTATAGTGTCAAAACTCTGTTTTTGAGCGACTTCAAGCACTTAACAATTTTAAATTCAGCAATTTTTCAACCGACGTTTTTGGAAAGACAAAAAAATTTGCTTTCCAAATATATGTATATAGAATTATTTATTTGTAACTGAAATATTTTGAAATATTTTTTAAAAAATATTGACGGCTTTTTTACAGTATTAAAAAATTCTTTACTATTGTAATTTATTCTGAAAGTGGGTTTAGTTTTTAGTAAAATCAGATTCTTTTGTCTAAATTAATTGAAAATTGAAAAAGTTATCGTAATTTTTCTAAACATTTAATTTCAGCTATTATAAGACATCTCGATGTTCTTGTTGGCACACTCATTAACGTTAACTTTTTCAATTTTCTTATAAATGCAGAGATTCCATCTTTATAAATAAATGTATAACTTTGACAATTTTAAAGCGATTAAAGTAGAACTTCATTTTACTCTGAATTAAGAATAACAAATTTTTTAACAAAATATTGTAATTAAAAGCCGTCAAAATTAAACAAAATAAGAAAAAAATTAAGAAAATCAGTTTTATTTGAAAATATTTCCACACAATTTTGTTGAATATATAAACATATGTATATATTTGGAAAGCCCAACTATCTCACCTTCTAGGTCCGTTCAAAAACTAAAAATCCTAAATTTGTAATTTTTATCGATGAATTTAACTTAAAATTATTTTTTATTTGATAATTCCAAATTTTTTGTACAATTTTCTACTGCTATATTTTGGAAAAAACCTTAAACATCTTTAAATTACGTGTATAATGTTCTATCAAGCCGATCAAGCCGCCGCCGCCGCCGATTATTTGGTTGCGCCGCCGCCGCCGATTTTTTCCGGCTCAACCTTAATCGCCGCCGCCGATTTTTTGCTTGCGCCGCCGCCGCCGATTATTTTGATCGGCTTGTTTCTCTGTATAACAGCTGATTAAAACAATTTACCCAAAGTTACACGAAAAATGTCTGGGCTTCTTCGTGCAAGAACAAGAATATTACTCTCTCATGACATCTCTCATTTACCCAATTGTGGAGTAGAAAACGATTTTTGGTAAAATTGGGATCTCGAGGGATCCCAATGTTGAGTACCCGAACAGAACTATTATTTTTAATAAATATTTCCTTTTTAACAGCACCAAAAGCTTGTTGATTGTTTGATTTTTTGCTTTGTTGATTTCTACGTTCTGCCTCTTCTAAAAGTTTAAGTTTGATTACTGAAACTGAAGGCAGTGTATCACGTGTCTTTACAAGCATCACAAAATTTTCATAATCTTTTGGTAGACTTGAAACGAGTATTATCACCAGCAATTCGTCTTGAATTACAATACCTACATCAGCCAATTTTTCGACAATATCAGAAAAAGAATTTAAATACTCCACCATGTTCTTGATTTCCTTCATATTTAAACTTAACAGTTTTTTATACAAACCCACTTTCTCTAGTGGACCATTCGGCTTATATACCTCGATAAGTTTCTTCCAAGCATCATTTGAAGATTTTTTATATAATTTAGTTGAGATGTCTTTACGCTCAACATTATTGTTGCTAGTACCTTTTCATCTGTGGAGTTCCATTCTTTCTTTTTACCTGCGTCCCATGCTGGATCTTTGCTTTCTTCACCATTAACGTGTTTCCAAAAACCTCTACACTCATAGAAAAAAGTTTGTAGAAAAGTTAGTAAAACTGTTAGTACTTCAACTTAACAAATTTTTAACTAATATTTAGTTAAAATTTAATTTTTAGTTAATTTTTTTCCTACCTCCACATTACTAACTTACAGATTTTTTTGCTATTTTATTTTGCTGAATTTAGTTACTAATTTTTAACAATAAATTTGCTAACTTTACAGTATTTTGCTGAATTTTAGTTACTAATTTTTAACAGAAGATTTGCTAATTTTACAAATTTTTTGTAAACTAAACCACCAATTTTGGAGCGCTTATAAACAGAATGTTAAATGACTCATAAAAATTACTGCATATTTTTAACTCGCCAAAAATAATGCAAAAAGTTTTTAAATAAAGCTAAATTGAAATGGTTAAAATTTGTCCTACTCATAAAATATCTAAATTATTAAAATTTATAAGAAAAGTTTCGATTTATCGTAATACATTAATTTTCAAAGATCAAGGTTTATTTTGGACGAACCATTTTAATATGAAAATTGTGATTAAAAGTATCTCTGGGGAGCAAGTGGAGTTAACGTCAGCATTTGTATAAAATCATGGGTCTACCAGTGTATTGATTTTTATACCACTGGTAGCATTGGCTAGGTAGCACTGGATAACCACTGGTTGCAAACCCTGGCAGATCACTCTAAGCCTATTCTATGTCAGTGGTTTTTTTTATAAACCCCGACATTTTTGTAAAACAAATACTGGCATAACGCTTTTTGCAAACGCTGGCAAAGCGTCCCAAATGAGAGTTCTGCCAGTCATTTATTTTTAACACCGTGGTTACCCAGTGGTATGCCAGTGCTTGATTTTTTGTACCACTGGCGATTTCTGACTGGGTTGTTATGGTTAACATATTATTTTTTATAAATGTTACCACTTTTACAAAAAATCATTCTTGAGAAATTTTCATTGGCATTGAATTATAATTGGCATTACTTTATCTCAATGTCAATGCCAACAAATTTCATCACCATTCAATGCCAATGAAATTTTTTTCAATTTGCATTGATGAAAACAATGGTATTGAAATGTACACATAATTGAAGAAAAAGCATTTTAATATAAAAAAGATATAAGAATTTTTAATTTTTTTCTTAATTTATTCTTTTATTAAAACATGAAAACAAATACTTCTTTCATCAATTATAAATGGGCATTTAGACATTGAACAATGCCAATTGAAAAAATTTCAATTAATTGACACATTCAATAAACTGGTCCGAAGTATGCTTTTAAATACACATTTATTTTTTATTTAGTAATTTTCATTTCATTTGCTCCTTTTTTACCTTTTTCCAGTCCACTTGTAATCTTCCAAAGTTTTGTTGATTTCAGAAAATTTTAGCAAAAATTTTGTATATTTAACAGTTTTTTTTGCTATTTTCATTCTACTATTATTTAGCAATTTTTTTGCTGATTTCAGCAAGTTAAAGTGTTATTTGCAATTAACAAAAATTTAGCTCAAATATTACTAAAATTCTGTAAATTTAACAGTTTTTTTTTGCTATTTTTATTAAACTACTATTCAGCAATTTTTTTTGCTAATTTTAGCAGGTTAAATTGTTATTTGCAATTAACAACAATTTAGCTCAAATATTACTAAAATTCTGTAAATTTAACAGTTTTTTTTGCTGTTTTCATTTTATTAATATTTAGCAAACTGATTCTGCTAATATTAGCAGTTTTTTCTGCAGCATCATTTTTAACTAATTTTTAGTAACTTTTTCTGCTATTTTTACGGACTTATTTGTATGAGTGTATGAATGAGTATACTCTTCATTTGTCCACTCCATGTTTCAAAATAGCTTTTCGATTTGATATAAAGATTATGCCATTCTGTTGATTCGTTTCTTCAAATTTTTCTTGAACTCTTTATTTAGGACTCTTGATCTTAAATTTTACCCAAACGCCCTGGGCCCATAATCTATGGGAAAATCCTTTCAGTTCGTTTCACAAAACGAACTGAAAAAATTATTTCAAAATCAAAATATTTACATTAAATATTTCCCAAAGCAAACTAAAATATTCATGTTGGTTTAGAGAAGAAGAGAAGTGTCTTTCGACAAAGTATATTTCCAACATTTGGTTCAGAGCTTCAAAGAATCAATTCCCTAATTCCCTTTTTTTGAACTGAATTTATATTTTGGGAATGAATTCCCTGACCAAACTTAAGGAATTGAATGAATTCCTTTTTTTTCATTCGATTTATCTTAAAGGAATTCATTATTTTTTTTCTAATGCCTTCATAAAATTTAATGAATTAATTCAACAAGGAATTCATTCAATTCTAGTTAATTCAACTTTTGGTCAAGGAATTCATTCAATTCTAGTTAATTCAACTTTTGGTCAAGGAATTCATTAACTCTAGTTAATTCAACTTTTGGTCAAGGAATTCATTCAATTCTAGTTAATTCAACTTTTGGTCAATGCATTCATTCAAGTTAATTCAACTTTTGGTTAAGGAATTCATTCAATTCTAGTTAATTCAACTTTTAGTCAAGGAATTCATTCAATTCTAGTTAATTCAACTTTTAGTCAAGGAATTAAATTTATTTCGTTTAATTCCCTAAGGAATTAAATTTTTTTCGTTTAATTCCCTAGGAATTAAATTTTTTTCGTTTAATTCCCTGAATTTAAGTTTTCAATTCCTAGGGAATTAAACAAAAAAAATTTAATTCCTAGAGAATTAAACGAAAAAAATTTAATTCGTTAGGGAATTAAACGAAAAAAATTTAATTCCTTAGGGAATTAAACGAAATAAATTTAATTCCTTGACTAAAAGTTGAATTAACTAGAATTGAATGAATTCCTTGACCAAAAGTTGAATTAACTAGAATTGAATGAATTCCTTGACCAAAAGTTGAATTAACTTGAATGCATTGACCAAAAGTTGAATTAACTAGAATTGAATGAATTCCTTGTCCAAAAGTTGAATTAACTAGAGTTAATGAATTCCTTGACCAAAAGTTGAATTAACTAGAATTGAATGAATTCCTTGACCAAAAGTTGAATTAACTAGAATTGAATGAATTCCTTGAACAAAAGTTGAATTAACTAGAATTGAATGAATTCCTTGTTGAATTAATTCATTAAATTTTATGAAGGCATTAGAAAAAAAATAATGAATTCCTTTAGATAAATCGAATGAAAAAAAAGGAATTCATTCAATTCCTTAAGTTTGGTCAGGGAATTCATTCCCAAAATATAAATTCAGTTCAAAAAAAGGGAATTAGGGAATTGATTCTTCGAAGCTCTGAACCAAATGTTGGAAATATACTTTGTCGAAAGACACTTCTCTTCTTCTCTAAACCAACATGAATATTTTAGTTTGCTTTGGGAAATATTTAATGTAAATATTTTGATTTTGAAATAATTTTTTCAGTTCGTTTTGTGAAACGAACTGAAAAGATTTTCCCATAGATTATGGGCCCATGGCGTTTGGGTAAAATTTAAGATCAAGAGTCCTAAATAAAGAGTTCAAGAAAAATTTGAAGAAACGAATCAACAGAATGGCATAATCTTTATATCAAATCGAAAAGCTATTTTGAAACATGGAGTGTACAAATGAAGAGTATACTCATTCATAGAGGTTTTTGGAAACACGTTAATGGTGAAGAAAGCAAAGATCCAGCATGGGACGCAGGTAAAAAGAAAGAATGGGACTCCACAGATGAAAAGGCACTAGCAACAATAATGTTGAGCGTAAAGACATCTCAACTAAATTATATAAAAAATCTTCAAATGATGCTTGGAAGAAACTTATCGAGGTATATAAGCCGAATGATCCACTAGAGAAAGTGGGTTTGTATAAAAAACTGTTAAGTTTAAATATGAAGGAAATCAAGAACATGGTGGAGTATTTAAATTCTTTTTCTGATATTGTCGAAAAATTGGCTGATGTAGGTATTGTAATTCAAGACGAATTGCTGGTGATAATTCTCGTTTCAAGTCTACCAAAAGATTATGAAAATTTTGTGATGCTTGTAAAGACACGTGATACACTGCCTTCAGTTTCAGTAACCAAACTTAAACTTTTAGAAGAGGCAGAACGTAGAAATCAACAAAGCAAAACATCAAACAATCAACAAGCTTTTGGTGCTGTTAAAAAGGAAATATTTACTAAAAATAATAGTTCTGTTCGGGTACTCAACATTGGGATCCCTCGAGATCCCAATTTTACCAAAAATCGTTTTCTACTCCACAATTGGGTAAATGAGAGATGTCATGAGATAGTAATATTCTTGTTCTTCTTGCACGAAGAAGCCCAGACTTTTTAGTGTAAGTTTGGGTAAATTGTTTTAATCAGCTGTTATATCATCTGTTGGGTTCAACTAGTTTAATTGAACTATTCACTAGTTTGAACCAAAGACCTAGTTCACAACTAATAGCCCTTTTAGTTCAATTGCTCATTTTTATTCATTCAGAAAAATATGTGTATCATTTTCAAAAAGCGTAAAAGTTGCAAAGGCTTATCGGTAATGTTACAACTCCATAAAATTACCGACAATTTTTTGAAGACGCTTGTTTAAATGTGTTAAAGAGATAAATATTTAAATAAATCGAAGTTTTTGTTTAATATTAAAATCTTTTTCCAGATTTAATAAACTATGTATTCCTTTTTGAATATAAAAATCCCTGAGAAGGAAATTTTTATTAAAATTTTTGGTTTAAAAAGCGGTTTAACTAGAAAAGCTATCTATAGATCTTTACAACAAATTGAACAAGAACTAGAAAGAGCGCTCACCAAAACGAACTATAATGCGCAAATCTATTGACGTTTGTTTTTTGGGCTTCAAATATGGTTTTTCGCGTTCGTTTACTTTTGTGAATTTTTGTCACTTCGTAAGAGTATTTCTAATAACAGAAATATTTCAAATTCAAAAGCTATAAAAGGTAATTGCTTGATATGTGGAAAGAAAGGTCAGTATGCCAAAAACTGTAGAGAAAAACGAGATGATCGTCATAATTCTTATTTATTGATTGCAATGGCTAAGACTAAAGCCAGATTCACAATGATGGAGTACTCCACTCTGCAGAGTGGATTTTGTTGCTTTCTTTTTCGCACTTACATATTTTTTGTATCATGCCATCTCTATTTTAGTACACTCCACTCTGCAGACTCCACTCAGCCACATTCCATCATTGTGAATGTGGCTTAATAATCAAAATTCATCAACATGGTACGTTGATAGTGGAGCTACAAGCCACATGTGTTCTAATCGTAAGTTTTTTAATAAATATGAAGAAATCAATGACATTCCCAGCAAAACCTTATATTACCCGGTAATGACTTTGGTAAGAAGAAATAAGGGTAGGTAACCTCCCTACGGGAAATTTTAACAAACTGTTACCGAACTGGCCCCTTTATATGAAATAGAGTGGTCACTTTTACATGGCGTTGTCATAGGAGGGGGAAATTGATCCCTTGTGACATGTCACAAGACAAATCCCAGGACAGGTCCCTGAACTTTGTTTTTTTATGAGAGTTCAGTAACCTGTCCTACACTCATAAAAAAGCCCGTAAAATTAGTTAAAAATTCTGCTAAAATAACAGGAAATAGTACCTGAATTTGAGCCAGCAGAAATTTCAATGATGTTGAGAATCATGGTCTGCTAAGTTTAGTTGACCTAAATTTTAAGTAAAAAATTTAGTTCAAATACAATAATTTATAAGAAATGTTGTTTAATGGAAATGATAATTAGTCAGCTGAAATCAGCACATGTTTTCTGCTAAATTTTAGTTGGTTATAAAATTCAGTTAACATTCAAAAATTTAGAAGAATTTTCGTTTAATAGAAATGAATTAAATTTTTTTCGTTTAATTCCCTAGGAATTAAATTTTTTTCGTTTAATTCCCTGAATTTAAGTTTTCAATTCCTAGGGAATTAAACAAAAAAAATTTAATTCCTAGAGAATTAAACGAAAAAAATTTAATTCGTTAGGGAATTAAACGAAATAAATTTAATTCCTTGACTAAAAGTTGAATTAACTAGAATTAAATGAATTCCTTGGCCAGAAGTTGAATTAACTAGAAATGAATGAATTCCTTGACCAAAAGTTGAATTAACTAGAATTGAATGAATTCTTTGACCAAAAGTTGAATTAACTAGAATTGAATGAATTCCTTGACCAAAAGTTGAATTAACTATGTTGCAGGCGAGTCGAATACCCTTTCTTATACGATGACAATCTACGCCACTGGTTGGAAATTTTACTATCCACCCACCTACGATTCTAGTTTTTAAAATTTTGTTTACCCTACATCACTGAGTAAACGGGGAGGATCAAGTTATGCTCTTGGTAACACACAAAAATAAGAAAATATCTAAACTTTATTTTGGTTAGATTTAACGATGTCCGTCCGTCTGTCTTTGTATTCTTTTGCATATTTTCCTTTAAGAACATAAGTCCTTAAGTCACTGTTTAAACAACGACTATATAGACTAAAGACAAACCACCAGCCTCAACTGCTGTTAAAAAGTCTCTTTAATTTTATATGCAAACTGGTTTTAAGAGAAACAGTTTTTAGTGTTTTTTTTAACGCGTATTTTTTAATATTAATAATCAAAATTTTGTGTTAATTATACAAAACTAATGCAGAGAACATATCAAAGAACACAAGTGCACTTTACAATTTAATTAAAATTGCTTAAAAACAATAAAAATAATTAATTAAAAATACCACTTTTTCACGTTTTTTGTTATTTTACATTGAAACTCTCTTAAAACCAGTTCAGTTTTTCAGATGAGAGCCGTGGATAGTGCCTGGTTTAAATCATATTTAAGTTTTAATGAAACAATTCGCAAAACTCATTTAGTAATATTATTTCCTAATTGTTGATTCTGTCAACCGAATTGACTAAAATTTTGTAAGTCAATGTAAAAAAAAAGAAAACAAAGGGTTACCTTGATTTATAGTTCGCTAATCAAAACCAGTAGACGAATAATTCAATATAATTCGGAGAAGTCATATCCTCACTTTATTTAATATCAGTTTAAATTCTAAAAATTAACAAAGTTTTTTATCTTTCTTGGAAAGACACAATCACAATGAACACGAAATGTAATTTTTTTTTATAGAGTGGTAGTTTTTATTTAGAGTCAAAGCTTAATTTGCTTTATTTCAAAAAAAGAATTTGTCCTTTTCAAGCACTGGCAACTAGTCACAAATATAAATTTTTGTGAAATTTGGCACCCTTACTCATATCGCCAAAGCGAGGTTTGTGGTATCGGATTTGACGGCTTCATCCTATATATCCGACTTTATTTGGAGGCATGGGGCATCAGGAAACTTCAAAATTTTGATACAGGTCCATGTTAACCTGTTGAAACATCGGGTCCAATCATTGATTGACGGCTTAGCAGTTTGGGGCAGGAAATCATATAGCCGGCATGCGGGGGGTTAAATTGTTGATACAGGAGGGGGCCGATTGTCCATTGACCCCGAGTCCCTTTTTTTTGAATTTTTGAAGGGAGGAAGCCACGTGAGGGAGCGAACCACACTCCAGCTTCGAGTCCCGGTTTCTTTCGCGAGGTAAACTTTGCTTTGGTGGCCGAGTCGCACCACCGTTTACCTGCGGGACTCATGTTTTTTTGAGAATACCTGAAACGAAAGGGAAATATATATTAGGGAAAGGGTAAATACCTATTCCAATACAAACCAAGGATCATGGTTATGATCCTACCCTTCTCCAAACTAGCTCCGTCGTCCAGTTTCAGCAAATCCCGGAAAAATCTGAAAATAAATGGAAACTAATGGAAAATTAAGGCAATAAAATACTTACCTGATGTTGTCATAGATGTTGTCGTCTGTTGTTTTGTTTTGGTTATGATGAGTGATGGTAATTTCATACCTGAGTACTGTATATTTAGTACCGAATTGATAAACGGGTACGGTACTATTTTCATTGGACCACACACACAGAAAAAAAACAGGGGGAACTTTATCTAAGTGCTATGTAATTATACAACTACATAAGTTCGAAGTAAGTTTTACAATTTTCTAGCAAAATATATGCATTTTTTCGGATATTTTCCACTACACATGTATATATTTTGCAAGGATTGTATATATTTTACAAAAAAATGTGCATACTTTACAAGAACTTTGTAAAACTAACTTGAAAATTATGTAGTTGTATAATTACATAGCACTTAGATATTATTCCCCCTGTTTTTTTCTGCGTGCACGGTAAAGTCATATTATTTTGCGTATAACTCTGAAAGGATATGAAATTGGCTTGGTAGGTTTATAATTGGAGATAGTTAGATATCATTTCAGTGTAGGATTTTGCATCACACCGAGTTTTCTGCTGTTTTATACACCGAGCCAAAAAAATTCAGTTGTACAGAGGGTAGTATTAGGGATATTGCGTACTGCACTATCATCACTATTAATTTTCTACCACAGTGCACGGTTGGTGTCTATAGTAGTAGGAACAAAAAGTATTGGCAACGCGACGAAGAAGCGTAAGATTAGCTAGTAGATATTTGTATTTGCATTAAAAACCGATAACTTTAAATCGATTTTTTGAAAACTAAATATTTTTTGATTTATTATAGAAAATATTATGACTAATATATGTATCTGTAAATGCTGAAATACTGATATAACTGAGGATATTTTTGGTATTGGATGAAAATAAAACCGAAGAAAAAGATATATGTATAAGAGAGAATATTGTTTCAAAGGATCTTTTTGAGAGAAAATTATACATTGCGGATAAGTGGGTATGTAGGTATTGAAAATAATTTCTCAGGAGAAAAGTAGAGTAAAAATATGGCGAAATACCGTATTTTTCTCTAACATGTACATAAATAAAATAATGGTTCTAAATAGGAAAAAAAAGATGGCTGATTGGCGGGAAAATTTTAGATATTTTGTAAATATTTGAAGTACATAAATGAGAGCATGAAGAGAGAGAAACCGCAAAATTAGGGTCTATAGGATAGTTAGACGGAAACTGAAATTAGATTCAAGACAAAAGTGAAAGTGTGCAGAGCAATAAACGCATTAGTGTCGAAACTCAAAGCTAGATATAGATAAAAAAACTTAATTTTAAAAGTGGTAAAAATATAATAAAATTACGAAAAAAAAACTACGCGAAAATATTAAAAGTGACGAAATCTTAATAAAAGGAAACGTTTTTCAAAGCGAAGTTAATATAAGAACGCTGAATTATAATTGGAGAACAAATTCGGAAGTGGATGAGGTTTTTTTTTTGTGACTCAGTTTCGAAAAACTTATTTTGTATTTCATTGATTGAAAAGGAAGTAAAACGTAAGTAAACCGAAAATAGTTTTCGCAGAAAATAGATTTTAGAAAGGTGTTTTTTATAGTAGAGTCTTTGTAATAAGGAGAAATATTTTTTTTTACTTCTGATTATATAGCTGGCTTCTACCTGAATAAAGTGGATCAGTGAAGATAATTGAGGACCTCTGTGTAATCCCTAGAAGAACCTACTCGGAAGCAGTTTAGAAGAATAGAATAGAAAAAGGTTCTTAGGAAATGCAATAAAGGTGAAGCCAGGTAAACATTTTCTTATGTAAGTGCCATTAGAACACCGAATCGGAAGTACACATATATGAACAAGTGCAGAGTAGTAAAATAGACAAAATTTAGGCAAAATATGTATTAAAGTCAACGCTTATTTTTTTTTAAATTAAATTTATATAAAAAAAAGTAAATCAAAAAGTTTAAAATTTGTATTTATTTAAAGTTTTTATAATATAATTTTATTATTCATATTAGGCAGAATTTATCCAATTTTATGTTAAGTGTATCTTACGTATTTTTATATTATTTTTGTTAAATTGTATTATATTTAGGGGTATTTAGTTTCATTTTTTTACAGCGATTTCATTTACTTAAAGTTCTGCAAAACAATAGGCAAAGCTAGGAAAAAATCTGGATAGGAACCTGAAAAAAAGAAAAGAAAGGATAAATTATACTAGTTAACGGTATTCAATTTATTAGAAAAAAAGGAAACTTATCATAGGGTTCACATCCTAGGCATTCTAAAGTCGCGGGCTGCAATAGTGGCAGATGTAAATTTATCCTCATGGAGCTCCTTTAGGTATAAATTTCACGAAAATTCAGTATCACTAAAAGGTGAAAATAATTAGATTTGAACCCTTAAGAAAAAGAAAAATTAAAAATTATAAAACAATAGTTAAAACAATTATAAGGAAGATTTAGTATTTTAAAGTAGTTTGTTTCCTTTTCATTTGTTTAAGAAAAATACCAGATCTGTTAATATTTCGATTTCCTTTAGTAGAGGGTGTTAAGTGAAACTCAAAATTAAACCGAGTTGCGCCTGAAAGTATACCTAGGAAAATAGAAAATATAAGTTAAATATAATAAATATTGCATGGGATTTTTTTTTTGTATTATTAGCAGTGTTGCCACCAGTAAAAGAAAAAATTACACAGATGTAGATCAAAAATTATCCAAAACCGTATGAAATTACACAAAACTTTTTCAAAATAAACTGTCCTGAGCACAGTGTGGGAGAATAAAATTATTTTGTAAAAAATTTCGCCATTTCTTACCAAAGTTTTGCATTTTTTCTATTTATAAACCGATTTTTAAAGACTTGGCATTTTTCATCTGCAATGTGCAAAAGTTAATTGCATTTTAAAACTAAAATTTTGCATTTTTGCAATAACCTGGTCTGAGTTTTTGCCTTCTGCAAAAGCAAATCCAGGCCGATTTCCCTGAAAAATATAACAAAGTATTCTATTAACTAAAGGAAATTTCAATGCAATATCTTTTTCAGGCTTAAAATGGCGTGCTTTTAAATTTGAATATTAATAAAATGGTATTTTATCCATATTAAAAACTTCCTTCAGAAAAAAGTATTTATGTTTTTTCAGAAAAGGTACTTCATTGAGATGCGTTGCATGCAAAAATATAACCGACTTGCTAATTATTCTCTCCCCCCCTCAAATTTTAACCATAAATAAAAATTCAACAATTTCACAAAAAATTACCGATATTTTTTTTCAAAAATTTTATACGATTCTGTTGAAATCTGAAACATGTTGGATTTCACAAAATTTTCGTCTGGTCAAAGTCCAGTGTCATGTTAACTACAGCAAAAAAAATTTTCAGAGATTAGAAAGCAACAATCATAACAAATCTAAATTTTCCCACTCTTTCGCTGAATTTTTATATGGTTTTGCACACCAAGAGAATTTTTAAAAGAAGCTTAACAATTATTTTCGCAAAAAATAAACAAAAGACGGAGCTTTAAACAAAACAAAAAAATACATAGCACCATTTTTTGATTTCTTATAAACTCGGTTTAGCGTTGAAAAAATTTATAAAATCATTCACCAGAAACTGGAGATTTGTGGTAAATGGTTCACAGACAATCTCGTTTCGTCTATATCGACTAATTTTTATTAACTTTCAAAAATTTACGGAACTTTTAAAAATTTGCGGAAATTTCTGTAAGAAGTGAAATTACACAAAAACTACACAAAAATGTCATTATTCAAAAATTATCCAACGAATGTGTAAACAGTCCCGTTTTTGAATAATTATTCAAAAAGTGGCAACACTGATTATTAGTAGTGTGTTAGTATATTTTAAAACGTACTTACAGATATTTTATTCAAGTGTATAGGAAAAGATTTTAGTATTATTTAAATTAGAAAAATTATCAGTATATATATTTAAAATTAATTTAGGAATATAAATCAATAAAAATGTTAACGATTCATTGAAAAAATTTGAAAAAAGTACATAATATGTTGGCTTAATTTTTGTATAGGGTAATGGTAATGTGGTGAGTACGGGAAAAAGGGTCTGGTGGTGTTAGGGGTCATTAAAAGGATATTGTTGTGGATGACGAATAATGACCAAGGTTGGGCGGGCATAGGGGACTGTCACCTGTCTCCGATTTCTGTTTGGTGGTATGTTTTCTTGTGGTAAATATTGAAGTTATTTTGTTTTTGTGTAATTTTCAGATTTTGAATTTTTATGTGTAATCTGACACTGATGAGGGGGTTGGGACCTCCTGGGGTATTGCTAGAGCTAGCTGGCAACCTCATCAGCCCAACAGTTTGCAACAACTAGAATTGAATGAATTCCTTGACCAAAAGTTGAATTAAATAGAATTGAATGAATTCCTTGACCAAAAATTGAATTAACTAGAGTTGAATGAATTCCTCGACCAAAAGTTGAATTAGCTAGAATTGAATGAATTTTTTGACTTAAAATTGAATTAACTCGTGTTGAATGAATTCTTTAGTGAATGAATTCTTTAATTCGAATGCTTAGTGCTTTGGTCAGAGAATTCATTCTATAAATTTGAATTCTTTGAATTCATTCACAGGAATTAATTCCTGCTTATGTTTTATTAATAAATTCGTTCTTTGAATTAAAGAATTGAGTTAAATTTTTGGGAATTCATTCCAAAAAGGAATTAATTCTTTAAAGTTCTGATTTGGTTCATAAAAATGTGGCATAAGTTCAAAAAATTTCCTTAAGTTGTATTATAACATCCCAGTGTAGAAACGGTAATGACATATCATTATTTTTTGGAGTACCAGTAATGACACCCACTTACCTTCTGCATTATTTTAAAACATATAATAATGAGTTACTGATAATAACTTATTTTTATCATTATTTCAAATAGAAAATAATTTTTTAGATTTTTTTGAAAATTTTTTGAAATCTATTTTTAGACTCCATATTTTTTAAACACTGGTAAGGATATATGTAACCACATATTTTTTGATTTTTTGTATGTTGGCGAGTAAGCTTACTTGTGTGCAGCAGGTCAATTGTGTTTTTATCTATTAAATATTACATGTCGATATAGCTCAGATGGTAGAGCAGTTGACTGGCAATTTGTAGACCCGTTCGATTCCCGCACCAGCAAATTTTATTTAAAAAAAAAATACAATAAAAAATATTTTTTTTATATAATTTATTTTTTTGAAAATCTATTTCTAGACTCATTATTTTTGTCAGTACTGGTAAGCACATAGGTAACGATATATTTTTTGATTTTTCGTATGCTGGTGGGTAACGACAACTCATTATTTTTCGCGACATCGCCATATAAATGTAATAAGAAATGTAATAACAGAAGTAACTAGTTACCATTACCAAGTATGTAGTTACATAACCACATATCTGGTAATGATTTTCTACACTGGGTTGTCTTATTTAAATGGTAGATCTCAATTTGCAGTGGTCAAGGCATTGAATCCAGCATTCGTTCACTTTTTTCTGGAGTTCCTCAGGGTTCTGTTTTGGGGCTTTTCTTGTTTATTCTATATATAAGCCCAGCAAAATATTGGTAATGACACCTCATTACTATCTGCATTACCAAAAATGATATACCATTACCTTTTGCATTATTTTATAATATAAAATAATGACTTCCTAATAACGGCCTATTGTATTCATTGTTTCTAAATATAAAATAATGACTTACTCGCGGTCTAGGAGAAATTGTCAGGTTGTAATCCCACGGATTGTGAGATCTGCTTTTAATCGATCGTTTTTAATTAGAATTGCTCACAGTTGGAATGGATTGCCAAATTACTTACGTATTTTCTCACAATCTAATAATATGTCTGTTCCCGTACTTCACCGAAGTTACACAAACTAGCCCAAAGGCGTTCCCGTACTCAAAATTGCGTGTAAATTGTTGTTGTTTGGGCTGTTTTGGGTTCCCGCGGGTACCCGCGGTAACGTACGAGAACGCACATAATATATTTCGCGGGATCCTAATGTTGAGTACCCGAACACACCTATTATCTTGGCCTAGAATGACAGTCATTGAGACTTGACTTTCTTTTCCTTGGCATTGATTATGTTATCACTAATTTAGACCGTTTTGTTGTCACTTTTTTATTGCTTTAAAATGCATTGTGGCTGGGGAGCCAATTAAATTTATACCAATTAGATTTATATATTCAGTATGTAAATATATATATTTTTTTATTAATGTAAATACTCAGGTTTATTGTTACTATCCCAGCAAAACCTTTCATTACCATGTAATGAGTTTTAGGTATTGAAATCTTAAGTGTTCACTAGTTACCTTTTAATTACTAAACTACTTATTTTAACATGGTGATGTCATTGGAGGAAAGTCATTACACTGATGTTACCTGTAAGTAGTTTATCAGCTGTTCTATAAATAGATGTTGAATATAGATTTAAAAAAGTATAAAAATTTAAAAACCAATAGGAGCTGACACGTATTGATCAGCGTACCCCACGATTGTCAGGCAAACACTCTAACCATTAGACCACGACATCACTATGATTTTTATTGCTTTAACTTATGTACACATTTATTGTGGCAACTGTTATACATGTCTATTTTTCACAAAACTTGTTGTTATTAAATACTGCTTAATGAACATCAACATTTCTATAAATAGATGTTTAATATAAATTACAAAAAAAAAACAACAATGGAAGCTAACACGAGTTGAGCAGCGATGCTCATGTCTGTCAGGCAAAAACGATAACCACTAGGCTACGCCATAGTTATGGTTTTTAATGATTTAGAACATATATTATTGGTTTCAGCTATTGTGAAATAGTAATGTGTGGGGTATAATTATCGGTAACTCATTACATTTAGTTTAAAAGTAATTCAACGGGTAATGAGATATGAGATCTAAGTAATGCATGTAGTAATGACCAGTCATTACCAAGGTTTTGCTGGGATGTAATATATTTTTTTGGCCTTATAGGCTTTATATTACGGAAATGAATTAATAAAATAAAAATAAATAATGAGTTTGTGCAAGTCAGTTGAACAGTATGTTGCCCGGTTTGTGTACTTGTACAAGTATATTTTTAGACTTGAGTAAAAATCAAAACGATTTTGATTTTTACGCAATATTTTAGAACTTGTGCAAGTCATTTGCGCAATGTATGCTGAAATTAGCACAATTCAGCAGTAATTTTTGAAGAGTGAACATCATAAGTACGGATAAAAAAAATTAAAAATATGAATAAACGTAAAGTAAAAAATGTTAATATAAATTTATCAACATCACCAACAAATTTCAAGTATTTTGGCCTGCGCAAAGTGTAAAATAAAGCTTTTAAAGACTAAGGGTCATATGCATAATCACTTTTAAAATTTATAAGTGACTTATAAAACAAATTTTCCACACAAAATTCATTTTATAAATGTGTTATAAGGTTTTCAAATTATTATGCATAGGAACTTAACCCTTCAATTCATAAATTCTTTGTAAAGTTATAGCAGGTTTAGAAAACGTCATTTTCATACAAAATTTGTACATTAAACCTCCTATAATTTTACAAAGCGTTTATGAATTTAGGGGTAATATTGCCTCATAGCAATAACAATCCGCTACATGTTTCTGCTTCTACGTGTAAATTAAAATGAATATTGCACAGTTTACTTGAATGGTGTGTGGCGAGTAAGGTGACAAACTCGTTATTGTGCAAGTGACTTGCATAGTCTATTTGCCGCATTACCTAACCAATCACCAACGGGCGAAAAATTTTTCGAATCGAGTTACGCAGTTACACCGCTGGAGTCGTGCTTGGTTCTTATTTCCAAGCGATATGACTTGTGGTAGTGGTATAAATAAATTTGAAATAAATTTCGTTAAAGTTTAAACTTTTTTTAAAAATAAAATTTAAAAATAATTAAATACGAATTCTTTTGTTTGTTTTTCTTCCTTTGTTTTTATTTGTTTATTGTTTGACATTACAGGGTTTTCTCAATTCAAAATATATATTCTAATAATTCCACATTTATATTGTTACGCCATGGTTATAGCCATATAACTGTCTTAAGATAATTTGTTTAATACTAGTATATTCCAATTAATTGAAAATATTATAAAAATCACTTAAAATCTAGAAATAATAAGATTGAAAATAACATTCAAATTAACGGCATTCGACTAATCGAGGGTTTACTGCATATACATAAAACAAAATACAACAAATTCTGTATTTCCTTACACTTTACAAAAAGTTTTCGTGTTGCGAGAATACGAAATTATTTCGTATGGTAAATTTTACAAATTTCGTAGATTTTGTATATTTTACGAAATACTTTCATAGTGGAAAAAGAAAATATTTCGTAAAACATTAACGGTGGGTATCAAACTGCAGGGTTAACTTTAACTAAAAGGTCTTTTGCTTGGTCAAATGAAAATTTTGTTTTTATTCTTATTATTATTGTTTTTAATGTTAGTATTATTGTTTTATTATTATTATGTTATTAAATATTTTTATCTAAACATATCCCTTCATACATTTTTTAACTAAACATTGTAAAAATCCATTACTATAATCATAAGATTGTAAATATTGTTGTTTTGGAAACCAATAAAATTAAAATTAGGGGCAGAATAATGTTTATGTAATAATTGCACGCAGTTTTCAAAGAAAAGCCAATGACGATTCCTTAATGGATGTTGAAGACACGTCATATGGGGCAGGTGCTTATGGCTTAATATAAGTTATAAAAGTAATCAATATGTCTGTTCCCGTACTTTACCTAAGTTACACAAACTAGCCCAAAAGCGTTCCCATGCTCAAAACTGCTTGTAAATTGTTGTTGTTTGGGCTGTTTTGGGTTCCCGCGGGTACCCGCGGTAACGTACGGGAACGCACATAATATATATAAAAATGGGATAAAACTACGACATAAACTTAAAAATGTACAAAATTATAGCGTTTTTACAAAATAATATGAGTAGCATTATGCATAATAATATATCTACCATCGTTTTTAAGATTAGGTTTAATATATCAAATACCCATTAACCGATTTGTCCCAAATTTCGGACAAACTAGGAGGTACAACTTTTCTTCATACACAATTTTTTGAAATTTTGCTGTTTTCTTAGCTTAAAATTAACTTTAGACTTCAAACGCATTTTTCTCACAACCATGAGTTCAAAATCGGCTGCCACTGTACAGCCAAGGTGGGTTAACCGATTTCGATCCAGTTTTTTTCTTTTGTATTCAACAAAAAACTGTAGTCCTTATCGTGGCCTTTTTTTTGAATTTCAGTCAAATAAATTTTATATTCCCAAGTAAAATTGTTTTTTCTTGCCTTTTTTGGACTTTTCATATATTTTAAATAAAAAAATAGTATAGTAAAAATATTATTTGAATTTTTGACAATCGTTTAAATATGCCCCTTAAAATTTTATTGTTACAGTATTTAACACCCTTAAGTTAATTCATAAAAAGTCTACGAAACCCACCGTAAAAATATTTCGTAAAATACACAAAAATTTCGTAGATTTTGATTATGCGAAAAACTTTTGCGTTGCGAAACAACGTACATTGTACGAGAAGTACATATCGCGTATGGATTTATTCAGTTCACATACTTTGACAAAAAAGAAACAATTTTTTTCGGCCACAATTTTTCTTTGCTTCATAATTTAAACGGCTATAGCCCAAATCACATAGTAGGTCTGTTTCTTTACTTTTTGGGTAAAGTTCGGTAAAATGAGAGTTAACAAGAAATACTCTCACGAAGTGCCAAAAATGCACAAAAGTAAACGAACGCGAAAAACCATATTTGAAGCCCGAAAACAAACGTCAATAGATTTGTGAATTATAGTTTGTTTTGGTGAGCGCTCTTTCTTGTCCTTGTTCAATTTATTGTAAAAATCTAAATAGCTTTTCTAGTTAAACACCTTTTTAAATCAAAAATTTTAAAAAATTTCCTTATTAGGCATTCTATTTACAAAAAGAAATACATAGTCTATTAAATTTGGAAAATATTTTAATATTAAACAAAAGCTTCGATTTATTTACATATTTATCTATTTAACACATTTAAACAAGCGTCTTAAAAAAATTGTTGGTAATTTTATGGAGTTGTTACATCACCGATAAGCTATTGCAACTTTTATACTAATTTTTGAAAATGATAAACATATTTTCTGAATGAATGAAATGAGCGATTGAACTAAAAGAGCTATTAGTTGTGAACTAGGTCTTTGGTTAAAATTAGTTAATAGTTCAATTGAACTAGTTGAACCCAACTGATGATATAACAGCCGATAAAAATAATTTACCCAAATTAACACGAAAAAATAGCTCTGTTTCTTTACTTTTTGGGTAAAGTTCGGTAAAATGAGAGTTAACAAGAAATACTCTCCCGAAATAACAAAAATGCACAAAAGTAAACGAACGCGAAAAACCACATTTGAAGCCCGAAAAACAAATGTCAATAGATTTGTGCATTATAGTTCGTTTTGGTGAGCGCTCTTTCTAGTTCTTGTTCAATTTGTTGTAAAAATCTAGATAGCTTTTCTAGTTAAACCCCTTTTTAAATCAAAAATTTAATAAAAATTTCCTTTTTAGGCATTTCTATTTACAAAAAGGAATACATAGTTTATTAAATTTGGAAAAGATTTTAATATTAAACAAAAGCTTCGATTTATTTACATATTTAACTCTTTAACACATTTAAACAAGCGTCTTCACAAAATTGTCGGTAATTTTATGGAGTTGTAAAATCACCTATAGGCTTTTGCAACTATTATACTAATTTTTGTAAATGATAAACATATTTTCTGAATGAATGAAATGATCGATTGAACTAAAAGAGCTATTAGTTGTGAACTAGGTCTTTGGTTCAAATCAGTGAAGAGTTCAATTGAACTAGTTGCACCCAACTGACGATATAACAGCTGATTAAAAAATTTACCCAAATTTACACGAAAAAAAAGTCTGGGCTTTCTCGTGCAAGAAGAACAAGAATATTACTCTCTCATGACAGCTCTCATTTACCCAATTGTGTAGTAAGAAAACGCTTTTAGGTAAAATTGGGATCCCGCGGGATCCCAATGTTGAGTACCCGAACACAGCTAATAATGTCTGGGCTTTTTCGTGCAAGAAGAACAAGAATATTACTCTCTCATGACAGCTCTCATTTACCAAATTGTGGAGTAAGAAATTGGGATCCCAATGTTGAGTACCCGAACACACCTAGTAGTGAAAGTGCCAGTGGTAACGCTGTCAAATTTTGTTCTTGAATTCCGCGAAAACGATTTAACATTTTTAAAAACTTCTTATCGTGTTTTGTTTAAAAACAGCTCTTGTTTATTTAGAAACTTTTCTAATTTCTCGGCAGTGACAAAACAGAGAGGATACAAAAACTGCTTTATAGACAAAACGTCGCATCGCGGTCGACACTGCGTTTATGTGGTTTAGGCTTATGTCTTAAAACCTTTTTTTTTCTTCTCTTGCGATATAAAAAAATGTTAGTTGCGTCCATTTGCATTATAGATAGCCATATATGTAAAGTCATATTTTCAATTATTTTTGATTTGTTTTCTATCTACATATATGTATCATAGGTATGTATTTATAATGCAGAAATTTTTGTCACTGTCAATCTTAAAAAATTGATGTCGTTTTACTATCAACTTCTTACTCACTTATCGAATAAGCTTTTCGTACAAATTTACTATGTCGCGTAATGCGAGACTCTTCCTGATCGTGATCTGGATCAAAATCTATATAATTTGTTGAAGATTTCATAAGAGCAAAAGTCTTAAGGAAATCAATTCTTGTGTAACTGCCCGATGATTCGATTTTGTTGTTGGATAACTTTAGATTATCTTCTAGCAAGGTGGTTCCTTTTGGCATTGTAGACGATCCGGAAGGAAGAGGTGCAGCAGCACTCGATACGTTTTCAGTTTTTGGGGTTTCAATATTTCCTCCGCATTCCACAGACAATGAGTGACCACTACCAAAACCTGCTTTGGGTGAGCATTGTGAGGGGCTTCGCGGTTGGTCCAAGTCTAGGACAATGTAATTAACAATTGGACCATTCGATGGCAAGGCAAGTTGTTGCTCTATTAATATATCAAGTTGAAAAGATTTACTCTGTGAAATTTGTGGCACATCCAGCCGAGCAAGAACATCAACGTTGGCATAGCATCTTTCCAACGTATGGTTGGAACTATCTTGCTGAGTCGTACAAGTGGGGATGGTTGACCCCATAGTTTCAATATTTGCATACAGTCGCTGTGCTTCGGAAGTAGTTGGTGTTAAAATTGGTGCACACTCGTCGGGCGGCATGTCCAAAGAGGAACTTTTCAATAATGGCTTTTGTTCTATACTACTTCGGCTGCCAATAGTAATCGAATTGTATGCTTCAAGAATTGGCGATTTATTGTTGTGTTCACTGTGCATTCTTATTGGCTGTTCCATATATATATTGCTACTGCCCAAATTAGAATTCGGATTAACGTTCGAATATGATGGCGCAGACGAAGAAAAGTGGATAATTTCTGCAGTTAAAGACGAACTCTGTACGGAGTCTGGGGAATTTAAATTCATATCGTTGGTGTCATTGCTTAAAGCCTCTGACACCGCGGTGCGTTGTTCCAATGCTGCATCTACCTGAACAGAGGTTGGTTCCAAATAGTGATTCGTGTGTTGGTGGTGCGTCTCTAATCGTCCGAAGATGTGAGACGGGTGTATAGAACTGTTCATGCGATCCCCTGCCACGGACATGGAATTAATATATCTTTGAAATTTTGAATAAAACTGTTCAGCGTTGCAACACCGAAATGTATAAATACCAGGACCTGTAGCACATCGACGTCCAGCCTCAAAGCTAAATTTCAAGTATTTTGGCCTGCGCAAAGTGTAAAATAAAGCTTTTAAAGACTAAGGGTCATATGCATAATCACTTTTAAAATTTATAAGTGACTTATAAAACAAATTTTCCACACAAAATTCATTTTATAAATGTGTTATAAGGTTTTCAAATTATTATGCATAGGAACTTAACCCTTCAATTCATAAATTCTTTGTAAAGTTATAGCAGGTTTAGAAAACGTCATTTTCATACAAAATTTGTACATTAAACCTCCTATAATTTTACAAAGCGTTTATGAATTTAGGGGTAATATTGCCTCATAGCAATAACAATCCGCTACATGTTTCTGCTTCTACGTGTAAATTAAAATGAATATTGCACAGTTTACTTGAATGGTGTGTGGCGAGTAAGGTGACAAACTCGTTATTGTGCAAGTGACTTGCATAGTCTATTTGCCGCATTACCTAACCAATCACCAACGGGCGAAAAATTTTTCGAATCGAGTTACGCAGTTACACCGCTGGAGTCGTGCTTGGTTCTTATTTCCAAGCGATATGACTTGTGGTAGTGGTATAAATAAATTTGAAATAAATTTCGTTAAAGTTTAAACTTTTTTTAAAAATAAAATTTAAAAATAATTAAATACGAATTCTTTTGTTTGTTTTTCTTCCTTTGTTTTTATTTGTTTATTGTTTGACATTACAGGGTTTTCTCAATTCAAAATATATATTCTAATAATTCCACATTTATATTGTTACGCCATGGTTATAGCCATATAACTGTCTTAAGATAATTTGTTTAATACTAGTATATTCCAATTAATTGAAAATATTATAAAAATCACTTAAAATCTAGAAATAATAAGATTGAAAATAACATTCAAATTAACGGCATTCGACTAATCGAGGGTTTACTGCATATACATAAAACAAAATACAACAAATTCTGTATTTCCTTACACTTTACAAAAAGTTTTCGTGTTGCGAGAATACGAAATTATTTCGTATGGTAAATTTTACAAATTTCGTAGATTTTGTATATTTTACGAAATACTTTCATAGTGGAAAAAGAAAATATTTCGTAAAACATTAACGGTGGGTATCAAACTGCAGGGTTAACTTTAACTAAAAGGTCTTTTGCTTGGTCAAATGAAAATTTTGTTTTTATTCTTATTATTATTGTTTTTAATGTTAGTATTATTGTTTTATTATTATTATGTTATTAAATATTTTTATCTAAACATATCCCTTCATACATTTTTTAACTAAACATTGTAAAAATCCATTACTATAATCATAAGATTGTAAATATTGTTGTTTTGGAAACCAATAAAATTAAAATTAGGGGCAGAATAATGTTTATGTAATAATTGCACGCAGTTTTCAAAGAAAAGCCAATGACGATTCCTTAATGGATGTTGAAGACACGTCATATGGGGCAGGTGCTTATGGCTTAATATAAGTTATAAAAGTAATCAATATGTCTGTTCCCGTACTTTACCTAAGTTACACAAACTAGCCCAAAAGCGTTCCCATGCTCAAAACTGCTTGTAAATTGTTGTTGTTTGGGCTGTTTTGGGTTCCCGCGGGTACCCGCGGTAACGTACGGGAACGCACATAATATATATAAAAATGGGATAAAACTACGACATAAACTTAAAAATGTACAAAATTATAGCGTTTTTACAAAATAATATGAGTAGCATTATGCATAATAATATATCTACCATCGTTTTTAAGATTAGGTTTAATATATCAAATACCCATTAACCGATTTGTCCCAAATTTCGGACAAACTAGGAGGTACAACTTTTCTTCATACACAATTTTTTGAAATTTTGCTGTTTTCTTAGCTTAAAATTAACTTTAGACTTCAAACGCATTTTTCTCACAACCATGAGTTCAAAATCGGCTGCCACTGTACAGCCAAGGTGGGTTAACCGATTTCGATCCAGTTTTTTTCTTTTGTATTCAACAAAAAACTGTAGTCCTTATCGTGGCCTTTTTTTTGAATTTCAGTCAAATAAATTTTATATTCCCAAGTAAAATTGTTTTTTCTTGCCTTTTTTGGACTTTTCATATATTTTAAATAAAAAAATAGTATAGTAAAAATATTATTTGAATTTTTGACAATCGTTTAAATATGCCCCTTAAAATTTTATTGTTACAGTATTTAACACCCTTAAGTTAATTCATAAAAAGTCTACGAAACCCACCGTAAAAATATTTCGTAAAATACACAAAAATTTCGTAGATTTTGATTATGCGAAAAACTTTTGCGTTGCGAAACAACGTACATTGTACGAGAAGTACATATCGCGTATGGATTTATTCAGTTCACATACTTTGACAAAAAAGAAACAATTTTTTTCGGCCACAATTTTTCTTTGCTTCATAATTTAAACGGCTATAGCCCAAATCACATAGTAGGTCTGTTTCTTTACTTTTTGGGTAAAGTTCGGTAAAATGAGAGTTAACAAGAAATACTCTCACGAAGTGCCAAAAATGCACAAAAGTAAACGAACGCGAAAAACCATATTTGAAGCCCGAAAACAAACGTCAATAGATTTGTGAATTATAGTTTGTTTTGGTGAGCGCTCTTTCTTGTCCTTGTTCAATTTATTGTAAAAATCTAAATAGCTTTTCTAGTTAAACACCTTTTTAAATCAAAAATTTTAAAAAATTTCCTTATTAGGCATTCTATTTACAAAAAGAAATACATAGTCTATTAAATTTGGAAAATATTTTAATATTAAACAAAAGCTTCGATTTATTTACATATTTATCTATTTAACACATTTAAACAAGCGTCTTAAAAAAATTGTTGGTAATTTTATGGAGTTGTTACATCACCGATAAGCTATTGCAACTTTTATACTAATTTTTGAAAATGATAAACATATTTTCTGAATGAATGAAATGAGCGATTGAACTAAAAGAGCTATTAGTTGTGAACTAGGTCTTTGGTTAAAATTAGTTAATAGTTCAATTGAACTAGTTGAACCCAACTGATGATATAACAGCCGATAAAAATAATTTACCCAAATTAACACGAAAAAATAGCTCTGTTTCTTTACTTTTTGGGTAAAGTTCGGTAAAATGAGAGTTAACAAGAAATACTCTCCCGAAATAACAAAAATGCACAAAAGTAAACGAACGCGAAAAACCACATTTGAAGCCCGAAAAACAAATGTCAATAGATTTGTGCATTATAGTTCGTTTTGGTGAGCGCTCTTTCTAGTTCTTGTTCAATTTGTTGTAAAAATCTAGATAGCTTTTCTAGTTAAACCCCTTTTTAAATCAAAAATTTAATAAAAATTTCCTTTTTAGGCATTTCTATTTACAAAAAGGAATACATAGTTTATTAAATTTGGAAAAGATTTTAATATTAAACAAAAGCTTCGATTTATTTACATATTTAACTCTTTAACACATTTAAACAAGCGTCTTCACAAAATTGTCGGTAATTTTATGGAGTTGTAAAATCACCTATAGGCTTTTGCAACTATTATACTAATTTTTGTAAATGATAAACATATTTTCTGAATGAATGAAATGATCGATTGAACTAAAAGAGCTATTAGTTGTGAACTAGGTCTTTGGTTCAAATCAGTGAAGAGTTCAATTGAACTAGTTGCACCCAACTGACGATATAACAGCTGATTAAAAAATTTACCCAAATTTACACGAAAAAAAAGTCTGGGCTTTCTCGTGCAAGAAGAACAAGAATATTACTCTCTCATGACAGCTCTCATTTACCCAATTGTGTAGTAAGAAAACGCTTTTAGGTAAAATTGGGATCCCGCGGGATCCCAATGTTGAGTACCCGAACACAGCTAATAATGTCTGGGCTTTTTCGTGCAAGAAGAACAAGAATATTACTCTCTCATGACAGCTCTCATTTACCAAATTGTGGAGTAAGAAATTGGGATCCCAATGTTGAGTACCCGAACACACCTAGTAGTGAAAGTGCCAGTGGTAACGCTGTCAAATTTTGTTCTTGAATTCCGCGAAAACGATTTAACATTTTTAAAAACTTCTTATCGTGTTTTGTTTAAAAACAGCTCTTGTTTATTTAGAAACTTTTCTAATTTCTCGGCAGTGACAAAACAGAGAGGATACAAAAACTGCTTTATAGACAAAACGTCGCATCGCGGTCGACACTGCGTTTATGTGGTTTAGGCTTATGTCTTAAAACCTTTTTTTTTCTTCTCTTGCGATATAAAAAAATGTTAGTTGCGTCCATTTGCATTATAGATAGCCATATATGTAAAGTCATATTTTCAATTATTTTTGATTTGTTTTCTATCTACATATATGTATCATAGGTATGTATTTATAATGCAGAAATTTTTGTCACTGTCAATCTTAAAAAATTGATGTCGTTTTACTATCAACTTCTTACTCACTTATCGAATAAGCTTTTCGTACAAATTTACTATGTCGCGTAATGCGAGACTCTTCCTGATCGTGATCTGGATCAAAATCTATATAATTTGTTGAAGATTTCATAAGAGCAAAAGTCTTAAGGAAATCAATTCTTGTGTAACTGCCCGATGATTCGATTTTGTTGTTGGATAACTTTAGATTATCTTCTAGCAAGGTGGTTCCTTTTGGCATTGTAGACGATCCGGAAGGAAGAGGTGCAGCAGCACTCGATACGTTTTCAGTTTTTGGGGTTTCAATATTTCCTCCGCATTCCACAGACAATGAGTGACCACTACCAAAACCTGCTTTGGGTGAGCATTGTGAGGGGCTTCGCGGTTGGTCCAAGTCTAGGACAATGTAATTAACAATTGGACCATTCGATGGCAAGGCAAGTTGTTGCTCTATTAATATATCAAGTTGAAAAGATTTACTCTGTGAAATTTGTGGCACATCCAGCCGAGCAAGAACATCAACGTTGGCATAGCATCTTTCCAACGTATGGTTGGAACTATCTTGCTGAGTCGTACAAGTGGGGATGGTTGACCCCATAGTTTCAATATTTGCATACAGTCGCTGTGCTTCGGAAGTAGTTGGTGTTAAAATTGGTGCACACTCGTCGGGCGGCATGTCCAAAGAGGAACTTTTCAATAATGGCTTTTGTTCTATACTACTTCGGCTGCCAATAGTAATCGAATTGTATGCTTCAAGAATTGGCGATTTATTGTTGTGTTCACTGTGCATTCTTATTGGCTGTTCCATATATATATTGCTACTGCCCAAATTAGAATTCGGATTAACGTTCGAATATGATGGCGCAGACGAAGAAAAGTGGATAATTTCTGCAGTTAAAGACGAACTCTGTACGGAGTCTGGGGAATTTAAATTCATATCGTTGGTGTCATTGCTTAAAGCCTCTGACACCGCGGTGCGTTGTTCCAATGCTGCATCTACCTGAACAGAGGTTGGTTCCAAATAGTGATTCGTGTGTTGGTGGTGCGTCTCTAATCGTCCGAAGATGTGAGACGGGTGTATAGAACTGTTCATGCGATCCCCTGCCACGGACATGGAATTAATATATCTTTGAAATTTTGAATAAAACTGTTCAGCGTTGCAACACCGAAATGTATAAATACCAGGACCTGTAGCACATCGACGTCCAGCCTCAAAGCTAAATATATTTCCAGTCAGACCATACCGTCGTAAGTATTGTAATGCCCAAGCTACTGATTCCTGTTCGGGGGCTATGAATATGAGTTCATGCGGAGTGATTTCTAAAAACCCCTGTCTCGCCAAAGTGACCGATTGTTCGGATTGTACTCGCACAACACTGACATTAAATATATCATCTCTCTTTAATGTATATAATTGATTATTACTACTATTGATGCAACCCATTCTCGTCCTATATTATTGTGATCCGCCGAATTGAAAAACAAACATAAGAAAATATTTGATATATTATTACCAGCAGGCTGGCCAGACTTCGGGTTTTGTCCCCAAATTTGGGGATATTTTATTAGTTTTGGGGACAAATATTTTCATTTGGGGACTGGGGATTTAAAAATTATTTTGGGGATTGTTTGGGGATATTTATTTTTATTTATTTTATAATTCATCTATAATACAAAAAGCCATTCAGGCCAAATAAATGTACACGGAAAAAATAAAAAGTGTATAATTATCGAAGTACTTAGGTAAAATACAACTTCAAAAGTATATTTTGTAAGTCAGTAAATTTTTGGTTTTTGTCAACTTGCCTTAGTTTTTGGCAAGTTACCTAAGTTTTTTCTTTTATAAATTGTCTTAGAAAATATTATATTTTAATTAAAGAATTGTGTAACTTAGCAGAATACTTTTGAAGTTGTATTTTACCGAAGTACTTCGGCAATTATCCACTTTTTATTTTTTGCGTGTATTACATAGCAATACTCCTGAGCACCGGCGTAGCTGGACTATTTTTCTAGGGGGGGCTATAGCCCCGTCTTATAAAAATTTTTTTTTTTTTTATTTATCAAAAAAATCATCTAAAGTTTTATAGGCCTTTTAAATTTTTGGTTCCTCTATTTCGTTTACGATCTTCTGTACGATCGCCAAATAGCTATTCGGACAAGTTACGCTTTCAGCTTTACCCAATAATCACTACAAAAATTGAAGTGAAATCAAAGTTAAGGCTTACATTTTGTTTGAATTGCACTTTGTTTTATGACGTACACCAGCAATACAAATATACTGATAGAAATAAATCTGTACAACTAGCAGAAAAAGCTGCTAAAAATTTGTTAAAAATCTTGCAGAAAAAACTGCCGACTGTAGCAGAATCTGTTAAGTAAATTTTAGTTAGATAAAAACAGAAAAAATAAAACTTAAATCTAAAGAATTTCCGCTATATTTCGGTGAAATTTTGGTTCGTTTTAAATGACAACTTACGCTTCTCATATCAGGAAAAAATTATCTGAATATTAGTAGAAAACACACAGAAAGGAACAACTATTACTTCTATAAATTTTTTGTTATATTGAAGTTAAATTTAGTTAAATGAATATAATATTCTATTTTGCTGAAATTAGCGGAAATTTTTGCTGAAAAATTGTTGAATATGAATTTGAGATTGGGAGATTTTCAATTTATTTTACAAAATAAGGTAAATTAAGGGAAAAATTCTCAAAAAAAATTTTTAAAATTAGTTTTTAGTTGTTGTTATTAGAAAAAGGGAATTTATGCAAATAAATATTTGCAATAAAATGCCATCAAATTGGTAATATGTATTAATGCTAGAAGTGCATATTTTGCTATAAGTGCATATTTTAATAAGGAAACTCATTGCAAACGGTGCAAACGTTGCAAATGATTGCAAAAAAACAACGATTGCATCAACACAACAAAATGTATGTATTTGCAATTTGCTTTATTTTTCTTCATTTGCAATAAAAAAACCTTTAGCAAAAATCACTTTGCATATAAGCTAAGTTGCAAATAAAACAAAACATCTGTTTTTAACATATCAGCCGCCATATTATGATTTATAAAATAAGATATTAAATAAAAAAAATTTTTGTGATTTTTTATTAATATAACATTTTTTTTTATTTATTATTTTATTATTATTTTTATGATTCACAAATTTTCTCAAAAATACGATTTATTTTTACTTTTGATGTAAACAAAATCACTGTTGCCAATTTAGCTATTTTCTCGTCAAATCTAGCGATATTTTACCATTTTCAGCTATTTTCTAGTGATTTTTTAGTTTGATATAGCGATATTTTTAGGAAAAAAGTTAGCAGCAGTGAACAAAATAGCTCATAAAGCAAATATGCAATTGATCTTAAAAAAGACGCTCACGATATGTTACAATTTGCATAGCAAATTAGCAAATTGCAAATATGCACATGTACCATCGTGAATGCCCTTAATATATATTGTAGCTTAGCATGTTTTATTGCGTATAATGCCAATAAATGCATATTTTGCTAAAAATAGATGTTACAAATCGTACTTTTGATTCTATCAAAATCTTAGTTTTTTTTTTGGAAAATTTACCTTCAAAATAATTTTTTTCCTTAAATTTATAAACATTTTTTGGATCTTTTAATTCACGGAGACGAAAGTGTTCGATAAATATAGTTACTTACTTTTTGCCGATGATATTTAAACTACTTTTATGATAATACTATAGCCTACTTAAGAAAAATAATATCGAGAACTCTGAAATAAATAATAAATTCATGTTTAAAAACTTTGTAATAAAAACTTTCCGATTTTTAATATATACTTTATGTATATAAAACACAATTTTTACAACATTTCTTGCCCTGGTCATTACTGACGATCTACTTTCATAAGAAAGTAGAGTCAGAAATGGATAAGAATTTTTATTTGAAGTAAAAATTAAATGTTAAAAAAATCTGGGGGTCTAAACTATTTCTGGGGGGTGCTTAGCCCCCCCCCAGACCGGCCTATCTACTCCTATGCTCCTGAGTAGAAATCTTAAGCTGCCTACACACTAGGGAACATGGTTGAGGGAACAAAAAATATCAAAAAATTTTGTAAACACGAAATGCACGCTCTCAACACGCACACACACACAAACGCACTCACACATTCACAAAAAATGCTCTCTTTTTTCAAGTATGTTCCCTAGTGTGTAGGCAGCTTTACAACTCTAAAGGCTGAGTTACCTAAACGTATCTGTAACGAATCAGCTGTTTCGATACCACAAGAAGAAATGTATACGAATGTTTACTAACACGTAAATGTAAACGTACTTGCCGGATCATTCTGTTGAAATCAGAATTTTCTATCCGGCATCGAAATAGCTGAATGATTTTAGTCGGAAAAAATATAAAATGAATAAAGAAAATTGATTCAAACAACAAATAAGTAATAAAAATTAACAAATAAATTGAAAAATTTAGAATAAAATATAAAACCACATGAAATAGATGCTAAATAGTAATGTCGTTTACGATAATCTATAAGTGTACTTTTTAGCTACGGCACGGTACAGTTACATCACATTTACGTTTACGGTCCCATAATCCGCCCTTAAATATACAAAAACATTAAGGGCATTCACGATGGTATATGTTCATATTTGCAATTTGCTAATTTGCTATGCAAATTGTAACATCGTGAGCGTCTTTTTTAAGATCAATTGCATATTTGCTTTATCAGTTATTTTGTTTACTGCTGCTAACTCTTTTCCTAAAAATATCGCTAAATCAAACCAAAAAAACCCTAGAAAATAGCTGAAAATGGTAAAATATCGCTGGATTTGACAAGAAAATAGCTAAATTGGCAACAGTGATTTTGTTTACGTCAAAAGTAAAAATAAATCGTATTTTTGAGAAAATTTGTGAATCATAAAAATAATAATAAAGTAATAAATAAAAAAAATTTTATGTTAATAAAAAATCACAACCAATTTTTTTATTTAATTTCTTATTTTATAAATCATAATATGGCGGCTGATATGTTAAAAACAGATGTTTTGTTTTATTTGCAACTTAGCTTATATGCAAAGTGATTTTTGCTAAAGGTTTTTGTATTGCAAATGAAGAAAAATAAAGCAAATTGCAAATACATACATTTTGTTGTTGTGTTGATGCAATCGTTGTTTTTTTGCAATAATTTGCAACGTTTGCATCGTTTGCAATACCCATCGTGAGTTCCCTTATTATATGTAAATTAAAAATAGTTTATAGAACATTAATAATAAAGATTCAAAAATTCAACATTCAATGACCTAACACATTAGCTGTGTTTGTGCGGCAAGCTATTAATGTTGGCTTATGTCATTCACATTTAAATTTGACATTAGAAACTTTGAGAGCTAAGACCACTAAACGTTGGCTAACCTAGTGTCTTGACATGCAATAAAATGATAGCAAGCAATTGTCAAAATGCTCTCATCTCAAGTGAAGACACTCAATTTAAATTTTATTGCAATATCATGATTTCGCTGACATGCCATCGGATCTTGCAATGATGCCAGAGATCAAATGTCACTTTTAGTTTTCATTTTAATTTTGTAATAGAAAAACAACAAAAAATTTTGTAAAAAGGAATGGAAAAGTGTTTAGTTTTTTATTATTTGTCGGTAAACATTAATGTTTCATAAAATTTGGTGTTTCTCGAAGAAAAATCTATGATATTTCTTATCCATGAAATGGTCAAGTGTTTTCCACCACTCTGCAATTGATATCATTTTGACATTTCGCTGCAATGGTTTTGACATTTCATATCATATAATTTATTGCATTTGAAGACACCGGGTAATGTCAAATTTATATGAAATGACATAACCTAGTGTCTTCAAATGCAATGAAATGTGCAAAGAAATTTGAAAATAACACACAGAACAACAACAACGAAAATTATTTTGTTGTTGCTTTGTGTGTTATTTTCAAATTTCTTTGCACATCTCATTGCATTTGAAGACACTAGGTCAGCCAACATTGATAGCTTGCCGCACAAACACAGCTATTGGCTAGAGTTGTAAAAGTATTGAGTATTCCGGTACTGAGTACTCAATACCGCCTGTTTTTTTGAGTACTCAATACTAAAACGGTACTACTCAATACTTTTAAAGATGCAATTTTCCGTAGAAATGAGTATTTTTCGTATGAAAATACAACTCTAAAAATACTACTTTAAAAATACAACTCTATATGTGAAGCAAAGAATTTTGTAATGAATTTTTGGGAAAAATTATTTAATTAATTTATTTAAAATGTTTTAAATTTAGTAAAATGTAAGTAACAATAGTTATTTAACACGTGTATGTGAATTGTTATTATTTTTCTTTATAAATACGAACTCTTAACATTTTTATTTTTAAATTCAAAAAAACCGTTAAAAGTATTGAGTAGTATTGAGTACTCAATTGAAAAGTATTGAGTAGTATTGAGTACTCAAAAAATACCGAAATTTCACAACTCTAGTATTGAGTAGTATTGAGTACTCAAAAAATATCGAAATTTCACAACTCTAATTGGTATACTCACAACCAGTGTTGTTAGATAAGGGGATTTCGCACCAAATTGGGGATTTCAAGTTCGGTTTCTGGTCAGATTTTTGTGGGGAGGGATTTGGGGATTTCACAAAAGTTTGGTGATTTTACCCATGTGCTTAAGTACTTTTGGGGATTTCTGTGTTTGTCTTTTTTCTGTATATTGTGTATTTTATCTTAATTTATATAATATATTTTTTCTAATCTACATTATTTTGTTAAACTGCTTTCTAAAATTGGCAATAATAGAAATTTTAAAGAAATGAAGAAATGACAACCATATTATAACCTGTCCGATTAAAATGACTGATACACTCATAACAAAAAGCCCGTATAAATAGTTCAAAATTCTGCTTAAATAACAGGAAAAAGTATACCTGTATTTGCGCAGGCACTATCCACGGCTCTCATCTGAAAAACTGAACTGGTTTTAAGAGAGTTTCAATGTAAAATAACAAAAAACGTGAAAAAGTGGTATTTTTAATTAATTATTTTTATTGTTTTTAAGCAATTTTAATTAAATTGTAAAGTGCACTTGTGTTGTTTGATATGTTCTCTGCATTAGTTTTGCATAATTAGCACAAAATTTTGGTTATTAATATTAAAAAATACGCGTTAAAAAAAACACTAAAAACTGTTTCTCTTAAAACCAGTTTGCATATAAAATTAAAGAGACTTTTTAACAGCAGTTGAGGCTGGTGGTTTGTCTTTAGTTTATATAGTCGTTGATTTGCGCCAGCAGAATTTTCAATGAAGTTGAGAATTATGGTCTGCTAAATTTATGTAAGCTAAATTTGGCATTCTGCTAAATACATAGATAATTTTAGTTAACTTTGTTAAGAAATTTTAGTTAATGCCTGCGGAAAATGTCTGGGTAAAAGTCTGGGTTTTTGGATTCCCCGATTGGATTTGTCCCGATACAGGCCCATAACTATTATTGGGAGTATAGGTGGCTGATAGGGATAATAATTACAGAGTAATGAATTTTTGTCCATTTTGCTCTATCTCGCTTAGTTTCCGAGATGTAAGCCATTTTGTGATTATACAGCAAAAAATATGAAAATATAGCGCCATCTCTATGTGATATTGATAGAAGAGACACAAAACTATAATCATCTGGAAATAATGGTGGTTTAAAATAGCTCAAAAATTTTTAAAATTAAGAAACACAAATTTCTAAAAATTAGTTTAAATGGATGAAAATAATTGTTATGCTAAATTGGATTTACAAAAAATATTTTCAAATCTAAATTTTAAGGCAAAAAAATAGAAAAATTAGATCAGTTACATCAGAACGCGTTTAACAGACTTTTGTACTAACTTTTTTATATGAGTGTAGTTATTAAACAGACTTGTCTACATATTCCCTAATGGTGTCTTAACATTGATTTTATGACTCGTGGAGATGTCAAGTAAACCAAAATGTAATTTCGTACCTCTTGTTTTTTTCAGAATTTCTAAAAAATAAAAATCGCAGTCTTTAGGTGGTTACATAAAGTTCCAGGGTGCAAAATATAATTTCTTACTGGTATTGTGTTCTGTAACTATGTGAGAAGTTTCTCACATAAAAATTGCAACTCTGCCATTTTTAAAACAGAGTGAATATCCAAAGATATATAATAAAACAAAGATATAAAAGACGTAACTTTTGTATATATATTTAATATTCAAGATTTTATTAATTATTCAATTTATTTAAAAGAAAAGAATTATATTTCATTAAACAAACGTGTCTTGATTTGTCGGCGTACGAAACTCAACTCATTGCCAATCAATCGCAAAAACGTAGCAAAGAAACAAAACCACAAATGAAGTAAAAGAAACTAATAAACCAAGTAGGGTTGCCAACAGTCGGCTATCCTGCTCCTGAAGCGACCTCGCTTCGTCCATTGGGAGAGTTTTCTTCCGAATCATATACAGCATCATCATCAAACATAGGCGGTAATTCCCAACATGACTTCAACCTGTCAGAGGCATAAACTGATGAATAATGTCGTGATGTACGTTTCGAGTTTGGAATATCTTCGATGACATATCTGTCGTTGTCGAGAACTTTCGTGATGATAAAAGGGCCTTTGTAACGTGGCTCCATTTTACGCGACGTGCCGGTGCTCGGAGGTTCATTCTCAACTAGCACTAGTTCACCTACTTTGTATCCGTGAGGTTTCGAATGTTCGTTATCATATCGTTCCTTAGCAGTTCTACGTTTAGCATTAATACGTTCGGCAGCAATTTGTCTTATCGTCTGCATTTCATCTTCACTAAGATTGGTATCGTTGTGTATGGCGAGTAAGATCTTGTTGTGTAAAATATCTCGTGGTGCATAACAGAATAACAATTCATGAGGACTTTTGCCAGAAGTTTTGTTCACCATTGAATTTAAGGACCATTGTATATCCACTAAATGTTCCTCCCAGCGTTTATCGTTTTGTGTGGTAGGTAAAAGCATTGAAAGTAACGTTCGATTTGTTCGCTCGGCATGACCATTCGCCCGTGGTGTTTTCACAGCGTTGAGCACATGTTTGATATCGTTGTCGGAACAATATTTTCCGAATTCTTTCGACGTAAACGATGTTCCTCTATCCGTTACAATGCGTGTAGGAACACCGAAGTAACTAGAAAATTCATTCAGAATGTTGATTACATATTTCGTTGCAGTACTTCGTACAGCTCTAATAATCGTAAACTTAGTAAAAGAGTCTACGATGACCAAAATGTGTTCATTTCGCCTGCTACTCTTTGGGAAAGGGCCTAAATGATCCATATGTATAGTGTTAAACGGTATTGGCTCGACATCACTAAAATGATATTCGCCTTCTTTACGACCACCCTTGTGTTTATTGTACGCACATTCAACACAAGCTTTGATATAAGACTTCACAAAATTTCTCATCCTGGGGAACCATACGTAGCTTAAAAGTTTATCCATCGTTTTTTCAATACCAAGATGTCCATTTTTATCGTGGCAGTCTTCCACTACTCTCCATCTTAGAGCCTTTGGAACCACCCACAGCTTCTTTTCATTAAATTTCCTGAATAGCCTACCTTTTTCAATAACGTATTCTTTGACGAACATTTTGTCCTTCATTTGCAGTTTGGCAATAATTTCTTTTATTGCGTCGTCCTGAATTTGCATTCCGTACAACCAATCATCGTTATGTAAATTAACTTTATCAACGCGAAGAGTAGCTACATCTATATCGCTAGGTGGCTCGTTTGGTGTACGACTTAGAGCATCAACATGTTCCATTCGTTGGCCTTTACGATGTTCGATAATTACGTCAAAGTCTTGGATCCTTAACCACCAGCGGGCAATTCTGGGTATTAATTCTCGTTTGACCATAGCAGATTTTACGGCACTACAATCAGTTACCACTTTTACGGTTTTTCCATATATATAATAGCGGAATCTTTCCAGCGTTTCGACGACTGCCAGAGTTTCTAATTCGTAACTATGAAAATTTTTCTCTGTGTTGCTCGTCGAACGACTATAATAAGCTACGGGTTTCAATTCACCACCTTCTTGCTGTAAAAGCACCCCTGCCAAACCTATAGAGCTCGCGTCGGTGTGGATCTCGTGTTCCGCGTCCAAGCGGAAAGCTGTGATAACGGGTTGGGATGACAATTTTAACTTCAATTCGTCAAAAGCTGCTTGTTGTTGATCGGCCCAAACAAATGGCTGATCCTTTCGTAGTAATCTTCTTAGGGGTTCCGATATTACAGAATACCCTGGAATAAATTTTCGAAAATATCCACTTAATCCAAGAAATTTTCGTATCTCAGTTACGTTTACAGGACGTTTAAAGTTCCCTATTGCTGATGATTTTATCTTTCCAGGCCGTATGCCTTCTGGAGTAAGCTGATGACCCAAAAAGTCGATTGTGGTTTTCAGAAATTCGCATTTTCGTATATTCAAAGTAAGGTTAGCATCTCTTAAGGCACCTAAAACTAATCTTAGTTTGTTAAACATCTCGTCAATCGTGTTGCTACCAATAAGTATATCATCCATATAGTGCATCATGTTATCTTTACCGGTACGTTCCTGAATTTTCGACATTAGCCTTTGGAAAACCATTGGTGCGTTCCTTAGCCCGAAGGGCATTCGCTTAAATTCATATAAACCGTCTGTAGTTATAAATGCAGTGTACTTACGGCTTTCCGGTTCAATTAAAATTTGGTAATATCCACTGTTAAGATCTAAAGTTGTGAAATATTTATATTTCTTCGCCTCTTGTAGACATTCTTCAATATTCGGCAACGGGAAGTTTTCCTTTGGCATTAATTGGTTTATTTGCCTATAATCGACACATAATCGTTCACTGCCGTTTTTCTTTTTCTGTAATACCACGGGACTAGCATATTCCGATTCTGAACGTGTAATTATATCGTTCTCTAAAAGTTCCCGAATCATATCCGATATGATTGCTCTTTTCGGTTCAGAAACACGATATGGAGCTTGCGTTACGATTTTCGTATTAGTTAGGTTAATTCTCATTTCGACTAAATCGGTCTTCCCGAGATTTTGTAAGTTACTTGCGAATACACCTTCATTTTCCCGAATTAATTCAATTAATTTGTTTTCAACGTTCACATTGTCTAAACCACATTTTATTAAATTTCCTTCAATTTCAGTACGATTGGTATTTAAAGCATTATTATTTTCATCCTCGTCGTTTTCATCATCAGCCATCACTCGCGTGTCAGTTCTTTTGATAATATCTATTTTACCGTCCTCGATAACTAGTTTTATTTTACTACCTTTCACAAAATTATCCTGACCAAGCCAAATATCCGTCAGCAAAAGTTCATCTTCAACTGCGTACAAAGTTACGGGTAACACAACATCGTTTACCATCAAGTTCACTAAAATGTTCGTGTTGGCAAAACGTATGCCGCCACACATCCCGGAGATTGTCATATTACATTTTCTTCGTTCACACTTTATTCGCCCGCAAACCGATCTTTTAATTAAGCTACACTCACTACCGGTATCTACAAATGCGACTAATGATTCATTGTTCAAATTTACTTTTATCTTAAAATTATCGTTATAGTTGCAGAACATCACCCGCACCGTTGCGTTCTGTTTGCACTCCGTTTCATTTCTTGGATGAACTTTTCCACATCTCGTACACCGGGGACGTCGCATTGGTTTTGGGCAATTTGTCGAAATATGTCCCATTTCATTACAATTGAAACACTTAATGTCTTTACCCGTTTTAGTTACACTATCTTTTTTCGTATATACACTTTTGTTTATATTATCGGTTTTGTTACTTTTGCTATCGATTACCTTCATTATCCGTTTATCGGGTACGTTCATTTCATATTCATTTAGGGTCTCACGTAATTGTTTAACAGTAAATATTTTCTGAGCCGCTATAGCCATTTGTAGTTCACGATTCTGTAGTCCTTCCCGAGTATATTTTACTACAGCCGTTTCACTTAGCTTAAATCTTCTGCCCAAAGCACACATTCGAAAACAGTAATCGGTTACTTTTTCGTCGTTTTTTCTTACAGCACTGATCATTTTAAAATGTATGTCTGCTTCGTCTTGTGTTGAGCCAAATTCCTCCTTCAACTCTTTGCTAAAACTAGCCCAATTTGCGTGTAGTGACTGTGCCGAATCTAACCATAGACGAGCGACACCCTTCATTCTACTGTAAACAGCCAGCATTAAACATTTTTCGTCCCATTGGTATGCTTGAATGGCACTCTCCACTCGCTCTACAAACTGCTCTGCGGATAATGACATTTCATTTGTCGGATCAAACTCCGGTATAGTTTCTGCAATCTCTCTCACTGAACAATTATTCTGTGTGCGTGTGTTGTGGTTATCCAGATTATCAGTTAAATTCAAATTTTCGCTGCTACGCTGTGTCGTACCAATACGTTGTGTTGCATTGTTTTGTCGCTGCATGCCTGCTACTTGTTGTTGTACGTTAGGGCCTCGTGTATAACCTTGTTGATCGTTTTGTCGTTGTGTGTGTGTTGCAAAAACACTTAAAGCACCTTCCAGCATCTTCTTTAGCTCATCAACCTGCCGCTGCAAGCTTATGACGTTATCGTTGTTCTGTGGAATTTCGTTTTGATGTTGTCCGTTTGGAGAGGTGACCATTGAGGACGTTTCCTCGAAAGCATCACTATCCTCACCGTCTTCGTTGACTTCATCCGTACCGAGAATTCCGGTTAAACGTGCAATAAGTTCTGCCTTTGAGCCCGACGATGGTAACTCCCGTTCGCGAAGCAATTGCTTTAACTCTTCTACCTTTAACGTTGCGAGTTTTTTCATTTTCGTTTAAAGTTCCGATCCCACTTCTGATCTAAAAGACGTAACTTTTGTATATATATTTAATATTCAAGATTTTATTAATTATTCAATTTATTTAAAAGAAAAGAATTATATTTCATTAAACAAACGTGTCTTGATTTGTCGGCGTACGAAACTCAACTCATTGCCAGTCAATCGCAAAAACGTAGCAAAGAAACAAAACCACAAATGAAGTAAAAGAAACTAATAAACCAAGTAGGGTTGCCAACAGATATATAATAAATAAAGATAAAGCATTCAGTGGCGCCACTCTAGTTGCAGAATCGTGCAATTGATGGCGCTGAAAAAATCGAATTTGATTTCGAAATCTCAAGATGGCGGCAGTGTACACCCACTGGAATTTGAAATTTCCAAAATGTCCAAAAGCTCTGCAATATTAAAACAGTGCTGCCACATTATTTATTATTTTATTTTAGGAATTTGAATAAAGGAACTTCTTGTCAAAAACAACTTTGTGCTTTTTGTTAAACGAATTATTAGTGTTAAAGTTGTTTAAAATTTTTATTGTGTATAATAAAAAATTTAATTTTTGTTAAAAGGACTTTTGCGTAAAGAAAAATATGTTCTAATGACTTTTTAGTACTTTTATTTGCATATTATAAAATCTTAAAAGCCCTAAACACAATTACATTTTCTTAAAAAAAGTGAAATCATGTTAAAATGGCACATTATTGTTTAAAAAAAATAGCTGTTGTTGAAAATGCATACTGTCAGAAAGGAAATTCGGTGACAAAAGAAACAATTTCAGTAATACCACACTCTTCTTTTAAGCCATTACTTTATATATGAAGAAATGACAACCATATTATAACCTGTCCGATTAAAATGACTGATACACTCATAACAAAAAGCCCGTATAAATAGTTCAAAATTCTGCTTAAATAACAGGAAAAAGTATACCTGTATTTGCGCAGGCACTATCCACGGCTCTCATCTGAAAAACTGAACTGGTTTTAAGAGAGTTTCAATGTAAAATAACAAAAAACGTGAAAAAGTGGTATTTTTAATTAATTATTTTTATTGTTTTTAAGCAATTTTAATTAAATTGTAAAGTGCACTTGTGTTGTTTGATATGTTCTCTGCATTAGTTTTGCATAATTAGCACAAAATTTTGGTTATTAATATTAAAAAATACGCGTTAAAAAAAACACTAAAAACTGTTTCTCTTAAAACCAGTTTGCATATAAAATTAAAGAGACTTTTTAACAGCAGTTGAGGCTGGTGGTTTGTCTTTAGTTTATATAGTCGTTGATTTGCGCCAGCAGAATTTTCAATGAAGTTGAGAATTATGGTCTGCTAAATTTATGTAAGCTAAATTTGGCATTCTGCTAAATACATAGATAATTTTAGTTAACTTTGTTAAGAAATTTTAGTTAATGCCTGCGGAAAATGTCTGGGTAAAAGTCTGGGTTTTTGGATTCCCCGATTGGATTTGTCCCGATACAGGCCCATAACTATTATTGGGAGTATAGGTGGCTGATAGGGATAATAATTACAGAGTAATGAATTTTTGTCCATTTTGCTCTATCTCGCTTAGTTTCCGAGATGTAAGCCATTTTGTGATTATACAGCAAAAAATATGAAAATATAGCGCCATCTCTATGTGATATTGATAGAAGAGACACAAAACTATAATCATCTGGAAATAATGGTGGTTTAAAATAGCTCAAAAATTTTTAAAATTAAGAAACACAAATTTCTAAAAATTAGTTTAAATGGATGAAAATAATTGTTATGCTAAATTGGATTTACAAAAAATATTTTCAAATCTAAATTTTAAGGCAAAAAAATAGAAAAATTAGATCAGTTACATCAGAACGCGTTTAACAGACTTTTGTACTAACTTTTTTATATGAGTGTAGTTATTAAACAGACTTGTCTACATATTCCCTAATGGTGTCTTAACATTGATTTTATGACTCGTGGAGATGTCAAGTAAACCAAAATGTAATTTCGTACCTCTTGTTTTTTTCAGAATTTCTAAAAAATAAAAATCGCAGTCTTTAGGTGGTTACATAAAGTTCCAGGGTGCAAAATATAATTTCTTACTGGTATTGTGTTCTGTAACTATGTGAGAAGTTTCTCACATAAAAATTGCAACTCTGCCATTTTTAAAACAGAGTGAATATCCAAAGATATATAATAAAACAAAGATATATAATAAATAAAGATAAAGCATTCAGTGGCGCCACTCTAGTTGCAGAATCGTGCAATTGATGGCGCTGAAAAAATCGAATTTGATTTCGAAATCTCAAGATGGCGGCAGTGTACACCCACTGGAATTTGAAATTTCCAAAATGTCCAAAAGCTCTGCAATATTAAAACAGTGCTGCCACATTATTTATTATTTTATTTTAGGAATTTGAATAAAGGAACTTCTTGTCAAAAACAACTTTGTGCTTTTTGTTAAACGAATTATTAGTGTTAAAGTTGTTTAAAATTTTTATTGTGTATAATAAAAAATTTAATTTTTGTTAAAAGGACTTTTGCGTAAAGAAAAATATGTTCTAATGACTTTTTAGTACTTTTATTTGCATATTATAAAATCTTAAAAGCCCTAAACACAATTACATTTTCTTAAAAAAAGTGAAATCATGTTAAAATGGCACATTATTGTTTAAAAAAAATAGCTGTTGTTGAAAATGCATACTGTCAGAAAGGAAATTCGGTGACAAAAGAAACAATTTCAGTAATACCACACTCTTCTTTTAAGCCATTACTTTACTCCTAAATTTATTGAATGAAAATTCGAGTGAAATCTAACATCTAAACTCGAGATTAGAAAATTTTAATTATGGCGATTTTTGCCGCTCCAATGTGTAATTGCATTTTTCAGTTCTGGCAACACAAGAGTAAGTAAAAAGAGCTTTTTCGAATATTCCTTGAAATGAGATAAAAGCTGTGCCTTGAAATGAGATAATTTTCGAATTTATCTATTTTATTTTTCGCGAACAGCGCCATCTTCTCAAAATGGGTGAAACTCATTTGCTGGGGGTTTGATCTTTGTAATTGGTCGAAACAGAAAATGGTACCAGAAATTAGAGTTGTAAAAGTATTGAGTATTCCGGTACTGAGTACTCAATACTGACTGTTTTTTTGAGTACTCAATACTAAAACGGTACTACTCAATACTTTTAAAGATGCAATTTTCCGTAGAAATGTGTATTTTTCGTATAAAAATACAACTCTAAAAATAGTACTCTAAAAATACAGCTCTGAAAATACAACTCTATTTGTGAAGCAACGAAATTTGTAACGAATTTTTGGGAAAAATTATTTAATTAATTTAAAATGTTTTAAATTAATTAAAATGTAAATAACAATAGTTATTTAACTCGTGTATGTGAATTGTTATAATTTTTCCTAATAAATACGAATTCATAACATTTTTATTTTTAAATTAAAAAAACCGTTAAAAGTATTGAGTAGTATCGAGTACTCAATTGAAAAGTATTGAGTAGTATTGAGTACTCAAAAAATACCGAAATTTCACAACTCTACCAGAAATCTTCTGAAGAGATTCTGCCTCCGGTAGGAGATCTACCAAAAATTATAATATGTCGAATTAAAGGCAAGGATATTAGGATTCCAAAGTATTTCCGTGCAAGTTACGATCAAGGACTACTTTTTACAAAAAATTGCAATTTTTAAAAAATTTTAGGTTATGGCACCAGAAATGCTTCTGAGCAGATTGTGCCTCCGGTAGATTTGTGAAATTTCGATACTTTTTGAGTACTCAATACTACTCAATACTTTTCAATTGAGTACTCGATACTACTCAATACTTTTAAGGGTTTTTTTGAATTTAAAAATAAAAATGTTATGAATTCGTATTTATTAGGAAAAATAATAACAATTCAAATACACGTGTTAAATAATTATTGTTACCTACATTTTAATTAATTTAAAAAATTTTAAATAAATTAATTAAATAATTTTTCCCAAAAATTCGATATAAATTTCTTTGCTTCACAATAGAGTTGTATTTTTAGAGTGCTATTTTTAGAGTTGTATTTTCATACGATAAATACACATTTCTACGGAAAATTGCACCTTTAAAAGTATTGAGTAGTACCGTTTTAGTATTGAGTACTCAAAAAAACAGTCAGTATTGAGTACTCAGTACCGGAATACTCAATACTTTTACAACTCTAGCCTCCGGTAGGAGATGTACCAAAAATTACAATATGTCAACTTAAAGGCAAGGATATGAGGTTTCGAAAATATTTCCGTGCAAGTTACGAACAGGGACTACTTTTTACAAAAAATTACACTTTTAAAAAATTTTAGGTTATGGCACCAGAAATGCTTTGGAGCAGAATGTGCCTCCGGTAGGAGATGTACTAAAAATTACAATATGTCAAATTAAAGGCAAGGATATGAGGATTCCAAAATAAATCCGTGCAAGTTACGAACAAGGACTACTTTTTACAAAAATTGCAATTTTTAAAAAATTTTAGGCTTTGGCACCAGAAATGCGCTGGAGCAGATTCTGCCTCCGTTAAGAGATGTACCAAAAATTATAATATGTCGAATTAAAGGCAATGATATGAGGATTCTAAAATATTTCCGTGCAAGTTACGAACAAGTACTACTTTTTACAAAAAATTGCAATTTTTAAAAAATTTTAAGTTATGGCACCTGAAATGCTTTGGAGTAGATTCTGCCTCCGGTAGGAGATGTACCAAAAATTACAATATGTCAAATTAAAGGCAAGGATATCATGATTCCAAAATATTTCCGTGCAAGTTACGAACAAGGACTACTTTTTACAAAAAATTGCAATTTTTAAAAAATTTTAGGTTATGGCACCAGAAATGCTTTGGAGCAGATTGTGCCTCCGGTAGGAGATGTACCAGTAATTACAATATGTCAACTTAAAGGCAAGGATATGAGGTTTCCAAAATATTTCCGTGCAAGTTACGAACAGGGACTACTTTTTACAAAAACTTACAATTTTTAAAAAATTTTAGGTTATGGCACAAAATTACAATATGTCAAACTAAAGGCAAGGATATGAGATTTGCAGGTTAAGAACAAGGACTACTTTCTACAAAAAATTGCAATTTTAAAAAATTTTAGGTTATGGCACCAGAAATGCTTTGGAGCAGGTTGTGCCTCCGGTAGGAGATGTACCAAAAATTACAATATGTCGAATTAAAGGCAAGGATATATATATATAAGTTATCACATAATATCAATTTCAAACATTATAGAATAGTTAACACTCAACTTCATTTTAAAACACTATAGAACGTTTGATAGAATTGTAATATTTTATTTTCTAATTGGGAATACAAATCTCTACATTGAAACAAACTTTAATCCGGCAACACCAATCTGAATTGTTAATGTTAAGAATAGAAACACGTTGTTTTAATTAAAAATCGTGTAAGCGATTAGAAACTCGTGGGATATCTTAACTGGCGCCCGAGCACAGAAAAAAAAGCAAAATGAATAGAAACGAGATATTGGGTCTCGTTGAAGCAGCAGTAGATGTATCCAAAGAAGAAATTTTGGAACAAATTCGTAATTTAACTATTGCTGTCGAACAATTAAAACCAAGTCAAGTAGAACCTCTAACTCCAGTAACCATTCAACCTGGTGCTGCTAGTGGAAACACAAATTTAGATCTTATAAAATCGCTCCCACAGTTTAGTGGAAATGCAACCGAGTCCCCAGCATGGAGGGAATCTGCAAAGTTCGCTATAAATTATTACACGAGGGGATTTGAAACATATTATGTTGCTATGGGGATTCTAAGAAACAAGATAATCGGCGAAGCAAATTCTACTCTAAGCTCGTTTAATACAATTTTTAATTTTGACGCCATAATATCGCGATGATTGATAATATCGATAAGATTGATGCAATCAATCTTATTCCGATAAAAGGCCGTTGTCACAGGATATACCAGTGAAGTCAAAAGTGACAGCTGTCAAACGAGTAAACAGAAACCGTATGGTGTGGTTGTTGTTGTAATTTTTAACCGAAGTGCGAAGGAGATTTAAAAAAAAGTATATATACGAAACCCATGAGTAAAAGTAAACAACTATACAGCATGTTTTCAAACATGTGTTCACAAAAAAGAAGTAAAAGATAGCCTAGAAAGTATGAAGATACACACCATGGTTGTATTGAGCAAACAGTTTAACTTCCCTGGTGTGTTACAAACTCACAAAAAATTTATATATTTGTAGTTACACATTGTAATGAATAAAACAATATTAATTTAAACTTTTTTTTATAAAATTTGTGCACATTAATGCCCTTTATTAACAATAAAGAAAACTTATACAGTACTATTAAACACAACACAACATACAATAAACTCTCACATCCATATGTTCTGTGAAATGTATAAAAAAAACACAAACGCACTCACAAAACAGATTTATATTATTTATTATTATTCGACAACAAAAAATATTCACTTTATAACACTATCTATTTTTAATTTTTATTATTCAATCATTATTTGAGCTATATAATTTTATTTTGTTATACAAACGATGCCGTGAAGAAAATTTATTAAACAAACTAAAAAAAAGCACAACATATCGTCAGCTTAGTATTGGTTTGGTCGATATGCCAAAAAGTCTTTATCCAGAAAAACGATAAAGAGATTTACATCTTTTTAATTTGTGTATGCACTAGGTATCTCAGATATGATACATTATAGCAAGAAACTGTCTCAAAATCTGAATGAAAATATGTATTTAATAAATTTTCTAACTCGATATTTTCAAAAATGGCCAGTGGGCCGAACCAATAATAATGCGACGAATTGGAAAACTTTTGGGAAAGGGAGACAGAACTAGTTGTAATATATTTGTTTCTCTCGCACTTACGTTTTTGGTGCAGCTCTGCTAGTTAGTTGCAGAGTTGCAAATTTCGGTAGTTCCAAAAACGTCCGCCCGCAGCGCTAGTGTGTGTCTTCACTGGTATACCCTGTGGCCGTTGTACTTATTAGAAAATGAGCTCAGTGTTTTAAGACAAGGCAAGTTGACAATAAACGTATATTATGATAAAGTTAACAAACAACTTACCCTTATTATAAATAAAATTCTCATGACTAATACGGGTAAAGAAGAGATTATCGAAGCCTTAAACGAGCGAGCAAGAGCAAACGCGCTACGTGTATTTATATCAGGTCTTCGCAAACCTTTGTGCGATATCTGTTTCTCTGCAAATCCACCAGATTTGCCTACAGCTTTAGCGACAGCCCAAGAACTTGAGCAAAATCATGAACGTTATAAATTCGCAAATACATTTGCTAACTCAAAAAATCTACCGCAAGTAAATTCACCGTATTCAAATAATACAGCCAAAATAGAATCTTTTCAACGTACACCAATCGACAAACGAAACTTGCAATATTCATCGCCCTTTCCAATGTAAATCGATAAAAACACATCATACTGCAGAAAGCCAATGGGGTTAACGAATGGATTAGAGCCTCAACCTCAAAACTTCTATCCAAATTACAGTTCACAAAAGGCAATTTCCCATGAAAACAGGGCCAAACATCAGTTCGTCAGTGACAACCCCGTTCAGTCTCCAGTTCAAGAGATCCAAAGAATCAATCACGTATCTGAAGGTGATGTAGGTAGTTGATAATTTGAATTTTTTAGTGTAAAATCGCTCTTGCCTTATATTGTTAAAAAAGCAATAAATGGTCAAGAGCTGAATCTTTTAGTCGACACAGGCACTTCTAAAAATTATATAAGATACTTAAATTTTATTAAAGGTATTAAATCAGTAACCAAACCCTTTCGAATCAAATCAATAAACGGATTTACGCTCATCAAAAAAAATGCGAAATAAGCCTTTTGAATAACACATCAACCTTTTTTATATTGCCATGCTTGAATTCTTTCGACGGTATTCTAGGCTATGACTTTTTGAAAGAAATAGAAGCTTTGGTCGATACGAAGACTGGTATTCTCTTTCATAAAACCGGAAAAGAGCAAATTAACCATTTTTTGTGCAAACAAGTAAATTCAATAGAAATCGATAACAAATATGTTCCTACCGGCTTACATTGGGAATTCGAAAATCTTATTCGAAATAATGCAATTGCATTCGCTAATCCAGACAGAGCCTTGCCAGCCAACACTCAAGTCGAAGCCACGATAAATTTAACTAAAAAGGAACCTATTTATTCTCGTAGCTATCCTTATCCCATTTCTGCAACAGAGTTTATAAATACAGAAATAGAAAATCTCCTTAAAGACGGCATTGTAAGAAAATCCTCATCGCCATATAACTCACCCATTCACGTCGTCAGTAAAAAAGGTATTGATTGTGACGGTAGGCAAAAATTACGGATGGTTGTAGATTTCCGAAAAATAAATGATTTCACTGTTCCAGATAAATATCCAATGCCGGATATTGCTGTAATTTTATCAAATCTAGGCAAATCAAAATTTTGTACAACTCTTGATTTAAAATCCGGATTTCACCAGATCATATTGGCAGAGAAAGATAGATGCAAAACCGCCTTCAGTATCAACAACGGAAAATATGAATTTTGTTGCTTACCGTTTGGGCTCAGAAACGCTCCCAGTATTTTTCAACGAGTTATTGATGATATTTTGCGAGACGAGATTGGAAAAACATGTTTTGTTTACATGGATGATGTAATAATTTTTTCCGAAGACGCAAATAGTCATATTCCTCATGTCGATAAAATATTAAAAAAATTGTTAAATGCTGGAATGCGAATATCAACAGAAAAATCAAAATTCTTTAGGCACGAAGTTTAATTTCTCGGATTCGTTATTTCACAAAATGGAATCAAGACGTCTCCTGATAAAGTTCACGATATCCGTAATTTTCAAATACCCAAAAGACTAAGGGCGTTAAGGTCTTTTATTGGTCTAGCCGGATACTATAGAAGGTTTATTAAAAATTATGCCGACATAGTAAAACCGTTAACCACATACCTTCGTGAAGAAAACGGGAATGTTAAGGCAAGAATATCAAGGAATGTCAAAATCAGTTTGTCTCAAGAAGCACATAATGCGTTCGAAAAGGTTAAGCGTATACTAGCTTCTGAGGATGTATTGCTTCAGCATCCGGATTTCAATAAACCATTTGAATTGACGACCGACGCTAGTTCTAATGCTATTGGAGCTGTGTTGTCGCAAAACGGTAAACCCATTACCAGGGAAACCAAAAATATGCTCTAAAAAACAAGTTTTATGCGCTTAAAAAATGCCCTTAAAAACGGAAAATATGCTCTAAAAACCTAAAAAATATGCTCTTAAAAAATCATACACACTCTTTTTAATTCATAAAATTCAATTTTTTATTTAAAAAAAACAAATAAAATAACAAAAATTTAAACTAAATAACAAAATATAAAGTAAAAACAGGTATATGGTATAAAATTAGAATTCAAACAATTCAATCTTCTTTAAATGTTATTTTGTATTAGGGATAATTTTAAATTTTATTATTTTCTATTATAAAATAATTTTAAAATGTTTTGTTTTTTACTTCATATTAATTTGTTTACATTTAGAGTGTTTACTTCATATTTCCAATTACAGAATTGTATTCAAATTAAAAGATGTAAATTGTGGCTCAGAAATTTCCAATTGTTTTTCGAAAATAACGATTTAATTTCGGAAATAATCAATTTCTTTTTTTTTAAATAATTGTTTTTCAAAAAATTTTAATAAAATTGGTATTTTCTGAAACACAAATTAAAACTTTAAAAAAAATGGGAATTGATAATTTCTGAAATACATTTTAAAATACAATTGATAAAGTCTGACATACATAGAGTCCTAATTGCCAACCCTGGTACTGCTGGCAAAGGAGCACTTAAAAAAATTCAAAATACATATATTAAGGTGATTCACAATGGGTGTGCTATTTGTTGTATCGTTCTATCTTCCTAACAAAAAACAGAGTTGTTAAAATTTAAATCGAAAAAATACAACATTTAAGAATAGCGCGTTACAACATTTTTACGTATGTTTAGTGTCCATGTTTAAGCGTGCTTTGCGGGCAGAAAATCCAACAGAAAATCATTGTTAAAATAAAATAAAAATTTTAACAACTCTGTTGTTTATTAGGACGATACAACGATCAATAGATATCACACCCCTTGTGTACAACCTAATTATTTGAAAAATTACTCTTTTACCAGGGCTGGCAGAAAGACTCTGAACAGCGCTTATGAAAAATATTTGAAATACAATTTGAAATGTAGTTTAACAAAAGCACTTGGAATTAAAAGAAAACTTTGTGAAATAGGTTGGAATTAATTGAATTAATTAAAAAATCTTAAAAAAAATTGAATAAATTTTATTTTTTTAATTTAAAATTCTATCAGTTAAAATTCAGAATTTAAAATGAAAATTTAAACATTTATATTAATTTAAGTCATTTAATCAAAGTTGTTGTTACAGTAAATTACAAAGTAATGGCTTAAGTTGTCAAATAAAAATCTTTGTCTATTATTTCTAAGCATATTTTTGTACATCGAAAAACTTCTTTCCACTTCTACAGATGTGATAGGAGCAAATTTAAACGCTAATATTTCTTCTACACTATATTTCAAAGACGTATTTTTTGTAGAACCACTTAATACTCCACAAATATTTTTAATAACTTCAAAGCCATTATTTTTATCTATAACTTGCTTAAGCTTAAGCTGAATACTTTTAGAAGTATCGCAATTCGGAACATTATTTATTTCTTTAACCGCATCTAAAACTACCTGTATTTGCTCATGAAGGGTAGGTCCAGATGTCTGTAGTTTCTTAATAGACTTCACAATAAATCCATAATTAGATGAAATAAAAACTAAATCAGCCTTTGTTTTAGAACTTCGTAAAGTATTTTTAGCAATTTCAATAGATAAAGCGTTTTCACTACTTAAAACTTCAATTACTTGTAAAATTTTTTCATAATTATTTGCATAATAGTTAACTGCCTCAAGCCAAGTTCCCCATCGAGTTATAATTGGCTCAGGAGGCAGTGCTAAATCCGGATGAATTTCTCTAAAAACATCATGGAGCTTTTAAAAATACTTTTTTTACGTTTGAAATTACAGAATTTACACTTTCATATGAATCTCGTATGCGTTCACACACTCGATGAAGGCCATGCACCACACATGTTATATGGGTTAACTTAGGATAAAATACTTCAATAGCCTTCGCTGCTTTTATCATGTAGGGAGCAGCATCCGTCACAAAGAGTAAAATCGAATTTTTATTTATACTATCTCCCAATATTTTAATAGAGTCGTCAAAAAGTCTAGCAATTGTGGAATGATTTGTTTTTTCTAGTACTGCGGCATTTAATAAAAATTTTTTGCTTGCAATTTCTTTGTCATTGCTTAGAATCCCGATGATTACGTTTGCGACGTTTCTTCCTGTTACATCAGTCGTTTCATCAATTGAAATCCATAGATACTGATTTTTAACGAATTTAATTATTTTTTCAATGCAGTTGTTGTAAAGATTTTCAACATATTTAGTCCGAAGTGTTGATTCTGATGGAACTTTAAATTCCGTAAATTCTTCAAGAAATGTTCGTAAATTTTCATTTCGAATTTTAAACAAATGAATGTCTGCTGCAACAAATGCAGCGCACAATTTCTCCTGAAATTGGGAATCCTTTGAAACTTTTGTAGATTCAGCAAGAAATAATTGAGAATTTTCTTTTTGTAATTTTCTTTCTTTTAATAAACAATGTTTTGTACTTTCTATGTGCTGTTTTACTAAAAACACCCTATCTGCTGTTATAGATTTGTTGCAAAGAATACAGAAAAGAACTGTCCCATCAGTTTTAAAGTCCGGAAAATCCTTAACGATGTTTCTTAATTTTGATGTCTGAGATGTCTTAGGTTTTGGCATTATCTAAAAAAAATAAAACTTGTTAACAAAATTATAAAATTGCTTGGATTTTAGAATACTTACAAATTATTTTTTATTAAGAGGTCAAGAAAATAAATATTATCAGTTGAAATATTACACCTTTATTTGATTTGGCTTTAACAAAATAAAAACATTCTCCAGAAAGTAAAGAGATTTTTAATATGTACTTCCCCTATTTAATAATTTGTTGTTTTAAGCAGAGTTACCAGACATTTCAAATTCACAAGAAAACAAAACCAAAACAAATATCCCAAAAAACTACACTTAAAAAAATTAAAAATAAAAAAAAAATACGCATAAAAAAGAAAGAACACCTAAAAAAGTCTTATTATAAAAAAATATAAAAAATGCTCTAAAAATATGCTCTTATGCTAAAATATGATCTTAAAGCAAAAATATGTAAAAATATGCTCTTAAGGCTAAAATATGCAAAAATATGCTCTAACGAATCGATGCTATATTTCTTACAATCTTCTGAAACATATAAATACCTTATCCATTTGTCAATACAATGCGCAGGAAAAAACATGATACTGCATATTTTGGGTTTCTCTGCCCATTACCATGATTTCTCGAACGCTTACCGAACAAAATTATGCAACAAATGAGCGCGAACTGCTCTGTATCGTTTGGTCCTTACAAAAATTACGACATTTTTTGTACGGAGTCAAAAATATTAACATTTTTACCGACCACCAGCCCTTAACATTCGCAACTTCCGACAAGAACCCGAACCCTAAAATCAAAAGATTGCAAGCATTTAGAGCCGATTTTTCTCCGAAATTTCATTATAAGCCCGGCAAAGAAAATGTTGTAGCGGACGCATTGTCGCGGCAGTTTATGCACAATTTAGTAAAACAGACTCAGAAACAGTACATAGCGAAATATCCTTTTTAAAAACAATAAAATCTATAACTGCTCCTGTTAATCAATTTAGCAATCAATCATTTCTAAAGCTTCCGGTGATAATAAAATAACAAAATTCTTATTTCCAAAATATAAAAGGTACATTATAAACTATAGCAATGTTCCGCAACTTTTATTAACTCTACAAAACTGCGTTAATCCTCGAGTAGTCAACGCAATACATTGCGATTTGAGCACGTTGGCGGAAATTCAAAACGAAGTACTCGATAATTTTCCTTCAATAAAATTTATCCACACACAAAAGCTTGTAATAGATTTAACAAATAAAGATGATCAATTGGAGACATTAAATTTAGAGCATAACCGTGCTCATAGATCTTTACATGAAAATTACAAACAAATTACATTGGAATATTTTTTCCCTAAAATAAAGAAAATGCTCCATTCGATTATTAAAAACTGCAAAATATGCTTGGAAAATAAATGCAATAGAAAACCACCAAAACCAATAATCTGTGCATCACCAATAATAAAGACATTTCCTCACTTGCCTCGACAATTTTTCGAAATATGCAGTTGCTATACCAATAACTTCAAGAGCTCTTATTGATGTTAAATCCGGCCTTTTACAAATTCTTAATAGCTTCAAAAACACCAAGCTTATAATCTCTGATAACGAAAAGTCCCTTCAATCGAATACCATTAAAAATATGCTAAGAGATTTTTTTGGGATTGAGCAATTTTTCGTACCGCCTTTACACAGTGAAAGCAATGGTCAAGTGGAAAGGTTTCACTCCACTTTGCTTGAAATCGCCAGGTGCGTTAAAGCACAGTATGAAGTTACCGAAATAACAGATTTAATACTTATTTCCACTCATCGATACAATAATACAATACAACTTGGAAAGCAAAAAGGAAAGGATAATCGCCGCACAAGCAAATATTGAAAATAGGCCAGATATTAATCGTAAAGTCAACACAGGCGACATAGTATTTGTTCGCCGAAATAAAAGATTGGGCAATAAAGTAGATAAGGTATATTTAGAAAAGGTTGTTGAAAAAGACTTAGGTACTAAAGTTATCATAGATGGAAAAAAGTACATAAAAATAATATAAGATAATGTCAAACGTAAATTTATGTTTTCTTAATGTTTGAAAACTTGTAGTCGGTTAATAATTTTTTTTTGTAAGATATTAAATTGCTCCGAATAAAATATATTTATAGTAAATTTCTAATTAACTTAGATAGTTTATCATCTTCATATTAATAATTTAAGCTACTGAAAATCTTATCGGATATAAAAAAAATAATAATTAATTAAAAATAATAGTGTCTATTGGAACGAGGACGTTCCATTCTTAAGAGGAGGGGAATTTAACACATAATATCAATTTCAAACATTATAGAATAGTTAACACTTAACTTCAATTTAAAACACTATAGAACGTTTGATAGAATTGTAATATTTTATTTTCTAATTGGGAATACAAATCTCTATATTGAAACAAACTTTAATCCGGCAACACCAATCTGAATTGTTAATGTGAAGAATAGATGTAAGAGAAAAAGATAAAAAAACTAATAAAAAAGAAAAGCAGTCACATTTTGACACCAGAACACGTTGTTTTAATTAAAAATCGTGTAAGCGATTAGCAACTCGTGGGATATCTTAACGTATACAATAAAATGTAAAACAACAAGAGTTAATGCAAAACCAATTGAATTGATTAAGAATTGTGGCGAAACAAATACAACCATATTCTTGTTTTGCTTTCCTTTTTTCTAAACGTCTAAAATGTCGATTGTCGCTGAAATTAAAATAACCGCGACGACTTTTGCTGTCGTCGGTCGACAAGCGACCCAGTTGTGATTAATCTCTATAAAGCATTTACTGAACATACCTGTGCGTTTACAAATACATTGTTGCCAATGCATTTTTAACAAATCCCCGCTTTTCAAAATTTCTTCAGAGTTTCACTGCGCTTCAATAATACTTGCCAAGCAGAGAAACAAGCCAGCCGACGTGAGCCGTTTAATCCGCCGCCGATTTTTTTCGGCTCATTTTGGCTGGAAGTATCAATTTTCAAAAATAAAAAATTTAAAAATAAATATATTTTTTAAAAAGAATTTACTAATTCATTAAACTTGAACCACCAGAGCTAAAAACAATTTTTTTATAGAAAAAAAAAGTTAAAATCTTCTAAATATTAAATTTTTATAAATATAATTTTTTAAAGCTATAAAAGCTTATGTAAATTTATACTGTGAAAAAATTTTTTTAAAAAAAAGTTCTTAATGGGTTAATATAATACTTCAGAATGCAACTCTTTGCAGATGTGTAAAAAATCAATTAATAAAAAAACATATCTGCTTATCTTTGCATTAAAAATTCAATATATGTATTTGGTGCATGCATTTTTATCAAAAATTATGACGAAAAATCGTTACAGAGTTGAATTCGTGTTAGCATAGATATACGAAAAAGTTTGTAAAATGTATTAATTTTTGTTAAAAGCGTTACTTCTCCTCTTCATACAAATTCTTAGTTAGTGTTTAGCTTCATTGGTTGTTAAAATATAAGCTATTAAAGTTAAAACACCTTATGAGTTACTGCCCAAGAAACATTTTTACGGACTCTCCGGCATGTACGGAATCATCAATCCGGCTTTTACGGAACATTATCGGTCCGTAAAACAGGTATCCGTCAAAGCTTGTACGTATACGGAACAATAACGGACCGTACATTCGGATTTTCGAATATAATACGTTTTGAATCCGTTTTGGTGTATGCGTTTCTGCACCGTTAAATACGGACTTCACCAATTTTCATCAGTTTGAACTCCGGAGCTAACGATGTCGTCTTTCTTCAGTTTATTCGTGAATTTTTGTCCGCAAAATAGAATTATTTAAATAATTTAATACGGGTCGCGCGCTAAAGTCGGTTAAAAAAAGTTTCTGGATGTCGCAAAAACGAGCATCCTGTCTTGGCCGTTGCCACAGTAACCAAATTACTTTAATTCACATAGAATCATTAAATAGTAAGTGTTTATGAAATTAAATGTTTTTTTTCACGATAGTTTGCGAATTGCGTATGAAAAAACTCAATCGTGAATACATTTAATTAAACCTCGATTAATAAATTGTTTCTTTTGCTTGTAGATATATTTTGGATCTAGTTATGGGTCAATTTTGCGAATTTTGAGGCCGATTAATGAAGTTAGTTCCACCGGCGGTAAACATAGTTTTTTACTAAAATTAATAAATTATTTAATAAATCTATTAAAAAGCATACAATATTAAAGTTAGTAATGTGTCAATTTAGGTAGATATAAAAGTCCGACAATGGCATTCTAAAAACGGAGTCACTCCGTTTATTACACGACATAACGGTCCGGAAACGGCCCGGTATTGATAGACTTTAAACGGACTTGTCCGTTTTCAACACGACATATCGGTCCGTAAACGGTCCGTCATTGACGGATTTTCAACGGATTCGAATCAGTTTCGATGTTCCTTATGTTCGTTTTCTGGTCCGTATACGGACCCAGAAAACGGTACGTATACGGAGTTGGATTCTGTTTATGACGGACCGAAAACGGTGCGTAAACGGAACGAATTGTTTGTTGGGTGGTTAAGGAGTTTACATTTGGCCTATAAAATTGGTTACACATTTTATGTATTAACCAAAAATTGGTCAGATTGTTATAAATTTTGCAAAACAGGTGACAATGCGCTGATATATATCGAAATATATAACTCAAATGTAATCCATGCATTTGAAATTAGCTGGTTACATAGTTTTTATCACATTTTTTAATATCACCCATATATAGTTTTTCAATTCTAAAATACACTTTTAAAAATGGTCCAGTTGAATATTTTGGATAAATTAAACATTTTGTAACAAATAACTGAAAAAGTAAAGATAAAAGATATTGTAAAATTCTATAATATTTAGAAAAGGACACTTTTACGGATAAAATGCTCAAACCAATGTTCGAGTTGATCACATAATTTCATCATTTAAGGACATTATTGATTGGGCATCTAATTCAAATGGGTCCCTACAAGATATGTGCATCCTGCCGAAACTTTCTAACAAAGCCTCCTTTCAAAAGTCTTCAAACAAGTTTAATTTCTTAAATCAATCGATATGTATTTTTTTCTATGGTCTTTATTTATTCCTTAATTTGTTAAAATTAAAAAGATTAAATAAAAAAAATTGATTCCCAGTATGCTATAATTGTCTGAAAATTCTATAAGAGGCAAAAATTGTTTTAAGTTCCAAGGGGGATAGATCTTCCCAATGTTGGGATTACTTTGGAGCCCTTTACATTAGCAAAAAAATATGCTGGCAAAATGAAAATTTTGCAAGTTATGTTTCAACGAAAAGGACTTGGTACTAAAAGGGTATGTTTATAATTTATTAAATAAAACTTGTATGTTATATTAAATATTTAGGACCATTTGTTAGATATAGTCTTGACTAGCCATGTATCTGTGCGAACATGAAACAAATCACACGTGAACCAACAACAAATCTTATATAAATTGATTTTATATATATTTTTTGCGAGTGATTTTCTGACCGTGATAAAGTGCAGACGTTAATTGTGATCTCTTTTCTATAATTCTATTTAAAATTAAAAGCAATAACATTTGTTATTATTGGAATATTGTTATTGGAACGCAAACGGCTTAAGCTTACACAAAAACGAACTAAATTATTTCCTCGGAAACAAGCAAATTGACGTTATGCTTGTTTCTGAGACGCATTTAACCCCAAGAAGTTCTTTTTCAATACAAGGATACACAATTTATGACACAAAAGACCCCAGAGACAGAGGATGCGGTGGTGCAGCGGTTATCATAAAGTCTCGTTTAAAACACTTTCCAATGCCCGAATTTCGTGAAAACTATCTTCAAGCCAGCACTATATGCCTCGAAGAATTTAACATGAACCTTGTTATTTCATCAATTTACTCCCCTCCTAGATTTCCGATAACAGAAATTCAGTACACGGACTTCTTTAAATCGTTAGGTCCCCGCTTTCTGGCAGCTGGTGACTACAATGCTAAACACACATTCTGGGGGTCACGGCTGATTACTCCCAAGGGCCGTGTTTTATTTAATACACTCAGGGTGAAGAGACGGGTTAGAGGGAGAGGGTTAGTTTTTGGGGTTACTATACATTACCGTGTAAATAGTGCCTTCCAAATAAGAGATTTATATATTTTCCGTTAAACGTTATAATATATTTGTTTATTTAAAGTTAATATTTTGGATTTCCACGATATGGCAAATTATTTACACTTATTATTTGTAGGTTCACTATTTATGATACTTGAAATTAAATTCTAGTGTTAAACACTGCAATGGCTGTTTGAGGTTTTATTTTCTTCTGAACGTTCAAATAAGTGCACACACGATGAAAAAAGGAGATGTTGGGTTGCTTGTTGTAGTTTACGAACTGACCTTTTAACCAAACGCAAAAGCCGACAGCTGTTGGGTGTGGTGTGTTTAGCTGCCGCTTTGCGTTTGGTTCGACACTCGAATACGTTGAGGTCAGGGTTGGATAGCCTTCATTGTTCACTAAAGTGAACATCCTCCCGGGCCCGACGATCCTGTGAATAAAAAAAAACAATTATTTTTATATATGCTGAGGGGTAAGAAAAGTGTAGGGTAAAGGGTAAGCAGAATATGTGAAAAGAAGATCACAATGTCACCAATGCACCAATGACATTGTATTTGTCAATTGCCCGAGAATTCGTGTCCATTATTTCGACACTGCGAAATTATCTAGTTCAGAAATTGGATTGTGTGATCAACTTTTACATATTAAACTTGGGTAAGTAAAGTGAGTGTGTTATGTGTAAATTCTATGCGTTAATATACAAGTGGGGGTTAGTAGTTAGACAAGAGGGGATCATCCTTTGGTGGGTAAAACTACGACCTTGGTTATTGGCCGAGTTAAGCTTCCTGTGGCGGTGCGCAAGTCTACGACTCTTGTGCGACCATCAGGACCAGGGTACACTTTGGTTACGCGTCCAAGTAACCATTCATTAGCGGGTAAATTGTCCTGTCTAATAACTACAATATCGTCAACTTCAAGTTGCCGTTGAGGGTTCTTCCACTTGTATCTCTTGTGCCGCTCTTTCAGGTATTCATCTTTCCATCTCCTGCAGAAGTAATGGTGTTGAATTCTGAGCTTTTGCCATCTATTCGCCAGAGTGACATTTCCGTCACTTAAGTCTGGTTCAGCTGGGGTTAATAGGGGTGAACCAATCAGAAAATGACCTGGGGTTAAAGGGTTAAGATCTTGCGGATTTTCGTTTGACGGGCTGAGTGGTCTAGAGTTAAGACATCCTTCAATTCGAGCAAGGAGAGTAGCTAATTCTTCGAATGTGTATTTTAGGGTATTAAGCTTTTTCAGGTGGGATTTGAAGCTTTTCACTCCGGCTTCCCACAAACCTCCCATGTGTGGAGCTCCTGGCGGAATAAAATGCCACGTCACGTTTTGGAAACTGCTCATTGCTACAACAGATTCTTTCAATAATCTCATAAATTCCTGCCGCTCTTTCTTCAATAGTTGATTTGCGCCAACGAAGTTTGTCCCATTATCGGAGTAAATAGCGGCAGGGCATCCCCGCCTCGAAAAAAATCGTGCAAATGCCGCCATAAAGGCTTGGGTAGAAAGATCTGAAGTTGGTTCAAGGTGGATGGCTTTAGTTGCAAAGCATACAAAAACGCATACGTATCCTTTGGTTATCTTACACGTGCGGCCTGAGTAAACCTTTACATCAAATGGTCCAGCAAAATCTATTCCAACGTTATAAAATGGTCGGGTTAATTGGGTGCGTTCCGGGGGTAAAGCCGCCATCAATTGACTTGCCTGACGGTTCTTATATCGAGTACAGTGTGAGCATTTAATAAAAAAGCTGATAAGATTCTGAAGCTTCGGAATCCAGTATCCTGAACGAATTACTCTCAACATGACCTGATTTCCCCCATGTAAAGTTATCAAATGAACGTGTAGGGTTAATAATTTTGCAAAGCAACTTGCGTAGGGTAACAAAATCGGGTGTCGTTCATCATAAGATAAGCTATTGGAGCTTGCTAGACGACCATTCGCACGCATAATATTCTTTGAGTCCAAATATGGCGTTAGGGTAAGTAATTGGCTCTTTTTGGGTATAGGGGTTTTCTTCATTAAACAATTATACTCTTCCTTAAAATTTTGAGTCTGGCACAATATCACAAGTCTATCTTTGGTTGAATTTATATCTTCAGATTCGAGTAAAATGCTGGGGTGCGCCAACAGGATCCTGATTCTTTCGGCTGGTAAAGTAATTCTACTTCTATCCAGTGTTACCATTTCATGACGACTTACTCCTCTGCGGGTAGTTGTTATTCGATCCAAGAAACAATAGACATATGACATGACTCGAAGAGCTTTCGACCATTTTGAAAATCTACAAAGAATGTCTGGGTTTTCTGTGGCTGTAGGGTTAATATTCACAGAATTAGCAAAAGCTTGAATGGGTTTCGCTTCAGCTTGAGTTATAAAATTTTGTGTTGTTATTGGCCATTTTGATGGGGATTCTTTCAGCCAGGATGGGCCATTCCACCAAAGAGAATCGTCCTTTAACTCATCCGCATTACATCCTCGGCTCGCGACGTCAGCAGGGTTATCGTGGGATATGACATGGTTCCAATTTTCTACGCCGACCGTTTCCATAATGGTTGCAACTCGATTTGCAACAAATGTGTTCCAGGAATTTGGATGCTTCCTTAACCAAGCCAGGACTATGGATGAATCAGTCCAGAAATAGGTCTGATGTTGGGGTAAATCTAGCTGACCAAGTAAATTGTGTACCATATTAGCCAACAACACCGCACCACAAAGTTCTAACCTGGGTAATGAAAGAACTTTGATGGGTGCAACTCTCGTTTTAGCGAAGAGTAGGGTTACGGAATTAGGACCGTTTATGGGTGTTACTCGTGCATATAGCACTGCTGAGTAGGCCATGAAACTCAATTCTTGCTGAAGGGGTGTATTGAATCCATCTTGGAATTCTAATCTGATCAATATTATCATAATATTGTAGAAACTTTTGCCATTTAATGAGGGTTAAGGGTTTAAGACATTCATCCCAAGCTGTATTATCCTGCCATATTTGCTGCATTATAATCTTAGCAGAAATAATAATTGGCGCTAGCCAACCAGCTGGGTCAAAAAGTCGCGCAATATCCGACAGGACTTTTCGCTTTGTGTAAGTAGATTTTTTCTCGATGGTAGGTACATTGAAAAAGAATATATCTTCTTTCGCATTCCACCTAATGCCGAGGGTTTTGGCATTATTCGATTCTGGAAGGGTAAGCAGATCGACATCGAGTAAGTGTTCTTTGGGTAGGGTATTTAAAAGTTCAGCGTTGTTCGAAATCCACTTTCTCAGTGGGAACCCCGCAGATTCTAATACTGCTATTGTCTCCTTCTGAACAAATTTAGCCTCCTTTAGGGTATGAGCACCGGCTAACACATCGTCAACGTACATATGATTTCTCAAAATCTGAGATACGATTGGGTGGGTATCTTGAACTTCACTTGCTAGCTCCAAAAGAGTGCGAATTGCTAGGTAGGGTGCGCAATTGACTCCAAATGTGACCGTATGAAGTTCATAGTCTTTTATGGGTTCGTTAACACTTTTTCGAAACAATATTCGCTGAAAGGGTGTGTGGGTAGTATTCAATAAAATTTGCCGGTACATTTTCGTAATATCAGCGTTAAAAACAATCTCATAAAATCGCCATTTTAAAATAACTACAACTAAATCCTGTTGTAGTCTAGGACCGGTGTATAGGGTATCATTTAAACTATTGCCATTCGACGTTCTGCTTGACGCATTAAAAACAACTCGGACCTTTGTTGTAACTCGGTCAGGTTTTACGATTGCGTGATGGGGTAAATAATAACTACAGTTTGGCAAAATTTCTGGATTATAGGGTACGGGTTTCATCTGACCTAGGTCAATATATTCCTCAAGCACGTTATCGTATTCATTTTTAAGTTCGGGTTTCTTCAATAAATTTTTCTCATTTCTAAGATATTGAGCCATCGCAATGTGGCGTGAGTTCCCTAACTCAATTTGCGGGGTTCGGAAGGGTAGATTGACCTGATATCGGCCATTGGGTAAACGAATAGTTGTCCTCGAATAATACTCCTCACAACAGGAATCTTCTGTAGACTTAATGGGTTTTCTAACAATTTCCTCAATATCCCAGAACTTGGTAATACACTCGTCAAGTGTAACCGTGCTGAAGTGTGATACTATGGGTTGGGGTTTTTTCAAATCCTCTAGCGGTCCTGTTAATATCCAGCCAAAGTGGGACTCTTGAGCAAGAAGTGTCTTAACGACTTTGCTGGCAGTTTTTCTCATGATTTGTGGGTAATAATCGCCGCCAATTAATACATCAACTGGCCGACTTTCGAAAAACCTCTCATCAGCAAGTTGAATATTATTCAACTCCTTTAAAATAACTGGGTTCAAACTTCGAGTGGGTATATTTTTCGCAATGACTTTTAAAACAATTGCTTGAAGCGTCAGCCTGAAATCGTCACATCTGTCCGACCGTAATGTTATGTCACACATTTTATCGGGATTTGCGGAATGACTTTCATTCACTCCTGAGATTTCAGCGCGTATGGGTGTGGTGGGTAACTGCAGTTTCTTTCTGAGGGTATCTGAGACAAAAGTGTAGTCTGACGCTGGATCAATTAGCGCTCTAACGGGTATCAGAGAGCCTTGGTATTCAACATTTACCATGGCTGTTCCCACTAGCCTTTTACGGTCATCTAATGTCTCTGACCGCGTACTTATTGCGAAAGACTGCGATGCATTGCGTGAAGTTGATTGTTGGCTTAAATCGTCTTGGGTATTTTGGGGTTCTGAATTGGACTTGGGTTTGTGTAGGAGAGAATTATGCCGACCTCCACAATGCTTGCATGTGAAAGCACTTCGGCAATCTTTTAACGTATGACCAACAGCCAGACAATTGTAACAGAAGCCGCTCTTTTTAATGAATTCAATTCTTTCGTCTACTCCCATAGAATTGAATGACGAACAATCCCTTAACGTGTGGTTAGCTCTGCATAATTTGCAAACTGAGCCATCGGGTTTGTCCGCTCTGGGTTTCTGGGTAGTAAGAGGGAAGGCTGGCTTGTCGTGTCTAGGGGTTTTTCCAAAACGGGTGTCTTTTTTAGGCTGTTGAGTCACATTGAGAAAAACGCTGCCCTTTCTCTCATACTGATTTCTATTATCAGTGTTCTGTCTTGGGTGTGAGTTTGGAACAACATTTATCTGTAATGCTTTAGCATCAGTGGCCGCTTCTAGACCTTTATATTCTGATGTTAAAAAACTGTCCAATTCAGTCCAGGATGGAATACAAGTATTGTCCGCTAGAGTTCTCTCAAATATTAAGAGGGTTTCTTTGGGTAATTTGGAGGTACAAATGTAAATTATAATAGGATCCCAGTGCTCAGTGTCTACTTCTAGAGTACGTAAGACCGCCAGGCAACTATTAATGGACCTTTGCAATTTCCGAATTTGAAAACCGCATGGATTTATGACTATGGGTAGGGTAAATAGAACTCTCAATTGAGCATTAACCTGCCTGCGCCTATCTTCATATTGGGCAGTAAGTTCTGACCAAGCAATATTAAAACCTTCGTTTGTCAAGGGTGCACCATCCACAATATCTCTAGCTTCTCTGCGGGTTTTCTCTTTGAGTTTGCATAATCTTTCAATGCCACTTAGACGCGGGTTTTTGCCATAAACGGCCATGAACATGTCCCTAAATGAAGCCCAGGCTTTGTATTCACCGTTAAAAATGGGTATGTCACAAGGCGTAACTTTAATTCCGCTAGAATTTGTCGCATTCGCGTCATTTGGGTGGGGTAGAGAGAGTCTTTGATTTGTATGACTTTCGATTGCTTCCTCAATCGAAGTCATGCTGGCCCTATAAAATTGCTTAGCTCCTCTGAAATGCCGCGTGATTTCGGTCATATCAATTCCCTTTGACGCCTCTTTGTCACTCATTTGAGGAGATTCCCGCAGACTATTATATTTAGAGTCGATATTTGACCATATTCCTTCCAATTCAAGCTTGCGAATCTTTAAGGCGGGCAAAGATTGGGTATCCTCGGATGAATTGCGATAATCCTCCTCATAAGCAGGTAGATCCTGTTGAATGCAGATTAGCAAGTTTTTCGCCAAGAGCTTTATATCATTCATTTTGTAATAAAATTGAAATTAACCGACGATAACATGGGTTAAAAACGTGTGTAAAAGCAATTAATTGCGCGTGTTAATGGGTTACAATGGGTTAAATGCGGGCTCTGGTGCAAAAAAAAGGGTTAAAATGGGTTTCGTACGGTTCTGCGATGAAAAACGTGTAAAACCTGATTTTGCGGTGCAACACTGGGTTGATTTCGGGTTAAATATGGGTTTGCTGGGGGTTAAATGTGAGTTACCGGTACAAAATGCGTTAATTGCGTAAAATATGAATTTCCGGTAAAAAATGTGTTAAATTTCGGTTATCGGCACAAAAAGGGGTTAATTGTGCTTAAAATATATTTTTGCTGTAAAAAGCGGGTTAAATTTGGGTTATAAGCACAAAAAAGGGTTAATTGTGCTTAAAATGTATTTCTGCTGTAAAAAGCGGGTTAAATTTGGGTTATAAGCACAAAAAAGGGTTAATTGTGCTTAAAATGTATTGCTGCTGTAAAAAGCGGGTTAAATTTGGGTTATAAGCACAAAAAAGGGTTAATTGTGCTTAAAATATATTTTTGCTGCAAAAAGCGGGTTAAACTTGGGTTATAAACACAAAAAAGGTTTAATTAAGCCAACACTGTAATACTGCTGTATAAAACGGGTTAAATTTGGGTTTTCGGCACAATAAGGGTTAAAATTTGGGTTTATGGGTTAAAAACGATTATAAACAAGGTTTACCAAACACTGTTGGCAAAGACACAAAAAAAGATTCCCTGACCAAAAAATTTCCAACAGGGTGTTTTTACACTTGATGATATGCGCTACACAATGTAAACGGCAGTATCAATTTGTCAGACAAAATTTTTAAAAACCTGACGAATAACTGCAAAAAGGGTGGGTGGGTGGGTGAAACGAGGTTTTATAATCTAAGTTGTGCTGACTGCTGTGTAAAATGTGTACAAAATTATGGAAATATGGTTTCGAAAATTTGAGTAAGTTGTAAATAATTCAACTTACCGACTCCTTCTGGTTGTAGGGTACTTATCACTTTGATGGGTATGTGTGTGTATTTGTTGTCTTTCCTTGTTGATTTGCCTTTGTGCCTATCTTCCCGCTTTATATTAAATGCAGTAATTTGGGCTTTTATGTTTTGCAGCAGAATTGTTAAACACAAATTTTGTATTGTTTTTGGGTAATTTATTCTCCTTGTTTTTTATATTGCACAGTAACACTTGTATTTTGTTTATTAAAATTTTTATGTAATATTTGTTAAAAAAATACTATTTAAACGTTAAGATTCAATTCAATTAATCGCACTTATTAACAAAATATATAGAGAAACTCTTGAAATAAAACGAATATTTTCTAAAATCACTTTATCATTAATATGAATAATAGTTTTCAAGGGGTTTTATTTTAGAATTATATTTTTCACTGGGTATGGGTATTTCTTCCTCTTCTTTTTCTTTTTATGTTTTTGTTATTTTTTATATTCTTGTAGGTATTTTGTGTATTTTGCTGTGCACTGTCTTAACTAAATGTTTTTGTTATTGTTTTGTTCTTAACAAATTTAAATTTCTTTTTAAAAAAATTGTTTGCACTTTATTAAATTCCTTATTTTTTGCAAAAGGAAACATGAATTTTATTATTGCCCATATGTTCGTAAACCTTTTTTAAAAAAATTTTTTAACAGCCACTGCTCTTTCACAATTGTATCTCTGTTTTAGGGGTGGGTTTTGAATTTTATTTCACTGATCTTGTTTATTGTTTTTAACTTGTCTTTCAGATTTTATTGTTTTTAACTTGTTCACTGTTCTTTTAAATATTGTATTTTAATTAGAATTTGTACTCTTTTTCTTTTGTTTGTTCAAGTTTTTTGTATTGGAAAAACAAAAATGGTGATTTTTAAATTTAGTTTATGTACTTATTTTATATTTTTAAGGAGTAACTTTTTCCATTTAAATTAATTTGGAATTTTTTGTGAACTGCCACTGTTTCACTCACACGAAGGACCATGAAGATACGGGTTAGAGGGAGAGGGTTAGTTTTTGGGGTTACTATACATTACCGTGTAAATAGTGCCTTCCAAATAAGAGATTTATATATTTTCCGTTAAACGTTATAATATATTTGTTTATTTAAAGTTAATATTTTGGATTTCCACGATATGGCAAATTATTTACACTTATTATTTGTAGGTTCACTATTTATGATACTTGAAATTAAATTCTAGGGTTAAACACTGCAATGGCTGTTTGAGGTTTTATTTTCTTCTGAACGTTCAAATAAGTGCACACACGATGAAAAAAGGAGATGTTGGGTTGCTTGTTGTAGTTTACGAACTGACCTTTTAACCAAACGCAAAAGCCGACAGCTGTTGGGTGTGGTGTGTTTAGCTGCCGCTTTGCGTTTGGTTCGACACTCGAATACGTTGAGGTCAGGGTTGGATAGCCTTCATTGTTCACTAAAGTGAACACAGGGAATTATGTAGGTAAAATCAACAGCAAATGACAGTTAAAATAACTGCATTTGCACTTAAAAAGGTGTAGACTACATTTGCAGTTAAATTAACTGCAATATGAAGTTATTTTTAACTGTTAAAAATCAACTGACAAATGTAGTAAAAACAACTACAAATGCAATTGAAACAACATACATGCAAATTATTGTAAAACTGTACAAACAACTGCAAATGTAATTAAAAAACATAAATAAAAATTATTAATTTAATAAAAAACAAATTTATGTAAACACTCCTAACTTAATTTTATTCTATTTAAAATTGAGAAATCAAAATTTTCACTAATGTCACTTTTATTTGTCACTAGTAAGATATTGTTGTAGATGTCCGTCTGTGAGGGATGAAATATGGCGTTGTTTGGCTTCCTTTTTTTCTCCAGGTAGAAAGAGATGAGAATATAAAAGAACTGAAAGAAAATAAATACAATAATTTTTAATAATCCCGTAAATAAATTTATATTATAAAACTTACCTTATTATTTTAATAACTTAATAAAAAATATATAAACTTTTCCGTATTACGCGTCCTCACTCATGTTCTACTCATATTCTTTCACTAGAAATTTCTAAACAAGCGCGTCATACACATGCTTCTGATTGCTTCGTGTGTGTGCACACACACTTGAAAATATAAGTATTTGTAATAAAAAATTCAAAATAACTGCATAAAATAAATGTTACTACAATGTGGTAGTTTTTGTAGTTAGTTTGAAAAAATAACTGTCAAAAACATTGAAATATTTTGCTCTAAGTAAATTAACTACAATTGTAGTTAAAATAACTACAACCGCATTACTACACAAATAACTGTCATGTAGTAACTGCAGAACTTTTCTGAGTGTACAATTTCAAAAATGGGTATGGATGTTATATCAAGCGGAGAACCCACTTACTGGCCAACAGATAGGCAAAAAATACCAGATTTGATAGATTTTGGAGTGACAAAGGCTATTTCAAGGGAATTAGTACAGGTAGAATCGTCATTAGATTTGTCGTCAGATCACACACCCACCATTGTTTGTATCCAGGGCCCCCGAGAAATTGTAAACCCATATGGTGACTCAGCGCTTACGGGAAAAAATACAGATTGGCTAAAATACAGAATGTTTATTAGTTCTCATTGTTCGGAAAATATACGGTTAAGAACAACAGACGATATTGACCTCTCTGTTAAAAATCTAGAATTACAAATCAAATTTGCTGCTCAACTGGCTACAAAGCCCCGCCGACACAAAAGACCAAACAGAATTTTTTCTATAGATGTCGAAAGACTCCTAAATGATAAAAGAATTGCACGAAGAGAATGGCAACAGCACAGATCTCCACAACTAAAGGAACGATTTAAAGAATGCACGAAGAATTTGCCAAGACTTCTTGAAGAAAAAAGAATTGAATCGCTTAGCAGATATCTCGAAAACTTAGATCCATCAGCTAAAACTGATTACTCTTTGTGGGGTGCTACAAAAAAGCCTCCTTTGCGAAAACCAAATGGAAATTCGGCCAGAAACGACACGGAAAAAGGAAATCTGTTCGTGGATCATTTGAAGGAAGTTTTTACGCCAAACTTATCTAGTACTATAATAGAGCCGCCTCCTACTACATCCCAGCACATAGTATGTCCCCCGCTTATGTTTGAAATGCGAGAGGTTGAAAAAGCTATTATTGAATTAGACCCAAAAAAAGCACCTGGCATCGATAAGATAAGTAATAAAATGCTTGTAGAATTACCCCGTATAGCATTAAGAATTATTCTCTTTATTTTTAATGCTATTTTACGCCTTGAGTACTATCCCGCGGAATGGAAAGTATCACTTGTTAAAATGATACCCAAACCAGGCAAAGACCACACCAAAGTTGAATCCAATCCAGACCAATTAGTCTTTTACCGAATATATCAAAACTGTTCGAAAAGCTACTCATGAATAAGTTGACCTTGTATGTAGACGAAAACAATACTATTCCAGCACATCAATTTGGCTTCAGGAGAAAACATAAAACCATCAAACAACTACATAGGCTAATCACTGTAATAAGAAAGGCATTTGAGGAAAAAAAATACTGCTCTGCTCTCTTTATTGATGTCTCACAAGCCTTTGATAAAGTTTGGCATGAGGGACTTCTTTTGTTACCGTCAAACACCCATAAGCTCCTAGAAAGCTATATAACAAATCGTAAATTCGTTCTCGCGGAAAAAAGTTTCTTCAGCTCCCCCCAGGACATTTGTGCTGGAGTACCGCAAGGTAGTATTTTGGGACCACTTCTGTATATCCTATATACATCTGATATGCCATTAAACTTGAATACCCATACGTCCACTTTTGCTGATGATACAGCAATCCTTAGTGTCCACAATGACCCATTAGTAGCGTCAAGATTGTTACAAAATCATATATCACAATTGGAAACTTGGCTAGATAAATGGAAAATTAAAGTGAATGAACAGAAATGTATACACGTAACTTTTACTTTAAGAAGAGAATCGTGTCCACCGATTCAAATAAATAATAATAATATACCCCAACAATCAAATGTGAAATATCTCGGTATACACCTTGACCGTCGCCTTACATGGAAAAATCACATAGATGCGAAACTTAAAGTTAAAGTTAAAAACGGTTGAGCTTACGTGGCTTATGAGTAGGAACTCTTTACTTGCCTTAGATTGTAAACTGTTGCTTTATAACTCGATAATTAAACCCATATGGTGCTATGGAATTCAACTCTGGGGTACCGCCTCAGCATCTAACATAGAAAAATTGCAAAGACGTCAAAACAGGCTTCTTAGAATGATCACGTGTGTACCCTGGTATATAAGAAACTCCAACATACATAAGGATCTCAACGTAAACCTTGTTAGAAATGAAATCAGAAGACATAGCGAAAACTATTTAAAGAAACTAGAAACACATCCGAATACACTAGCCCGGAATCTTCTAAATAGCAGTGGTCACCTGCGACTAAGAAGGAGACATACTGCTGACTTGGTCCACTTATAGAGAAGGAATTAGAATGAAAGCACAAAATTTTTGTCTGGCACTGGCTGGACTTAATACTTTTATTTAGTCTTAAGATTTGAATACTTACCCGAGTAAAAAAGTTTTGATATAACCATATATTATTTTATGTAATTGCATATAGTAAGTTATAGTTACATATGGCCACATATGCTTTTAAATTCAAGCAGATATACTTTTATATAGTCATATGTTAGATATTTTTTCCTCAAAGGTTTTAATATGGAGACATATGTGATTTTATATTATTACATACATGCCTACATATAATTGCATGTACATAAAGTAACATATTACAGATATAATTACATATACGTTTATATATAATTTAGTATGACACTATACATAATAATATAAAACTATATGTGGAGCCATATAAGAAATATTTCATAATTTTTGATAGATATGATTATATATTGACGAATAAGAACCCATATATAACTTAATATGGTCCCATATCTACAATATTTCATGATTTCTTTAATATATAACAATATAACGTTCTTTATAAATCATCTATAATTATATATCATCCCACATAAGCAAATTTCAAAGTGATTTTATATAAAATTATGTAAGGTCCATATAAAACCGTATTATATTATATGTGGTTCTATGTTAACAATGATTTTGAACTAGTTTTAGATTTAGTAATTACTAGGGATTGGCGCGTGACTAGAAATGTTCGTGAGTCACGTTATTCACACGCGATCGTGAGTAATAATTACTATACTCAAGTGCATGAGTCTGAGAATATATAATTCCTACTTGATTCGTGCGTGAGCGGGAATAAGAATATATAACCCGTGCATGAGTCGTGTGTTTATTTTTTGCATCACATATTTTTAGTAATTTTTACTATTTGGTAATATTTTACTATTTTTCTTATATCTTGGTTGTATAACATAATCCTATTAACTTTGAAATTTCAGTCTTGTTAACTTTTTTTTAAAATTACTAAAAAATAAAAAAAATTTGTTCATGTTTAATGCACTGTCATTGTAAATCTAGATAAAAGTAATGGAAGATTTATCGAAATTATAGGATCTCCAGCAGACCTTTGGGTTAATCATTATATTTGGAAATTAAAAATGAATTACACAAATTACTTGTAATTGTAATTGAAAAAAATTCAATTACAATTACATATTATTTGTAATTGTAATTAAAAAAAACAATTACAAGTAATTTGTAATTGAAAATTTTCAATTATACATTATATATAATTGTAATTGAAAAAATGTCAATTGCAATTACATTTTTTCGGAATAATGACAAAAACCACAAAAATTTTAACAAAAAACACTTTAATTCTAAATGTAATTGAAATTTGTAATTGAAATCACTTTCAATTACAATTACTTGTAATTGAAAATTTTCAATTACAGTTAAATGAAATGTAATTGAGTTTTTTTAATTTCAATTACATTTATTTGCAATTGTAATTGAATTCCCCTAGGTCTGATCTCCAGATATTGCATATCTTTTTTATTTAAAACAATAATTTTTGTATATTGTTAGATGTGGTCATATATAATATGATCTAAAGTATAAGGTCAATTTTTAGATATAATTGTATCATACTATGTCCACTTTTATAACATTTTATATAATTTTATACAAAAAGATATAATTTGATGTAATTGGATGAGGACAAAATTCGGATACAATTGTATCGAATTGTATAAAATTGTATCAAATTGTACCAAATTGTATACAATTGTATACAATTCGATACAATAAGATGTTCTCATTTTTCGGATATAATTATATCTAATTACATAAAAGATTATATATAATTAAATATAACTTCATATGGCTCCATATAATTTTTTTTTACTTGCCCGAGTAAAAAAGTTTTGATATAATCACATATTATTTTATCTAATTGTATATAGTAACTTATAGTTACATATGTTCACATATGCTTTTAAATTCAAGCATATATACTTTTATATAGTCATATATTAGATATTTTTTCCTCAAAGGTTTTAATATGGAGACATATGTGATTTTATACTATTATTATTGGCCTACATATGTATGTATGTGCTATATATAAGTACATAAAGTAACATATAAAAGATCTAATTACATATACGTTTATATATAATTTAGTATGACACTATACATAATAATATTAAACTATGTGGATCCATATAAAAAATATTTTATAATTTGTGTTAGTTATGATTATATATTGACGAATATGAACCCATATATAACTTATAACGTTCTTTATAAAATCATCTATAATTATATATCATCCCACATAGGCAATTTTTTCATTTTATATAAAAATATATAAGGTCCATATAAAACCGTATTATATTATATTTGGTTCCATGTTATCAATGATTTTGAACTAGTTTGAGATTTAGTAATTACTAGGAATTGGCGCGTGACACGAAATGTTCGTGAGTCACGTTATTCACACGTGAGTAATAATTACTATACTTAAGTGATTCGTGCGTGAGCATGAGTAAGAATAACCCGTGCATGATTCGTGTGTGAGTTTATTTTTTGCATCATATGTTTTTAGTAATTTTTACTGTTTTGCGTGAGAATTTTCTGATTGTAAGGTTTTAATATACTCATGTGTGCTGAGTAAGAAACGAAATGCTCGTGCGTGAGTAATTTGTTTTTGTTTAGGAGCATGAGTCAAAAATGGCTTACGCACCCATAACATTAACAACACTGAAGCTGTAATACGAAATTCTCTATTCTATAACTTACACTTGACTGATTTTTTATATTATATCTTGGTTGTACAGTTGTGGCCAAACATTTAAGTCAATTCAAGTTTTTTTATAATTTTATTGTTGTTGCTTTTATTTTTAAAGATCAAAATAGTGGCTAAATTCGCCACGAAAGGCAAGGAGATGGTTCAGAAAATTGTACAGACTTTTAACGTAATGTTTGTTTTTTAATTTTGTCACTTGTTTTAAGTGGGCGTGGCTTTTAACGAAAAATTAGCGATATAAACCTCTTATCAAATTACATAGTAAAATTTAGGCAGTACTGATCGGTTGTGTAAAAACTGTATATTTTTGTAAAACCTATAAAATTTCCTTAAGTCTTGCACTATTTTTATCTACAAATAGTCGCCAGACTTAAAAGTGGAGCACTTTAAACATGACCAAATTTTTATTTGTTTTTAGCGATTTTTAATAAAGTTAACAGCACTGAATTTTTAAAGTGAATAGTTTTATGCTTTTTTTACCACAATATAGCAAATCAGTCAAGATTTTTTTTACGTTATAGTAAAAAGCATTTCATGTTAAAATTTCAGTGTAGTTAACTTTCTTTTAAAATCGCTAAAAACAAAGAAAAATTTGGTCATGCTTCAATTTTAAGTCTGGTGACTATTTGTAGATAAAGATAATGCAAGACTTAAGGAAATTTTATAGGATTTCCAAAAATATACAGTTTGTACAGAACCGATCAGTACTGCCTAAATTTTACTATGTAATTTGATAAGAGGTTTATATCGCTAATTTTAAAACAAGTGACAAAATGAAAAAACAAACATTACGTTAAAATTCTGTACAATTTTCTAAACCACCTCCTTGCCTTTCGTGGCGAATTTATCCACTATTTTGATCTTTAAAAATAAAGGCAACAACAAAAAAATTAGAAAAAAACTTGAATTGACTTAAATGCTTGGCCACAACTGTATATCATAATCCTATTAACTTTAAAATTTCAGTGTTGTTAACGTTATTTTAAAATTACTAAATTAAAAGAAAAAATTTTTCATGTTTATTGCACTGTCATGATAAATCTGGATAAAAGTAATGGAAGATTTATCGAAATTATAAGATCTCCAGCAGACCTGGGGTTAATCATTACATTTTGTAATTACCCTACGGGAAATTTTAACAAACTGTCACCGAACTGGCCCCTTTATATGAAATAGGCTGGTCACTTTTACATGGCGTTGTCATAGGAGGTGGAAATTGACCCCTTGTGACATGTCACAAGACAAATCCCAGGACAGGTTCCTGAATTTTGTTTTTTATGAGAGTTCAGTAACCTGTCCTAGGATTTGTCTTGTGACATTTCACAAGGGGTCAATTTCCACCTCCTATGACAACGCCATGTAAAAGTGACCAGTCTATATCATATAAAGGGGCCAGTTCGGTGACAGTTTGTTAAAATTTCCCGTAGGGTAATTACACATGCAATAAGATAATTACATGTAATTGTAATTGAAAAAAAAACTCAACTACAATTACACATTATTTGTAATTGCAATTCAAAAAAGAACAATTGCAATTACAAGTAATTGAACATTTTTTTTTATTTAAAAAAATAATTTTTGTATATTGTTAGATATGGTCCTATATAATATGATAAAAAGTATAAGGTTAATATTTAGATATAATTGTATCAAACTATGTCCACTTTTATAACATTTTATATAATTTTATACAAAAAGATATAATTTGATGTAATTGGATGGGACAAAATTCGGATACAATTGCATCGAATTGCATAAAATTGTATCAAATTGTACCAAATTGTATACAATTGTATACAATTCGATACAATATGATACAATGAGACGTTCTCATTTTTCGGATATAATTATATCTAATTACATAAAAGATTATATATAATTAAATATAACTTTATATGGCTCCATATCATTTTTTTTTACTTGGGTATTGTTAGTTCACACATATTTAGTGAAGATTCAATAAATAAATAAAACACGAAAAAAAAAAAATTGATTTAAGAAAAAACTTTTTTTTAATACATTGTATATTGAAATCAACAACAAATTATTACTTATTATTAAGTAGTCCCCCGTGTAGAAACGGTAATGACATATCATTATTTTTTGGAGTACCAATAATGACACCCACTTACCTTCTGCATTATATTAAAACATATAATAATGAGTTACGGATAATGACTTATTTTTATCATTATTTCAAATACAAAATAATTTTTTAGATTTTTTTGAAAATTTTTTGACTCAATATTTTTTAAACACTGGTAAGGATATATGTAACCACATATTTTTTGATTTTTTGTATGTTGGCGAGTAAGCTTACTTGTGTGCAGCAGGTCAATTATATTTTTATCTATTAAATATTACATGTCGATATAGCTCAGATGGTAGAGCTGTTGACTGGCAATCTGTAGACCCACACTCAGAAAAGTTCTGCAGTTACTACATGACAGTTATTTGTGTAGTAATGCGGTTGTAGTTATTTTAACTACAATTGTAGTTAATTTACTTAGAGCAAAATATTTCAATGTTTTTGACAGTTATTTATTCAAACTAACTACAAAAACTACCACATTGTAGTAACATTTATTTTATGCAGTTATTTTGAATTTTTTTTACAAATACTTATATTTTCAAGTGTGTGTGCACACACACGAAGCAATCATGTGTATGACGCGCTTGTTTAGAAATTTCTAGTGAAAGAATATGAGTAGAACATGTTTTCTCTTGTCTTAGTCATAAAACAACGCCAAAGAGTGAGGACGCGTAATACGGAAAAGTTTATATATTTTTTATTAAGTTATTAAAATAATAAGGTAAGTTTTATAATATAAATTTATTTACGGGATTATTAAAAATTGTTGTATTTATTTTCTTTCAGTTCTTTTATATTCTCATCTCTTTCTACCTGGAGAAAAAAAGGAAGCCAAACAACGCCATATTTCATCCCTCACAGATGGACATCTACAACAATATCTTACTAGTGAAAAATAAAAGTGACATTAGTGTAAATTTTGATTTCTCAATTTTAAATAGAATAAAATTAAGTTAGGAGTGTTTACATAAATTTGTTTTTTTATTAAATTAATAATTTTTAAAATAATTTTTATTTATGTTTTTTAACTACATTTGCAGTTGTTTGTACAGTTTTACAATAATTTGCATGTATGTTGTTTCAATTGCATTTGTAGTTGTTTTTACTACATTTGTCAGTTGATTTTTAACATTTAAAAATAACTTCATATTGCAGTTAATTTAACTGCAAATGTAGTCTACACCTTTTTAAGTGCAAATGCAGTTATTTTAACTGTCATTTGCAGTTGATTTTACCTACATAATTCCCTGAGTGCAGGTTCGATTCCCGCACCAGCAAATTTTATAAAAAAAAAAGAATACAATAAAAAATATTTTTTTTTTACATAATTTATTTTTTTGAAAATCTATTTTTAGACTTATTATTTTTATCAGTACTGGTAAGCACATAGGTAACGATATATTTTTAATTTTTCGTATGCTGGTGTGTAACGACAACTCATTATTTTTCGCGACATCCCTATATAAAGTTAATAAGAAATGTAATAACAAAAGTAAGTAGTTACCATTACCATTACTTTTTTACATAACCACATATCTGGTAATGATTTTCTACACTGGGAAACAAAGGGATTAATATTCTGCTATACTAATCCTCTGCTGTTACAGCAGAATGGATAGTAGCAGCGAGTCTACTGAAGAAAGCGATATTGACTGGTAGACAGTCGCTGAAAACGAAACGACGACAAAATCGATCACCACAATTAGTTAAGCATGCAATCAAAATAACAAAAACTACCAACAATGTTGATTAGGGCAAGGAATTCCATGCAAATGCATGTTTTTTTCTCGATAGTCCAAAACAAATATGGACTAAACATTTATACGAATCATCAAATTTAGAACAAACTGGCATCGATTTGTAGTTGCATATTTTGACATAAATGCATGTTTTTGCATATTTCGACTTTAAATGCATAAATGCATATTTGTGCATATTTTTCATTTTTATTAGCATTTTTTATTGTGTAAAAAAATATAAAAAATTGATACGTTTTCATATTTTGATTCAATCAAAATAAACACACTCAGGGAATTATGTAGGTAAAATCAACTGCAAATGACAGTTAAAATAACTGCATTTGCACTTAAAAAGGTGTAGACTACATTTGCAGTTAAATTAACTGCAATATGAAGTAATTTTTAACTGTTAAAAATCAACTGACAAATGTAGTAAAAACAACTACAAATGCAATTGAAACAACATACATGCAAATTATTGTAAAACTGTACAAACAACTTGCAAATGTAGTTAAAAAAACATAAATAAAAATTTTTTTTTTAATTATTAATTTAATAAAAAAAACAAATTTATGTAAACACTATTAACTTAATATTATTCTATAATAAATTTAAAATTGAGAAATCAAAATTTACACTTAATGTCACTTTTTTTCACTATTAAGATATTGTTGTACATGTCCGTCTGTGAGGGATGAAATATGCTGTTGTTTGGCTTCCTTTTTTTTCTCCAGGTAGAAAGGGATGAGAATATAAAAGAACTGAAAGAAAATAAATACAATATTTTTTTAACATTCCCCGTAAATAAATTTATATTATAAACCTTACCTTATTATTTTAGTAATTTAATAAAAAATATATAACCTTTTCCGTAATACGCGTGCTCACTCTTTGGCGTTGTTTTATGACTAAGACAAGAGAAAACATGTTATACTCATATTCTTTCACTAGAAATTTCTAAACAAGTGATTCATACACATACTTCTGTTTGCTTCGTGTGTGTGCATACACACTTGAAAATTTAAGTATTTGTAAATAAAATTCAAAATGACTGCATAAAATAAATGTTACTACAATGTAGTAATTTTTGTAGTTTGTTTAAAAAAATAACTGTCAAAAACATTGAAAAATTTTGTTCTAAGTAAATTAACTACAATTGTAGTTAAAATAACTACAACCGCATTACTACATAAATAACTGTCATATAGTAACTGCAGAACTTTTCTGAGTGCATTTTTAAAACTTTATTGACCTATGGGAAATCTTCGAGTTCTGTGTCTGTTTGCAAAATAACTAACTTAAATATATTTTTAAGTTTTAAAGTGCATTATTTTTGCAAAAATTATAGTTTTTAGTGCATATTTCTTATATTGTTAGTGCACATTTTTCTTTTTTAACCGCATATTTTAGGCGCATATTTGTCATTTTTAAGTGCATGAAATTCCTTGCCCTAATGATGATATACAAGTACCTACTAGCAACAACATGTTTCTGGTGCCACAACCAAAAATTTTTTAAAAATTGCCATTTTTTGTAAAAAGTAGTCCTTGTTCGTAACTTGCAAGGAAATATTTTGGAATCCTCATATCCTTGCCTTTCATTCGACGTATTATAATTTTTGGTAAATCTCCTACCGGAGGCAGAATCTACTCCAAAGCATTTCTGATGCCATAACCTAAAACTTTTTAAAAATTGCAATTTTTTGTAAAAAGTAGTCCGTGTTCGTAACTTGCACGGATATATTTTGGAAACCTTATATCCTTGTCTTTAATTTGACATATTGTGATTTTTGGTACATTTCCTACCGAAGGCACTATCTGCTCCAAAGCATTTCTGGTGCCATAAACTAAAATTTTTTAAAAATTGCAATTTTTTGTAAAAAGTAGTCCTTGTTCGTAACCTGCACGGATATATTTTGGAATCCTCATATCCTTGCCTTTAATTTGACATATTGTAATTCTTGGTACATCTCCTACCGGAGGGAGAATCTGCTCCAGCGCATTTCTGGTGCCACAACCTAAAATTTTTTAAAAATTGCAATTTTTTGTAAAAAGTAGTCCTTGTTCGTAACTTGCACGGGTATATTTTGGAATCCTCATATCCTTGCTTTTAATTTGACATACTGTAATTTTTGGCACATCTCCTACCGGAGGCACAATCTGCTCTAAAGCATTTCTGGTGCCATAACCTAAAATTTTTTAAAAATTGCAATTTTTTGTAAAAAGTAGTCCTTGTTCGTAACTTGAACGGATGTATTTTGGAATCCTCATATCCTTGCCTTTAATTTGATATATTGTAGTTTTTGGTACATCTCCTACCGGAGGCACAATCTGCTTCAGAGCATTTCTGGTGCTACAAGCTAAAATTTTTTAAAAATTGCCATTTTTTGTAAAAAGTAGTCCTTGTTCGTAACTAGCACGGAAATATTTTTGAATCCTCATATCCTTGCCTTTAATTCGATATATTATAATTTTTGGTACATCTCCTACCGGAGGCAGAATCTGCTCCAAAGCATTTCTGGTGCCACAACCTAAAATTTTTTAAAAGTTGCAATTTTTTGTAAAAAGTAGTCCTTGTTCGTAACTTGCACGGATATATTTTGGAATCCTCATATTCTTGCCTTTAAGTTGACATATTGTAATTTTTGGTACATCTCCTACCGGAGGCACCATCTGCCCCAAACTATTTCAGGTGCCATAACCTAAAATTTTTTAAAAATTGCAATTTTTGGTAAAAAGTAGTCCTTGTTTGTAACTTGCACGGAAATATTTTGGAATCCTCATATCCTTGCGTTTAATTCAACATATTATAAATTTTGGTACATCTCCTAACGGCGGCAGAATCTCTTCCAGCGCATTTCTGGTGCCACAGCCCAAAATTTTTAAAAATTGCATTTTTTGTAAAAAGTAGTCCTTGTTCGTAACTTGCACGGATATATTTTGGAATCCTCATATCCTTGCCCTTAGTTTGACATATTGTAATTTTTGTAGTGTTTCCAATTCGGTTTATCGATTAACCGATTCCTCGATTAATCGCCTCTATTTCGGTTAATGTCGAAACAAATAATTTAAAACTCAAATAATTATTCGATCCTTAATTTTTTCCCAAACCTTCACAATTTTCTTAATCTGGGCTAAAAAATTACCAGAAAAGCTTAGAAAAAACAAATACTAACTAAAATAGCATCAAATTCTTTAAAAATCGTGTGAAATAGGTCTTTAAATACCTTTAAATACCTTTTTCGAGGAACCGCAAACAAGTCGACATTGTACCATCAGATTCCCAATTTTTAATAAAATTTTGCGCAAATGTTTTAAAAAAAATATGTATCAAAGTTTCTATTTGTAAAAAAGCCATAAGAACATAGCAAAAGACCAAAATGAAGGTGTTTTTTAAAACTTCACAAAACACACGAAATACACGACTGGCTGAATGAAGGATGCTTTATGAAATAAAATAAACAATTTTGCATTACTGTTTCAATTCTTTTAAAAATTTAAACTAATATAAATTATATCTCCATGCCCTTTAAGAGCTGCATTTGTTTTAAAACTGTTACACAATTAACATGTTATTTCTGTAAGAACTTTAACTTTTTTATTTTTCCTAAGAAAGTGTACATACACATCGGTTCAAACCCACATCAATTCTAAAACATGTTACACTAGAGCAACATTGAACCCGAACCCGTTTCAATGAATTTAAATTCGAATTAAAACAAATAACCTAAAGTTAAAAAATTTTAATTTATATAGAATTTGACTTCTGTAACTGCACACTCAGTGAAAAGTCTACATGCTATTGATGAATTTATACACTGATTCAATTAAGTTTCGCTGGAATTCGTCTATTGAAACTTTTAATTGAATTGATACAATTTTTTATAAAATTTTATAAAAAATTTCATATTATTTATTAAGAATGTCATACACCCAAAAAAGTTTTTTTTAGAAAGAGATTCATAAAAATTGTGAAGCTTTTTCATAAAATTTAATAAATTTGTCTTTTACTTTTTGAAGAAAACTTCATTATCTTATTGAAAATTTTGTTTACAGCTCGTCCGATAAAATTCTCTCAGAGTAAGTACGCTCAAACTTTAGGTTATTTTTTACTGTTAATGGCCTTTAGTAACGAAAAAGATACTGAGAAACAAAATAAATTGGTATTCTCAATTAACTGAAATTAATCTCAAAAAGAACTCAATTTTTTTTATCGATGCCTTTAATGAAAATTTCGTAGCTGTAGGAAGAATCTTATTAAAATTTAAAAAACTTTAGGTATAGCATTTCTTTAACCCTTTCAGACCCAGACCCAGCATACACGATTGTGAGATGTGATTATTAAAATTACAAATATTTTCAATACTAATAGGTTTATTTAGATAAAAAATTTCAGTTATACTTTTAGCTAAATTATATTTCATAAAATATGAATTGACACCAGGAAATTTTAACAGTTTTAGTACCATTTTACCTTAAAGTTATAAAATGAATACATTTTTGCAAGCTAGTTGGGTCTGAAAAAGTTAAATGCAATATTAAATTTTATAGTGTCAGTATTGATTAAAAATCACATTCAAAGAAATTTTGTATCTAAGCTTTTCAGATTTTTAAATTTTTTTCTAAATAAAAAATCTACGTAAAGTAATGGATATGTAACAGTTTTAGGTTTGCTGTTCTTAACTTACTAATATTTTGTTAGTTTCAGCAGTTCTTTCTACCATCTTCAACGAAATTTTATTAGATTTAGCAACATTTGTACAGACCTTTTTTTAAAAAAATCTCAGATCCCGAAACTTTTCAACCTTCGAATATGACAACTTTTTTATTAAATACATCGTATTCATATATGACGTTAAGATTTAATGAAAAGAGTCAGCTTTTTGTGTTTTAATTAATAAAAAGTTAATGAAATACATTAATTTAGCATTAAACGATTAATCGATTAACCGCCAATTTTCTCGAATAACCGACCCGAATAACCGGTTAATCCATTTTAGTGCTTTTTCGAATAATGCATTAACCGGTTAACCGCTTATGTCGAATAATTGGAAACACAAAATTTTTGGTACAACTCCTACCGGAGGCACAATCTGCTCCAAAGCATTTCTGGTGCCATAACCTAAATTTTTTTTAAAAATTACAATTTTTTGTAAAAAGTATTCCTTGTTTGTAACTTGCACGGATATATTTTGGAATCCTCATATCCTTGCTTTTAATTTAACATATTGCAATTTTTGGTAGATCTCCTACCGGAGGCACAATCTGCTCCAAAGCATTTCTGGTGCCATAACCTAAAATTTTTTAAAAATTGCAATTTTTTGTAAAAAGTAGTCCTTGCTTGTAACTTGCACGGATATATTTTGGAATCCTCATATCCTTGCCTTTAATTTGACATATTGTAGTTTTTGGTACATCTCCTACCGGAGGCACAATCTGCTTCATTTCTGGTGCCTACTGTTTCCAATTATTCGACATAGGCGGTTAACCGGTTATTGCATTATTCGAAAAATCACTAAAACTGTTTAACCGGTTATTCGGGTCGGTTATTCGAGAAATTTGGCGATTAAAAGATTAATCGTTTAAAGCAAAATTAATGTATTTCCTTAACTTTTTATCAACAAAGGCACTAACAGCTTCCTGTTATTGTTAAATATCAACATGACATATGAACACGAAGTATTTAAAAAAAATTTTAAATTAAAAAAGGACATCTACACGAGAGAGAAAATGCTGGAGATAAAACAAAAATCACCTCTAATTTTTCTAATTTCCAATATTTTGAATGATTTTAGCTATTTTGTAGTGTTTTTTGCTCCATCTCTAGCAGTTTTCTCTCGCGTGTAAATGTACCTTAAAAATATAGCTGAAGCTGTTAAAAATTAGCAAAAAAAAAACTGCTGAAACTAGGAGATTTTTTTGGAAAAATTAGTAAGTTTAAAACAGCATAATTCAAGGTAGATTTTCTATTTCTTTACGAAATTTTTTTAATATGTAAAACTATGGATACAAAATTTCTTTGAATGCAAATTTAATGAATACTACAATATAAATATAATATTGCATTTGAAAAAAATTATTATTCTAAGTTCTTCCTCCTCCTCTGAAGAAATAAAAAAAAATTTAGTTCCATTTGAGTAAAATATTAGTTAATTGAAAATATCAATTTGCTCTACAAAAATTTTCTGAATAGTAGAGAGTTAACAATGCTGGAGCTGTTACAATATATATAAGAAATAATATTTCATGTAAACTAGTTTGTTCGTATAATGAACCTAATAATATTGAGTGTGTCTTTATTGATATACATTATCACGGTGATAAAATGCTGCTTGGGTGTGTTTATAGGCTAAATAGAAATATAAAATTTGATGCTCTCATTGAGAAATTGGAACTTTTTTCAGTAACATACTCTGAAGTAGTTATTACTGGAGATTTTAATTGTAACCTACTCGTAAATGAAAATCTTACCAATATAATGTCGGCTTTTAACTTATCTGCTGTTAATACTTCACGTCCTACACATTTTTCATCCACAAATAGCACATTACTTGATTTATTTTTTGTAAGCAATGGGCAAAAAGTGTTACATTATGAACAGTTAGCTATTCCTTGGTTCTCCAAACATGATTTAATTTTTATTTCTTATAATTTTGCAGTAACAAATCATGTTGAAATGTACAGTTTTCGTGACTTCAATAATATTAATACTTTAGATTTGACGCGAGATCTTGGGAACATCATGTGGAATCAAATCTTTTACTTACCAACGGTTGATGAGCAACTCAATTTTTTAAATACTTCAATATTGGAAACTTATAACAATCATGCTCCAATTAAAAATAGGACAATTAGAAAGAGGGCAAAGACATGGTTTACGGATGCAACTAAACTGTTAATAGAATACCGAGATCGGATGTACCATAGGTGGAGACGTTATAGAACACCGGAATTAGAAAATGAATATCGTATGGCTAGAAAGTCTGTTGTTTCGAAAATTAAACACGATAAATCAGCTTATTAATTTGATAAATTTAATGCAGCAGTTGACAGTAAGAAAACTTGGAAGCAAGTACGTGATATTGGTATTGGTAAGACAGTTGGTCAAGCAATGGTTGATAATGTCGATTTGCTTAATAAGAATTTTATCAATATTTCTATGCCAACGGTTCACCCTGAGTTTTACGACCATCTTTCACCTTATGACACTACTGAATTTTATTTCCACTGCCTAAATGTAGTTGATGCAGCAATTTGACAGTAAGAAAACTTGGAAGCAAGTACGTGATATTGGTATTGGTAAGACAGTTGGTCAAGCAATGGTTGATAATGTCGATTTGCTTAATAAGAATTTTATCAATATTTCTATGCCAACTGTTCACCCTGAGTTTTACGACCATCTTTCACCTTGTGACACTACTGAATTTAATTTCCACTGCCTAAATGTAGTTGATGTTGTTGAAGGTTTTATGGCAGTGAAATCAGATGCAATAGGCCTCGATGACATAAACCCCAAATTTGTCAAAATGATCTTACCATGGATAATTCGATTTGTTACATATCTTTTTAATTCAGTAATTACGACCAATATTTTTCCAATGCAGTGGAAACATGCCAAAATTGTTCCGGTGCCAAAGGCAGGAAATGAATATCGTCCGATTGTAATTCTTCCTTATTTTCGAAAGTTTTTGAACATTTATTGCACAGGCAAATATATAAGTATGTTAATGAAAACAATCTACTAACTGATCGTCAGTCAGGATCTTGACCACAACGTAGTTGTATTACAGCACTAACCGACGTAATAGAGGATATTCGAAGTAACTTGGATGAGAATAGATCATCGTTTTTGGTATTATTGGACCACTCTAAGGTTTTTGATACAGTGCACTATTTGATCTTGTGCCTGAAACTATAAAAATGTTTCAATTTTTCTTCGTTAGCTGTTAAGTTGATGTCCTCGTACCTTTCAAATAGATCTCAATCTGTTATTTGTGGCAAATCTATTTCACGTCCCTTAGAAGTATCAAGAGGTGTTCCGTAGGGTTCCATCCTCGGACCGCTGTTGTACTCTTTATATTCTAATGATCTTCCACAACAACTTAATTATTCAAATATACAAATGTATGCTGATGACGTTAAGCTTTATCTTAGTTGCTCCAAGGAGTTGATAACTTCAAAAACCCAAGAATTAAATCATGATCTAGGAAAAATATTTACATGGGCTTCAGCAAATGGATTGCGTCTCAATCCAAATAAATCAAAATGCTTAATAATAAAGATAAAACACTTACAAAATTGATGGTGAAATAAATATTTTTCTTGGTGGTTCAAAAATTGATATTGTAGACACGGCTAAAAATTAAGGAGTTACATTTAATAACACGTTAACATGGTCAGATCATATTAACCAGGCCAGTGGTAGAACATATAGTATGCTGCGAAATCTATGGGCCACTCAACACTTTACCCCCTTGAAAGTTAGAATATTGCTTGCAAAAACATATGTATGTTCTACCAACACTCTTATATTCATCGGAAATTTTCACTGGTTGCAACTCCAATGATATGAGAAAACTTACCATAACCTACAATAACATAATCCGTTACATTTATAGTTTAACCCTTTGGCGAGTGGCGTACATTATAATGTACGTCGACTTCATCAAATCCTCACTGATTTGAATTTTAACCAAAGCGCTATTCATTTACTGTTATCGGTCCGTTATTTTGTTCTTATTAAAATTTTATGCAGGCTGTGAAATTTCAAAACAACATGAGAGCAGTAGAGCAGAGAAACAAGCCAGCCGCCGTGAGCCGTTTAAGCCGCCGCCGCCGGTCATTTTTGCTTCAGCCGCCGCCGCCGATTTTTTTCGGCTGGAAGTATTAATTTTCAAATACAAAAAATTTAAAAATAACCATATTTTTTAAAAAGAATTTACTAATTCATTAAACTTGAACAACCAGAGCTAAAAACAATTTTTTTATATAAAAAGAAAAAAGTTAAAATCTTCTAAATATTAAATTTTTATAAATATAATTTTTTTAAGCTATAAAAGCTTATGTAAATTTATACTGCGAAAAAAATAAAAAAAAAAAGTTCTTAATGGGTTAATATAATACTTCAGAATGCAACTCTTTGCAGATGTGTAAAAAATCAATTAATAAAAAAACATAGCTGCTTAACTTTGCATTTAAAACTCAATATGTATATGTATTTGGTGTATGCATTTTTATCAAAAATTATGACGAAAAATCGTTACAGAGTTGAAGTCGTGTTAGCATATGTAGATATACGAAAACGTTTGTAAAATGTATTAATTTTTGTTAAAAGCGTTACTTCTCCTCTTCATATAAATTCTTACAGTTAGTGTTTAGCTTCATTGGTTATTAAAATATAAGCTATTAAAGTTAAAAAACCTTATGAGTTACTGGTTACGGAGTTTACATTTGGCCTATAAAATTGGTTACAAATTTTATGTATTAACCAAAAATTCGTCAGATTGTTATAAATTTTGTAAAACAGGTGACAATGCGCTGATATATATCGAAATATATAACTCAAATGTAATCCATGCATTAGAAATTAGCTGGTTACATGGTTTTTATCACATTTTTTGATATCACCCATATATATTTTTTCAATTCTAAAATACATTTTTAAAAATGGTTGATTGGGCATCTAATTAAAATGGGTCCCTACAAGATATGTGCATCCTGGCCAAACTTTCTAACAAAGCCTCCATTCAAAAGTCTTCAAACAAGTTTAATTTCTTAAATCAATTTTTTAAAATTAAAAAGAATAAATAAAAAAAAAAATTGATTCCCAGTATGCTTTAATTGTCTGAAAATTCTATAAGAGGCAAAAATTGTTTTGAGTTCCAAGGGGGTTACATTTTCCCAATGTTGGGATTACTTTGGAGCCCTTTACATTGGCAAAAAAATGTGCTGGCAAAATTAATATTTTGCAAGTTATGTTTCAACGAAAAGGACTTGGTACTAAAAGGGTATGTTTATAATTTATTAAATAAAACTTGTATGTTATATTAAATATTTAGGACCATTTGTTAGATATAGTCTTGACTAGCCATGTATCTGTGCGAACATGAAACAAATCACACGTGAACCAACAACAAATCTTATATAAATTGATTTTATATATATTTTTTTGCGAGTGATTTTCTGACCGTGATAAAGTGCAGACGTTAATTGTGATCTCTTTTCTATAATTCTATTTAATATTAAAAGCAATAACATTTGTTATTGTTTTAAGAAAAAACTTTTTTTTTAATACATTGTATCAGTGTTGCCATAACGGCGATTTTCTCGTCAGATCTAGCGATTTTATTTCGCCCCTAGCGGGGAAAATTGTCCTGTAGCTATTAGCCAAAAATCCAGCGATTTTTTTATCAGCCGTAATATAATTTTTAAAACTCGGTTTTATGTTGAAAAATATTATAAAACTGGCACATTGATATTCCTTTATTATAAAACACAACATCTTAAACGATTTTAGTAAAAAAAAAACTCTAAAAATACACATTTCGATAAAATATCGGTATGCATTTTCATCGTACAACGCCCTCTATTGTGTATTCTCAATACTAAGATTAATTCAATGAAAATCAGGACTCATTATTTGAAGCTTAATCGTAAAATTTTTCATTATTTAAAAGTTTATAACACTTCATATTAACATATTAAAGAAATTTTTGAGTAAAAACTGCTTTAAGAACCATTTTTCAACAATCTAGCGATCGCTAAATATTTACAATGTTTATAATCTACAGATTTTCTAGCGATTTTTGGGTCTGATCTAGCCATTTATTTTGAAAATTTGTTGGCAACACTGCATTGTATATTGAAATCAACAACAAATTATTACAAAGGGATTAATATAATAATAATATTCTGCTATACTAATCCTCTGCTTTTACAGCAGAATGGATAGTAGCAGCGAGTCTACTGAAGAAAGCGATATTGTCTGGTAGACAGTCGCTGAAAACAAAACAACGAAACGACGACAAAATCGATCACCAGAATTAGTTAAGCATGCAATCAAAATAACAAAAACTACCAACAATGATGATTAGGGCAAGGAATTCCATACAAATGCATGTTATTTCTCGATAGTCCAAAACTAATATGGACTAAACATTTATCCGACTCATCAAATTTAGAACAAACTGTCATCGATTTGTAGTTGCATATTTTGACATAAATGCATGTTTTTATATTTTTCTACTTTAAATGCTTATTTGGTGGCTTTTTAATGCATATTTTGTGCTTTTTAATGCATATTTGCGCATATTTTTCATTTTTAGTAGCATTTTTTATTTTGTAAAAAAATATAAAAAATTGATACGTTTTCATATTTTGATTCAATCAAAATAAACATTTTAAAACTTTATTGACCTATGGTAAATCTTCGAGTTCTGTGTCTGTTTGCAAAATAACTAACTTAAATATATTTTTAAGTTTTAAAGTGCATTATTTTTGCAAAAATTATAGTTTTTAGTGCATATTTCTTATATTGTTAGTGCATATTTTTCTTTTTTACCCGCATATTTTAATTTTTTTAATTTTTAAGTGCATGAAATTCCTTGCCCTAATGATGATATACCAAGTACCTACTAGCAACAACATGTATGCTGCACTTGATGTAGACAATAATGATGATGATAATTATATTAACGATAATGCTAACAAAGAACTTTCTGAAGAAAAACCGCCTCCAATAATTATTCCAAATGTTTCAGATATAAGAGCGATGATGAATAACTTTTCAAAAATAGTAAACCTTGAAGATTATTCGTACAAATCTTTGAGAGATGGTCAGGTAAGAGTAATGGCAAAAAACGTAAAGGCATATAGAGTGATAGTAAAATATCTATCTTTCGTAAAAAAACTTAAACGTTTTCAAATCACATTACAAAATGTTGTTTTCAGCCGATCAAGCCGCCGCCGCCGCCGATTATTTGGTTGCGCCGCCGCCGCCGATTTTTATCCGGCTCAACCTCAATCGCCGCCGCCGCCGCCGATTTTTTGCTTGCGCCGCCGCCGCCGATTATTTTGGTCGGCTTGTTTCTCTGCAGTAGAGTGCGTTTTGTCTTGTGATCATCAACGCTGCTGAGAATGTGTTTAAATTTAAAAGTTCAAAAAAAGCTAAAATTTAGTCTCAAAAATTGTGTGATGAATAAAATTCAAAAGGTTTTGTGTAGAGATTAGTAATAGGAAAAATATAAAATTAAAATTAAAAAAAAATTTTAACACGCTCGGAGTCGGCAGCATGTTAATGTTTGAACTTTGATTGCAAATATCTCCACTAGGGGGCGCTGCAAAGCCATAAAAGTAATAAACAATATTTCTTGGGCATAGATCTACATTTCCACGAAGTTTGGTCGGAAAATTCCTAGCCATTAAAATTCCCGTGTCAAAGGGTTAAAAAGATTTGATCATATATCCCAGTATTCCACCCGTTTATTCAATATGTCTTTTTTCGACTATCTTAAGTTTAGAAACGTTCTTTTCATTCATAAAATCATTATTACAAAGGAGACAAAATATCTTTACGATCGTTTACAATTCTTTATATCTCCAAGAGGCAAGGGCATAACCCAATTTCGTCATCGTGACCATGCTTCCGAATATCAGTTTTTTATATTCACCATACATCTCTGGAACCAACTTCCAAATAATTTGCAGACCACAGTCCACGCAATAAGATTTCGAAAATTACTTGTCGAATATTTTTCATAAATCTTTTTTTTTATTTCATTTCATTTGATTTTCATTTCATTTTTTGTATTCTTATTATGTAAATCAATTTTTTTATTTAATAACTGTTTCTTATTTTATTATTTTTTTTATACATTTATTATACCCTCCATCCCACTGTGCAGGAGGGTATATATCATTTTGTCATTCCGTTTGTAACTCACCGAAAAAAAAATCTGGGACATAAAAAAATATATATTCTTGATCGTTATCAATAGCGACACCGATATAGCCGTGTTCGTCTGTCTGTCTGTTGAAATCACGATCACGCTCAAAATAGTTGTGCTAGGATGTTAATTTTTAGTCTAAATTTTTGTCCAATTTCTTAAGCAGTTTGTTATTGGAAATGGGCATATTTGGTCCAGACGTTTAAAAGTTATGAATGAAAATTTAAAAGCACCTCTAGAATTTTCCATATTAACATGAAAAAATATATTAACTGTGTGTTGTTGTTGTTACTGAATAAGCAAAATATACATACATACACACCCAGACCTTGAAAGAGATAATTCTTTTTTTGAATTTAAATGCATAAAATTGGATTCATTTTATAAATTACTGAATAATTCATAATGCCTTTAAATCAATGAGTGGACATTGAATAAAGTGAGATAAGATTTGTTCCTATTTGTGTTGATTCGATTGAATATGTTGGCTTTAGAGGCACCTCACCGATTGATTCTAAATATTTACTACTGATATAACTCTCTTTTGGGGGCCCGGTTTAAAGTTTAAAACTGAATTTTTAACTCTATTTTCTTGAGCTTAAGGTTTGGTTTTTATTTATAAAAAGTTTTTTATTTTCGATATTTCGCTACTCCAATGTGTAGCATCTTCAGGAAATAACAATTAAATGAACAAATTATAAACAATTTTTTCAAACTTTAAAGCAAAATATGCAATCCCAGCAAACAAAGATGACCATTTATGACTCAGAAATGAGCTCCAAAAACATAAACATTTTTCCACTTTTTCCTATGAAAGTGGTCCGTCCAAAAGAGCCCCCAGTGTAATCAGAAATGACTCAGAAAAAAGAACGTATAAAATCGAAATTTTCTTCATAAATTTAAATAATTCTTTGAGTCCGAAAAATGAACCCTCGTTTTGAGACTGCTTTTTAGATTGTAGAGACAACTTTTTGGATTGTTTTCTGAGGGTTCATATTTTCTACCAAAAAAAGAGTGTTTTCAAAAAAACAATAATCATTTCTATGAGCCATTTGAAAATCTTATTTATGAGCGCTCCGAAATTGCTGGCTGGGAATGTAAAAATTTGCGGAATAGTGTATAAAATATTTTTCAAAACTTTTACAAAAAAAAACTTTTAGGTATTATTATTATGCTAAAATATTCTTTTAATACAACAAAAAATATAAAGTAGCATACTTTTCGAACATTGTGTGGACAAAAAAGAGGATACTTTTCGAGCATTGTGTCCCAAATCTCGAAATCCGATCACGCTATTTTATATTTATTATCAAAATACCCAAAATTATTAAAAAAGATGGACCAGTCATAAAAATGTTATTTTATGTTAATCCAAAACAATAAATGGGTAAAATCTCTGATCACTTAATAAAAAAACGGTGATCACAAAAAACATTCACTGAAAATTTTTACAACTTTTGTCGCAGCGTCCTTGGAATACCCTTCAACATTTTTAAACTTTTTTAAACTCAAATGAAAGATAATTTTATATAGATAGTAGATTTAAAAATGAAAAAAATTTAAAACATATTTAGACTAACTTTTTGAAGGCCCGACTGAAAAATGAAAAATCGTGTGTTTTTTTTTTGGATTCAGCGAACTATATTTTATTAGAAATAATATATCGCAACAACAAATATTTTTTAACAAAATTTAAGGATTTTTTTAAACTTTCCGAAATTTCAACCGCTTTACGGGGCCCTTGAACGTGAACCGATTTTCAAAATTTTTATTTTTTACTGGTTACTGGACGCATACGCAAATTTTCCGCACCCCCCGTTTTAGAAATTCGCAATTCGGCAAAGTTCGCCCCAATCTAATGGGCATAGATAGGCATCTACGTACATGCATAGTTCAATGTATGATCATACATGATCTCATATATTTCCATATACCTTTGGATCCGAAATTTGAGGGTATATGGAGGTATATTCCCATATATGAGCATATGTGAATCATGTATGAGCATATATGGTCATATATGAACATGTACGGTCATATACCCTCAAATTTCGGATCCGAAGATATATGGAAATATATGAAATCATGTATGTTCATACATCGAACTAGACATGGACGTATATGACTATGCATGCCCATGTATGATCATATACAAGTCAATGTATGATCATGTGTGTTCATATATATTTCGATTTTCACATGGGTACTTCAACTTAACTAATTTTTAGTTAAAATTTAATTTTTAGTTAATTTTTTTGCTACCTCCACATTACTAACTTACAAATTTTTTTTTTTTTTTTTTTGCTGAATTTATTTACTAATTTTTACCAATAAATTTACTAACTTTACAGTATTTTGCTGAATTTTAGTTATTAATTTTTAACAGAAGATTTGCTAATTTTACAAATTTTTTGTAAACTAAACCACCAATTTTGGAGCGCTTATAAACGGAATGTTAAATGACTCATACAAATTACTGCATATTTTTAACTCGCCAAAAATAATGCAAAAAGTTTTTAAATAAAGATAAATTGAAATGGTTGAAAATTTGTCCTACTCATAAAATATCTAAATTATTAAAATTTATGAGAAAAGTTTCTATTTATCGTAATACATTAATTTTCAAAGATCAAGGTTTATTTTGGACGAACCATTTTAATATGAAAATTGTGATGAAAATTATCTCTGGGGAGCAAGTGGAGCTTATGGGGATGACCCTAATTTGTTTCCCTCAATATTGTATTTTTATGCTTATTTAAAGAATACGATATTTTTAATCGGCCACACCTTCTTTCCTGTGGGTGGAGCTTTAGAGGTGAAAATGGAAACTCAAATAAATTCGGAAGTACATATCCGATCAGCAAACAATGAAAATCAAAAGAAGGGTCTCTGAAATACAATTTCCCAATCAGAAAAATACAAACGGGAAAGCGGTGGTAAAGCACTTTAACAGGTGGTACAAGTACTGGCAAAAAGTGCTTTCCCATTCCCAAAATGATAACATCATTAGACAAAAGGACCGGCTGTTCTAAAAGCGCCGGAAAAGCACTGGAGGAACAAAATTTTTGAACTTTGGCAAAACACTGGCAAAACTAATAAATAGATGGTCTGGAAATATATTTTCCAAAATAAAATTTAAAAAAAGTTCATGTGTATTTTTTTGGTCCTGCCGTGATTTGAACCCAGGGCGTCAGATTGGCAGACGATTGCTCTATCCACTGAGCTAACGAGACATATAATATTTGATGCCTAAACACATAAATGACTAAACACCGGCTGTTCTAAAAGCGCCGGAAAAGCACTGGAGGAACAAAATTTTTGAACTTTGGCAAAACACTGGCAAAACTAATAAATAGATGGTCTGGAAATATATTTTCCAAAATAAAATTTAAAAAAAGTTCATTTGTATTTTTTTGGTCCTGCCGTGATTTGAACCCAGGGCGTCAGATTGGCAGACGATTGCTCTATCCACTGAGCTAACGAGACATATAATATTTGATGCCTAAACACATAAATGAGTGATATTAGCTGGACAACTACTTGCTGTGCCAAAAGGCTAGTACTGGCAAACAATTTTTTGTATGCTAGTATGCCAGTGTTGGGAGGGCAAAAAAAAAGTTGGTCTTGAAGGAGCTTTCCCACAAAAAAATTGATTTTATAAAACAAAAAAAATTTTAAATTAAAAAAAATAAAAAAAAAATTTTCCTTGCAACCGGATTTGAACTCGGAACCTTCTGACTACAAACCTTTTTTAACAAAGCCTCAGCATTTGTATAAAATCATTGGTCTACCAGTGAATTGATTTTTATACCACTGGTAGCATTGGCTAGGTGGCACTGGATAACCACTGGTTGCAAACCCTGGCATATGACTCTAATGGCGTTTTCTTTTCTGGAAAAAAATGTTGCCTTGTTAAAAGGCAACATTTTAAAAATGTTGCCCTCACCCCATTAAAATGTTACATTTTTCCAATCACAATAGAACACAATAAAATCACTGTTGCATTTTTCTAAACATATGTATGTGTATTGTATACTCGTATGCAATATTGTTTACGCAAATTATTACTAACTGTAGCCTAGTGGTTGTGATGCCTGCCTTTGACATGGGCTGGACGGGTTCAAATTCCAGACGAAGTAAAAACTAAATTTTTTTATGTATTTTCTTTTTTCAATTAAATTTTTTTTTTTCATATTTAAAGCAAATTGTATAATTTTTTATTTATTTTTAGCCTAAAAAATTGTTAAATACTAAATAACAGCAAAACTATAAAAATCTAATTAAAATTTTATAAAAAAAAAAAAAAACCAAAAAAAAATATTGTGCTCCAACCGGGGTTTGAACCTGCGACCTACGGCATTAGAAGCCATGATAGTACCCCCTAGGCCACCAAGTTGCGAGTTAGCTGGCAAAAAACATTACAGTATATACACATGGCGTTGACATAAAGAAAAAAACAGGGCAACACTCTACCCCGTAAATTTTTTAAGGGCGAAAAATGTTGCACTTTTGCCCTTTATTTAGGCAACATTTTTAGAAAAGAACACCTAGCCCTCTTAGAATGTTACCCTTAATTTAGAAAAGAACACAAAAAAGGCAATTCAAAAGCAAAATGCAAAAAAAAGGCAACATTTTTTTCAGAAAAGAAAACGCCATAAGCCAATTCTATGCCAGTGGTTTTTTTTATAAACCCCCGAAATTTTTGTAAAACAAATACTGGCAAAACGCTTTTTGAAAACGCTGGCAAAGCGTCCCAAATGAGTGTTCTGCCAGTCATTTATTTTTAACACCGTGGTTACCTAGTGGTATGCCAGTGCTTGATTTTTTGTACCACTGACGATTTCTGACTGGGTTGTTATGGTTAACATATTAGCTGTATTTTGTCTCATGTCTATCAACGTTAAGTATTTAAAGCAAATATACGTTAAACCGATTGTAGTACAAAAAAATTTCAAACAAGTTATGTTTATAATTATTCCATTATAATCGAACGTGCGTCAGCAAAAGTTTTTAGGAAGTAACGCGAATAAGTTACGTTAGATGTGAAGATGTATAAATGTTGAGTTTTCAACGTTGATAATTATCCGTGTTGAAAGTTAACGTGCATACGAAAAGTAATATGTTAGTTTTCGTCTTAAACGCGTTTTTATGCACTTTGAGTTTTTTTCAGAGTTAACGGATATAGTTAAGTCTAAAATACAGCTATTATTGTCTATAAATTAGTGTTTCCAATTATTCGACATAGGCGGTTAACCGGTTAATGCATTATTCGAAAAATCACTAAAATTAATTAACCGGTTATTCGGGTCGGTTAATCGAGAAAATTGACGATTAATCGATTAATCGTTTAGTGCAAAATTAATGTATTTTCTTAACTTTTTATCAATAAAAACACAAAGGTCTGACTTTTTTTAATATTAAAAACTAGAAGAGCCTTTTACATTGAACCATCAATATAAAAAATGTTAAGCTCTATTTGAAAATACTAATTTACTCTGCAAAAATCAGTAAAAAAATTTATTGAATATTTGTAGTATGAGAATATCATAAATAATTGTTAAATGTTCAGTCTTTTCGGTTTTTAAAGGCCATTACCAGTAAACAAATTTTGAGCTAATTTACGCAGCGAGAATTTAATTGGCCGAGTTTTAATGAAAGTTTTCACTAAACTAATGAAATTTTCTTCACAAAGTTAATGAAAACAAATTTTACGAAAAAGCTTTTTCATTGGGTGTATGTAGTTTTCAATAAATAATATGAAATTTTTCATAAAACTGCATCAATTCAATGAAAAGTTTAGTACAGTGTTGTTTTAACGTCATATAGGCAGCTGCAATTAATATTGTAATTAATATGCAATTTAATCAATTTTAAATAATAGATTTGAGGTTAAGAAGAAGTACTAACATTTTTCTTTAAAAATTATAAACACATTATAATTTTCAAATCAGACTAGATCTAGCTTCTGCATTTTTTTGTGTGGACAGGCGTCGTCAGTGACTTTCCCTTAAATTGTATTAATTATTTCTATGTTTTTCTTGTCAGATTGTCTCTATACATTACACATGCTCCCACATTACAAACGTAACTACACCAAAGTGCGACAGCTTAACCATCTCACTCAAGTAAGGCCTTGAATGCAATGTAACTAATTCGTTGTTTTCTTTTCTATTCAGCTTTCTGTTATAGTTTTTACTCAGAAGTGATAAATGCAGACACACACATTGTTCACAAGGGGTGTGCTATCCGTTGTATCGTCCTAACAAAAAAAGAGTTGTTAAAATTTTTATTTGGCTTTAACAACGATTTTCTTTTTGGTTTTCTATCTGTTAGCATACTCAAACATAGGGCACTAAACATACGTAAAAATGTTGTATCGTGCTATTCTCAAATGTTGTATTTTTTCATTTTAAATTCTAACAACTCTGTTTTTTGTTAGGCCGATACAACGATACAACAAATAGCACACCTCTTGTGAACGACCTTAATATAAAAATTCATAAAAAGCATGTAGACATAATCCTCAGTGTGCAGTAACAGATGTGAAATCCCAAACAGATTTGTTTGTTCGGACTTTATTACAGATTTTCGAAAGTGAGAGCAGTTTTCCAGCCTTTCAAAATTCTATGTTTGCAATATTTAAAAAAAAAATAAATTATTACGCACTATTTTTGTTAAAATAAACATAAATAAAATCATCGACTAGAGGCTGAAAAACTGCTCTCACTTTTGAAAATTAATTAATAAAAAAATTAAAACAATTAAAAAATTGTCCATTGTATTTCCTAAAGCCTGCTCCAGCCAGACACTTAATTTTAAAGCATTTTGTTTACAAATAGAAACTTTGTTATTTTGTAAAAAAAATCAAAAAAATTTTATTAAACATTAATTGCGATAATGTAAAACAAATCCGTTTTAAGAGTCTCTGAAAAACCCATGACGTGTCTCGCTTGTTCATTGTCGACTTGCTTGGAGTTGCTCAAAAAATGGTATCTAAGGCTTCTCTTTCAATCGATTTTAAAACAATTGAATCGTATTTTAGTTAGTATTTGTTTTTTTCTAAGCGTTTCTTGTAATTTTGTTAGCCGAAATTAAGAAAATTATGAAATTTTTGTAAAAAATAAAGCTAAAAAATACATATTAAAAATGTAACCGGTTAATCGACCTATTTTAACCGATTATTCGGGTCGAATAATTATTTGAGTTAAAAATTATTTGTTTCGACATTAACCGAAATAGAGGCGATTAACCGAGGAATCGGCCAATGAAATTTTTTTCAATTTGCATTGATGAAAACAATGGTAATGAAATGTACACATAATTGAAGAAAAAAAATTGTAATATAAAAAATATATAAGAAATACGCGAATTTTTAATTTTTTTTCTTAATTTGTTCTTTTATTAAAACATGAAAACAAATACTTCTTTCATCAATTATAAATGGGCATTTAGGCATTGAACAATGCCAATTGAAAAAATTTCAATTAATTGACACATTCAATAAACACATTTATTTTTTATTTATTAATTTTCATTTTATTTGCTCCTTTTTTACCTTTTTCCAGTCCACTAGTAATCTGGCAAAGTTTTGTTGAATTCAGAAAATTTTAGCAAAAATTTTGTAGATTTAACAGTTTTTTTTTGCTATTTTCATTCTACTATTATTTAGCAATTTTTTTGCTGATTTCAGCAAGTTAAATTGTTATTTGCAATTAAAAAAAAATTTAGCTCAAATATTACTAAAATTCTGTATTTGCAATTAACAACAATAATTTTTCCAGAGACTTTCAAAAATAAAATTTGCATTTTTTATAACACCAACTTTTGAACTTTGTTGGAAAATTTATACAAAAAAGTTTTAAGCAACAGTAGAGGTGTTTGTGTTTTCTCTATTATGTCAAAATCCACAGATATGAATTATCTTTAAGATAATAAAATAACTAAAAAAGTTAAACAGTTTTCATGAAGTTTAACGTTAAAGCTAAAAAGACATGACCTATTTGCAAGAGATTTTGGTGTGGCAAAAACCCGTACTCTCAGGTAATTATTTCATCAAATACTTAGCATTTCAGTGAAATTTGTAGTGCAAAAGCGGGTAGTACAGTATATGATTTTTATATGTTTGTATTATTAGCTCATCTACAATTTTATACCACTATATAAAATCTGATCAAATTATATCGCTCCATTATTCGGATACATTTGTATATGATATTATTAAACTTTAACTGAATTTATGCAAACTTATGTAATTATATGGGCCCATTTCTCGGATAAAATTATATAAAGACACATGTTAAATTACATATGACTACATATAAATTTTTTTTAATCGGGGTTTTATTTTTTCGGATGTTTCACTAAATTTTTTTAAATGCAATGACAACTAACCAAGAAAGTAATTTCCCTGTTACCATATTATCTGAAACGTCTGGAAATACATTTTTGCGAAATAAAGTGTACGGACGATAATATCAAGAAGTCGATTTTATTAATATCAATAGGCTCTGAAGCGCATGGAGTCTTGCAAAGTTTATACAGTTCCAACTGGCCTGTATCACGTGTATTGCCTCTTTTCGCATTAAAATACAGCAACAAATTTTATTCGCAAATAGAGAACCAGTGAAATTTTTTGTTTCACAATTTTCGATGCGAAAAAAGGAATTGCCCACAGAGAATTGTCAAATATTTTGAAATAATAAGGTTGTTTCCGAGGTGCATTATTGGACTAAAAAAGAATTGTTAAAATTCTATCATTATTTTGCCGACGATTTTTTATTGTATTTCAGATAAATATACCCCTTTACCGTGTTCACACTTTTGCTTTTTCGTACCTTCTTGGCTGACCATTTCACCTTTTTCTTGTAAATTTAAACTTGACATGCTACTTATTTATTAAATTGAGTGTGGATAAATAAAGAAATCTATTTGTTTTGTAATTAATTTAATACTATGTATTTATTTTTCATTTTATTTGAAGGCATAACTTATTGTTGGTGGATATTTTTTAATCATTCTTTTGGGCTGACCACTCATGTTCTTCACCTGGTAATAAGAAACCTGGAAGTAAAAAAGAAAATAATACAAATAATTAGAGTTATTATTTTATAATTAATTTACTTAAAATAACAGATCAACTAAAAACTTTTCCCCCATTCATCATTAAGAAAATACTTTAAAATCTATTTATTTTTGATATAAATTCTGGATGTGTAATCCAACCTCAGGTTGCGTTTACATCACGAGATTTCGAGCAAGATTTTAATATTCATAACCAGAGCAAGTTTTTTTTGGCATTTGCCATTAAATGCCATTTCTGCCATTTTTTCACTTATTTTATACAAATGCCATTTTTACAAATCCTTGCCAAAAAAAAGCCACTTTGTCTATTTTTTTTAGACTTTTCATTTAAAAAATTCTATAAAATTCAGTAAAAACTCAATCTTTGTAAATAACACAGTACAACACTAAAAATGCATCGGGCATGCGACATATCAATTCTCATAGATTTTAGGATGAATATCACGAATGTGAATACAAAATTTTAAAATTAGCTCTAGTTTTTTAAATATTCGCAAATTTAACTTTTAGCAAAAAGTCAGTTTTTTCGTTCAAATTTACTATTTATTCGTATACCTGGCTAAACCATTTATATCTAGGATATAATTGCAATTAAAGTGAAAATTTCACTTATTTTCCTATTTTGCAAATATAGTAAAATCCCTTATCGGATTTGCAAAATCTTAACAAATAACTAGGGTTTGGGATTTCCCGGACTTTTTTATTTCCCGGGAAACGGGAATGAAAAAATTTAATTCCCGGGAATCCCGGGAAACATTTTTGAACAAAATTCTTAATGAAAACCACCTATATAAGTAATTTTTGTAAAAAAAAAACTATTTCAGTACAAATGCAGTCTGTGTAGTGAGAATTCAAAGTAAAAAATATCAGAATGTTGAACATTTGATTTCACATAAATTACTCGCAGCACTGCCAAATGAATTGAATGATTCCAGCAGAAAGCACCTACTACTGGACTGTCGGAAACAACCCGTTTCATCACACTTGGCCCATTAGATATGGTGGCCACAATGTTATTTTCCAAAGACAAATAAAACTCTTCTAGTCTTATTTCTACAATTCTTCTTATTTCATCAGCATTACATCTTCCTGATATATAAACCAACCCCAGGTTATAAAATGAATTATTTCCGTTTATACATATGTTCAAATATCTCTTTTGTAATATTCTTGTCCATTCATCTAAGATTATAGTAAATCTCCTATCGTTAGAATAATTGCTCGATATTTCTTTTATCATGAGATCTTTTACATGATTGTAGTAATTTAATATAATGTTCTTTACATCGGTTTAATTTTTTTGCAATGCCAGGTTTTTATTATAAAAACTTTCTCGAATAAACGAAGATCTAGTTATGGTGCGGATTGACTGCGGCTAATTTGGATACCATTTCAGGAAATGTTTGCCCTACCATAAAACCTTTAATGCCTATTCAGCTTACACTTTTTTCTTCGGGTACTTTGCTAATTTTAGCTGAAACGTTATTCTTGTTGTTGTTTTCTTCAAGAGAAGTTGCATGACCATAATTTTTTTTTTTTTTTTGTGCACCAAATTTAGATGTCGGATAACCAAATTTAGATACCACCGTTAACCAGTCTTTTCTTTTCACATTTATTAATGAAAATGTTACTTATAAAATTATTGGCCCTTAATATAAAAGAGTATTTTAAATTTAAAGTCGACTTTATTTTTAATCAAACGGTTTTGTTCATTTTGTGTATGAAAACCTTACAAAAATATTTATATTTTCAAATATTTTGATTGGTTGAAAATAAATTAACCAATCAGAACGCTTCAAAAATAAACGAAGTAAAGGTATACTGCCACCCAATATTTTAACTAAAGTCGACTTTACCTAAATTATACATTTGAAAAATTTAGATAGTAAGGGCGATTATTTGTAAGAAACAAAGCTTTTTTTCATATTTCTTTTAAACATTTTACCAAGTTTTTAGGTTTTACTACTTAAATTTTGAATAAGTTATGCGAAAAATCTTTATTAGTTGAAATGCTCCTAATTACTTGGCAAAGATTTTATTTGCGTGTCAAATAAATTTATTCCCTTTTAAAAGATTTTAACAATGACATTTTTGTTTTGGTATTTAAAATGTTTTTTATGACTAAAATTAAAAAATCCTATTCGAAACAAAAACAATTTAAAAAATTTAATATTTTTAAAATTTCCCGTTTTCCCGGGAAAAATATATTATTTTCCCGGGAATTCCCGCCCGGGAATTCCCGAACCCCAAACCCTACAAATAACATAAACCCATATTCCATTAAACTCATTTTACCAAAAGAATCACAACTTTTGCTTCAACATTTGCAGAAATTTCAATCTGAAATACAAATTTTATATCTTTTTTTATTTCAAATTAATTTTATATGAATTTAATATGGCAAAAGAAAATAAAGTAGATTTTTGAACATGTATATTTTAAAATCGTTATTTTTTAGGAATTTGCACTTCAATTATCTAAAACTTCGTTGAAATTGATTAGAAAATATATGTTTTGCATTTCTAAATGGTTTTATCTGAGTTTTATAATTTAAGATTTGTCACAGACTCCTTAATTTTTAGGTATTAAAAAAGTCTAACTTTTTCAGTTTTAGTCAATTTTAATTTAAAATTAAAACCGAAAATGTTATTTTTTTTTGATAAATTAAGTAACATGAGATGTTTACTAAAGATACAAATTCAAATATTGGATATTCCTTCCATCGCAGATTATTTATTAATGAAATCGTGAAAAAAGAGAACTTTTAACTTTAAATACGCGTATAGGAAATATTATCGCAGCTGTCAATACGTGCAATATATCAAATTAAAGGGCATATTGTATAATTTTAATATGTTGCAGAAAATAGTGTTTTTACTTTCAATTTTGTATTTTTTTGCAAAAAGTTTATTAAAAAATTTTATTTTCCTACAAAAAAAGTGTTTTTGCAAATATTTCTTGAACTATAGCTAACTTTAAAATTCTATGACCGTATTCTTGATCTCCGTCCCAACGTCTATTAGAGATGAGTGTCGTAATCCCGATGCATTAAATTTTTCTTATTTTGTTGTACCTACTATGTAATTTCTGGAAAAAATTTACAAAAAAAAGATATTTTTTTTAATATTTAATAAAATTCCCGATTTTTTTTTTAATCATTCTAATATACGGCGAATGCACTTTAGCAGTTCAACGGTAAATTCCTTCATTATTGTGTTTTTTTTTAATCATTCAGAAAAACACTTAAATAAACTATTATACTTTAAAATTTTTGGAATAAGCGTGCCAATTTTTGCGTTTTTTTGTGCCAATTTTACTATTTTTCGTGCGAATTTGACTGCCAATTTTAACTTTTTTTGTGCCATTTTAAACTTGCCCTGTTCATAACTATGAAACACCAATGAGTAGAAACATATAGACGTTCAATTTTGAAGAAAGCCCAGGGACGTAGCTACCTTATGATAGTAAATTCGAACTGAAAAAGTAATTCAGGACCTACTTCTTCCCATTTTAGTTAATTTGCAATCTTACATGTGGATAAAAAAAGACGAGCAATCATTCAAAGACAAAAAAAATATGTATTTTTAGTTTTAATTTTTATTTACAAACATATCGAGCCATATTCGCCAAAAAAGCTTAAGCAACATGATTTTCGATTGTAGTTTTTTGATAAAAATCTACAGTTCTTCATCAATTGCATCATCTCCAAAAATGTTGTAGCTCTGGGAAGTACCGTTTCGAATTTAAGCAAAAAGCACAAACTACAGTTTGTTTAAATTTTTCGTGAACGCAAACTGTCGCTTAAGCTTTTTTTATTTATTGAATAACTTTAAAACTTGGACACTCTCGGGCATGTATTAGGCATCTTTGGATGCGTTGCTCAAATTTCTTTCATTTGACACTTAATATGTTTTTAAATTTTTGGACCCAACATTAAAAAACGGGAAAAAATTAAAATTTGGTCATTTTGACCCCACCTTTTTAACCACTAAAAGTAAGATTGGGCAGCTAAAAAGTAAAAACACCTTCTTATTTTTTTATCCTATATAACATACCCAAATTTCATCAAAATCGGTCTTGTGTAAGACTAAAAACAAAAAAATGATAAAACTCTTTCCCATGTAAGAGGATAATCACAACTGGGTCGATTGTCGACCGACGACAGCAAAAGTCGTCACGATTAATTTAAATTCAACGACAATCGACCGCTGGCATTAGTAGAAGTTTAGAAAAAAAGGAAATCAAAACAAGAATATGGTTGTATTTGTTTCACCACAATTCTTCACCAATTCAATTGGTCTTTCACTAATTCTTGTGGTTTTATAATTTATTGTATTTAATTTTGCTTTTTTATTTCTATTTTTATTTCTTCTGTCAAAAAAATAAGTTTTTTGTAAACAAGTACTAATTTTTGCAGCTCTAATACGAATTTCTAACAACTCTGTTCTAATGGCAATCTTTAATTAGTTAAAAATATGGCAACAATTTGACAAATATTTTGAGTGTGTATTAGTGTGTCGTCACGAAAATAGAATAGATTCTATTCGGACGACAAATAGCTGGACGACATGGCGACATTTTGCTTCCCATACAAAATATATGAAAAAACAACTCTCGTTGTCGACCCAGTTCTGATTAATCTCTTAAATGTTAGTTTTGTCGCTTCAGCTTTTTTGGCGAATATGGCACGATATATCCTTAGGCCCCGTTTACATTATCACACAAGTGTGTTATATACATATGTATGTCAAAAATGTGTTGAATAAAGAAATTAAGGTTGTTCATAAGGGGTGTGCTATTTGTTGTATCGTTGTAAAATTTAAAAAATACAACATTTGAGAATAGCACGATACAACATTAATGTTTAGTTTAGTGTCATATACTTGAGTGTGCTAACCAGTGGCGGTCCGTGAAATTGTCAAAGGTGTGCTGCCCTTTTTTAAAATGTAAAAATTACATATTGTTAGCTGAAATGCAAAACCACGTAACTAAAAAACTAAATACTTGTTGCTTGAAAATTGTAACTAACACATATTTATTTCTATTGAATTTTATTTATTCATAGTAGGATTTGAATTTTTATATTTCACTAGCGGATAGTGCTACTACGCTCCTTTCCCCTAGTAGTCCTATTTTCTCATAATTATAGTGATTATAGTTTGAAATTTTTACTTTGTTAATTATAATAAATTTTTTTTTTGGAGATCCCACAGTCAATTTGATTCGTGTATTAGCGTATGATCCCTCTGGAGTAATTTATTTTAAATTAAGTGCAACAGATGAGTTTAAGGAATTTCCACAAAGAATTGGAAACAAATTAAAAGCGTTTGAAACTTTGAAGTTGCATTTACAAAGAATAAAAATTTCAAGCAAAAAATGGCAACATCTTCAGGACCTTAAACCATTTCTTCCACCCGATTGTCATTATTATTACAATGAAATTCCATTTGAGAATAAAGGTTTAATTTTTTTCTTTATTTGTATTGTAGTTATTGTTGTTAATTATCTTTTGCTTTTGTAAATCATTTTTTATTTTCATATTTAAAAAAAAAAATAAATATATAAAGCGATATATTAAATAACAAGAGAACAACTTCTTTTATTCTACATTTTATGAATGCAAAACAAAATTTTCCTTGAAACTTAAAAAAAATTCATTGTAGTTACGTGTTTTTGTTTAAGAAAATACGAGTTCAAAAGCGCATAACTAACTTAACTCTTTGAAACATTAATAAATTATTACTTTTATTCCAGAAATGAATTAATCAGTCTATATTTAGAAAATCTGCGATATTTGATTACCAAAACTCCATTTATTTTTCAATATATAACATTTTTTGTTTCTCCTGTAAAATAGTAAAAATGTTAGTTACGTGGTTTTGCATTTCAGCTAACGATATATAATGAATATTTTCCAAGGACCTGTCACTTCCCACTATAAATAGAGTTCAGATTTTATTGATTCCGCATCTGATAATTCCATTTGTTCCTCATTACTTTCCACATGAAATTCTTCTTGAATTCAGTTGTTTATGTCAGCATTCGTGAAAAGATGTTCCGTACCAATTTGAGCTACAAGTGTACCAATAGTTGAATGATCTTCGTTTTCTTACTGAATTATATTTTGTAAAATATTTAAGGGCATGTTATCCTCTTCAATTCATTCGCTACCGAATTCGAGCAAGGTGTTCCAGGATTTTTGGATATTGGACACTGATATTTCATCCCAGGACGTAGCTAGAATCTTAACTGCATTTTTGAGACTGAAGTTTTTTAGTTTGAGCACCAAATTTGTTCCCTTCTCGCCAAGCAAGAGGGTGAGCAGTTGTTTTTTATTATTTAATTTGACCAAGTTGATAACGTTTTGATCTAACGGTTGAATGAATGAAGTGCAACTGGGTGGTAGATTCATTGCTATAATTAAACCGTCATCACTTTTTAGTTCCTCAACTGGGTGACACGTCGCGTTATCTAAAAGCAAAATCTTTTTGCAGCAGACCTTTTGAAGCCAAAAATTCTCGGACCTAAACAATTTTTACTTACAAACAACTTACTATTACTAATTGGTAAAAATTAACTTACGTGTGGAACAAATTCGTGATGGAACCAGTCCCTGAATATAAATGATGTCATCCAGGCGTTATTACTGGAATCGAAAACCTTTTGTTTTTTACAGAATGAAAAAAGCCACCCTAATGTATGTATGTATTTATTTTTATTTTCTTTCAAAAATTGTATTTTTGTTTATTTTTCTTTCTTTAAAACAGTGCATTTATTTATATTTTACGATAGTACTTCACTTTGTAAACAAAACGTTTTCTTATTTTTCATAAAGAAAATAAATTCATACAGATTCTATTAACCCATTCAACATTTCTTACAGTGCAATTCTCATTTTCTCACAAACACAACTACGTTTTTACTTTTGAACAGCACTGATCTAGAGTCCTACTAAAAAACATTCAATTAACAAAAAAAAAATGCTCAGAGATTCCATCAACACTTACTCGGATTACTCAATTTTGCAGTAATCACAACATTCCATTTAATGTCAATCAACCACACACCATTAAAAACTCAAAATGGAAAATGGTCATATCTACGATTGATACTTCCCTCAATAGCGAGAAGAAAGCTTCAACTAATAAGGAAATATACCAACACAGATTCAATGAAATTAGGTTTAAATTAGATAATTATAAATTCATTTATACAGATGTCTCGCAGACAAAAGGGAATGTTAGTTTTGGCGTTGTAGATAACGAAAAAATTATAATATCTTACATTTTACCCGAATACAGCCCAAATTTCTCCTCTGAAATTATTGCTATCTACGAGGCTATTAAACTAATCCAACACTCAAAAAGTAGTTACGCAATTTGTACTGACTCGCTCTCGGCTTTAGCGGCAATCGGTAATCCAAACAATGACCAATTATATCCCAGCTGGATTCGGGAGACTATAATCGATAAACAACCTAACATCAAACTAATTTGGATCCCAGGTCACTCAGGAATTAAAGGTAATGAGGCTGCTAATAACTGTGCAAAATTGACACTTTCCGCTCCCCTCATAACTACACAAAATATTTCACCAGACGACATTAAAAACTTTTTAAAATTTAAATTTCAATCGGAGAAAATTGACAATTGGGACCAAACCAATGCCCAGCAAAATATTGGTAATGACACCTCATTGCTGTCTGCATTACCAATAATGATATATCATTACCTTTTGCATTATTTTGTAATATAAAATAATGACTTCCTAATAACGGCCTATTGTAATCATTGCTTTTAAATATAAAATAATGACTTACGCACAATAGTTTAAATAAATACTTTTTACAAAGTTAAATTTTATACATTTATATTTATTACTTGTAAATCTGTTTTGTGTTAACATTTTTATGACGAGTTCTGAAATACACACTAGCACAAACTTTAATTTCTCTGAATGTATTTCCTGAAGCTAATAGTATTTGTGTAACTCCTTATTTTTAAGAATCAAGCAGTCGGATAACCACTTATAATTCAAATTTTTGTAAGCATGTTTGTAACCACTTATTATTCAGAATTTCATAACTACTTACTTCTCATTTTTTCGTAAGCGAGAGGGTAAGCGTGACTACTTATAAAAACGACCACTCCAAACAAAAATAATGAGTTTAGACGCCAAAAAATAAGTTGTGCGGAGCTATGAATTTCTATTATATAACCACTTAATTGGTAATGAAAGATTTTGCTGGGTGATTGGTATAGGAGAAATAATCCTAATGAATTCAACGCTTACAAATTATTTAAAAATGTTAACTACAACCTTCTTTCAAGAAAAGACCAAATGAAGATAAGTCGTTTAAGATTAGGACACACACTTATTTCACACTCACACATTATTGATAAAAACCTATCAAAACTGTGTCCTTTTTGCGGATTCAATCCTATCAGCCTTAACCATCTACAACAATAATACAATTTAATGGAAGATCACTGATGAAGACTGTCCATAAAAAGGCAGAAACTAGATCTAGTCTGATTTGCAAATTTAATGTGTTTATAACTTTTCATTATATAAGTGGTTAGTTTCATTATATAACCACTTATTTGGTAATGAAAAATTTTGCTGGGATTAAATGAAATAAAAAACATTTTTTTTCTAAATTTCGAATTTTGGGAATTTTTAATAATAATACACTTTTTTCCAAAATGGGCCATTTTCGTCCAAATTTCGGCACGGGTTAACGTTTTCCAAAAAAAAATTGATTTCTTCCATTTGGGAGCATTTCCAATAAAACTGGGGGTGTAATGACGAATCTATTTTTAAGGGACACCCTAATGTGCATATGTATATACCACAATAGCATGTACCACATTTTTTGGTATTATTATAAATTAATTAAAAAACGAGTAAAAAAGTTAAAGTCGAGCATGCCGACTGCAGTGTCTCTTTTGAATGTTGCTGTACAAGCACATGAACTTGGATAGCTTTCTAAGATGAGACAAGGTTTGTTCTCTTCCAGCACTTGAACTGGAAAAGCCGAAGATGGTTAATGCAATTTAACACTTGAACGTTATGTTTATGACTAACAAAAAGACCTTTTATTGTTTGGTTTATATAATGGTGTTTAACTTATAAAAAATGCAGAATTGCATATAGTAAAATAAAATAAATAACATAACAATTAATATAGGTCAATATTAATGAATTACTGACTAAGCATAAAGAACAATAGTTAAGTTATTAAACTTTGTATAAAGTTTATTGCTGAATTTTGCATGAACAATAATTAACCCATGCGAGTCCGATCATTCTCCCCCGCGTTGAACGAAGGTTCAAGATAACATGCTAAGCGTCAGGTACTGAATGATTACGTATCTATGATGTCGATGGATATTGGTCTTGGACGTGGGACTGGTCTTGTCGCTGCTTGGTCAGTATTCTTAGGAGTATTCTGATGATACCGTTGTAGTAATTTCATGCCCAGGAAACTAAGCACCAACAGAACTGAGAGGATAAGGGCAGTATAACTTACTGCATGATGATGTTGACTATGAGATTCGATAATTCTTGGGATGTGAAGAAGAGTGAATTCGTTTAGTTGTTGTAAATTGTTGAGTTGATCTAATTGTGCCTTGAATTGATGATTTGTTTTATTAAAAATAAAAACTCTTTTTATTTCATGAGGTGCGCTTTGACTGGATTTGTTTGAAACTGGCGTATGAGGTATGCAAGTTGGTTGATGCCTCAAAATGGCCCTGTATTGTAATCATGTTATTCTTGACGACACAATTAGGTCCTATTTCCAAGATTCCAGAACGGGACAATGTGGCTTGTAGGGTTTCCGTGCCGCAAACTGCGTTCTGGTTCTGGTTTCTTAATTGAGTCCATGTAGCACTACCTGGCAGTCGGGCTAACTTGCAATTAGTTGTATCCTGATTGTTGAACATGTTGATGTCACATGAATCAATGTTTGAGCTTTTTCCTAGCTTGGATTGCTTATTTTTGCATATGTAGATGTCAGGTTTGACATTTATGCAGTTGGTGACATCGTTGGTAGAAAATGGGATGTACTGATCCCTGTGTGAATTAACTGCTATAAAGGATCTATCTGGCAAGATGGCGATGAGAGTTTGGTTCACCACGGTTGGAAATGGAATTATCTTAAATAGCTCTAAAACCTGTTGATCAACTAGTGGAAGTCTAATTTCGAAGATGACTTCTCTTTTGGTAACAGCACCCTTGGCATTCATTAACTTGTAAAGGTGAATCAGGTTATCGTCATCCATTGGAAGTGCACGAAATGCTGGGAGGTGAGCCTTGATGGTAGTAAGTTCGGCCTTAAGCTGATGAGGTGATAACAGCAGTGGACAGATTCAGTTCTTTGAAGATTTGTTGCTATTAGTGAATTGTTCATTTGAATTGTTTCTTGATTGATTCTTTCTATGATTTTATTAAGACTTTCTTGGGTTCTGCTTTCGTCTTGTTTTATGATGTTTATGGTTGAATCTATGACTGATGTCTGATTTTTAAGTAATTGTAGCATGTGTCCCCTTTCGGCCCTTGCTTGATTAATAGTTTTTATCATTTCTTCGGCATAATCGGAGTCCAACACGCCAAATAATGATCGCGCTATATTTCCGACGATGTTAAATGCTGCTCTTTTTGATCGATGTATTGTAAACAATTCCTTGGCACAATTCATCTTTTATTTGATCAAAATTGTTGAGAAGGACATTGCACATAGGCTGATGTCGAATTTCTGAGCATAATTGTTGTAATGTTCGTATTCCTATTGAAAGAGACTTTATGGCTGTTGAAATCAGCTGTAACTAGTTTCGTTGTTCCAATTCCTTCAAAATATAGTCTTGGATCAGTTCGAAATTTGTTGATCTGAAGATTGCTGCTTATGACGGCTGGGATAAGTAGAAGTGTTATGAGCATGGTGAACAGGGTCGAGGTTTTGACTGGCCTTTGATCCCTTGACGGAACAGTATCTTGTTTATGTTTCTTTGGTGGCACAACATCTGCTTCGTTTGTAGGCCATGGGTTTTTTAATGTTTCCCTGGCTGGGGTTTCTTCTTCATCTTCGTGAAAGAGTGGTGCTAATCGGTTAATGGGTCGTCTTGTTGTTCCAAAGGCTGTTTTGATATCTGCTACCCGAACCTTTCCATCGTTTCCCTTGTGGGTTTGAAGAATTCTTCCGAGGGCCCAACGCATTACAGGTACATTGTCCTCTTTTATGATGACCAATTGCCCCTCCTTTACGTTTTCGGACGATGATTTCCATTTCCGTTTTTCTTGAAGCTGGTGTAAATACTCAGTTGAGCAGCGTCTCCAGAATTCATGTTTGAGTTTGGAAACGAGTTCCCATCTTGTTGTAAGTGAACCGATCGGTTGGAGTGCGTTGTTGTCTACTTGAGATGTAAGTGGTTCCCCAATTATAAAGTGACCTGGAGTTATTGCTGTTAAATCATTCGGATTAGATGAATTCGGGGTGAGAGGTCGCGAATTCAGTATTGCTACGATTTCGATTATAACTGTTTCAAGCTCTTCGTGAGTAAGTGAAGCTGTTGATACACTTCGTAACAACAGTTGTTTTGCGGATTTGACCGCTGATTCCCATAATTCCCCAAAATGAGGGGATCTAGGGGGTATGAATTTAAATTCAATACCTTCCTGCTGCATGAACGCGTGATGGCCTCCTGATATGTCTTAGGGTAAATGGCCTCATCAAGCTCTTTCAGCTGATTTCTTGCTCCTATAAAATTTGTGGCGTTTTCTGAGTATATTGTCTGGCAACGTCCGCGGCGTGCTAAAAACCTCTTGAGAGCTCCAATAAAGGCCTCTGCAGTGAGGTCAGTCACTAATTCTAGATATACTGCCTTTGTAGAGAAACAGATAAACACAGCTACGTAGACCTTGTGTGGTCGTTTACCCCTTAATTTATAGTGGACCCAGAAAGGGCCACAGTAATCGACACCCGACTTAATAAATGTTCGAGCTGGGTGGTCGCTGGTAAGTCGCCCATGATTTGGGTCAGTAATTTCGGTTTTGATCTTGTGCATCGAACACAATTTTGGACGATATTTCTTGCCATTGATTTGACCTTGATGATCCAGAATTGCTGTCTGGAAATTGCTGATAATGTTTGTGGACCACAGTGATGATTGTCCTTATGAAGCATTCTTAATATAAGTTTTGAGATCGGATCGTTGTATGGTAAAAGTATTGGATGTTTAGTGTTATACGGGAGGTTTTAAGCCTCTAGCCCTCCCCCGACTCTAAAAACATGATTTTCGACAAGAAATGGGGATAGGCTGCTGATGGAACTAGAATTGCTAACTTCCTTGTTTGCCCTTAAGTTTATGAGGTCATCCTTGAAGTCAGCTGCTTGTATAGTTCTGACGATAAGATGTAGTGCTGGAGTTAATTCGGTTGGGCTTAAAATCTTGGCTGTTGCTCGATCGGCTTTTGTTACCTTGGCATTCTGTATAAAGCGAAGGACGTATGCCACTACTCTTTGGAGAACCTTAAAGGAATCCCAATGATTGATTTTGTAAATGATTTCTTCTAATCCTGCGTTAGCGACTGAGGCGGTAGTAACTGTTTTTTGCTTAAACTCCATGTTGCTTGTAAATTGTAGTTCTTTCGAGAATTCTTTGGGCCAGTGACCTTCGTTACCATGTAGCAAGATTGGTCCATAGAACCACAATGTGCACTCCGATAGTTTCTCAGGGCTCAAACCTCTCGAGATTAGGTCAGCCGGATTTTGCTTCGAGCTGACGTGACGCCACTGAGTATTCGTCGTTAATTCTTGTATCTTGCTGATTCTATTCGTTACAAAGGTGCGGATAAAGACAATGGCGAGTTGATCCAATGTAGTACTATTTCAGAATCGGACCAAAAATATGTCTGGCTGTTTGCAATTCCTTCCTAACTCTTGATGTTAATTCGACCCCTAGTACAGCAGCACACAACTCCAGCCTGGGTAGAGTTAACTTCTTTAGAGGAGCAACACGTGATTTGGAACATAACAGTCTGACGATGAGTCTGCCATCCTTCAAACGTTATCGTAGATAAACAACGGCACCATAAGCCTTCTCGGATGCGTCTACGAAGGTATGTATTTGCGTGTGTGTAGGGGATTAACCATCAAACATATGTCTATTTGTGCTTACGTTGTTTAGGTTTTTTAAGTTCTGTCGGAATTTTGTCCATTGTGAACTTAGATTTAGTGGCAATGATTCATCCCATGTGATTTTTAACTGCCATAACTGTTGTATGAATATTTTTGTAGCGACTACCACTGGACCTGCTATTCCCAGTGGATCAAATATTCTCGCAACGTCCGACGTAACAGAAAATTTTGTTATTGTCTTATTTTCTTGGATGTCTGCCTTGAGGCAGAATAAATCTGATTTGGGAGTCCATGTCAATCCCAAAACCTTGGTTGATTTATTGTCGAAGTCTAGGTTTACTTCCAGGTCTTCAGGTGGGATGCCCTTCAGCAGTTGTGAATGGTTTGCGCACCATTTTCTTAGTTTAAATCCGTCTTCTTGAAGTAATTTGGTGAGTTGTTGCTGCATCTCGACGGCTGTTCTTAGACAGATAGAACCAATCATGCCATCGTCCACGTAGAAGTCATATCTTAGTGTATGAGCACGTAATGGATATCGTTCCATGTTTCGTTCTGCTAATTGTTTCAAACATTTTGTTGCTAGATATGGTGCTGCCGATGTTCCGCAAGTCACAGTGTTTAGCTTGTATATTTGGATTTCCTCTGTAGGGTTCTTCCTCCAGAATATTAGTTGCATGTAGCGATCGGCTGGATCGATTAAAATCTGACGGTACATTTTTTCTATGTCGATGCAAAAGACAAATCTTGGTAGTCGAAACCTTAGTAATATGCCAAATAGGTCACCTTGAATGGTGGGGCCGGTGTATAGAATATCGTTTAGTGACAATCCTGAAGCGGATTTCGCTGAAGCGTCGAAAACTACACGGAGTATGGTAGTATTACTTTCTGGCTTAAGCACGCAGTGATGAGGGATGAAAAAGTACGGTGCCTTTACTTCGTTGCCTCTAATGCGGGTCATGTGACCCAATGCTTCGTATTGATTCATGAAGTCGCTATATTGGGATTTTAACAAAGGATCCTTCGATAGTCTTCGTTCTAAGGCTTGAAATCTTGATAGTGCTACATCATTTGTTTCACCTAATGCGCTTGAGTTTTCTGAATATGGCAATCGGACTACGAATCTACCATCTTCATTTCTTGTGGTATTTTGAATAAAGTGTGTCTCACACCTTTGCTCGTCGATTGTGCGGTTGTCTGTATCAAAGTTATCTAATTCCCAAAATCGTTGTATGAGTTCGTTTGTAGTTGCTTCGTCTTCACCGTAAGTTGCACATATTGCAATGACGACCGGCAAATTTACCGGTCGTCATTTAATCGTAGTAGAATTCTGCTCCTATCGAAACGTCAATGTTACTAGTATCGTTGAAGTTCGGATCAGCTAGTTGAATGTTTTCTGGTATGGGCCATGATGAAATGTTGAAACTCTGAGCTGGTTGATTAGGAATAATGTTTGGGAGCACGAAAGCCTCAAATCTGGTTTTGTATTTGCTTGTTCTGGATTGCAGGCTAACGTTGACACCTTTGTTCGAATGTCTTGATTTTCTGCCAATTCCTTCGATCCGCAAGGATGTTTCTGATTGCTTAATGTTCAGTTTGTTTATCAGCCTTTCTGTAATGATATTGGTTTGTGATCCGGAGTCCAAAATTGCCTTGAACTCGCCGAATTGTTCATTATTTGCTTGGATTCTGACTTTTGCTGTTGCCAATAACACGCCGGCCGCCAAGATGATACGCTGAAGCAACCGTAGAAGGAGCTGGTAATGTTTTCGTGCCTTGCTGTGAGTTGACAACAGTATTTTCATCGTTATGCACCAATGTCTTGTGTTTGTGCTGACACTTGGTGCAATGTTAAGAGGAGCATTTATTCGCAAAATGTGCTGGTTTTAGAGAATTAATGCATAATTTGGTTGGTTTAAAAATACTTGACATCTGTATAGAGGGTGATATATATTTTGGCAAGCACTGCATTTCGTTTCATTAGCGAGCGGATGCCTTTGTTGCTGCCGTAGAACATGTCTTGTGTGACGGTTTTGCTGAAAGTTGATTACCCTTCCGAGTTATTGCTTCCAATGTCTGAAATCTGTTTTCCAATAAATTTAGGAATTCTTCCAGTGACGGAACTACCTTTGGTTGCGATAGAGACTGCTCATATAGCATATGAGTTCCCTTGTCCAGTTTGCTGATGATTATATGCGGGATTATTGGGTCCCAAGATTGTGTATTTACACCCAAATTGTTGAGTGCTGCAATTGTTTCCTTTGTCGTATCATGGAGGGATTTCATAGCAGATGCCAACGAGTTATCAGAGGGTGACCTGTGCTGTCCAGTTAACTTTTCCAATAATGTAAATGGTAGAATTCTGGCATTGTTGTATCGATCTTGTAGCATTGTCCAAGCTGTTGCATAGTTGGCTTCAGTTGGTGACAAATGCTGGATAAGATTCTGGGCTTCTCCCGTAACATGGGTTTTCAGGAACCACATTTTCTTTATGGTTGGGATTGGTTGCTTGTGGATCATTTCATTAAATAGGTCGTAAAATTACTGCCATTTTAAGTAATCGCCATTGAAGGGTTGTATTGTTACCTTCGGCAAATAAACTGATGAATCTTGAGATGTCGATATGCGGCCTTCCTGAATTTCCTGAACACGCATTATCTTGTCCCAAATTGATGCCTCTGTGTCTTCGGCGTCTTCGGCGCATATCTTAATGTGCAACTGTTGCACAGTGTTGAAGTCGGTTTCTATTTGCCTTAATTTTGTAGACAAATAAGCGTTGGTTCTGCTTGCGCCGTCCGCGAGCAGTTCGTCCAACATGTTGTTTGTGATCGCAATGATTGTTTGTTGTTCTATTACTAACCCTTGTTTTGCGGATTGTAATGAATCTTCTTGTTCTGTATTAAGTGGAGTCACTGACGTTGTAGTCTTCAAATCTTTCATGATGGCCTCTATTTCGTCTACAGTACTGCCATGCCGTTGGCCTATATCGTCATATAAACCACTTTTAAAATACGGGTGGTCCCCTGCGACCCTTGGTGCTCTCCGGATCTTATTGTCCGTTTTTTCAAAAATCTCCCATAGTGCGGCTAGTTCGCTGACCTTTTTGTTGTGGTACTCTAGCGTTCTCCTCTCCTTGGGAGTCTTCTTGATCGTAGTTATAGCCTTGTTTATATCCAATGCCAGCCCATCTTGCTTGGTTACGAGCTACCCTATTGTCGTTATACTCGTGAATTCTGTTGTCTAATCACGTCCTTAGATGAAGTTGTGGGAGACTTGTGTTACTGGCCTGGATTGTGTGTTAACTGCGGGTGGAACTTGATGAAGTTTGGAATATTTGTTGGATAGCCTTTGCTACCACTTGCTGCTTAAGAAGAGCTGAACCTGTTGAACAGCTACACTGCGTATTGATTGATGATAACTAGCTGGAATGGTTATATCCACTGAAGAACAGCCTGATGACTAGCTCGAACCTTAATGAATATACTGAAAACCAGCCCTTTGCGTTTATATCAGTGAGTGTTTCAAGTCTCTTACCGCTGGTGGGGGAAAACTTGAAATTCAATGATATCGTCGTGGTCACCAAAAATGGAGTGTCTCTTTAGAATGTTGCTGTCCAAGCACATGAACTTGGATAGCTTTCTAAGATGATGTTCTCTTCCAGCACTTGAACTGGAAAAGCCGAAGATGGTTAATGCAATTAAACACTTGAACGTTATGTGTATGACTAACAAAAATACCTTTTATTGTTTGGTTCATATACAGGTGTTTAACTTATAAAAAATGCAGAATTGCATATAGTAAAATAAAATAAATAACATAACAATTAATATAGGTCAATATTAATGAAATACTGACTAAGCATAAAGAACAATATTTAAGTTATTGAACTTTGTATAAGTTTATTGCTGAATTTTGCATGAGCAATAATTAAACCATGCGAGTCCGAACACCGACTATACTACGAGTCCGAACACCGACAATACTACACCAGTTTGGTTAAAAGCCAACTAATGTTTGGATCCGAAATTCGAATGTGTTAATATGGACTTGTGTCAACATTTTCTATAAAATGATAAAAGAGAAAATCGGAAATATAGCCCATATGGGCGATAGGTCCAAATATGGACCGATCCTGTCTGAAATCAATATTCTTTGTCCATGGGACCATGTTAGTAAGCGAAGCAAATTTCATTGAAATATCTTTGTATTTGCGACCTGCTGCGTGTAAACAAGTCAATTTTGGGGGGACCCTTATATGGGCACTAGGTCTAAACATGGACCGATTTTAACCCAAATCAATAGGCTTCGTTCTTACATAGGTCGGTGTACCAAATTTCATCAAAATATCTTAATATTTGCGACCTGTAGAGTGCGAGATGCATGGACAGACAAACAGGCGGACGGACGGACATCGATAAATCGAAACAAAAAGTGATTCTGAGTCGATCGGTATACTAAAAGTTGGGTCTAGGTCCAATATTTTTGGGTCTTACAAAAATCAGCACAAACTTATTATATCCTGTCCACGTAGTGGTGTAGGGTATAATAAAAACATATCTGTGAGTTGATAGCAAGGTGTATGCTTTCTCTCTCTATCTGCAAACACTTTTGATTGTTGATGTTGTTACAGTCTTTATTATATCAAGTTTGGGATGCAATAAAAACTAAGTTTTTAATTTTGCGTTCAAGAATGTTTTATTGCTTTTTTTTATACGAGTTTATTGAACAAAATAAAAGTAAAGTTATTTTTGATTTTGCATCTATTGTATGTTTCCATGTATTGTTAATATAACTCATATTTAGGTACTTACACTAGGGCAACAAATGACACTTAGGGACACGGCTTTGTCTATAACTCAGAGACGAATCGAGATATTCACACAAATGTATAAGAGAGTTTAATTATAGCCGTTTTTTCTAATCACTTGGATTTAATAAATCCAAAAAGTATTTCTAAAAGTGCTCAACAGATGGGGTTAGATTCTTCCTATTTTAAAAAAATTTTCTGTCCGACACTTCTTTCATCCTAATTTTTAATACCGAATTCGATAATGAAGGATTTTACTTTAACTTTTAATTTATAATTATATTTTACATAAAACAGCGATAAACAGTCTGACTTTTCAGTTTTATCACTTCAATTTATATTTTTACACAATTGAAAAATTCCATTGCAATATTTGATATTCACCAATTGGATTTAATTAAATTACTTTCTGTAGAGTGAAAAATTGCAATTTATATTTCAGCTATTTCTCCATATCCCAGATGCAAAATATGTATTTGGTGAGGTGTAGTATTTTTTTCTAAACATATTTCATAAAAAAAATTGAATAAAAACCTTTTATTTGTTTGCTTTTCAATTTTTTTGCTTCTCTTTTAATTTTCAATCGTATTTTTTCTGACGTTAAATTAATAGGCTGTTTCATATATTTGTGCTTTTATTGTGGATTTATTAAATCCAGCTTTTTTTTGGATTTAATAAATCCATTTTTTGTATGAAAAATTCTAAATCCAGGTGATTAAAAACACGCAAAATAATAATATATTTTTCTAAGAATTTTAAAAAATGCGCATTTCGAGCAATGAGAATTTGAACTCGAGAGCCCAAGAAATGACATTTGACCCTTCCATTGAAAAAATCGATATGCATACCATTTTAAAGGGTACATTCTTGCCTAATAAATAATACCAAAACGAATCGTTTTTAAGTTATTGTCGATTATGTACTCATACTTTCGTCTAATCTTACCGTTTGTTTTTCAATTTTCGTGACGTCATATTTCGGAAACAGAAAAGGTCCGGGCTCCAAAATTTATGCATCGTTGATCTCTTGTAGTTAGGGAATGCAACTAAACATTTTTCAGTTCCCGCATTCCCGGGAATTTGGACCGGGTATCCCGGGATTTCACAAAATACAATTTAAACTAAAAAGTTGATTACTTCAAATTTTCATATGCATAAAAAATTTAAAAATTTTAGAAATAGTAAAAATGTTACATTAATTTGTATATTTGATCGAACTTTTTAAGTATCTTTTAGCGCCTGTTTTAAGCAAACGTAATTCGAGAAGTCGCTTAATTTTTTAAAGAAAAACAATCAAATAGTTCATGTATGAAAAATTTTGTGCTATACAGAAGTAAAGAAATATTCATCTACAGAGTTTTAAAAATTTTTAGAATTTGCTAAAATTGATTTCTATAATTAATTTATTTTTTACGGACAACTTTTTTAGTCTAAAATCTGTTTTTCTTTATACAATTTTTAAAAAATATATAATCCGATTTTTATAATTGCAATTATAAAAAAAAATATTAATTCTTTCCCATTGAAAATACCATTTGCAATTTCAAAAAAAAGTATCCACGGCCTGAACTTTTTCATTACAATGAAAATGTAACACTTTCTTTTTGAAAATTTTAAAATTATTATAAAACGAGTAAAAAGGTTAAAGTCGGGCATGCCGACTATACAATACCCTACACCAGTCTGGTTAAAGCCAACTAATGTTTGGATCCCAAATTCGAATGGGTTAAAATGGGACTTGTGTCAAAATTTTCTATAATGTGAGTCAGCGAACCAAATTTCATTTAAATATTTTAATATTTGCGACCTGCAGTTTGTAACCAAGCCAATTTTGGGGGGACCCTTATATGGGCACTAGGTCTAAACATGGACCGGTGTTAACCAAAATCAATTGGCTTCGTCCTTGGGCCGACATAGGTCGGTGTACCAAATTTCATCAAAAAATATTAATATTTGCGACCTGCAGCGTATAAACCATATAATTTTAGTAGGACCCTTATATGGGCACTAGGTCTAAACATGGACCGATGTTCACCAAAATCAATAGGCTTCGTCCTTGGGCCGACATAAGTCGGTGTACCAAATTTCATCAAAAAATATTAATATTTGCGACCTACAGCGTATAAACAATATAATTTTGGTAGGACCCTTATATGGGCACAAGGTCTAAACATGGACCGATGTTCACCAAAATTAATAGGCTTCGTCCTTGGGCCAACGTAGGTCTGTGTACCAAATTTCATCAAAATATCTTAATATTTGCGACCTGCAGCGTATAAACCATATAATTTTAGTAGGACCCTTATATGGGCACTAGGTCTAAACATGGACCGATGTTCACCAAAATCAATAGGCTTCGTCCTTGGGCCGACGTAAGTCGGTGTACCATATTTCATCAAAATATCTTAATATTTGCGACCTGCAGCGTATAAACAATATAATTTTGGTAGGACCCTTATATGGGCACTAGGTCTAAACATGGACCGATGTTTACCAAAATCAATAGGCGACATAAGTCGGTGTACCAAGTTTCATCAAAATATCTTAATATTTGCGACCTGTAGAGTGCGCACAAGAATGCATGGACAGACAGAAGGACGGACATCGTTAAATCGAAATAAAAAAAAATTCTGAGCCGATCGCTATACTACAAGGTGGGTCTAGGACCAATATTTTTTGGTGTTACAAACATCAGCACAAACTTATAATACCCTGACCACATAGTGGTGTAGGGTATAAAAATGTGTTATTTACATCTCTAGCGGGATCCCGGTAATTCAAAATAAATGTCCCGCTTTCCCGGGAAATTAAAAAGTGCGGGATTTTGCATTCCCTACTTGTAGTGTACAACAGTTATGGCGAATTTCACTCAAATCGGAGATGGTAAATCCGAATGGTGTGTTGAGTTGATATGTTTTCACCCATATAGAATAATTTCATTTGAAATGTGTCTAATTTCAAATGACAAAAAGAAATTTCATTTTAAAATTTCGCATTTTAAAATACAAAATTCCGATTTTATTGAAATTTTTTTATATAAAAATAAACGACCTTACTATTTAAAATTTCCAAATGCCCAAGTAAAAAAAATGATATGGAGCCATATGAAGTTATATTTAATTATATATAATCTTTTATGTAATTAGATATAATTATATCCGAAAAATGAGAACGTCTTATTGTGTCATATTGTATCGAATTGTATACAATTTGGTACAATTTGATACAATTTTATGCAATTCGATACAATTGTATCCGAATTTTGTCCTCATCCAATTACATCAAATTATATCTTTTTGTATAAAATTATATAAAATGTTATAAAAGTGGATATAGTTTGATACAAATATATCTAAATATTGACCTTATACTTTTTATCATATTATTTAGGACCATATCTAACAATATACAAAAATTAATTTTTTAAATAAAAAAAATTTTTAATTACTTGTAATTGTTCTTTTTTGAATTGCAAATACAAATAATATGTAATTGTAGATGAGTTTTTTTCAATTACAATTACATGTAATTGTGGAATTGCATGTGTAATTAATTACAAAATGTAATGGTTAACCCCAGGTCTGCTGGAGATCTTATAATTTCGATAAATCTTCCATTACTTTTATCCAGATTTATCATGACAGTGCAGTAAATATGAAAAATTTTTTCTTTTAATTTAGTAATTTTAAAATAAAGTTAACAACACTGAAATTTTAAAGTTAATAGGATTATGATATACAACCAAGATATAAGAAATCAGTCAAGTGTACGTTATAGTATAGAGAATTTCGTAATAAAGCTTCAGTGTTGTTAATGTTTTGGGTGCGTAAGCCATTTTTGAGTCATGCTCCTAAACAAAAACAAATTACTCACGCACCAGCATTTCGTTTCTTACTCAGCACACATGAGTATATTAAAAACTTACAATCAGAAAATTCTCACGCAAAACAGTAAAAATTACTAAAAACATATGATGTAAAAAATAAACTCACACACGAATCATGCACGGGTTATTCTTACTCACGCTCACGCACGAATCACATAAGTAGTAATTACTACGTGTCACGCGCCAATCCCTAGTAATTACTAAATCTAAAACTAGTTCAAAACGAGTAAAAAGGTTAAAGTCGGGCATGCCGACTATACAATACCCTACACCAGTCTGGTTAAAAGCCAACTAATGTTTGGATCCGAAATTCGAATGGGTTAAAATGGGGCTTGTGTCAAAATTTTCTATAATGTGAGTCAGCGCACCAAATTTCATTAAAATATCTTAATATTTGCGACCTGCAGTTTGTAACCAAGCCAATTTTGGGGGGACCCTTATATGGGCACTAGGTCTAAACATGGACCGATGTTCACCAAAATCAATAAGCTTCGTCCTTGGGCCAAAATAGGTCTGTGTACCAAATTTCATCAAAATATATTAATATTTGCGACCTGCAGCGTATAAACAATATAATTTTGGGGGGACCCTTATATGGGCACTAGGTCTAAACATAGACCGATGTTCACCAAAATCAATAGGCTTCGTCCTTGGGCTGATATAGGTCGGTATACCAAATTTCATCAAAATATCTTAATATTTGCGACCTGCAGCGTATAAACCATATAATTTTAGTAGGACCCTTATATGGGCACTAGGTCTAAACAAGAACCGATGTTCACCAAAATCAATAGGCTTCGTCCTTGGGCCGACAATAGTCGGTGTACCATATTTCATCAAAATATCTTAATATCTGCGACCTGCAGCGTCTAAACAATATAATTTTGGTAGGACCCTTATATGGGCACTAGGTCTAAACATGGACCGATGTTCACCAAAATCAATAGGCGTCGTCCTTGGGCCGACATAAGTCGGTGTACCAAGTTTCATCAAAATATCTTAATATTTGCGACCTGTAGAGTGCGCACAAGAATGCATGGACAGACAGACAGACGGACGGACGGAGAGACGGACATCGTTAAATCGAAATAAAAAAAATTCTGAGCCGATCGGTATACTATAAGGTGGGTCTAGGACCCAATATTTTTTGGTGTTACAAACATCAGCACAAACTTATAATACCCTGACCTGACATAGTGGTGTAGGGTATAATCATTGATAACATGGAACCAAATATAATATAATACGGTTTTATATGGACCTTATATATTTTTATATAAAATCACTTTGAAAAAATTGCATATGTGGGATAATATATAATTATAGATGATCTTATAAAGAACGTTATAAGTTATATATGGGTTCATATTCGTCAATATATAATCATAACTAACACAAATTATAAAATATTTCTTATATGCATCCACATATAGTTTTATATTATTATGTATAGTGTCATTCTAAATTATATATAAAGGTATATGTAATTATATCTTTTATATGTTACTTTATGTACTTATATATAGCACATACATATATATGTAGGCCAGTATGTAATAATATAAAATCACATATGTCTCCATATTAAAACCTTTGAGGAAAAAATATCTAATATATGACTATATAAAAGAATATATGCTTGAATTTAAAAGCATATTTGGCCATATGTAACTATAAGTTACTATATGCAATTACATAAAATAATATATGATTATATCAAAACTTTTTTACTCGGGTGTATATTTTTCTTAAAGTTGACTTTAGTGAAAATTTTGGGTGGCAGTATGCTTTGACCTAGTTTATTTTTGGAGGATTCTGATTGCCCGAGTAAAAAAAATTATATATAATCATATGTAGCATATATTACAATATATAGTTAGACAAGTCGTTATGTATATCTATATATAATTATATATGACGTCTTTTTCCAAAATTTTTCCTTATATAATGCCATATATAATTTCATCTAAATAGATATTGGCCTTTATAATATTAGATATGGTATATATGATTATATATTACATAGCATGGCTGATCTTATTGCATATATAGTTGTATATAGAGCTATATCTTAATATATATGGCGGCATTTTAGGAATGTATCATTATATATGGTATCATTTAAACAATATATAACTATATATAGTGACAGTTAATCTATATATTATCATATATGGTGGCATTTAAACAATATATGGTCATATATGGTACCTCATGAACAAAATCTTTAATACAGTTGCAGATATCTCTATATATAAAAGAATAACGTGACTGACTGAATGACTGACTGACTGAATGACTGACTGACTGACTGACTCAACATCGCCCAGCCCAAACCGCTGAAGCTAGGAAGTTGAAATTTGGTATGTAGGTTCCTCTTTCGGCGTAGACGTCCGCTAAGACGGGATTTTTGGAAATTCCTACCGGAACGGGCAAAAAGGGGAAAAGTCTCCCTTTTGGCGGCCTGCCAAAACCCCTTTGGCTAGAAAGCTGAAATTTAAGATATGTGTTCCTTGGAGTATGGGCTAACTTTTATGGAAAGTACTTTCTGGAATTTTGGACAGGGACGTTGTAAAAATGGGAAAAAGGCCCCCCTTGACGGCCTGCCCAAACCGCTGAAGGTAGGAAGTTGAAATTTGGTATAAAGGTTCCTCCACTATCGTAGACATCCACCAAGACGGGAGTTTTGGAAATTTTTACAGGGACGGGCAAAAACGCGGAAAAAGTCTCCCCCTTGACGGCCTGCTGCAACTGCTGGAGCTATGAAGTTGAAATTTGGTATGTAGGTTCCTCGACCGGTGTAGACGTCCGTTGAGACGGCATTTTTGGAAATTCTTATCGGGAGGGGCAAAAAGGGGACAAAAAAAGTACCTTTTTCCAAAAAAGTACCTTTTTCCCAAAAAAGTACCTTTTTCCAAAAAAAGTACCTTTTTCCAAAAAAAGTACCTTTTTCCAAAAAAGTACCTTTTTCCAAAAAAGTACCTTTTTCAAAAAAAGTACCTTTTTCCAAAAAAAATTCCTTTTTGCAAAAAAGTACCTTTTTCCAAAAAAAGTACCTTTTTCCAAAAAAGTACCTTTTTCCAAAAAAAGTACCTTTTTCCAGAAAAAGTACCTTTTTCCAAAAAAAGTACGTTTTTCCAAAAAAAAGTACCTTTTTCCAAAAAAAAAGGTACCTTTTTCCAAAAAAAGTACGTTTTTCCAAAAAAAAGTACCTTTTTCCAAAAAAAGTACCCATTTCCAAAAAAAAGTACCTTTTTCCAAAAAAAGTACCTTTTTCCAAAAAAAGGACCTTTTTCCAAAAAAGTACCTTTTTCCAAAAAAAGTACCTTTTTCCAAAAAAAGTACCTTTTTCCAAAAAAAGTACCTCTTTCCAAAAAAAGCACCTTTTTCAAAAAAAAGTACCTTTTTCCAAAAAAGTACCTTTTTCCAAAAAAGTACCTTTTTCAAAAAAAGTACCTTTTTCCAAAAAAAATTCCTTTTTGCTAAAAAAGTACCTTTTTCCAAAAAAAGTACCTTTTTCCAAAAAAAGTACGTTTTTCCAAAAAAAAAGTACCTTTTTCCAAAAAAAGTACCCATTTCCAAAAAAAAGTACCTTTTTCCAAAAAAAGTACCTTTTTCCAAAAAAAGTACATTTTTCCAAAAAAAGTACCTTTTTCCAAAAAAAGTACCTTTTTCCAAAAAAAGTACCTTTTTCCAAAAAAAGTACCTTTTTCCAAAAAAGTACCTTTTTCCAAAAAAAAGTACCTTTTCCCGAAAAAAGTACCTTTTTCCAAAAAAAGTACCTTTTTCCAAAAAATGTACCTTTTTCAAAAAAAAAATTCCTTTTTCCAAAAAAGTATCATTTTCCAAAAAAAAGTACCTTTTTCCAAAAAAAGTACCTTTTTCCAAAAAAAGTACCTTTTTCCAAAAAAAGTACCTTTTTCCAAAAAAAGTACCTCTTTCCAAAAAAAGTAACTTTTTCAAAAAAAAGTACCTTTTTCCAAAAAAGTACCTTTTTCCAAAAAAGTACCTTTTTCAAAAAAAGTACCTTTTTCCAAAAAAAATTCCTTTTTGCAAAAAAAGTACCTTTTTCCAAAAAAGTACCTTTTTCCAAAAAAAGTACCTTTTTCCAAAAAAAGTACCTTTTTCCAAAAAAAGTACGTTTTTCCAAAAAAAAGTACCTTTTTCCAAAAAAAGTACCTTTTTCCAAAAAAAAGTACCTTTTTCCAAAAAAAGTACCCATTTCCAAAAAAAAGTACCTTTTTCCAAAAAAAGTACCTTTTTCCAAAAAAAGTACCTTTTTCCAAAAAAAGTACCTCTTTCCAAAAAAAGTACCCATTTCCAAAAAAAAGTACCTTTTTCCAAAAAAAGTACCTTTTTCCAAAAAAAGTACCTTTTTCCAAAAAAAGTACGTTTTTCCAAAAAAAAAGTACCTTTTTCCAAAAAAAGTACCCATTTCCAAAAAAAAGTACCTTTTTCCAAAAAAAGTACCTTTTTCCAAAAAAAGTACCTTTTTCCAAAAAAAGTACCTTTTTCCAAAAAAAGTACCTTTTTCCAAAAAAAGTACCTCTTTCCAAAAAAAGTACCTTTTTCCAAAAAAAGTACCTTTTTTCAAAAAAAGTACCTTTTTCCAAAAAAGTACCTTTTTCCAAAAAAGTACCTTTTTCCAAAAAAGTACCTTTTTCCAAAAAAAAGTACCTTTTCCCGAAAAAAGTACCTTTTTCCAAAAAAGTACCTTTTTCCAAAAAATGTACCTTTTTCCAAAAAAAAATTCCTTTTTCCAAAAAAGTATAATTTTCCAAAAAAAAGTACCTTTTTCCAAAAAAAGTACCTTTTTCCAAAAAATGTACATTTTTCCAAAAAAAGTACCTTTTTTCGAAAAAAGTACCTTTTTCCAAAAAAAGTACCTTTTTCCAAAAAAAGTACCTTTTACCAAAAAAAAATTCCTTTTTCCAAAAAAGTACCTTTTTCCAAAAAAAGTACCTTTTTCCAAAAAAAGTACATTTTTCCAAAAAAAAGTACCTTTTTTAAAAAAAGTACATTTTTCCAAAAAATTTACCGTTTTCTAAAAAAATGAACCTTTTCCAAAAAAAAAGTACCTTTTCCCAAAAAACATAAATTTTTCAAAAAAAAAATACCTTTTTCAAAATAAAGTACCTTTATTTCCTTTTCCCAAAAAACATAAATTTTTTCAAAAAAATACCTTTTTCAAAAAAAGTACCTTTTCCAAAAAAAAGTACCTTTTTCTAAAAACATGTTCCTTTTCCAAAAGAAGTACCTTTTCCAAAAAAGTACCTTTTTCCAAAAAATATAAATTTTTCCAAAAAAAAACACCTTATTAAAAAAAATACCTTTTCCAAAAAAAGTAAAAATAAAGTACTTTGTAAAAATAAAGTATCTTTTTCCAAAAAATTTCGTTTTTCCAAAAAGTACCATTTAAAATAATATATAATTTCAAAAAAACTACTTTTTTCCCTCCCCCACGGATATCTCCACTAAAACAAGGTTTCTTGATATTCGGCATAGACGTGCGCTAAGACGGGATTTTTGGAAATTCCTACCGGAACGGGCAAAAAGGGGAAAAGTCTCCACATAAACAGTCTCACAAATTGGAAAAGTGCCTGCCCAAACCACTGGAGGTAAGAAGTTGAAATTTGGTATAAAGGTTCCTCCACTGTAGTAGACATCGACTAAGTTTGTATTTTTGGAATTCCCTACAGGATATCCCAAAAGGAAACTCGGTATGTGAGTTCCTCCTTCTGTGTAGGCGTCCGCTTAGACGGAATTTTTGAAATTTCTATCGGGAGGGGAAATAAGGTAAAAGTCTCCTCCTGACGGCTTGCCCAATCCCTTTTGGCCAACCTAAAATTTTAAATATGTATTCCTTGGAGTAGGACTAACTCACCGGCAACGTAATTTTTCTATTTTGGAACAGGAACATAGTAAAAATGGTGGTTGAAAGGGAAAAATGTCCCCACTAACGGCCTGCCAAACCGCTTAGGCAATGCAATTGAAATTTGGTATGAATGTTCCTCATCCGTCGCAGATAGCCGCGAAGATGGAATTTTTGTAAATTCCTAAAGGGAGGGGCAAAAAGAAGAAAAGCCTCACCTTGGGGGCCGGTAAAAACCCCTTCGGCTAGAAACCTGAAGATTAAAATGTGGGTCCCTGGAGTAAGGGCTAACTTATTAGAAAGATACTTTTTTGAATTTTGGACAGGGTCGTTATAAAATGGGGGCTCAAAAAGGGAAAGTTGCCCCTTAACGACCTGTCCAAACTGCTGGAACTAGGAAGCTGAAATTCGGTACTTTGGTTCCTCTTCCAGCCTAATTCCAACCGGGAGGGACAAAAAAAGAAAAAGTGTCCCCCTTGACAGCCTGCTCAAACTGCTAGAACTAGGAAGCTGAAATTCCCTGTCGATGGATTTTCGGAAATTCCTACCGAGAGGGGCACAAATAGTAAAAGTTGGCTAGAAACCTGAAATGTAAAACATATGTTACTTGGAGTATGGGCTTTTTGGACCGGGAAGGTGCTTTTTGGACAGGGACTTTGCAAAAATGGCGATTAATGAAGCGAAAAGTGCCGCTTAAAGGCCTGCCCAAACCGCTGGAGGTAGGAAGTTGAAATTTGGTATTAAAGTTCCTCTTCTATTATAGACATCCGCTAAGATGAGATTTTTGGAAATTTCTACAGGTAGGGTAAAAAACAGGAAAAGTCTCCCCCTTAACGGCCTGGCCAAACTGCTGGAACAAGGGAGCTTAAATTCGGTATTTGGGTTCCTTCTCCAACGTTGACGTCCCCTAAGATGGTATTTTTGGAAATTCATACCGGGAGGGGTAAAAAGGGAAAAAACTTCCCCCTTGACGGCCTGGCCAAACTGCTGGATATAGAGACCTAAAATTATGGATGTAGTAGGTTCCTCCTCCAACGCAGACGTCCTCGAAGACGGACTTTTTGGAAATTCCTACCGGGAGGGGTAAAAACGGAATAATTCTCCCCCTTGATGGCCTAACCGAACCCTTCGGCTAGAAACCTGTAATATATAGTATGTTTTCCTTGGAGTATGGGCTAACTTATCGACAAGGCATTTCTAGGACTTTGGACAGGAACGTGGTAAAAATGGTGGTTCAAAAGGGGAAAATTGCCCCCCCCCCCCCCTTAACGTCTGCGTCTTTAGCTAGAAACCTAAAACTTAAGGAACAAGTGTATATGAAACACTAAAATTAAGAAACTAAATAGGAAACGAGTGGAATGAAACACTACACAAGTGGAATGAAATGGATATAAACGTTGAACGAGTAGAATTGAAATTATAGAGAATGCAAATGGATTGGAAGAGGGAATTACCTGTTCAAACACTATCCACGGAATATGAAACTTAGCATAGAAACTTACTCTCCAAAAAGTTAAACAAATTTTCTAAAAGAGCAAAAACCTTAGAAAAGGAATGGAACTTATATATTCCGATATTTAAACTTCATGTAACGAAGCATCGGTGGAAGAAACCGACGCAGTAAATTTTCCAACTGAATTTGTGAATTTACTTGAATTGCCAGGTCTACCTTTACATAAACTGGAATTAAAAAAAAAAACTTTAAGACACGCTAACAACGTAGCGGGCTTTGCCCGCTATTTTTAATATTATAAAATGCTTTCCAACCCTGCTTTACGTTATTTATTTTCATTCAAAACACAAATGAACAAAACTACTTACGGGTCTATCTACCTAAGTTCGCACTTTACCAAATTATCTTAACATACACACGTATATTGCAATTTATTATGGATTCATTACTAACAATCCACTTTCATGAGAAAAAGTGATCAAATATTTATTTATTTTAAACCCATTGTTGTGCAGAATTATTTATTTGTGGTGGCTGGGTGAAGGCTTTAAATAAAAAAAAGAATTTAATAAAAATTGTGGGGGGCACAGCCCCCCCTCCTTAACCTTTAAGGCACGCTAACAACGTAGCGGGCTGCGCCCGCTAGTGATAATATATGCTACTAAATACAGTGCCATATATATTTATATATGGTGTTATTTAAGCAATATATTAGCATATATGGTGCCATTTAAACCATATATTATTATATATGGTGCCATTTAAACAATATATGGCCATATATGGTATCTCATGATCAAAATTTTTAATACAGTTCCAGATATGATAATATTAAATATGTTTCATATATGTCCATATATGAACATATACTTAGGTGTTACCACATTTTTCGGATCCATACATATATGGTTGAACCATAAATGTTCATATATGGTCATTTTTCACCGGGTGTATAAATATACAGTTTCATCCGAAGAATGGCCCGATATATTTTTATCAATTGTTTATCAATTTTTATCTAATTGTATCAGTTTAGGTCTGATCTGATTAAATTATGTGTTAATCAGATGAAATTGTATCCGATTTTTGACCTGATACAATTTTATCGGTTTATATGTAATAGTGTCAGGTTTGATCGTAATTGGTTCAATTTTATATAAATAAAATATAATTGTATCCGACATTTACCTTATACAATTGTATCAAAGTTTTAAACTGATATCAGGTAAAAATTGGGATATAACTATATAATTTTCTGTACAAATATATCTATTTGGACCTAAACTGATACCATGTGACATGAACCAATAAAATTGTATCAGGTCAAAAATCAGATTCAATTTCATCTGATTAATACATAACTTAATCAGGTCAGATCTAAACTGATACAATTAGATAAAAACTGATAAAAAACTGATACAATTTTATCGGGCCATTTTTCGGATCAAATGGTACATGGATCACTCTAAGTTATATATTACCATATCAAGCTCCATATTAATTTTTTTTAATAGGGAACATATCATATATGGTGCCATTTAAACAGTATATTGTCATATATGGTGCCATTTAAACAATATATGGTCATATATGTTAACTCAACTACAATATTAACTGTATTTCAGAAGCTATTAATTGTATTTCAGAAATTTTAAATGTATTTCAGAAATTATTAATTGTATTTCAGAAATAATCAAATCTATTTCAAAACTTGGTGATTGTTTATCATAGTTAATAGAGACAAATTTCTAAATTACATTTCATAATTTCTGAAATACAATTGATAATTTCTGAAATACAGTTTGATAATTTCTGAAGTACGGTTGTGAATTTCGGAAATACAATTAATAATTTCTGAGAAAACTGAAATTCAATTGATAAAACTGAAATTCAATTGACTAGTTCTGAAATACAATTCATAAATCTGAAAAATAATTGATAAGTTCTGAAATACAATTGATAAAACTGAAATTCAATTTATTATTTCTGAAATACAATTGATAAATCTTAAAAACAATTGATACAATTGGAAATGGTGTAGAGCGTTAAAAGGATGTAAATAAAATTATTTTTTTAAAAAAATTCAATTTAATAAAAAAGAATATAATTTTATAAAAACATTTATAGAAAATAAAATTATAATTTTATAAAAAGAAATTCATTTTATAAAAAAAGAAATGCATAGCCGTGAACGGTATCGAACTCGAGACCTTCTGAGTTTAAACCTTATTTTAACAAAATATTGTAATTTTTATAAAATCAGTGCTTTGCCAGTGTATTATTTTTTGAATTGTTGTCAATATCTGTCTGGATCTTATTTAATCCCAAATAAATGGAGATCTTACGTAGTACCCAAATATAATGCAGGATCTAATTTTATCTGTCATTTTTCTGGATAGTTTTAGATGTCAATCCCCAAATATATTGCCGTTTCTAATTCGATCTGCCATTTTAATACTGAAATAAATTGCTGGATCTAATTCGATCTGCAATTTATGGGATAAATTAAGATCTTACCAAATCCCCAAATATATCAATAGATTTAATTTCATCTGCAATTTATCGGAAAAGTTAAGATCTTACGCAATCCCGAAATATATTACTGGATCGTATTTGATCTGTCATTTTTTGGATAAATTTAGATTTTACTTAATCTCCAAATATATTGCTGGATCTAATTCGATCTGCCATTTTTCGGATCAAATTAGATCTAAGTTTATCCACAAATATATTGCTGGATCTAATTCGATGTGGCATTTTTCGGATAAATTTACATCCAAGTTTATCCCTAAATATATTGCTGGATCTAATTCGATCTGCCACTTTTTCGGATCAAATTAGATCTAAGTTTATCCACAAATATATTGCTGGATCTAATTCGATCTGCCAAAATTGAGATCAAATTAGATTTAAGTTTATCTACAATTATATAGCTGGATCTAATTCGATCCGCCATTTTTCGGATCAAATTAGATCTAAGTTTATCCGCAAATATATAGCTGGATCCGCCATTTTCGGATCAAATTAGATCTAGAGTTATCCCCAAAGATATCATTGGACCTCCCAATTTTGAGATATAACTTGATCTTAGTTTACCCCCATATATACAATTGGATCTAATACGATATGATTGGATACACCCAATTTTGAGATCTAATTGGATCAGCTAGATATTACAGCAGATCTTAAACAATATCAAATTGGATATGATAAGTTATTGCGCGAGATCAATTTTTTTTACTCGGGTGGTTAATTTTTTTTAAAACCGATCAAAATATTTGAAAATGTAAATACTTTTTAAGGATTTTCATACACAAAATGAAAAATCTAATTGAAATATAAATTGCTCAAGTATTAGTTAATTCTGGCTCTTCTGATTACAAAACATACATTGTATAGGCTGTGATTGAAAAAACAAAACTTCAATTAGCCACACTAAGCGCTATGCCGACCGTGGTGTATATTGTTAAGAGGTGATGCTAGTCATAGCCTGTGCAGAGGGCTGCCGGTTCAATCCCCCGTCATGGCAATACATATAGAGACAAATTAACAATTAAAAATTACTTTGATCAGTTGACACATAAACTAACCACTGACGAGTCTTTGGGTGAGACGAAACTGCGGCAGTCTGGTGATTCCCTTGCGTCTGCTAAATTTTTCAATAAAAAATGTTTTCTTCTTCCTATAAATCAACTCTAGAAAAATTCTTTAGTAATTAGTTATAATATTAATTACGATTGTCCTATGCGACGGTTACAAAGACTTTTCTGAAAAACCGTATGTTTCAAAATAAAGTCGACTTTAAAAGTAAAATACTTTTTGAGGTAAGAGTAAGAGTAAGTAAGAGCCAAAAAGTTTAAATTTTATTTTGAATTTTTTTTTATTAAAATAGCAGAATTTCTAAATTTGAAATGGAAAATGCTAATATCTTTTAGAATTTTCTCATTTCGAAATTAAAAATATAAATTTTTATTCAAATTTTTTCAATTTTATAAGAAAAACTATTTTTCTTCAATTTTAAGATCAAATATGACAAATTCCAAATAGAATTCAGAATAAATTTCACTTGAAATTCTCCAAATTTCATTCGGAAAGAAATGGCGGAGTTCTTTTCTAGTTTTCTCCAAAGGATCGTATTGAACCAGTGGGTTTCTATCAGAGCTTTGAAGAATTAATTCTTTTTTGAATGAATTCACTACCAATCGAATTCAATTTTCTCTAGAATTGAATGAATTCCTTTTCTTAAGTAATTCACTGAATTCGTTCAACTGAACGCGTTCATCAAATAATAAATTCAAAGAATTAATTCCTTTGCAATAGTTCTCTTTATTAAATCAAATGAATTAATTCAATGGTGAACGCGTTCAATTTTATAAATCGAACGGAAAAAAAACTGAATTCCTTACTGAATTAATTCACCACAGAATTCGTTCAATTTCATTTTCGTTCAGTGAATTAAAAAAAAAATAAAATTACGTTCAGTGAATTAAAAAAAAATAAATTACGTTCAGTGAATTAAAAAAGAAAAAAAATACGTTCACTGAATTGAAAAAAAAAAATTACGTTCATTTAATCGAAAAACAAAAATTACGTTCGCTGAATTCAAAGCCTGTTTTCTGCCATTCAGTAGAAGAAAACATTGTATTGTAAAAACGTATAAATGAAATACGTCATAGTCAAGCATCTACATTTTACTGGGAAGCATAAGTTTTCAAAATTAATAGTTATTTTTTTTCCGAATTCATCTATATCTGTAAAGTTTTTATTTTTAATAGTAAAAGGCTTTATTTTTTAATCATGTAGGTTGATAAAGTGCATCGGCTTTCTCTAGCACTTAATATATATATGTAATTAGTTTATTTTTACTAGCAAACGCTGTAAAATTGCTAAGTTGCAAATTTTATTTGTAAATAAATGTTTTCTTCTACTGAACGGCAGAAAACAGGCTTTAATTCACTGAACGTAATTTTATTTTTTTTAATTCACTGAACGTAATTTTATTTTTTTTTAATTCACTGAACGTAATTTTATTTTTTTCAATTCACTGAACGAAAATGAAATTGAACGAATTCAGTGGTGAATTAATTCAGTAGGGAATTAATTCACTTTTTTTCCGTTCGATTTATAAAATTGAACGCGTTCACCAGTGAATTAATTCATTTGATTTAATAAAAAGAACTAAAGCAATTGAATTAATTCGTAACAAAATAAATCGAACGAAAACAAATATGAATTAATTCCATTCAATATATGATGCTATGTGAATTAATTCATCGAATTTTTAATTCAGAATTGAAAAATTGAATTAAGGAATTAATTCTTCAAAGCTCTGGTTTCTATACCACTCTTCCTCTGTTAATCTTTACTCTTTATTTTTGTTCGTGAAGTCGGGAAAGAAAACTAAAACAGGTTGGTAAACATTGTAAAAAAATGAGAGATTGAGTGTTTTTTTTACACATTTCCCTATATAAAAAGCATTGAGGTTGAGTGAGTTTTTTCAAATTTTTAAGATTTAAGAGACTCCAATGTTGCCTCAACATCCAAAAAAATTCCGTGCCAACAAACATTAGTCAATGGTGTCAATTTTGGGTGTTTTAAACTAATATTGTTATTTTTTAAAATATAGTTTATTTTAACAAAAACAATGTACCTACATTTAAATTAACAAGAACGGTGAAAATGAATTATATTTATTATTTGTATAATAAAATAAATTATTTACAAAATTTTCAAATAATATTAACAAAAATTAGTAAAAACATAGGTTGAATTATATATTATTTGTATAATAAAATAAATTATTTAAACATTTTTAAAATAATATTAACAAAAATTATTAAAAACAGTAGTTGCAAAAAATTTACTACACACATTAAAAAACCCCTAAATGGAAAATCAAACTTGATAACACTGATCAAAGAAGTTTTTTTCAAAAGCAAAAAATGAGAAAATGTTTCCCAAAATGCTCTTCCAACTCATTTTTTCTCTTAACAACATTATCAACATGTTTTCTTAGCCTTTCCCAAGTTCGCCATACAACAACAAAATTTAGTGAGGACGGTAGTCTCTCTATAGATTTATACTTGTTGATTGACAGTGTTGCCAACTCTTGAAGGCATGAAAGCACCGTGAGCATTGTGAAAACGGGTAAAAAGGGTAAAAATTTACCAAAAATGGGGTAAAAAAGCACGATAATAATTTTTTGAAAAATTTAAGTCCAGAATTTAAAAACACATTTTAGTTTTGTAAAATCGTGTAAAAAAGGTTAAAAAATAATTAAAAAGGGGGTAAAAAAGCACCAAACTAATATTTAAAAATTTTGAAGTTTAAATATAACGAAGTTACTGTTTAAAATTGTACTACAAACACTGGAAAAATGTATTTTTTGTATAGTTCGTATTATTTTTTCAACTTTGACAGAAAATTGAAGAAAAATTAAAAAAAACGCGAACAAATACCAAAAATATAAACTGTACAAAAAGCACTAAAAGCACTGCCAAAAATTTGAAAAAGCACTGTAAATACCCGCTTTTTTAAACGGGTATTTGTAAAAAATCACCGGGTACGGGAAGGAAAAAAGCACCAAAAAATACCCGAAAAGCACTGAAATGGCAACACTGTTGATTGAACTTATTCCAGTCAGTCTCTTGGAAATGGTGAGCATACATACATGTTGTTATTGTAGAGTATACAGTTATGTTCCTAATCTCTTTTGAAATACTCTTCAATTTCTGATTGCATGCGAGTAATTGACTAAAGTTAAATTCTGTACTTCCTCCCAACATGCAAAGCTGTTTGACTTTAAAAGACCGAGTGTTGGTGTAGCGTCAAAGCAAAATTGGCCTGTAATTCCTTTTGTTAAAAACGGCAGCTGTCTCCCACGGCCATATCAAAACCGATATAAAAATTTCATTATACAACGTTGATCACGAACCTTTGGGCGTCCGTAAACATTCCGAAAAAAATACTGCAAACATTCCGAAAAAAATACTGCAAAAACAGGAATTTTTTTAATATTAGAAGTAAAAATTTATAACTGGAATATAAAAAAATCAGCTTCTCATAAATAAAGTGAAAATAACAAAAATATTGAAAATAATTTTAAAACTTTTCAGGAAATAAAACCTTTGTGTAGTTCAAAAATAACCTCTGATTTAAATCCTGGTAATCATCTCAATCAAATTTTAAGGCGACGTTTTTCGTAAAATTTACTAAACATTCTTGTATTTATTGATTGCTCCTAGAAGAAAAAGGTCTATGTGAGTGATGTTCTATATATCTGAAACCAACCAAACTAATCCAAATATTGACTTACTCAAATTGTCTATAGCTTTTGAAAGGCTTAAGTCTCGAGATCTATTGTGGTATAATTTTATAGGTTGTGAAATCGTTATTTAAGTACTACAAGCAAGGTTGGTTACCGAAACGAATTACGGTAACGGTATCGGATTTCGTTTGTTTCGGTAACGGTATTTAAGACTGTTTCGGTGAGGGTATACCGTTATTGAAACAGCAATACCGGTACGTACCGGTATTAAAAAACATAGAAAAACTAGTAAAAACATAGCACATTTTTAATTTTAAGTACTGAAAATACAGATTTTAAGCTATAGATTCAATGATGGTAGTTTTAATAACCCATGTGAAAATCGAAATATATATGAGCATACATGATCATACATTGGCTCGTATGTGTGCATAGTTCAATGTATGACCATACATGATCTCATATATTTCCATATATCTTTGGATCCGAAATTTGAGGGTATATGACCGTACATGTTCATATATGACCATATATGGTCACATATGATTCATATATGCTCATATATGATCATATATGGACATATACCTCCATATACCCTCAAATTTCGGATCCAAAGATATATGGAAATATATGAGATCATGTATGGTCATACATTGAAATATGCATGTACGTATATGACTATGTATGCCCATGCATGATCACATACGAGCCAATGTATGATCATGTATGCTCATATATATTTCGATTTTCACATGGGAAGTAAAATTATTATATAATCTCTATATATAAAAGAATAACGTGACTGACTGACTGACTGACTCAACATCGCCCAGCCCAAACCGCTGAAGCTAGGAAGTTGAAATTTGGTATGTAGGTTCCTCTTTCGGGGTAGACGTCCACTAAGACGGGATTTTTGGAAATTCCTACCGGAACGGGCAAAAAGGGGGAAAGTGTCCCCCTTGACGGCCTGCCAAAACCCCTTTGGCTAGAAAGCTGAAATTTAAGATATGTGTTCCTTGGAGTAGGGGCTAACTTTTCTGGAAAGTACTTTCTAGAATTTTGGACAGGGACGTTGTAAAAATGGGGGTTAAAAAGGGGAAAAAGGCCCCCCTTGACGGCCTGCCCAAACCGCTGGAGGTAGGAAGTTGAAATTTGGTATGTAGGTTCCTCCACTATCGTAGACATCCACCAAGACGGGAGTTTTGGAAATTTTTACAGGGACGGGCAAAAAGGGGACAAAGTCTCCCCCTTGACGGCCTGCTCAAACTGCTGGAGCTATGAAGTTGAAATTTGGTATGTAGGTTCCTCGACCGGTGTAGACGTCCGTTGAGACAGCATTTTTGGAAATTCTTATCTTGAGGGGGCAAAAAGGGGACAAAAAAAGTACCTTTTTCCAAAAAAGTACCTTTTCCCAAAAAAAGTACCTTTTCCCAAAAAAAGTACCTTTTTCCCAAAAAAGTACCTTTTTTCCAAAAAAAAGTACCTTTTTCAAAAAAAAGTACCTTTTTCCAAAAAAAGTACCTATTTCCAAAAAAAGTACCTTTATCCGAAAAAAGTACCTTTTTCCAAAAAAAGTACCTTTTTCCAAAAAAAGTACCTTATTCCAAAAAAAAAGTACCTTTTTCCAAAAAAAGTACCTTTTTCCAAAAAAAATTCCTTTTTCCAAAAAAAGTACCTTTTTCCAAAAAAAAGTACCTTTTTCCAAAAAAAGTACCTTTTTCCAAAAAAAGTACCTTTTTCCAAAAAAAGTACCTTTTTCCAAAAAAAGTACATTTTTCCAAAAAAGTACCCTTTTCCAAAAAAAGGACCTTTTTCCAAAAAAGTACCTTTTTTCAAAAAAAGTACCTTTTTTCAAAAAAAGTACCTTTTTTCAAAAAAAGTAGCTTTTTTCCAAAAAAAGTACCTTTTTCCAAAAAAAAGTACCTTTTTCCAAAAAAAGTACCTTTTCCCGAAAAAAGTACCTTTTTCCAAAAAAAGTACCTTTTTCCAAAAAAAGTACCTTTTTCCAAAAAAAAGTACCTTTTTCCAAAAAAAAATCCTTTTTTCCAAAAAAAGTACCTTTTTCCAAAAAAAGTACCTTTTTAAAAAAAGTACCTTTTTCCAAAAAAAGTACCTTTTTCCAAAAAAAAGTACCTTTTTTAAAAAAAAAGTAGCTTTTTCCAAAAAAAGTACCTATTTCCAAAAAAGGTACCTTTTTCCGAAAAAAGTACCTTTTTCCCAAAAAAGTACCTTTTTTCCAAAAAAAAGTACCTTTTTCAAAAAAAAGTACCTTTTTCCAAAAAAAGTACCTATTTCCAAAAAAAGTACCTTTATCCGAAAAAAGTACCTTTTTCCAAAAAAAGTACCTTTTTCCAAAAAAAGTACCTTATTCCAAAAAAAAGTACCTTTTTCCAAAAAAAGTCCTTTTTACAAAAAAAATTCCTTTTTCCAAAAAAAGTACCTTTTTCCAAAAAAAAATACCTTTTTCCAAAAAAAGTACCTTTTTCCAAAAAAAGTACCTTTTTCCAAAAAAAGTACCTTTTTCCAAAAAAAGTACATTTTTCCAAAAAAGTACCCTTTTCCAAAAAAAGGACCTTTTTCCAAAAAAGTACCTTTTTTCAAAAAAAGTACCTTTTTTCAAAAAAAGTACCTTTTTTCCAAAAAAAGTACCTTTTTCCAAAAAAAAGTACCTTTTTCCAAAAAAAGTACCTTTTCCCGAAAAAAGTACCTTTTTCCAAAAAAAGTACCTTTTCCAAAAAAAGTACCTTTTTCCAAAAAATGTCCTTATTCCAAAAAAAGTACCTTTTTCCAAAAAAAATTACCTTTTTCCAAAAAAAGTACCTTTTTCCAAAAAAAATTCCTTTTTCCAAAAAAAGTACCTTTTTCCAAAAAAAAGTACCTTTTTCCAAAAAAAGTACCTTTTTCCAAAAAAAAGTAACTTTTTCCAAAAAAAGTACCTTTTTCCAAAAAAAGTAACTTTTTCCAAAAAAAAGTACCTTTTTCCCAAAAAAGTACCTTTTTCCAAAAAAAGTACCTTTTTCCAAAAAAAGTACCCTTTTCCAAAAAAAAATACCTTTTTCCAAAAAAGTACCTTTTTCCAAAAAAGTACCTTTTTCCAAAAAAAAATACCTTTTTCCAAAAAAAGCACCTTTTTCCAAAAAAAGTACCTTTTTTCAAAAAAAGTACCTTTTTTCAAAAAAAGTACCTTTTTCCAAAAAAAGTACCTTTTTCCAAAAAAAGTACCTTTTTCCAAAAAAAGTACCTTTTCCCGAAAAAAGTACCTTTTTCCAAAAAAAGTACCTTTTTCCAAAAAAGTACCTTTTTCCAAAAAAAAATTCCTTTTTCCAAAAAAATTACCTTTTTTCAAAAAAGTACCTTTTTTAAAAAAAGGACCTTTTTCCAAAAAATGTACCTTTTTCTAAAAAAATAGGTACATTTTTTTTCCAAAAAAAAAAATACCTTTTCCCAAAAAACATACATTTTTCCAAAAAAATAACTTTTTCAAAAAAAGTACCTTTTCCAAAAAAAAGTACTTTTTCCCAAAAAAAAAAATACCTTTTTCTAAAAAAATTTTCCTTTTCCCAAAAAACATACATTTTTTCAAAAAAATACCTTTTTCAAAAAAAGTACCTTTTCCAAAAAAAAGTACCTTTTCCCAAAAAAAAGTACCTTTTTCTAAAAAAATTTTCCTTTTCCAAAAGAAGTACCTTTTCCAAAAAAGTACCTTTTTCCAAAAAACATACATTTTTCCAAAAAAAAAACACCTTTTTAAAAAAAAATACCTTTTCCAAAAAAGTACAAATAAAGTACTTTGTAAAAACAGAGTATCTTTTTACAAAAAATTTCGTTTTTCCAAAAAGTACCATTTAAAATAATATATAATTTCAAAAAAATTACTTTTTTTCCTCCTCCCACGGATATCTCCACTAAAACAAGGTTTCTTGATATTCGGCATAGACGTGCGCTAAGACGGGATTTTTGGAAATTCCTACCGGAACGGGCAAAAAGGGCAAAAGTCTCCCCATTAACAGTCTCACAAATTGGAAAAGTGCCTGCCCAAACCACTGGAGGTAAGAAGTTGAAATTTGGTATAAAGGTTCCTCCACTGTAGTAGACATCAACTAAGTTTGTATTTTTGGAATTCCCTACAGGATATCCCAAAAGGAAACTCGGTATGTGAGTTCCTCCTTCTGTGTAGGCGTCCGCTTAGACGGAATTTTTGAAATTCCTATCGGGAGGGGAAATAAGGTAAAAGTCTCCTCCTGACGGCTTGCCCAATCCCTTTTGGCCAACCTAAAATTTTAAATATGTATTCCTTGGAGTAGGACTAACTCACCGGCAACGTAATTTTTCTATTTTGGAACAGGAACATAGTAAAAATGGTGGTTGAAAGGGAAAAATGTCCCCACTAACGGCCTGCCCAAACCGCTTAGGCAATGCAGTTGAAATTTAGTATGAATGTTCCTCATCCATCGCAGATAGCCGCGAAGATGGAATTTTTGTAAATTCCTAAAGGGAGGGGCAAAAAGAAGAAAAGGCTCACCTTGGGGGCCGGTAAAAACCCCTTCGGCTAGAAACCTGAAGCTTAAAATGTGGGTCCCTGGAGTGAGGGCTAACTTATTAGAAAGATACTTTTTTGAATTTTGGAGAGGGTCGTTATAAAATGGGGGCTCAAAAAGGGAAAGTTGCCCCTTAACGACCTGCCCAAACTGCTGGAACTAGGAAGCTGAAATTCGGTACTTAAGTTCCTCTCAGCCTGCTCAAACTGATGGAACTAGGAAGCTGGAATTCCCTGTCGATGGATTTTCGGAAATTCCTACCGAGAGGGGCACAAATAGTAAAAGTTGGCTAGAAACCTGAAATGTAAAACATATGTTACTTGGAGTATGTGCTCACTTACCGAGAAGGTGCTTTTTGGACAGGGACATTGCAAAAATGGGGATTAATGAAGCGAAAAGTGCCCAAACCGCTGGAGGTAGGAAGTTGAAATTTGGTATTAAAGTTCCTCCTCTATTGTAGACATCCGCTAAGATGAGATTTTTGGAAATTTCTACAGGTAGGGTCAAAAACAGGAAAAGTTTCCCCTTAACGGCCTGGCCAAACTGCTGGAACAAGGGATCTTAAATTGGGTTCCTTCTCCAACGTTGACGTCCCCTAAGATGGTATTTTTGGAAATTCATACCGGGAGGGGTAAAAAGGGAAAAAACTTCCCCCTTGACGGCCTGGCCAAACTGCTGGATATAGAGACCTAAAATTATGTATGTAGTAGGTTCCTCCTCCAACGCAGACGTCCTCTAAGACGAAATTTTTGGAAATTCCTACCGCGAGGGGTAAAAACGGAATAATTCTCCCCCTTGATGGCCTAACCGAACCCTTCGGCTAGAAACCTGTAATATATAATATGTTTTCCTTGGAGTATGGGCTAACTTATCGACAAGGCATTTCTAGGACTTTGGACAGGAAAGTGGTAAAAATGGTGGTTCAAAAGGGGAAAATTGCCCCCCCCCCCTTAACGTCTGCGTCTTTAGCTAGAAACCTAAAACTTAAAGAACAAGTGTATATGAAACACTAAAATTAAGAAACTAAATAGGAAAAACGAGTGGGATTGAAACGCTACACAAGTGGAATGAAATGGATATAAACGTTGAACGAGTGGAATTGAAATTATAGACAATGCAAATGGATTGGAAGAGGAAATTACCTGTTCAAACACTATCCACGGAATATGAAACTTATGTAGCATTGAAACATACTCTCCAAAAAGTTAAACAAATTTTCTAAAAGAGAAAAAACCTTAGAAAAGGAATGGAACTTATATATTCCGATATTTAAACTTCATGTAACGAAGCACCGGTGGAAGAAACCGACGCAGTAAATTTTCCAAGTGAATTTGTGAATTTACTTGAATTGCCAGGTCTACCTTTACATAAACTGGAATTAAAAAAAAAACTTTAAGACACGCAAACAACGTAGCTTTGCCCGCTATTTTTAATAATATAAAATGCTTTCCAACCCTGCTTTACGTTATTTATTTTCATTCAAAACACAAATGAACAAAACTACTTACGGGTCTATCTACCTTAGTTCGCACTTTACCAAATTATCTTAACATACACACGTATATTGCAATTTATTATGGATTCATTACTAACAATCCACTTTCATGAGAAAAAGTGATCAAATATTTATTTATTTTAAACCCATTGTTGTGCAGAATTATTTATTTGTGGTGACTGGGTGAAGGCTTTAAATAAAAAAACTTTAAATAAAAAAACGAATTTAATAAAAATTGTGGGGGGCGCAGCCCCCCGGGGGGGAGGGCGCAGCCCTCCCCCCCTTAACCTTTAAGGCACGCTAACAACGTAGCGGGCTGCGCCCGCTAGTACTATAATATATTATAATATAATTTTTTTTTGTAAAGAAACACTCAAGATTATAAAATAAAAATAAAAAAATTGTAATTTTTATATAAAATAATAAATACCGGTAACTACCCATCAAAAATATGTGTAAGTCATTCAAAACAAACTTTTAAATTGGTTACAATGAAGCGATAAGTGCTCTTTTTCTGTTTTTTTCTTTTTTAATGCATTTGTTTGTAAATTACGAATTTATAAGAGATTCAATTTTTTATCTCTGAAAAACCAAAATAGTTAATATTAATATATTTACATATTTTTTAAGTATTCGTACATATTTTAAAAAATACTTCAATTACAGTTCCCATTGAAAAAGGGAAGGAAATAAAGAATTGGATCCCATTGAATCTCCTGGACTATGATCCAAATATGAATTCTTCTTTTCACTAAATGCAAATACATATATAAAAGTTAAAGCACCGTAAGTTGTTTCAATTTCACGTGAAAAAACTGTTATACTCCATAAAAAAAAATATTTTTTCACGACAATGAGTTTCACGTGAAAATTGTGCAGTCTTTGTTTTCACGCAAATTTAATGTCCAAGACTATTATTTTTCTGGTGAAAAAGTAACATTTTGTGTTTATTGTGGCTGTGTTATAAAATTAAAAAATTGTTAATTTTTATAACTTAAATTGCAATTTAAAGCATTTAAAGTTCAAGTGAAATTTTTCCACGTAAAAAGCAACTTACGGTGCCTAACAATTAAAATGTATTGTTAAGGCTATATGAAGTCGCATTTATCTGTTTTAAATGTCGATATGCTTTAATTGCCACTACGCACAGTGGTTTGAAACAAAAAAAAAAGTGGTAATAAATGTGTATCTTCTAAACTATAAGTCCGATTGCATCAGTATGTATGAGATAATTTTTAAGGAGGACCCAGGCTTTCTGAATTTTGGATTCATGGTTACCCTGTGTTATCACAGGGTGACTTATTGGGCGTCAAAGTAGACCACCTCAAAAGTAAAATAACTTTTGGACCGTGTAGCTCTTTCAATTATTGCCCAATGTGGTTTTATATTTTGGAATGAGCTTGGAGAAACGAAGAAAAAACATGCTTACTTTACTATAATAAATGTTATGGGTTTTAAGTTATTTCATTTCAAAAATAAAAAAACTCATTTTTCTCTTCGACTTCTTTTATTTTTTGGCCGATTGTGAATTCGATATTATAAGGATAATTTTTTAAAAAATACTGACATATAGGCAACAGTTTAGGAAATGAAACTGTGAAAACTTTTTTTAAGTATCTCGAACGATTTAGAGCTGAGAAATTTCCAAAGTCAAACATTTTTCGCTGATCGAAAAAATTGCATTTTTTTTCTCAAAAAGATGCTTTCAATTTTTCACTTTTTACTGAGAAGTTATTTAATAAAAGTTAATGTTTTATTATATATTCGTAGAGAATGGGGTTCTAAGATGCTTTTAATCCAAATTTGAAGTCGGTTCACCCTACGTACAGCATTGATCGAAATTGGTCTAATTTTTATGAGAATTTTTGAGTTTTCGATCATATAACAAAAAAGTCACGCCAATTTTGCTACTTTCTGAAATACAGTTATAATATAGCGCCATATATTCTGTTTAGATTTCAAAAATAAAAAGTAGCGCCAATTCATAAACGAATCCAGAAAACATGATTTTATAAAAAATGGCAAATTTCCAGACACCATTATTTTAATTGCAAAAAAGGATAGTTCGGTTTATTTTTTTTTGAATTATTTTAATTGTTTTACTTGAACAATAAAATAGTCTTTATTGCTGCAAAAAAATCATTCACGTACCTTGGATAGTTTTTAAGATATTGAAAGTCAACTTTCAAAGATGATTTTGTAAAAAATACACTTTTTAGTTTTTTCGTAGATTTTTCCCAGAAGTGTTTAAGGTTTTTTTGAATGCTACTTTTGTGTACGGTTGGTGTTATTGGTCGCCAATAATACAGGCTACTTAATAATGATTTTGTTTCATTAGCAAAACTATGGAATTTATCAGAATTTATACGTTTTTTGCTATTAGTCACCGCTAACAATATTTTAAAACCTTTGATTAAAGTTTCGTCGAGACCTGTTATTTCAGATGTTCTCTCAGGATCTTCAACAAAATGCCTGGCTGTGTTTCCATCATTAGAGCTTCCATAATTAGACCCAACTGTTGCTTAAATTTATTTTGAATTCGTTTCTTTTCCTCCGATCGCATGTTTTGCAAATCTGTGTAATTTTTTACACTTTTATTTTAATTTCCTGGAATTTTCCCATATTTTATATCATATGCTAAATGTAAACAATATTCCATAAATCGTATCCTTGCATGAAGAGGAGATATTCCAAATTTCAAAGCTTCTTCATTAACGACAGTTTCATTGACTATTTCGTGAAACTCTGAGCTTTTCTTTGCGCATATATTACACTTCCAGGTCGATGCGGTATCTGTGACGGCATTGGCTACTTTCCCATCAATCATCGTAAATACTAGTTGAAATGAAATCTTTAGGATACATCCATTTATTTCCACGTACAAAGGAGATAAGTTCGAAATTTCTCACTCTATTTTCTCCACTATGTTTTTTGTTGAGCTTACAGTTTCCTTCACACACTCAAAACGCACTGGCCGACATAAAAACTTAGAACCTGGTGTAAAATTTGTCCATAAGTCTTCGTAATTCTTATTTAATGCGGAGGAAGTTGATGGGGAAGTGTTTTCCTTAAATAACCGCATTCTGAGCGGTACCAAAAATGTTCTAAAAACACTTGAATAATCAACTTCTTCATTGCGTGTAGTTTGTTGTTTGTATTCAGTAAATCCAGACGTTCCGTACTTATTTCTCAATAATCCTAAGCTAGTATTAGAGCTGACGCATCTTCTTCTGTGAAAGATTTTGATGATTTTGGAGTTGAAATACTTTGCACCATACGATTCAAACGCTCGGGAAATGCTGTTGGTAATACGTCTAAAATTTTTCCAGCTTTTTTTTGTTGGTTTTGTATTAAAACTGCTTTGAAGGAATCCTTTATTTCGTTCGAAGAAAAATTTTTAACGATTTCTTCTTGTCTTATTTTTTTTTGTTTTTTGTTGAACATTTTCGTAATCCTTTTCTGGCCGACCTAATTTCTTTCCGCCGATCTCTACATTGAGCTCCATATTTAACCAATCATTATATTTCTCCTTAAACCGTGTCTTTGACATTTTAGCTTCGTATTTCTTTTCATAACTTTTATAAAAATTTTCAATTTTGATATTTCCCTCAGAAGTAATATTTAAACCATACGTGTGATGGATAATATCAACAAGTTTTGCTATTTTTTCCGCACGTAAGGATATATCTCCGAGATTTTGCCAAATGACCCCGCACAAGAAATAATGTTTTAATGTTATCTCCACAGAAATTTCCAGATCTGCTTTTAATTTTCGATTCAGTTCGACTACATTTTGGTTAGGATTTTCTTGAACGGAACGAATAATGGCCCGTTCTGTTCGGTTGTCGAGAATACGAGGGCGGACAAAACGTGCCTTACTTTCATAATTTCCATTTTCTTTGAAATTTTTTATTATCGTTTGTACTGTGGCCTTTTTTAAATTTAATAAATTTCCAATTTCATTAAGAGACTCACCATAATTCCGCAATTTAATGACGGTTTTTCGAATTGGATCCGCAATTTCTTTGTCTTTGCCCATTTTGCTCCGCTACTGACACGTTATGATTTTTATTTTCCAAATATGATCACTTTTTGTGAAAGTACAAGCTCTACCAATGAATTGTACCATATCATCATAAAATTTGTAGCGGAACTTGTAATGATACATAATTTTTTATAGGGGGGTATGTATACTTATGTAACTTTAAAAAATGACAAATTATATGTTTTTTGTAGTTATTTGCTAACAAAAACAACAAAAGTTTTCTAGAATATGATAAAAATGGTTTATGTTTTACTTTAAATAAAAAATGAAAGTAAAAAGAAAGTAAAATCATATTTTCTTCAAGAAAACAGAAATTTGTTTCCCGTATGTATACTTTTGTAACTATGTGTATATTGGAGAATAATTCTCAACAGGTAAACATTTAGTCACGTACAAAGCTATTTTTAACAAAAGGGTTGCGCAAAATATCCTGAGAGTAAATAATCAATCATTAGTTATTTATATTATACTTATAATATGCACCCGTAAAATATTTGTCCCATGTTGAAAAATGTTTTTTTTTTCCTGGGGTGTATATTTTGAATGCAATAATTGTACCTGTCCCAAAATGAAAAATGTTTTTTTTTTAACCTGGGGTGTATGTTTTGAATGCAATAATTATTGCAATTATAATTGTACCTGTTACCAATATTTATACCCTACACCACTATGTGGTCAGGGTATTATAAGTTTGTGCTGATGTTTGTAACACCAAAAAATATTGGTCCTAGACCCACCTTATAGTATACCGATCGGCTCGGAATCTTTTTTTATTTCGATTTAACGATGTCCGTCTGTCCGTCCGTCCATGCATTCTTGTGCGCACTCTACAGGTCGCAAATATTAAGATATTTTGATGAAACTTGGTACACCGACTTATATCGGCCCAAGGACGACGCCTATTGATTTTGGTTCAAATCGGTCCATGTTTAGACCTAGTGCCCATATAAGGGTCCTACCAAAATTATATTGTTTATACGCTGCAGGTCGTAAATATTAAGATATTTTGATGAAATTTGGTACACAGACCTATGTTAGCCCAATAACGCAGCCTATTGATTTTGGTGAACATCGGTCCATGTTTAGACCTAGTGCCCATATAAGGGTCCTACCAAAATTATACTGTTTATACGCTGCAGGTCGCAAATATTAAGATATTTTGATGAAATTTGGTACACAGACCTATATTAGCCCAATAACGCAGCCTATTGATTTTGGTGAACATCGGTCCATGTTTAGACCTAGTGCCCATATAAGGGTCCTACCAAAATTATACTGTTTATACGCTGCAGGTCGCAAATATTAAGATATTTTTATGAAATTTGGTACACAGACCTATGTTGGCCCAATAACGCAGCCTATTGATTTTGGTGAACATCGGTCCATGTTTAGACCTAGTGCCCATATAAGGATCCTACCAAAATTATATTGTTTATACGCTGCAGGTCGCAAATATTAAGATATTTTGATGAAATTTGGTACACCGACCTATGTCAGCTCAAGGATGAAGCCTATTGATTTTGGTTAACACCGGTTCATGTTTAGACCTAGTGCCCATATAAGGGTCCCCCCAAAATTATATTGTTTATACGCTGCAGGTCGCAAATATTAAGATATTTTGATGAAATTTGGTACACAGACCTATGTTGGCCCAAGGACTAAGCCTATTGATTTTGGTGAACATCGGTCCATGTTTAGACCTAGTGCCCATATAAGGGTCCCCCCAAAATTGGCTTGGGGGACCCTTATATGGGCAAACCTACAAACCGCAGGTCGCAAATATTGAGATATTTTAAGGAAATTTGGTGCGCTGACTCACATTATAGAAAATTTTGACATAAGCCCCATTTTAACCTATTCCAATTTCGGATCCAAACATTAGTTGGCTTTTAACCAGACTGGTCGGCATGCCCGACTTTAACCTTTTTACTCGTTTTTATATACTTTTAAGAAATGAATGGAAAGAAAAATATGTCTAGTTTATTGCACTGTTAATTTTTAAGTAACATTCAAAAAAACCTTAAACACTTCTGGGAAAAATCTAATAAAAAACTAAAAAGTGTATTTTTTTACAAAATCATCTTTGAAAGTTGACTTTCAATATCTTAAAAACTATCCAAGGTACGTGAATGCTTTTTTGCAGCAATATAGACTATTTTATTCTTCATGTAAAACAATTAAAATAATTTTAAAAAATAAACTCAACCATCCTTCTTTTGCAATTAAAGTTATGGTGTATGGAAATTGCCATTTTTTATAAAATCATGTTTTCTGGATTCGTTTATGAATTGGCGCTACTTTTTATTTTTGAAATCTAAACAGAGTATATAGCGCTATATAACTGTATTTCAGAAAGTAGCAAAATCGGCGTGACTTTTTTGTGGTATGATCGAAAACTCAAAAATTCTCATAAAAATTAGACCAATTTCGGTCAATGCTGTACGTAGGGTGAATGCTCTACCGACTTCAAATTTGGATTAAAAGCATCTTAGAACCCCATTTTCTACGAATAAAAATGCAATTTTTTCGATCAACGAAATATGTTTGACTTTGGAAATTTCTCAACACTAAATGCTTCCAGATACTTAAAAAAGGTTTTCACAGTTTCATTTCTTAAACTGTTGCCTATATGTCAGTATTTTTTAAAAAATTATCGTTATAATATCGAATTTACAATCGGCCAAACACTAAAAAAAGTCGAAGAGAAAAATGAGTTTTTGTTTTTGAAATGAAATAAGTTAAAACCCATAACAGTTATTATAGTAAAGTAAGCATGTTTTTTCTTCGTTTCTCCAAGCTTATTCCAAAATATAAAAAAACCATATTGGGCAATAATTGAAAGAGCTACACGGTCCAAAAGCTATTTTACTTTTGAGGTGGTCTACTTTGACGCCCAATAAGTCACCCTGTGATAACACAGGGTACCAAGAATCTAAAATTCAGAAAGCCTGGGACCTCCTTAACAATTATCTCATACATACTGATGCAATCGGACTTATAGTTTAGAAGATACAGAACTATTACCACTTTTTTTCTTCTTTCAAACCACTGTTTAGGGTTACCATTGTTCACTGGCGTGAACACAACCCATAAGGTATTCAGAAATGCTCGATTAAATCATGCAAGAAAAAATAGCAGAGAATATTCTAATAAGGACTTAATCGAAAGAATGATTTTACAAACTGAACCCAAGTTGTACATTTCGAGAGAAAAAAAATAATGCAAACACTAGAAACTACGACGAAATAATAGAGTTTGTTATTACAGAACAAAATGCAGACAATTGTGTACAACACGATACTATTTAGTTTTCCTGAGTGTGATAGCTTCACTGATTAGAAATATTCCTTATTATTTGTTTTGAATTTTTATTTATTAATAAAACCTTTCTAAATTTTAATAATATTTTGCGATTTAATATATCACTAAGATATCAACTTAATTGTCCTGTGGAAGAAAGTTTTTGAAAGTTTATATATTAATATATTTCCTTCCGATATATAAAGAGAACTCGAATCCTTTCTAAAACGATATTTTTAAGACAAAAATTTTCTTACTGTAAATTAAACAAAAATATCGTTAGTATCAATATCGTAATCAGTTTAAAATTTCACGAAGAAGTAATTTTGGCTTTAAAAAAAACGACATTTTTTATTAAAAAGGACATTTTTGAGCTATGCGTATCCTTGCTCCGAATTGAACAAAATTTGGTCGAAAAATTAAGGGCATTATAAGTAATTCAGAAAGTATAAGTATTTATTTCATTTAATATGGCACTTTTTAATTTCAGGATATATGGGAAGGACACGAATCCTCGCACGGATTTTTACCAAATTTAAAATATTTGTATATCTGGTCAATATAAAGAAGCGTGCCAATTTTTATTACTCTACGACAACTCCTTCCACACTGTGCGGCGTCATTGGGCCATATTTTTTCGTCGGCAATAACGATCGTCACGTTACTGTGAATGGCGATCGTTATCGCGCCATGATTACAGATTATTTTTTTGCCCTAATTGGAAAACATGGACTTGGACGACATGTGGTTTCAACAGGACGGTGCCACAAGCCACACAGCACACGTTACAATCGATTTATTGAAAAGTAAGTTTGGTGAGCGTGTTATCTCAAAAAATGGACCAGTCAATTGGCCGCCTCGTTCGTGCGATTTAACGCCTCTAGACTTTTTCTTTGGGGCTACGTCAAATCATGGGTTTATGCCAACGGTGTGCAAATGCGGCCCTTTGCTGATTTTTGTGTGGCCCTTGTTAAAATTCAAATTAATTTTTTTAAGTTATTTCGAAAATTTTTAAATAAAAATTAGGGCCAATTTTATAGTCGGAACTAAGATCGATTTGAAAATTTCTTACTTAAAAGATATGTAAAGGAACAATCGATCTTACCCTTAAGCCAGATTACAGAGTGCATTTTGTTCCTTTTTTTTCCCACTTAAATATTTTTTGTATAATGCCATCTCTATTTTAGTACACTCCACTCTGCAGAGTGGAGTACTCCATCATTGTGAATGTGGCTTTATGGCTATTTTGGTTACTTAAGTAACAATTTTATAACCAAAATTCAAAAGTATTTAAGTCAAAAGTCGATCTTAGTTCTGACTATAAAACTAGCAAACTGGCAGAAGTAAATGACAAACTATCATTTCATAAATATAAAAAACATGATATTTTCTATTTAAAAAAAAACTATCACGTCTGTCAAGTTTTATTTTAGTTTTTCATCACATTTATGAAGCTTTTTATAAATATGACGGAGGTTTTTCTTCCAGTGATACTAATATTCAGTAAAGTTTGTAGCTAGTTTTAGCAAATAATTTTTAAATTACAGTTTACAACAATTTTATTAAAATTTAGGAGCGGTTAATAATATTTTCTACTAATTTCATTATACTGCAAATCAGTAGGCTTGAATTGCTAAAATTAGCAAAATATACCGGAGGGCGCAAAATAGTTAAATTTCCAGTAACAACACCAACATTTTCAGTAACCATTACAGACATTTTTGTTGAGTGGGCGAGTTTTAAAGTCAGAACAAAGCACGAGTGTAAACTTAAATTTTACTTTAGTGAGAAATTTTGTTTGAAAATTTATGACTCATATAAAGGTTTATTAAAATTCGTGCTTAGTGCTGACTATAACACTGCGCTGCATTAGTCTGAATACTGCCCCGCATTGGTCTGTGTGAAATAGTCGGCGTTTTAATTTATCAAAAGTACTTGAATTACTGACTAAATCTTTAAGTTTGTAATCATTAGGGCAAGGAATTTCATGCACTTAAAAATTGAAAATATGTACCTTTAAAATATGCGGCTAAAAAAGAAAAATAGGCATTAAAAATATAAGAAATACTTATGCACTAAAAACTATTATTTTTGCAAAAATAATGCAATTTAAAACTTAAAAATATATTTATGTTAGTTATTTTACAAACAGACACAGAACTCGAAGATTTTCCATAGGTCAATAAGGTTTTTACGAATGTTTATTTCGACTGAATCAAAAAATAAAAATTTGAAAAATTTAAAATATGCACAAATATGCATTAACCCAGCAAAATCTTTCATTACCAAATAAGTAGTTATATAATAGAAATTCATAGCTCCGCACAACTTATTTTTTGGCATCTAAACTCATTATTTTTGTTTGGCGTGGTCGTTTTTATAAGTACCCGAGTAAAAAAAATTATATATAATCATATGTGGCATATATTACAATATATAATTAGACATGTCATTATCTATATCCATATATAATTATATATGACGTCTTTTCCCAAAATTTTTCCTTATGTTATGCCATATATAATTTCATCTAATTAGATATCGGCCTTTATAATATTAGATATGGTATACATGATTATATATTACATAGCATAGCTGATCTTATTGCATATATAGTTGTATATAGAGCTATATCTTAATATATATGGCGGCATTTTCGGAATATATAATTATATATGCTATCATTTAAACAATATATAACTATATATGGTGCCAGTTAAACTATATATTATCATATATGGTGGCATTTAAACAATATATGGTCATATATGGTACCTCATGAACAAAATCTTTAATACAGTTGCAGATATGATAATATATGCCACTAAATATAGTGCCATATATATGTATATATGGTGTTATATAGGCAATATATTATTGTATATGGTGCCATTTAAACAATATATGGCCATATATGGTACCTCATGATCAAAATTTTTAATACAGCTCCAGATATGATAATATATGATTCCATATATAGTGCCATATATATTTATATATGGTGTTATTTAAGTAATATATTACTATATATGGTGCCATTTAAACCATATATTATCATATATGGTGCCATTTCAACAATATATGCTCATATATGGGACCTCATGAACAACATTTTTAATACAGTTCCAGATATAATAATATATGCTACTATATATAGTGCAATATATCCCAGTGTAGAAACGGTAATGACATATCATTATTTGTTGGACTACCAGTAATGACACCCACTTACCTTCTGTGTTATTTTAAAACATATAATAATGAGTTACTGATAATGACTTATTTTTATCATTATTTCAAATAGAAAATAATTTTTTAGATTTTTTGAAAATTTTTTGAAATCTATTTTTAGACTCAATATTTTTTAAACACTGGTAAGGATATATTGTAGTTGAGTTACCATTTATGACCATATATTGTTTAAATGGCACCATATATGACAATATACTGTTTAAATGGCACCATATATGGTATGTTCCCTATTAAAAAAAATAATATGGAGCTTTATATGGTAATATATAACTTAGAGTCATCCATGTACCATTTGATCCGAAAAATGGCCCGATAAAATTGTATCAGTTGTGTATCAGTTTTTAACTTATTGTATCAGTTTAGATCTGACCTGATTAAATTATGTGTTAATCAGATGAAATTGTATCTGATTTTTGACCTGATACAATTTTATTGGTTTTGGATTTGCCTCTCTTGGTACAAAAACCACATTATTACGATTATACCAGTCCAGCGCTTTCTTGCTGTAGTGACAAGATTCTAAATCGGGCCAAAAGTAAGTGGATACATTGTGCTGACTCAAAAATGGAAGAAGTCTCTTCTACCAACACTCCTTAATATAAATTTCGCTGTTTATAGAGCCAGATGTAACAAATGACTGGCTTCTTTGGCCGCAGCTACATATGGCTTGCCATACTAGGAATTTTTTAGGGAATTTCGTTTGATTTTTCGACCTAAATTTTTCCGCAACATTTCCTCGAACATCGGAAACATAAAATTCTTGACCAGGGAGCTGCGAAAAATCAGCCAGGACATAAGTTTCGTCGTCCAATACACAACAGTTGTATTTTTGTATAAAATTTGATTTCACTTTTCGAGCTCTGGTTTTGGCCTCCAAATTTTTAAAAGCGTTTCTATCGGGAACTTTTTGAACTTTGTAGGACTTTAGTCCTGCCTTACGTTTCACTTTATGCAAAAAAAAGTCCGAGCATTGGGCTAACTAAACTGTTTTTCACTCAGATGTGTTAGGAGCTCTCTTAAGGATGCTTTTAACTTTATATGCCTTACCAATGTTACGATAACCAATTGTTAGGTGTTCCTTTCAATTGTTAGGTGTTCAAGATACATTTTTACCACATTTGAAACTGTTTGGCGGCATATATTAGTCTCTTTGACAATTTTTTTGTATGTCCTTGTTTGGTTTTGCTGAAAATATTTAATTATTTTTTAACGCACTTTTCTTTCATCGTCCATTGTGTAAAAAATTGCAAATTAAAACTCATGATGTAAATTAATTTATTAACTGATATTTTTAAAATGTAAATTGCCGAAAAAAAAAATATGAGAAGCTTTAAACAAAAGTTATAGGCAAAAATGTGTGTTAACATTTTTATGATCTCACTCCTACACCGCGTTACACACATTCTGTCCTATGAACCAAATATACTTTTTCGGAAAGGGGAGAAAAATTAAAATACACGTACGTGTATCGGCGATTTTCATGTACACGTCAGATTTTTTTTTTTTTTATGTATAAAGTATATAGCTCGTAGTGTCCGTCTGTCCGCCTGTGTGAAAGACTTTGGATCAATTTTTAACCCTTTTTCCGTGATCCAATCGAGCTGAATTTTTGCAGGCAGACTAGTGGAAATGTCTGTATCACATCAAATTTTTAAAAAAATAGATTTTTATCAATTCTCAGATTTTCCTGAATTTTTTTTTGAATAAAAAAATATTTCTGAAGTAGATTATTTTAATAAATTTTAAAATTTGGATTCGACACATCAGTTGCCTGCGACAAATCACTTGCCTGGGGAAATTGTAATAACTCGGCTGTTTTTTTAACCGATTTAAGCTTTTATTGCTTTATTACAAAGAGAATTCACACAAAATCACGATTCTTTAATGTTTTTAATTCGAGTTAGTTTTAAAATATCAATGTTTTCGAGAAAATGCACAAAAAGTCATATTTTCCCAAACTTCAGGGCCGATGCGGCACGCCTAATTTTTTGTGGGACGTAGTTTTACACCCAAATAAATATTTCCAGGGGGTAGCCCGGTCAAAAACTCAAAATTTATTTTCCTTCATACAAGCTTGGAACACCCTAATGTACACCATGCATTTAGTAATAAAAAATATTTGGGCAGTTATCTAGAACATTTGCACTTACTTTTTTTATCTGATTTTTCACTCTCCCTCGGACGCCTGCGTCGAGTGTGAATCGTGTCTCTCCTCATAGAATGGGGTCTGTTCACTCCATGTAATTTAAAGTATAAGCCACAAGCATTACAAACTATTTCGCCACGAATACTTCTTCTCCAGATTGTTGTTTTTAGTGTTCCACAGTTTGAACATGACATATCCTTTTGAGATTCATTTGCAGAAGTGAACATTTTTGACGCCTAAAAAAAAAAAATACAAATAAAGTCTTAATAATAATTAAAATAAAATGCATGCTATTTTAAAAAGGAAGGTGTCGCGAGTGCTTCACTCTGATTTGGATAAATTTTTTATATGTTGCAGCGGAGAAAATATTTTTGAGCACATATTGTAGTAAAAAAGATGGGATAGACCTGAGATTTTTCAAATTTTTTTCAAAGCAACTACACCTAATTGGGTATCAAATTAAAGGTATTTAGAAGTATGTCCGTGAAGTTTAGTACGAAAGTTAAAGTCGAATTTAAAATTGAATTTATGAAAATTTGACTTCACATAGAAACTTTGAATTTAGATTCGAAAATTGCATTAAGGTTTAATAACAAAAAACGCAATAAAAACACATGTTAGGTGTTTTTTAGTGTAGTATATTAGAAAAATATTATAAAAACATTTAAAAATATTTTAACGACACATCCAATTGAATTTTCTCTAGATAATTTCAACTACACTGGCGACATGAAGCAAGCTTTGCAAACACTTTATGCTTATTAAAAACTATATCAATGGACTTTCCAAATTATTACTTGGGTTGTTCAATTGATCTCCGGATTCCTGTGAGAAATCTTGAGGGTATTTAGACCATTGCGGTAACCCAAGTATTTTGTATAATTATATATTGGAACATAAATTTGAGTTTTAAGATTTTCTTTAAAGAAAAGTTTTTGAAAACAATACATACATATTAGGGTTCGTCAAAAAAAAAATTTATTTGATTTTCGGATATCATCACTTTTTTTTAAAGTTTTAGCATGGAAAAAAAAAGAATGGCGTTTTTTTTCTTTTTTATTTCAACTCCTTCCACTGGCGCAAGTCGGCCAAAAACGCTGATTTGGAGACCCATTTTCTGCAGAACAAAAACGGCTGCATTTCTGGGAAATCTGACTTTACCATTCGATTCGACAGCAAAAATTAATATAAAAAACATTTTTTTGCGTTTTCTGAATACAGCAAAAATTTAAAAAAAGTTACTTTTTTATTACACACAATGAAAATGTATTTCCGGAGGAGTACATGGGTACAAAAAATTTTTGATATACCGCGACCCGTTAAAAAGTTATTTAGTAATCAAATATGTTTAGTAAAAAAATATCTTTGTAATAAACATTCAGTGTGTTCGTTTACTCGAAATTCTTACTACATTTACTACAATTGGAAAGTTTTGTTTACTTTTTGTATTGAATTTTTCCAGCTATAGTAAAAGTAGTAACTTGTAGTAAGTAAATGAACACGCCTATTACAAAACTTACAAATTATTTTGTCATTACTAAAAAATAAATTTATAATGCGGCAGCGAGAATTGAAAGCTGAAACACTTTTTCATTGAATTAAAAAAAAATCCAAATTTGATTAGCTAATAACTTTTTAACGGTTCGCGGTATATCCAAAATTTTTGTACCCATGTATTCCGCCGGAAATACATTTTCATTGTGTGTAATAAAAAAATTACTTTTTAGAAGTTTTTGAAAAAAGCGGATTTTCGAACCACTCTAATGGCTATCTGGTGTATTTTGAAAATGGAAAAAAAAAAGTTTTGTGTATTAAATTTTGTTGTAGAATGGAATGGTAAAATCAGATTTGGTCTTAAAATTAGCGTTTTTGGCCGACTTGCGCCAGTGGAAGGAGTTGAAATAATATAAAAAAACGCCATTCTTTTTTTCTATACTAAAACTTTAAAAAAGTGATGATATCCGAAAATCAAATTTTTGTGACGAACTCTAATACATATGTGACGCGCAAAATAGAAAGGGTCCTAAGGATAGAAAGGGACCTAAGGTCAGGAGAGCATGGGATCGCTCTCATTCGATGCTCAGATGTTGTCCACAAAAAAAAAAATTGATTTTTTACCCGTAGGTCCCTTTCTCTATGCGCTGTCACATATATAGGTCTGATTACCTTTGAACGTTTTTTGCCAACTGTGGTCGTATGGAAGATCATAAACAAAAAAAATTTAAAGTAGAATGTTCGTATGTGTCTTTTTGATCACTTCTGAAAGTAAAAGACAATAACAGAAAGCTGAATAGGAAAGAAACAACCCAGGAAAAAAAGTGATAAAAAAGAAGTAGTTAAAGCACTGCAACTGCTGAATAGGGAGTTGTTCTTTTTCGGGTTTTTCACCGATGAATTTAACATTGGCTTGTCATAGGAAGGAAGTTGTTCTCTTTTAAAATAAATTATGTATATTTGAACCAATGAAAAGGAAGTTGTTTTTCACTTATTTTTATTTTAATTTAATAAAAAAAAAAAATCATCATGCATCGTGTGAGGTTTGAACCCACACTCGTTGGCATTTCAAGCAGACGCTCTACCCCCTATACTATCGCTGGTTATAACTGATAGCTGACTTTTAGCAGTCTTGTTCATTAAATTGTTGTTATCTTAATTTCTTTCATTTTTTATTAACAAAAATATATAAAACGGCGAATACATTAAGGAACATTGAGTAGGGAACAAAAAATATCAAAAAATTTTGTAAACACGAATTGCACGAATGTCAACACGAACATTAACATACACAAATCAACATTCGTAAAAAATGGCAATTTTTTCACAAATGTTCCTTAGTGTGTTCCCCGCTTAACATATTGGAAAATATATAAAGTTGTTTTTTATAAAAAATAATACACTCATAGAAAGAAATAAAGCTGTAAAAATAGGAGAAAAAGCTACAAAAAATTATCGGGCATGTTTTGTATTTCACTTTTGGTTGAAAGTGAAAATTTCTTAATTTTTTTCTCAACTTCGTTTAGATTCCCAGTGTAGAAAATCATTACCAGATATGTGGTTATATAACTACATACTTGATAATGGTAACTAGTTACTTTTGTTATTACATTTCTTATTATCTTTATATGGCGATGTCGCGAAAAATAATGAGTTATGGTTACACACCATATTTTAGCTTCTTCTTGTAAAACTCATTACCGCCCGGGTAAAAATCTTAATATGGTGTCATATATAATTAAATCTTATTTGATAAGTCCCCATATACAACCACATACTGCTTGATCCGAAAAATGGGTCATCTACATGTGTCTAATTATATAAAATTAGATATAATTTGATACAATTTGATCCGAGATTTGTCCATATCCAGGACATCATATTATATCTAATTCTATATAAAAATATCTGATTTTATATAATTTTGTCTGATAGTAGGTATACTCTTTATTCATACCATTGAAATTTGTATACCCGAGTAAAAAAAATTGATCTCGCGCAATATCTAATTATATCCAATTTGATATTGTTTAAGATCTGCTGTAATATCTAGCTGATCCAATTAGATCTCAAAATTGGGTGTATCCAATCATATCGTATTAGATCCCATTGTATATATGGGGATAAACTAAGATCAAGTTATATCTCAAAATTGGGAGGTCCAGTGATATCTTTGGGGATAAACCTAGATCTATTTTGATCCGAAAATTGGCGGATCCAGCTATATATTTGCGGATATTTTTAGATCTAATTTGATCCGAAAAATGGCGGATCCAATTAGATCCAGCTATATATTTGGGGATAAACTTAGATCTAATTTGATCTCAATTTTGGCAGATCAAATTGGATCCCGCAATATATTTGTGGATAAACGTATATCTAATTTGATCCGAAAAAGTGGCAGATCGAATTAGATGTAGCTATATATTTGGTGATAAACTTAGATCTAATTTGATCCAAAAAATGGCACATCTAATTAGATCCAGCAATATATTTGTGGATAAACTTAGATATACATTGATCTGAAAAATGGCAGATCAAATTAGATCCAGCAATATATTTGTGGATTAACTTAGATCTAAATTTATCCAAAAAATGGCAGATCGAATTAGATCGAGCAATATATTTGTGGATAAACTTAGATATAAACTGAATAGAAAATTGGCAGATCAAATTAGATCCAGCAATATATTTGTGGATTAACTTAGATCTAAATTTATCCAAAAAATGGCAGATCGAATTAGATCCAGCAATATATTTAGGGATAAACATAGATCTAATTTGATCTCAATTTTGGCAGATCTAATTAGCAATATATTTGTGGATAAACTTAGATCTAATTTGATCCGAAAAAGTGGCAGATCGAATTAGATGTAGCTATATATTTGGTGATAAACTTAGATCTAATTTGATCCAAAAAATGGCACATCTAATTAGATCCAGCAATATATTTGTGGATAAACTTAGATATACATTGATCTGAAAAATGGCAGATCAAATTAGATCCAGCAATATATTTGTGGATTAACTTAGATCTAAATTTATCCAAAAAATGGCAGATCGAATTAGATCCAGCAATATATTTGTGGATAAACTTGGATATAAACTGAATAGAAAATTGGCAGATCAAATTAGATCCAGCAATATATTTGTGGATTAACTTAGATCTAAATTTATCCAAAAAATGGCAGATCGAATTAGATCCAGCAATATATTTAGGGATAAACATAGATCTAATTTGATCTCAATTTTGGCAGATCTAATTAGAGCTAGCAATATATTTGTGGATAAACTTAGATCTAATTTGATCCGAAAAAGTGGCAATATATTTGTGGATAAACTTATATCTAATTTGATCCGAAAAATGGAAGATCGAATTAGATCCAGAAATATATTTGGGGATTAAGTAAGATCTAAATTTATCCGAAAAATGGCAGATCGAATTAGATCCAGCTATATATTTGTGGATAAACTTAGATCTAATTTGATCCGAAAAATGGAAGATCGAATTAGATCCAGAAATATATTTGGGGATTAAGTAAGATCTAAATTTATCCAAAAAATTATATATAAAATTAGATCCAGTAATAACTTCGGGATTGCGTAAGATCTTAACTTTTCCGATAAATTGCAGATCGAATTAAATCCAGTGATATATTTGGGGATTTGGTAGGATCTTAATTTATCCCATAAATTGCAGATCGAATTAGAAACAGCAATATATTTGGAGATTGACATCTGAAACTATCCAGAAAAATGACAGCTAAAATTAGATCCCGCATTATATTTGGGTACTACGTAAGATCTCCATTTATTTGGGATTAAATAAGATCCCAGACAGATATTGACAATAGTTCAAAAAATAATACACTGGAAGAGCACTGATTTTATAAAAATTACAATATTTTGTTAAAATAAGGTTTAAACTCAGAAGGTCTCGAGTTCGATACCTTTCACGGCTATGCATTTTTTTTTATAAAAATGCGCATTCTCCTTGCTGGTCTGATCGAAATTTTTTCAATAATTTTTATTCTTTGTAATTTACTTGTAAAAATTGTATCATCTTTCTTTGATTTGAAAATAATTTAAACAGAAAGTGATATTAATTTATGATCTTGAGTCAAACTAAAATAACATTCATTTACTTAAAAATAACAGATCAACTAAAAACATTTCTCCCATTCAAAAGAATTTCTTTTTATAAAATTATAATTTTATTTTCTATAAATGTTTTTATAAAATTATATTTTTTTTTTATTAAATTGAATATTTTTTAAAAATAATTTTATTTACATATTTTTAACGCTCTACACCATTTCCAATTGTGTCAATTGTTTTTAAGATTTATCAATTGTATTTCAGAAATAATCAATTGAATTTCAGTTTTATCAATTGTATTTCAGAACTTATCAATTATTTTTCAGATTTATGAATTGTATTTCAGAACTAGTCAATTGAATTTCAGTTTTATCAATTGTATTTCAGAAATTAATTGTATTTCTGAAATTCACAACTGTATTTCAGAAATTATCAAACTGTATTTCAGAAATTATCAATTGTATTTCAGAAATTATGAAATGTAATTTAGAAATTTTTCTCTATTAACTATGATAAACCATCAACAAGTTCTGAAATAGATTTGATTATTTCTGAAATACAATTAATAAATTTCTGAAATACATTCCATAATTTCTAAAATACATTTAAAATTTCTGAAATACAATTAATAGCATCTGAAATACAGTTATATTGTAGTTGCTGATGAGTTACCATATATGATGGCACCATATATGACAATATATTGTTTAAATAGCACCAATATGGAGCTTTATATGGTAATATATAACTTAGATTCATCCATATACCATTTGATCCGAAAAATGGCCCGATAAAATTGTATCAGTTCTTATTTGTATCAGTTGTTATCTAATTACATCAGTTAAGATCTGACCTGATTAAATTATGTGTTAATCAGATGAAATTGTATCAGATTTTTGACCTGATACAATTTTATTGGTTTATATTACATGGTATCAGTTTAGGTCCAAATAGATATATTTGTATACACAATTATATATTTATATCTCAATTTTGACCTGATATCAGTTTAAAACTTTGATACAATTGTATAAGGTAAATATCGGATACAATTATATTTTATTTATATAAAATTTAACCAATTACGATCAAACCGATAAAATTGTATCAGGTCAAAAATCTGATACAATTTCATCTGATTAACACATATTTTAATCAGGTCAGATCTAAACTGATACATTTAGATAAAAATTGATAAACAATTTATAAAAATATATCGGGCCATTCTTCGGATGAAACTGTATATTTATACAGATATAACTTATGTAACTATTTTTCCTCGGGTTGTTTAAATGATACGATATATCAAAGTATATGGTCCCAAGTAAAAAAAAATGATATGGAGCCATATGAAGTTATATTTGATTATATATAATCTTTTATGTAATTAGATATAATTATATCCGAAAAATGAGAACGTCTTATTGTATCATATTGTATCGAATTGTATACAATTGTATACAATTTGGTACAATTTGATACAATTTTATGCAATTCGATACAATTGTATCCGAATTTTGTCCTCATCCAATTATATCAAATTATATCTTTTTGTATAAAATTATATAAAATGTTATAAAAGTGGACATATTTTGATACAATTATATCTAAATATTAACCTTATACTTTTAATCATATTATATAGGACTATATCTAACAATATACAAAAATAATTTTTTTAAATAAAAAAAAAATTCAATTACTTGTAATTGTAATTGTTCTTTTTTGAATTGCAATTACAAATAATATGTAATTGTATATGAGTTTTTTTTCAATTACAATTACATGTAATTGTGTAATTGCATGTGTAATTAATTACAAAATGTAATGATTAACCCCAGGTCTGCTGGAGATCTTATAATTTCGATAAATCTTCCATTACTTTTATCCAGATTTATCATGACAGTGCAATAAACATGAACAAAATTTTATTTTAATTTAGTAATTTTAAAATAAAGTTATTCCCCCATTCATCTTAAGCACATTGACACGGTGCAAAAATATAATTTAAATAATATACATTTAAATTTAACGGTTCGTTGTAATTCAAAAGTCTGTGGTTATCATACACAGAGTTGAATAGAATCAGCTGAGATATCTTAAGAATTAAGGTTCAAAGCAAAATAGAGTAATAATAACAAAGGATAAAAATAGCATTGGTAAATTTCGTTGATGTTAGTCTAAGTTGAGTTGTTGATAAGAAATTCGATTTTCTTTCAGCGGTCACATAAGTAGACAATCATAAAAATATTAGCCCACAGAAGACGAAATACACTGATGGGCGGCATGAAATGAGGCCCCAAGAAATTTGGCCCTAATCGGAAAATGAAAATATGCCAAAAATTTTAAGAAAAATCGCCCCAACACAATGAAAATCGGCCCCAAATTTAATTTTGGGGCGTATTTTCATTTTTGATTTTGGGACTTTTATTCATTATACAAAATAGCCCCAATTGTTAGATATGAAAAATGACCCCAAACATTTTGGAAAAGACATTTTTTTATTTTTGTGACGCACGCAGGAAAACTTTATTCAGCGAAGCCACCTGCCGCGTCCTACTGGAGGAGAAAACCCTTAAGCGCGGCCGCAGGCCGCCACGCGGAAACGTTTATTCTGCGAAACCCAATCGTTTATTTGGCCCCTGTGGCGTTTAGAGAGGCTAAAAAACTAGTCGGCTTTGCAGAATAAGGTTTTTCTGCATGGCGGCCTGCGGCCGCGCTTGAGGGTTTTCTCCTCCAGTAGGACGCGGCAGGTGGCTTCGCTGAATAAAGTTTTCCTGCGTGCGTCACAAAAATAAGAAACGTTTAAAAAAAAAAAAAAAAAAAAAATAGCGCGATATAAAATATAAAAACAATAATAAAATGAAAATGTTTTACCAAAAACCGCGCGATTTTTGGTAAAAGTTTTTCATTTCATTATTGTTTTTATATTTTAATAACAAAATTAAAATTTTTTGCAAACACCATATGAAAACTTCTTACCAACAGCCAACCAGTTTCACATCAGTATAAACGCTCCTAATTGCCTCCCTCATAATCACTAATGAACACAGATGGCACAGATGACACAAATTGGGGCCTTTTTTCATATTCAAAAATTGGGCCTAAATTGCATAATGCAGTTTGACCCCATATGCAAAAAAGAATTTTTGCCCCAAAATTTTGGGGCTATTCTGCATTTTTTTTGTGGGGCATTATTTCATTTCTTCTAAATGAAAAATGGCCCCCCAAAAAATGAAAATTCGCCCCATTTTTTTTGGGGCCATTTTTCATTCCTTACTTTGGGGCCAAATTTCTTGGGGCCTCATTTCATGGCGCCACACTGATGATTGCTTTGTAGCGAAAGCCGAAAATACGTATTCTGTATTGGTAGTCTTATCGAATTCTTTCAAATAAATATATTTTTATTCTTTGTAATTTACTTGTAAAAATTGTATCATCTTTCTTTGATGATAATTTAATTTAATTTAAACAGAAAGTGATATTTATTTATGATCTAGAGTCAAACTAAAAAAGAACATTCATTTACTTAAAAATAAGAGATCAACTAAATATTCCCCCATTCATCTTAAAGTTAACAACACTGAAATTTTAAAGTTAATAGGATTATGATATACAACCAAGATATAATATAAAAAATCAGTCAAGTGTACGTTATAGTAGGTTTGTTTTTTTTTCGAATTTTGTATAAATATTTCATACAAATTTAAGCATTTATAAAATTTTTAAGTACCCGAGTAAAAAAGTTTTGATATAATCATATATTATTTTATGTAATTGCATATAGTAACTTATAGTTACATATGGCCACATATGCTTTTAAATTCAAGCAGATATACTTTTATATAGTCATATGTTAGATATTTTTTCCTCAAAGGTTTTAATATGGAGACATATGTGATTTTATATTATTACACATTGGCCTACATATATATGTATGTGCTATATATAAGTACATAAAGTAACATATAAAAGACATAATTACATGTACGTTTATATATAATTTAGTATGACACTATACATAATAATATAAAACTATGTGGATCCATATAAGAAATCTTTTATAATTTGTGTTAGTTATGATTATATATTGACGAATATGAACCCATATATAACTTATAACGTTCTTTATAAAATCATCTATAATGATATATCATCCCATATAGGCAATTTTTTCAAAGTGATTTTATATAAAAATATATAAGGTCCATATAAAACCGTATTGTATTATATTTGGTTCCATGTTATCAATGATTTTGAACTAGTTTTAGATTTAGTAATTACTAGGGATTGGCGCGTGACACGAAATGTTCGTGAGTCACGTTATTCACACGTGATCGTGAGTAATAACCCTACGGGAAATTTTAACAAACTGTCACCGAACTGGCCCCTTTATATGAAATAGACTGGTCACTTTTACATAGCGTTGTCATAGGAGGTGCAAATTGACCCCTTGTGACATGTCACAAGACAAATCCTAGGACAGGTTACTGAACTCTCAATTTCAGGGACCTGTCCTGGGATTTGTCTTGTGACATGTCACAAGGGGTCAATTTCCACCTCCTATGACAACGCCATGTAAAAGTGACCAGTCTATTTCATATAAAGGGGCCAGTTCGGTGACAGTTTGTTAAAATTTCCCGTAGGGAATTACTATACTTAAGTGATTCGTGCGAGAGCGTGAGTAAGAATAACCCGTGATTGATTCGTGTGTGAGTTTATTTTTTGCATCATATGTTTTTAGTAATTTTTACTGTTTTGCGTGAGAATTTTCTGATTGTAAGTTTAATAAATAAGTTAATATAATCATGTGTGCTGAGTAAAAAACGAAATGCTCGTGCGTGAGTAATTTGTTTTTTTTTTTGTTTTTTTTTTTTTGAGCATGAGTCAAAAATGGCTTTAATACGAAATTCTCTACACTATAACGTACACTTGACTGATTTCTTATATCTTGGTTGTATATCATAATCCTATTAACTTTAAAATTTCAGTGTTGTTAACTTTATTTTAAAATTACTAAATTAAAAGAAATTTTTTTCATGTTTATTGCACTGTCATTATAAATCTGGATAAAAGTAATGGAAGATTTATCGAAATTATAAGATCTCCAGCAGGCCTGAGGTTAATCATTACATTTTGTAATTAATTACACATGCTATTACACAATTACATGTAATTGTAATTGAAAAAAGTCATCTATAATTACATTTTCGGCCTTATTACGAGTGTCGTAGTCGTAGTCGAAACTAAGTCGAATGCTGAAAATTCAGTAAAAACGCAACTTTTGAACAATTTTTCAATTGGATTTAACATAGCACTCAGATTTAAAAAAATCCAGCATCAGAGTTTCATTTCTTTATAATTTCCATTATATACAAAATCATTTTATATGGAGTCGAAAATTTCGACTACAAATTCGACACTCGTAATCAGGCCGATTATTTGTAATTGCAATTCAAAAAAGAACAATTACAATTACAAGCAATTGAAAATTTTTTTTTATTTAAAAAAATTATTTTTGTATGTATATTGTTAGATATGGTCCTATGTAAAGTATAAGGTTAATATTTAGACATAATTGTATCAAACTATGTCCACTTTTATAACATTTTATATAATTTTATACAAAAAGATATAATTTGATGTAATTGGATGAGGACAAAATTCGGATACAATTGTATCGAATTGTATTAAATTGTATCAAATTGTACCAAATTGTATACAATTGTATACAATTCGATACAATAAGATACAATAAGATGTTCTCATTTTTCGGATATAATTATATCTAATTATATAAAAGATTATATATAATTAAATATAACTTGATATGGCTCCATATCAATTTTTTTTACTTGGGTATGTATAAATTTAGCTTCTTAAAAATTAAGTAGTTATAAAAATGCTACCAAGTCTTAAAAATTCTTGGCTTTTCTCTTTCAAATGTAAACAAAAAGCAAAAGCTAACAAATGAATTATGAGTTTGTTAGCAATGGTGGAGCAGGGCACACAAGATTATTGCTCCATTTCGCGTTCCGGCGAAGTCTTTGTACGAAAACAGCTTTTGTACAAAGGGGACTCCAAATGTTTAAATTTCAGTTGTTTACAAAAAATAAAAGAAAAGTCAGGTAAGTACGGATAATCGTTTTTTTACAAGTAGTTATAGATTTAGATATAAAATTCGAAAAAAAACAAACCTAGTGTAAAGAATTTCGAATTAAAGCTTCAGTGTTGTTAATGTTATGGGTGCGTAAGCCATTTTTGACTCATGCTCCTAAACAAAAACAAATTACTCACGAACGGGCATTTCGTTTCTTACTCAGCACACAGGAGTATATTAAAACCTTACAATCAGAAAATTCTCACGCAAAACAGTAAAAACTACTAAAAACATATGATGCAAAAAATAAACTCACACACGAATCATGCACGGGTTATTCTTACTCACGCACGAATCACTTAAGTATAGTAATTATTACTCACGATCACGTGTGAATAACGTGACTCACGAACATTTCGTGTCACGCGCCAATCCCTAGTAATTACTAAATCTAAAACTAGTTCAAAATCATTGATAACATGGAACCAAATATAATATAATACGGTTTTATATGGACTTAATATATTTTTATATAAAATCACTTTGAAAAAATTGCCTATGTGGGATGATAGATAATTATAGATGATTTTATAAAGAACGTTATAAGTTATATATGGGTTCATATTCGTCAATATATAATCATAACTAACACAAATTATAAAATATTTTTTATATGGATCCACATAGTTTTATATTATTATGTATAGTGTCATACTAAATTATATATAAACGTATATGTAATTATATCTTTTATATGTTACTTTATGTACTTATATATAGCACATACATATATATGTAGGCCAGTATGTAATAATATAAAATCACATATGTCTCCATATTAAAACCATTGAGGAAAAAATATCTAATATATGACTATATAAAAGTATGTATGCTTGAATTTAAAAGCATATGTGGCCATATGTAACTATAAGTTACTATATGCAATTACATAAAATAATATATGATTATATCAAAACTTTTTTACTCGGGGTACTACATATAGTAGCATATATTATCATATCTGGAACTGTATTGAAAATGTTATTCATGCGGTCCCATATATGAGCATATATTGTTTAAATGGCACCATATATAATAATATATGGTTTAAATGGCACCATATATGGTAATATATTGCTTAAATAACACCATACATAAATATATATGGCACTATACATATTTTCTTATATTATCATATCTGGAACTGTATTAAAAATGTTGTTCATGAGGTACCATATATGAGCATATATTGTTGAAATGGCACCATATAAGATAATATATGGTTTAAATGGCACCATATATGGTAATATATTGCTTAAATAACACAATATATAAATATATATGGGACTATATATGGTAGCATATATTATCATATGTGGAACTGTATTAAAAATATTGTTCATGAGGTACCATATATGGGTATATATTGTTGAAATTGCACCATATATGGTTTAAATGGTACCATATATGATAATATATGGTTTGAATGGCACCATATATGCTAATATATGGTTTGAATGGCACCATATATGATAATATATAGCTTAAATAACACCATATATAAATATATATCGCACTATATATAGTACCATATATTATCATATCTGGAACTGAATTAAAGATTTTGTTTATGAGGTACCATATATGACCATATATTGTTTAAATGGCACCATATATGATAATATCTAGTTTAACTGTCACCATATATAATTATATATTGTTTAAATGATACCATATATAATTATATATTGCTAAAATGCCACCATATATATTAAGATATAGTTCTATATATAACTATATATGCAATAAGATCAACCATGTTATGTAATATATAGTTATATATGCCATATCTAATATTATGAAGGCCGATATCTAATTAGATGAAATTATATATGGCATAATATAAGGAAAATTTTTCGGAAAAAACGTCATATATAATTATATATGGATATACATAACCACATGTCTAATTATATATTGTAATATATGCCACACATGATTATATATAATTTTTTTTACTCGGGTAGTTTGAACAATTTTAAAGGCCCAAATTTCATAACATAAAATAAAAATTTAGTTGAATGCTTTTGTCTTTTACGCATCATTTTTTAACATGATTTTACATGCAAAAAAATTACGTGAAAATTATTTGGCTATGGAGTAATTAACTCTTAATTTGCAGACTACTAAATTTGATGTTGAACTATATATTAATTTCTACGGGATTATATAGAACGTTATATAAAATTACAAGAATATATTTTTAGTATGACGACACATACAGTGTTATATAACTTAGTATTGAACCATATATAATCATAATGGTCACTACATATATTTTGATTAGTTTTATATGGCTTATGAATTTATATATCGAGTCAGATTTGGGGATATGTAATAACATAATTTACCATACAAAAAAATCATTGAAAAAATAATATCAGATGTAGTTGTATATAATGATATGTGTCTTAATGTGACTCCACTCATTGTCAGGTATAACCTAATCACATTATATATGACAAAATCTAACTATTTTTACTCGGTCGGGTAATAATTAGACTTGTCTCGTTCGTGAACGAACTAGTTCAATTGAACTGATCACTCAATTGATCGAAAGACCTAGTTCACTTCTAATCGCTCTTCTAGTTCAATCGTTCATTTTAGAACCTTAATTGTCTCATATTTTAAGCGGAGAATACACGAAGGAACATTGAGAAGGGAACAAAAAATATCAAAAAATTTTGTAAACACGAATTGCACGATGTCAACACGCACATACACACTCACACATTCACAAAAAATGGGAATTTTTTCACGAATGTTCCCTCGTGTATTCTCCGCTTTATATCTTTGTTAACTAAAATACGAACTATAAGCGGCCAATACATTAAGGAACATTCGTGAAAAAATTCCCATTTTTTTACCAATGTGCAATTGTGTGTGTTAATATTCGTGTTGACATTCGTGCAATTCGTGTTTACAAAATTTTTTGATATATTTTGTTCCGTACTCAATGTTCTTTAATGTATTTGCGCTTATGAATTCGCTACCCATTCAAAATTGCCAAACGAACGATCGGAAAAATTGTTTTGTGAACGATTGAAAAAATCTATTGTCAAAAATCTATTGAACTAGAAGAGCGAACTAGTTCTTTACAAGGAATTGAACTAGAAAGAGCGTTCACCAAAAAGAACTAGAATGCACAAGTCTAGTAATAATAGAAGGTTGTATTGAGATTTGGAACTTTTGCCGCAGAATTTTATCCCATATCCGAATTTTATTAAGATCGGAAAGAACCCATCGTGATAGTTTAATCGTTAGTTGTTTATTTTCTTTAATTTAAAGGTTTTGTTTCCAAATTTTTCGTATGGGACGCCTTTAAAATTTTAGGTCATTCTTCTTGTAAAATGTTTTTTTTTATTCAAACCCAGCAAACATAGCAATACGAATACGATTACACAATAGTATTCCCAGGAAGAAACATTTTATTGCGGCAACAATCGTCTTCGTATTGCGGAAGATACCCCTTTTGGTAGAGAACGTGTCCCGAATGCAATACTTCTCAGCAATACGAAAGCAATTCTTCTGGAAGATAAGTATGCGATATAGCTTTATTATCATATGGAAGTTATAAAAAAGTAATGCAAATATCGCCGACATATCTTCTGGAAGATAAAAAGAAGATATCTCTAAAAAAAACACGCAGATTTCAAAAATATGATTTTATTTACAATAATTTTTATAAAATAAGTATGCTAAAATTTACATTTTTTTATATTATTAACAAAATAAAATTACCCCATTTATCAGCCATTCCTTGATTCTAATTTATGTTGCCCCACGCCGTTTTCTGAAAAAGAAGAAATTAATTTTTTTGTAAAATATGATTATATAAATGAAATACAGTTTAGCTTACCTTAATTTTTGCAATTTTGTTTGTCCTGAAATTAGTTGATTCTTGGTTTTTTAATTTTGTTTTCTTTAGAATAATATTTTCAATATTCCAACTGATAAAAAGATGATATGTACAAAATACTACTTTGATTGTCTTCAAAATGATATTGCCGTAATATCTTCTGGAATATATATCTTCCAAATGCTTATTGGGAAAGTTGTTATAATTAGGGCCAGTTTCATAGTCAGAACAAAGTTGATTTTTTATTATATATTTTTAAGTAAGAAGTATTGTTTTTCTTTAATATTTCTTAAGGCAAACATACACGTTGATCAACGTTTTTGGTTGATTTTTGGACAATTATTGATTAATAATATTGAACGTGTATGCCCTACTTTAATAAGAAATTTTTAAAGATGCTAGTTCTGATTATAAAACTGCCCGTTAGGCACTGATTCTATATTAAACCTATTAGATTTGGAAACATTTTTGTATTCGAAAAACTCTTTGACACTGGAACATTTTTTATATTCTAGATGTGATATGAAAGTTGTAGGAATTGCCCAGTGACGGTCCGTGAATTTGTCAAAGGTGTGCTGCCTTTTTAGAAAATGTAAAAATCACGTATATAATGAATATTTTCCATTATTATTATTATTGATTTTATATTTTTTTAATTGATATGCAACTCAAATTCTATGTAGTAAGCATTTTATTTGCGCACCCCTTACACGATCAACAATAAAGTCAACAAGTAGAAAAGTGTGCGTAAAATAGAATTTAAATGGCATATGAATTAAAAATATACAAAATTAATTAAATCTAATTTGTGCCCATCATAAACACATGATACGTACTGAAAACACACAAAATATAGGCGTAATTTTGATTACTTAAAAAACCGCAGCACACTGTGACAACTTCACGGACCGCCACTGGAATTGCAGTAATTTTTCTTTTAAAAGATTCACAGACACTGCAAAAATTTTACAATTTACGCCGTTTGCCTATTATCATATTGTGAGAGTTTTTCCATATCAGAATCTCCATTGTGTTTGCTATGAAAATATTATTTAATTTTTAAATGATTTTGAAACGTACTAAGTTTGCGATTTAGAGATATTTTCTCTTAAAAATAGTTAGGATGCTGTACTGCGATTTCCTAACTTATTTGTGATAAAATTTGATAGTTAACGAAAAAAATTGTTCAATATAGAAAATATATCGTTAACTTATTAAAATCTAATTTTTCTAAGTTTTCGTTAACAATTTTTTGGTTAAATCTTACATTTTCATAACAACTAAAACTCAAATTAATTTTGTTGGTTCTTATAAAAAATTACCGAATAAGCTTTACTTTAGCTCAACCGACAGTTGTCTTAAGTTAAAAGCTATATTGATAAATCGTTAACGAAGATAGAGGACCACACTAATGAAACAGATCTTCACTAACAAAAAACTAACTGAACGTTCAAAAAATGTCGAAATGGGGTTAAACAGATTTTTCCGAACCCTTGTTTGCTACTTTTTGGAACAACTTGACAAACCTATGCTAAAACATTTTTAAAACCTCTACTTCTAGTTCATAAAATATCTATAGATATGACTACCATATAAGATATAAAAAATGTTTAGCCCCTCCCCCACCCTTGAGCGAATCCTGGATCCGCGCCTGATTAGACACATTCCTAAGTGAGTAATTCTTTGTGATGTAATGAAGGAAATGATTTATTTAGAAGTCATTCCATTTACAGTGTTATTAACTTTATTCTAAAATCGATAAAAACAATGAAAAATCTGGTAATGATTAAGGCACTGCCATTTTAAGTCTGGCGACCATTTGTAGAAGAAAATAATGCAAGACTTAAGGAAATTTTATAGGAATTCCAAAAATATACAGTTTTTTCAGAACTGATCAGTATTCGCAAAATTTTACTATGTAATTTGATAGAAGGTCGATATCGCTTATTTTTCATTAAAAGCAGAGTTCGTATTTGCACACCATGAAGTATTCATTTTTATTCTTTCTTGTATCAACGTACACGAAAGAAAAACTAAGAATTTGTTTCTTTCTTATTTATGTTCATTTCTTTTACATTACCTATCTTATTTTCATATATTTGTGCTTTTATTATGGATTTATTAAATCCAGCTTTTTTTTTGGATTTAATAAATCCACTTTTTGTATGAAAAATTCTAAATCCAGGTAATTAAAAAACACGCTAAGTATCACTCAAGGTTGCCAACGCTTGAACTGAAGAAGTGGCTAGATTACGGAGACAAAATGGATAGAAATGGCTAAAATTGGAAAATAATGCTAAAACCTAATAATTTTAAAATAAATAAGTGATAATAAAGAGTTTTAACACGACTTTCATAAAAGTGGCCTTTAAATTTTAATGTTTTCCGAATTTCTAAAATATGTTCATCAAAATTTTACAAAAAATATGATTTTAAATCGAATGTAAAAATTACATGTGGCTGTAAACCCAAATAAATGTTTAAAAAATTGAAAATTTTGCACTAAAATTTTTAAAATCATAAAATTTTTAATACAGTTCCAGATGTGATAATATATGCCACTATATATAGTGCCATATATATTTACATATGGTGTTATTTAAGCAATATATTACCATATATGGTCCCATTGAAACCATATATTATCATATATGGTGCCATTTCAACAATATATGCTCATATATGGTACCTCATAAACAACATTTTTTATACAGTTCCAGATATGATAATATATGCTACTATATATTGTATATTACCATATACTTTGATATATCATTTAAACAACATACCATATGGTGCCATTTAAACAATATATTGTCATATATGGTAACTCATCAGAAACTACAATATTAACTGTATTTCAGAATCTATTAATTGTATTTCAGAAATTATAACTGTATTTCAGAAATTATCGAATGTATTTCAGAAATTATTAATTGTATTTCAGAAATAATCAAATCTATTTCAGAATTTGTTGATTGTATTTCATAGTTAATAGAGAAAAATTTATTAAATACATTTCATAATTTCTGATATACAATTGATAATTTCTGAAATACAGTTTGATAATTTCTGAAATACAATTGATAAAACTGAAATTCAATTGACTAGTTCTGAAAAACAATTCATAAATCTGAAAAATAATTCATAAGTTCTAAAATACAATTAAATATTTCTGAAACACAATTGATAAATCTTAAAAACAATTGATACTAATGGAAATGGTGTATAGCGTCAAAAAGATGTAAATGGGCGCTGTGGTGTAATGGTTAGCGCGTTGGACTGTTACACGTGAGGTTGCGGGTTCGAGCCCCAACCAAGGCAACATCAATTTATGAAAAATAGTAATATGTATGAGCTTTTCTATCCCTCATACACATCGCAGTGTCCTCCTTCGGTGTTCCCATAGCACTTAACCCTACCGAAGTAAAATAATATAACAGGGCTATGAACTAAAAAGCTTCAACAAAGTTCGCCAACTCACCATCAGATGGCGCGCAACAACTGTTCTAAAATTCAACATCTCGCTCAATTAAAGTGTTGCCATATTTGAAGCCCTTCATCTTTCACTACCTTTCACTTCTTCTCTATCCCCTTTCCAAAGGAAGCAACACATTAATTAATAGGAAGAATTTCCTGTGTTGCTTCTCTTTAAAAAAAAAAAAAATATTTTATTAAAAAAATTCAATTTAATAAAAAAAATATAATTTTATAAAAAAAATTATAGAAAAAAAAATTATAATTTTATAAAAAGAAATTCATTTTATAAAAAAAAAAAATGCATAGCCATGAACGGTATCCAACTCGAGACCTTCTGAGTTTAAAGCTTATTTTAACAAAATATTGTAATTTTTATAAAATCAGTGCTCTGTCATTGTATTATTTTTTGAACAGTTGGCAATATCTGGCTGGGATTTTATTTAATCCCAAATAAATGAAGATCTTACATAGTACCCAAATATAATGCGGGATCTATTTTTATCTGTCATTTCTGTGGATACCCTATTAAAAAAATTAATGAAGTACAACATACAATCATATCTTTTTTTGATACCGGCCAAAATAAAATTTTATTCGAAAAATGGTGGATCGTACTGCAGTAATTTAGATCCACCTTGGATCTAATATGATGAAATACGATCCGAAAAACAAGTTTATCTAATTATATAAAATTGGATGTGACATAATGATAATCAAGAAATAATTTCAATAGAATGGACATTTAATGCAATCTGAGCGATATCTGAATGATTTCCCAACAAACCACACGATATCGTTTCGAATTCGTAACGATATCATTTCGATGATACGTTTGTCCGAGAATGATATCATTAACGATTCATAAGTAATAGGTACTGTGAAGAAAAGTGCACATTCGTTAATGATATCGTTTTTTCATGAAATAACGATATCGTTTTGATATCGAAAATTTCAGGCAGTCATATTGCAAAATTTTTGTCGTTATTTTATCACCATTCTATGAAAATATGATATCATTGACAATATCGAAATAAAGAAGTATATATGATATCTTTAACGATTAAATTAGAACAAGCAAATATGATTTTTTCAGAAAATTTATCGTTATTTTGAAAAATTATGATATCATTACGAGTTCATATTTTTGTATCATAAACGATAGCAAATATGATACTTAATATGAATTCGTTAACGATACTGTATCGTTTCATGGTTTATTGGGTTATTTTTGTCTAATGGTATCAATTAAAATGTAACTTTTTGTATTAAATCTAATTTTATATAATTAGATTAACCCATTTTTTCGATCTGCCATTTTTCGAATCAAATTAGATCTAAGTTTATCCCCGAATATATTGCTGGATCTAATTTGATCTGCCATTTTCCAGATCAATTTATATCTAAGTTTATCCACAAATATATTGCTGGATCTAATTCGATGTGCCATTTTTCGGATCAAATTAGATCTAAGTTTATCCCCAAATATGTAGCTAGATCTAATTCGATCTGCCACTTTTTCGGATCAAATTAGATATACGTTTATCCACAAATATATTGCGGGATCTAATTTGATCTGCCAAAATTGAGATCAAATTAGATCTAAGTTTATCCCCAAATATATAGCTGGATCTAATTGGATCCGCCATTTTTCGGATCAAACTAGATCTAAAAATATCCGCAAATATATAGCTGGATCCGCCAATTTTCGGATAAAAATAGATCTAGGTTTATCCCCAAAGATATCACTGGACCTCCCAATTTTGAGATATAACTTGATCTTAGTTTATCCCCATATATACAATGGGATCTAATACGATATGATTGGATACACCCAATTTTGAGATCTAATTGGATCAGCTAGATATTACAGCAGATCTTAAACAATATCAAATTGGATATGATTAGATATTGCGCGAGATCAATTTTTTTTACTCGGGTATTAACTAAAGTTTAAACCTGAAGTATGAGACCCACCGTAAATAAAAGCCTAAAAAATAAATTTAAAAAACCATGGATGGTAATCGAAACGAATGCGGTTATCGTTAGGGTAACGATATTTTAGGTTATTTCGGTAACGGTATTTTAAGGGTAACGCTATTTCGTTTATTTCGGTATCGGTATTCTAAGGATAACGGTATTTGAGTTATTTCGGTAACGGTATTTTAAAGATAACGATATTTGGGTTATTTCGGTAACGGTATTTTAAGGTTAACGGTATTTCAGTTATATCGGTAACGGTTTTTAAGGGTAACGGTAGTCAGTCATTTCGATGCCTCCCGTACTTTTTTTTACAAAAAACAAACGAGATTAAACCCAGAACCAATTTATCAACTTAATCTACAAAAAATACTCAATAACCACGTGAAAGTACCAAAAGCAGAAAATTTAAAATAACGGTATTTTAGGGATAAAGGTATTTCATTTGTTTCGGTAACGGTATTTTAATGGTATTGATATTTCATTTATTTCGGTATCGGTATTTTAAGGATAACGGTATTTCTGTTATTTCGGTAATGGTATTTGAAGGATAACGGTATTCCGGGTATTTCAGTAACGGTATTGTAGGGTTTAACGGTAGTCACTTGAAAGGGTTTTGAATCGATAACGGTATTTTAGCGGTACTGCCTGCCAGCCCTAAAAAAACTACTGTCATCCATAAAGGCTTTCTTTAACTTGTATTAGTTATTTCTTTACAAAAAATTATAATTCTATACATTTTTGTTATCACTTTACAATTTTTATTAAGTTAGAAATTCTATTATAACAAAAATATCAAATATTTCCTTCACGAAGATTTCTTGAAAGAATTGTGAAAAAATATATGTATCATAAACTGTATCATGAAAAGTCTCGTGAGAAAGTCTCATGAGAAAGTCTCATTTAAACATTCTTTGACTTTTCTTCATTCACAGTTTTTTCTTTTCATAAGTACCGAGTCAGAAAAATACAAACGGGAAAGCGGTGGCAAAGCACTTTAACAGGTGGTACAGTATTGGCAAAAAGTGCTTTCCCATTCCCAACATGATAACATCATTTAGACAAAAGGACCGGCTGTTCAAAAAGCGCCGGAAAAGCACTGGAGGAACAAAATTTTTAAACGTTGGCAAAACGCTGGCAAAACTAATAAATAGGTGGTCTGGAAATATATTTTCCAAAATAAAATTAAAAAAAAGTTCATATGTATTTTTTTGACCCTGCCGTGATTTGAACCCAGGCCGTCAGATTGGCAGACGATTGCTCTACCCACTGAGCTAACGAGACATAATATTTAATGGCTAAACACATAAATGAGTGATAATAGCTGGACAACTACTGGCTGTGCCAAAATGCTAGTACTGGCAAACAATTTTTAGTAACTAGTATGCCAGTGTTTGGAGGGCAAAAAAAAGTTGGTCTTGAAGGAGCTTTCCCACAAACAAAAAAATTGATTTTATAAAACAAAAAAAATTTTAAATTAAAAAAAATCCCAAAAAATTTTTTTGCTTGCAACCGGATTTGAACTCGGAACCTTCCGACTACAAACATTTTTTAACGAAGCGTCAGCATTTTTATAAAATCATTGGTTTTCCAGTGAATTGATTTTTGTACGCCTGGTAGCATTGGCTAGAAGGTAGGACTGGATAACCACTGGTTGCAAACCTTGGCATATCACTCTAAGCCAATTCTTTACCAGTGGTTTTTTTTATAAACCACCGAAATTTTTGTAAAAAAAATACTGGTAAAACGCTTTTCGCAAACGCTGGCAAAGCGTCCCAAATGAGTGTTCTGCCAGTCATTTATTTTTAATACCATGGTTACCCAGTGGTATGCCAGTGCTTGATTTTTTGTACCACTGGCGATTTCTGACTGGGTAGTATTATATCAACCTTCAATCATTTTATTTTCATTTTTTTTTTCTTTCTTTTCAAGTTGTTTAAGTTTCTTATTTCATATCATGAACGAGAAGGGAAGGCATCAGTTACTCACTAATACTATCATGAAAATGAGATGTGTGTTGTAAAAGAAATGAAATATGAAAAGAAAAAGACACATACCACATTTGTTCTTTCATGAACGTTGATACAAGAAAGCCAAACACAAATAATCTTGTTCATGAAAATGAAAAAACAAAATTCACCAAATACGTACTCTGATTAAAAGCCACGCCTACTTAAAACAAGTAACAAAATAAAAAAACAGATGCCACGTTAAAATTCTACATAATTTTCTGAACTATCTCCTCGCATTTTTGGGCGAATCTATCCACTATTTTGATCTTTCAAAATAAAGGAACGAGAATAAAAAAAAAATTTTAAATTAAAAAAAATCCCAAAAAATTTTTTTGCTTGCAACCGGATTTGAACTCGGAACCTTCCGACTACAAACATTTTTTAACGAAGCGTCAGCATTTTTATAAAATCATTGGTTTTCCAGTGAATTGATTTTTGTACGCCTGGTAGCATTGGCTAGAAGGTAGGACTGGATAACCACTGGTTGCAAACCTTGGCATATCACTCTAAGCCAATTCTTTACCAGTGGTTTTTTTTATAAACCACCGAAATTTTTGTAAAAAAAATACTGGTAAAACGCTTTTCGCAAACGCTGGCAAAGCGTCCCAAATGAGTGTTCTGCCAGTCATTTATTTTTAATACCATGGTTACCCAGTGGTATGCCAGTGCTTGATTTTTTGTACCACTGGCGATTTCTGACTGGGTAGTATTATATCAACCTTCAATCATTTTATTTTCATTTTTTTTTTCTTTCTTTTCAAGTTGTTTAAGTTTCTTATTTCATATCATGAACGAGAAGGGAAGGCATCAGTTACTCACTAATACTATCATGAAAATGAGATGTGTGTTGTAAAAGAAATGAAATATGAAAAGAAAAAGACACATACCACATTTGTTCTTTCATGAACGTTGATACAAGAAAGCCAAACACAAATAATCTTGTTCATGAAAATGAAAAAACAAAATTCACCAAATACGTACTCTGATTAAAAGCCACGCCTACTTAAAACAAGTAACAAAATAAAAAAACAGATGCCACGTTAAAATTCTACATAATTTTCTGAACTATCTCCTCGCATTTTTGGGCGAATCTATCCACTATTTTGATCTTTCAAAATAAAGGAACGAGAATAAAAAAAAAATTTTAAATTAAAAAAAATCCCAAAAAATTTTTTTGCTTGCAACCGGATTTGAACTCGGAACCTTCCGACTACAAACATTTTTTAACGAAGCGTCAGCATTTTTATAAAATCATTGGTTTTCCAGTGAATTGATTTTTGTACGCCTGGTAGCATTGGCTAGAAGGTAGGACTGGATAACCACTGGTTGCAAACCTTGGCATATCACTCTAAGCCAATTCTTTGCCAGTGGTTTTTTTTATAAACCACCGAAATTTTTGTAAAAAAAATACTGGTAAAACGCTTTTCGCAAACGCTGGCAAAGCGTCCCAAATGAGTGTTCTGCCAGTCATTTATTTTTAATACCATGGTTACCCAGTGGTATGCCAGTGCTTGATTTTTTGTACCACTGGCGATTTCTGACTGGGTAGTATTATATCAACCTTCAATCATTTTATTTTCATTTTTTTTTTCTTTCTTTTCAAGTTGTTTAAGTTTCTTATTTCATATCATGAACGAGAAGGGAAGGCATCAGTTACTCACTAATACTATCATGAAAATGAGATGTGTGTTGTAAAAGAAATGAAATATGAAAAGAAAAAGACACATACCACATTTGTTCTTTCATGAACGTTGATACAAGAAAGCCAAACACAAATAATCTTGTTCATGAAAATGAAAAAACAAAATTCACCAAATACGTACTCTGATTAAAAGCCACGCCTACTTAAAACAAGTAACAAAATAAAAAAACAGATGCCACGTTAAAATTCTACATAATTTTCTGAACTATCTCCTCGCATTTTTGGGCGAATCTATCCACTATTTTGATCTTTCAAAATAAAGGAACGAGAATAAAATTAGAAAAAAACTTGAATGGCTCTATTTTATTGCACATCACTGTATGTATGTACATTAGACTGGTCCAAAAAACAAAAAAAATTGGAATTTTCACGCTCCACAACCCTAGAAATATGCCACTTTGAAAAAAAATGTGGTCTGATCAAAATAATCACCAAAAAAGTTTTGTTTAGAGGTAGCACATCGCAATTGAAGTTTCGAGGTTGTACTTGTTCTATTATTTTTAATTAATTAAAAATAATGGAAAAAATGAGAAAAATTAAATATCATTATTATGATCGCGACATGTCAAAATCGAATATATTTTTAGGTGTACATTACGAATATGAAATCAAAATTGAAATCGGAGTCGCGGATTTCGCGAAATATGAAAATTTCATACAAAAAATGTTCAGCTTTGATCAGGATGTTTTCTTATATTTACCAATATGAAAATTTCGTTTTTGCATTAATATATATCTGTGGAATGTCCTATTATGTGAGATAGGGTTTTTGGTAGCAACAAAATTATAGCAAGCTAAATAATAGCGAAATATTAAAAAGTCAAATTTTAAGTTAATTTGCAAGGATATCTGTCTGTTATCATTTTTAAAATTAAAATCAGTGTTATATATAATGAAGGCCCTTGGTAAGTAAATTGCAAAAGTATAACAAATTGGATTTTTCGATAACACCGTTTACAGGTAATTAGGAAAATATCTCAAAAAAATTGAGTTTTTTGAATTATCAAACCGCGAATAATTCATAAACAACAAATTTTTTTTAAATTTCGATTGCTGATTCATAATCTTCATTAAAATAAAGATCAGATTTGAGAAATTTGCGCATACAAGGCAAAAACAAGTTGAATTTTTAATTACATCTTTTCGGAAATTTTGGAAAATTTGACTAAAATATGTATTTTTTTGTATAAATTTAAAAAAAAACCGCGAATTACTTAAAAGTTACTTAATTTTTTTAAGTTTTGATTTCAAATTCCTTTTGTTCACATTAATTAAGACCAGATTTAAAAAAAATTGTTAAATACCCAGCAAAACCTTGGTAATATGTTGGTATTACAGAACACATTACCTGCACCCAAAAAATTACATAGTGACATAGTCAACAAAATACATAGTCAATTTGAATTTTTCTTGAATCGACTATTATAATCATTAACAACTATTGGTTTCGTTATTAGCTACAACTTTTTCCATAGTCGATTTTGAAATTACTATAGAAATATTAAACAAATATTGTCAAAGAGAAAAACAATAATTAGTGGAACATTTTTAAATAAATCAAAAAAATGCATAAATGCTAGAAGTGAGTCAACAAATATATAAAAACTACAGATTTGATAGTCTATCTGAAGTACGTACATTAGGCCGGGTCGATTTGTGGGGAGGCAAAAAAATCCCCCATGGCTCAGGGAAAATCGTATTCTAGGGATCAAAATAAGAAACTTTGCCGAAGGAACCATACCTCTAAAACGAATTCTACTACCAACTGTTGACTTTTGTCCCGTAGGGTCAAGTTTTGAAAAATCACACTTTGACCCATTTAGAGTGCCCCAATCGAGTCCAAATGTATGACCGACCCCCACTAACTTTGGAGGGCCGATCCACCCATGCCAGTGGCACACCCCCTGGAACTCCCCTGGGGGGTTCCCCATACAAACATTTTAAAAAATCACCATTTTTGGCACTTTATTTTATTATTTTTTATTTATTTTATTTATTTTTATTATTTTATTTATTTTTTCTCCTTAGAAATTTATTTAGTCAGAACATATGTAAATGAAAAAATTAATTTAACTTAGTAATAGAAAAGAAAAAATAAAAAATTACTGTTTGAAGTCTTTTTTGCTTTCAAGTCTGGGCAATTTCGCACGGCTCTCTAATGTCGTCGCCATAACAGCCTCTACATTTTCCGGTATAACTCGTTTGGAAACGCTAGCTAGCAATTGAACGTGTCGTTCTGTTTCTTGTATGTGTGATGGAATTTTTGGATCATTAAACGGTGGATCATCTTGATTTAAATATTCTTTCAAAGTATCGTATGGAATGCTTCGCGTGAATGGTGGTTCAAATACGTCATTTATGTCATTCATATTGATCATTTCCGTGTAACTTGTGCAATAAAAGTTTATATCTGGTTTTTTATAAGCTCTAAGTCCCGTTGGGTCGTCAACATCGGTTCGATAGCGTAGAATTATCTTGATAGCACAGTCGCGCTTTTCTTTGTTATCATCAAACAACATTGATAACAAGATATTTTCCGAATGCGCATAATATGAATTATCTGTAATTACTTTATTGACAATTTTGCGTAAACGAGGTTCTAGAAATCTTGACCAACTAATGAATTTGAAAAATAATCTACTACCGTACACGACAGAGCTGTAATACTTGATATTGAAGTACATTGGGTCATATGAATAAAACTTAGCAATTACTTCGAAGTAATTACTTTGGGCTTAGGAATGCCTTTTAACTCCAAATTTACCAATTGGCTGGTTGAATAGCATGAAATGTAAACGAAAATTAAAAAATTAAATTTCTAGTCTACTCCCAAGCAGACTAGATTTGTGAAGTAATTGCTTAAAAAACCCTGTATTTCCCCCTATTAGTAATATCTATTTTTTATTCATATGAGCCATTGGCACATAACATGTAATTATAAATTCAACCAGTATTCTTAAATTTGCATCTGGATTTTCCGTTGTCACATATAATCGTAATAGTCTAGCGGCCTTGGTGAGCCACCGAGAATGTACAATTTTCCCTGGTTTGATGTTTGCCAGATCCACTGAAACCACGCCGCTAGAAATTGCATGGGCCATGTGGTATAAGTACTTGGAATCGGTGGAAAATTCAATTTTTTCTGGAGCAGGGGGCATATTTTTCAACTCAATTTTCTGAAAGCCGTCCACCACCTGAAAATATATAAAAATAAAACAATTAAAAACGGTTGACAATTATAATAAATGAGTGATAGCAATAACTTACCGGAAGAGTTTCACAAGTTTCGATTTGACGGCTCAATTTTCCGGTTGCCGATCTTGGTCCAGTGCTGGTTGATTTATCCAAAGCTTCAAACAAATGCCGAACGGAAGTTCGTTGAAGTGTAGAAGGTAAACGAACCAATGCATTGGTCTTTTTAACAGCAATTCGAATCGTCGTATAATTCCACCGTTTGGGCCAGTGTTTGTTGGCTCACCGTCAGTGCATATGCCAATTAATGCATCAAGTGATATATTTTTATCGTTGAAAAAATCATTTAATTTGGTTGTTTTGTATTCAGCGGTTTCATGTTCCAGTCTTACGTAACCAATCAATTCAGAATTCGGTTCTCTCAAAATAACAAGATGAGGTTCTTTTACCATTCTAGTATGATACTTCTCATCAATTGTATCTCTCGTTAAAGTATCATCTTTTCTGCCATCGAATGAAAATGCTAACAAATTGGTATCATCTAACCGTTTGCGAAGCACTTCTTGTCTGCATTTCTCTTTTTCTCGGCGAACTTTCGATTTATCCATGATGAGAGGTTTGCCATGGATATCTTTCATTTTAAAATCTTGGAAAAGAGCTGTTCCCATTGCTGATGCTACTCTATCAGGCACGCCAAATCTGTCACATACCAAGGCAAAGTTAAAACAATCGTATCTCTGTGTGTATTGTGAACTTGTGCTTATATCCAAATCTTCTTGAACCGGTGGCGGTGCGTATGTTGAATCATCGGGATCTTGGTATGTTGGCATTGATGACATAGACGTTGCTCCTTGCTCTTCAATTTCCATCGCAAATCCATCCATTGTTAGACTTCTCTGATTATGTTGATCGTGCATAAACTCTTTGAGGCGTTCGGGAACCAAACCGCATGCACATGGAGCTGCCTTCAAATCGCATTTACATGTTCCAATGAAAAAAATTGTTTCCAGAGATTTTACATACTCTGTAAATTGTTGGGGTTTGTTTCTTCTCTTGATTTGCTCTTGATATTTGTCAAGCAATCTATTCAATTTATTACATACACTTTTTTTCAGCATTATTTCCATACCAAGTTTTTCCCAAATTCCAATCAACTTATCTTGTACTTGAATAGTGAATGCTTTATAGGACAACTTTTTTTGTTCGCTCAAGTAAAAATAATATCTCAAGATATCCAGATGGGTTGGTAAATTAAGATCAGTCAAATCAGTAGACACACCAAAAACAGTAACATCATGCCTGGGTATATGACTCATTGGGTTTTCGATAGTTGTTGATGTTGTTATTGCTTCATCTTGCGGTGTAGAGGATGGTGGATTCATTGTAAACTTCTTGATTTGGAATGATTTTTTTTTAAATATTTTTTTTATCTCAAATTAGCACTTCACACTTCGAGTTCTTCACAACGACTTAATGCATTCACAAAAACTGTTGCGTTATATATGGTCTAGGAGACGAGGTAATAAGAATGAAATGGTAATTTCAATTCTACCTGTAACCGATTTTGTTGTCAAAACTGCCCATAAAGTACTTACATGTAAATTAAACGTTAATCTGACTACAAATTCTGTTAAGCAAGTGCGCCTTTTATTACTTCTGGAAAATCCTTTATGAAAATTTTATGCTCAATTCTACCTGTAACCGATTTTGTTGTCAAAACTGCCCATAAAGTACTTACATGTAAATTAAACGTTAATCTGACCACAAATTCTGTTAAGCAAGTGCGCCTTTTATTACTTCTGGAAAATCCTTTATGATAATATTATCCTCAATTCTACCTGTAACCGATTTAGCTTAAGTAAGTTTACGACATGCAGCTGTGTCTTGTGGTGGCTTAAAAAACCCACACAACCTATTTTACGACCTGCAACAGAACGACACGTTCAATTGCTAGCTAGCGTTTCCAAACGAGTTATACCGGAAAATGTAGAGGCTGTTATGGCGACGACATTAGAGAGCCGTGCGAAATTGCCCAGACTTGAAAGCAAAAAAGACTTCAAACAGTAATTTTTTATTTTTTCTTTTCTATTACTAAGTTAAATTAATTTTTTCATTTACATATGTTCTGACTAAATAAATTTCTAAAGAGAAAAAATAAATAAAATAATAAAAATAAATAAAATAAATAAAAAATAATAAAATAAAGTGCCAAAAATGGTGATTTTTTAAAATGTTTGTATGGGGAACCCCCCAGGGGAGTTCCAGGGGGTGTGCCACTGGCATGGGTGGATCGGCCCTCCAAAGTTAGTGGGGGTCGGTCATACATTTGGACTCGATTGGGGCACTCTAAATGGGTCAAAGTGGGATTTTTCAAAACTTGACCCTACGGGACAAAAGTCAACAGTTGGGGGGTAGTAAAATTTTTAAAGGTATGGTTCCTTCGGCAAAGTTTCTTATTTTGATCCCTAGAATACGATTTTCACTGAGCCATGGGCGATTATTAAATCGACCCGCCCTAACGTACATGGATTTGGACATGGGGATGCTGTTGGATAAAATGTCCTGCAAAATTTTGTAATACAATACACATAGATATCACTGTCAGTTGGAGACGCAAGAACTATGCGATCAAGTAAGTATTTAACATTATTTTTTCATTTATATCATATTAAAAAGCGTTTTAATAATAAACTTAGATAAATTCTTATTCAAATATTATACTATCTTCATATAATACTGGATTGAGTTCTTCAAGTGACCATGTATGTATTTTATTTTATACGTGCTAAGGACTATAAACGAAGAATTTCAAAATTTATTTAAAGAACATATGACAAAAGAAGATATCAAAATTTGTGTGGATGGTAAGGTGTATAATTTATATTTTTTTATATTGGATTTGTAATATCGTAATATGCAATCACCTTATGTAAATTTTGAAAAGCAAAAAAAAAAAATGTTTCTCTCTATTTTTTTTTTGCAAACTAAGCAATAAACTTTTGTGTATGAAATTGATATTGTAGCCCCGAGATTATGAATTTAAAAAAACCACACAAAAAATTTTAAAATAATCACGGAACGTGAAAAAAAGACTTTATGGTACAAAAAAGAAATTAAAAAACTTAATCAGCGATTTACATTCTACAAACAAATATACTGATGCAAAAAATTTTATTTTTGCAACTAGCCGCTAAAATTGTTTCATCAACATATTGTTTGCAAAATGTAAATCGCTGATTAAGAGTTTTACAGAGTTTGCAATTTTTTAATTGTTTTTTTATAATTCGTAATCTAAGGACTATAATACCAATTTCAAAGACCACAATTTGGGGCTTAGTTTACAAAAAATAAAAATCCCGAAAAATTTTTTTTACAAAACTGAAAATTTTTCCATCATTACGTGTTTAAATTAATTTTTCTACCATAAAGCCTTTTCCGCGTTCCGCTATTATTTTTGAATTTTTTAAATGTGTTGTTTTTAATTAAAATCTAAATGAGTATCCATCCACTTCGGCTCTTGCTCAAATTGAAAAATGAGCGAGCCATACATTTTTTTAAAGAGCGAGCTAAAGTTTTTTGGCTCGCTTATTCAAAACACCGACCCAAATTTTTGAGCTTGCTCATGTTTTTTAATGAGCAAGAGCCGGAGCAGCAAGCTAATTCCATCCATGAAATAAACTAAAAATGGTTTATTTTACGAAAGACAACAATTTCGTATTTTTATGCATGTATTATTATGAGTGTTTAATGCCCAAATTGGCTAAAATAATTACAGTATTTTAGGCCCTAGTTGATTTAAACATATTATCCTGTTTTTTACTCGATAGATTAACGAAGATTTTGAAGAAATTTAAACTGGAAACTATATGATAACAACTGGGACGATTTTATGTTATTGTATGTGGAGGCAATTGGCAAAGAATAAAGTAACTTAAAAAAATTTACAAAAATGTGTAGAAGGAGATACTGATTTTACTTTTTTATTATTAAAATACAGGGTTGGTAGGCAATACCGCTAAAATACCGTTACCGAAATAACTGAAATACCGTTATCCTTAAAATACCGATACCGAAATAAATGAAATATCGATACCCTTAAAATACCGTTACCGAAATAAATCAAATACCGTTACATCTAAAATACCGTTACCGTTATTTTTAATTTTCTTTCCACTTTTGGTAAGTGCACGTGTTTATTGAGTATTTTTCGTATATTAAGTTGGTAAATTGGTTCTGTTTTTAATCTCGTTTGTTTTTTGTTAAAAAAATTGCGCGATGCATCGAAATAACTGAATAGCGTTATCCTTAAAATACCGTTACCGAAATAACTGAAAAACTGTTATCCTTAAAATACCGATACCGAAATAAATGAAATAGCGTTACCCTTAAAATACCGTTACCGAAATAATCTAAAATAGCGTTACCCTTACCGATAACCGCATCGTTTCGGTTACCATCAATGTTAAAATGAGATATTAATCTTTTTGTGTTTACTTTCATGAAAGGGATGCGGCACGATGTCTTGCAGCCATCGTCAACAAGCAAAATTAACGAGAAGAAGTGAACGCCAACAATAATTGACTCAACAAATAGCTTTGTGGTAAAAGTTAGATCAGAAGCTGATATTAATGCTGAATCTTAAAAATATCTTCATGGTATAAAGCGACGAAATGGTCCCTACTATTTTTAAAACTTTAGACTCAAATTTACACTTTGTAAAGTATTTTAATATTGAAGTTAAAACAAATTATATTAGAAACGCTATTTTTATTTTAATATTGTTAAGGTATTTTGTTTAAGATGGGGTTTCTAGAAGACGTTCGTTGTCACACGAATGAGTGACTACATGTATTTTGTTTTTGTATTGCATGTATTTTGTTATTGCATTTTCGTTCGTGTGAAGCAAAACGTCATCTAGAAACACCACCTATGTTACCAATTTCAATGTGAAAATGTTTGGTATTTTATTGAAAACTTTTTTATGTAAAATCACGTGCCAATGGCGGTATACGACGATTATTACACAATTTTAATAAAACAATTTAAAAATAAAGCATAATTTTTAACTTTTTAGGAAGAAAAACGAAATATAGGTCATCAACCACAACCATGGAATTAATTTACATGGTAATTAATACCCATGCTTGATTTTTTACTCAAAATAACGATTTGGTAATCAGTAATAACTATTTTAATTTTAAAAATATTTTAACGATGCGCCTAGTGTTATTTACCTATTTTTTTAAATTCCATATATCAAATCGTTGTCATTAACTTTATCCATAGTTGATTTGCAGCTATAAAACGAACCTAGTCACTTTTCATTACTTCATGTTCACTATGCCATAGTGAGGGTTATTTCACCTATGACATAGTTGAAAATATAGTGATCATCAACTATGTAATTTTAAGAGTGTGGTAATACCATACCCCTTACCATTGCATTATTTCATAACTAAAATGTAATGCCTTACGTATAATGTGCTGCATAACTACTGGGTAGTAATAGCAACTTATTACCAATAATATATTTAAACACCTCAAAGAAAATAGTTACTTGTAATACACAACATGAGTTCTAAATAATAGCAGCGACGTATTACAGATGGGATATTTTAAAACCGTAAAGTAAGGAGTTACTTTTAATATGATACGTGATCACTTAATAGAAATAGCCACTTATTACCGATGGTGTATTCAAATACCTCAAAATAAGGAGTTATTTGTAATGCGATACATGAGTGTTTTTTTCTATTTAAAATATTCGATACAAATAATTTATATCGAGACCCTATATGCAATACTCTATATCTGCAATTTTGGCCAAAATGAGTTTTTGATGGAAAAATCATTGTTGATATTATATCCATTTATGATATCAATTCGGAAGCAAAATACCCATTCTTTGCCACTTTTTTGAACATTTTACATTTTCCCATATCTACAAACAAATTTATTTTTTTTTATACAGAAGTCTATATCTGCATATAAATTTAAATTATTTGAATTCTATAAGGTACACATAAAAGTTTTTTGAGAATATCTTTTTTCGGAAATATTTTTTTTTGGAACTAACCACCAAACTTTATTTTAGGAGATGTGCTTTATAGTCCCTAGATTATAAATTTCAAAAAAACCGCACTTAAAAAATTGCAAAATAATATCCGAACGCTTAAAAAGCTTTTATGGTAGAAAAAAAAATAATTTAAAAGCTCAATCGGCGATTAAGATTCTGCAAACGAATATAATGATGCAATTTTCCTTTTTGCAAAATATTTTCGCGATTTCTATTATGCAAACTAAGAACCAAATTTTGGTGTTGAAATTGGTATTATATTCCCAAGATTAAAGATTTAACTCTTTCACTACCCTTGTACACTACAGTGTATACATCTTTAAAAGAATATATAAAATTTAATAGTGCAAAAAAACTTTATACTTTTTACAAATAAGTTTATTAGGATCTTGGACTTAAAATAAAAATCATTATATGTATAAGCAGTTCAACATGACAATATGGTCGCGATATTTGTTAATGAAGTCTAATTTTTTGAAGAAATTATAATTTCCGTAAAAAGGGGGTTTTGGTGTTTCTTCTAAACTAATGAAGATAGATAATTGAAAATTGGCATATAGCTTCGTTTTATGACGAGAAGACAACCAACCAAAAGATTTTTGGCTGCTCGAATGTTTAAGAGGTAAAACGGGGCTCAGAAGTTTGAAAAAATCGATTTTCGACCGTCATTTTTGGCGGGTAAGAGGGGAGGGGGCAAAATATGTTGCATATTTTTTTCTAATTTGAGGACCCTTAACAAGAATCTAAAGTCAAAATAACGATACATCCGCAAACAAAAAGTCGGTAGCGAAAGGGTTAAAAAAACCATACTTAAAAAATTGCAAACTAATCGCGGGAAAGGCTTTATGGTACAAAAAATGAATTAAAAAAATTAATCAGCGATTTACATTCTGCAAACAAATATATTGATGCAAAAATTTTGCTTTTTTCAAATTTTATTTTTCTCGATTTTTTCTTTTTTGCAACTAACCAGCAAACTTTGTTTTATGAAATGTGTATTATAGTCCCTAGATTATAAATTTTAAAAAACCGCACTCGAAAATTTGAAAAATAATAGCGGAACGCGAAAAAAAGTCTTTATGGTACAAAAATTGTATTAAAAATCTTAGTCAGCGATTTACATTCTGTAAAGAAATATATTAATGGAAAAAATTTCCTTTTTGTAATTTTTTTCGTGATTTTTTTTTTTGCAATCCCTAGATTATAAATTTTAAGAAATCGCACTTAAAAAATTACTAAATAACGGCGGAATGCGAAAAAGCGTAGAAAATGACTTTGAAGAGCTAATCAACTATTGACATTCTGCAATCGAATATATTGGTGTAAAATTACCCTTTTCGCAAAATTTTTTTCGCATTTTTTTTTTGCAAACTAACCACCAAACTTTCTGCAAGATATGAGTGTAATAGTCTTGGATTATGGATTAAAATACACCGCATTGAAAAAATTCAAAATAATGGCGGATTGTGAATAAAAGGATTTATGCCGCAGAAAATGAATTAAGAAACTTAATCAGCGATTAACATTTTGCAAACGAATATAAAAATGCAAACTTTTTCGTTTTTGTAAAAATTTTTTTCGAAATTTTTTTTACAAACTAACCATTCATTTTTGGAATAAGATATGTTTATAATAGTTTTTGGATTATTAATTTCAATAAAACGAGACTTTTTCATCACTGATTAACAATTCTGTGTTCGTTGATGTTTGGAGGCACATACTATTGTTTTCCACAAAAAGTATAGAGAGATTTACATGGTCATTTGTTCCTAATAATGCATATTTTTATACCCAAGTAAAAAAAATGATATGGAGCCATATGAAGTTATATTTAATTATTTATAATCTTTTATGTAATTAGATATAATTATATCCGAAAAATGAGAACATCTTATTGTATCGAATTGTATACAATTGTATACAATTTGTATACAATTGTATACAATTTGGTACAATTTGATACAATTTTATGCAATTCGATGCAATTGTATCCGAATTTTGTCCTCATACAATTACAAAAATTATATATTTTTATATAAAGTTATATAAAATGTTATAAAAGTGTACATAGTTTGATACAATTATATCTAAAAATTGACATTATACTTTAGATCATATTTTATATGACCACATCTAACAATATACAAAAATTATTTTTTTAAATAAAAAAGATATGCAATATCTGGAGATCAGACCTGGGGGATTTTAATTACAATTGCAAAAAAAATGTAATTGAAATTAAAAAAAACTCAATTACATTTCATGTAACTGTAATTGAAAATTTTCAATTACAAGAAATTGAAAATTGTAATTGAAAGTGATTTCAATTACGAATTTCAATTACATTTAGAATTAAAGTGTTTTTTGTTAAAATTTTGTATAAAAACTGACTGGGATAGGTTGGATAGGCGTGGATAAGTATAAAAAGAATACGTCATGTTGGGCTGCCCCTCACTTGTGCTTTTTGTCATTATTTCTTTTCCGAAAAAATGTAAATGTAATTGACATTTTTTCAATTACAATTATATATAATGTATAATTGAAAATTTTCAATTACAAATTACTTGTAATTGTTTTTTTTTTTTTTTAATTACAATTAAAAATAATATGTAATTGTAATTGAATATCGTGGATATGGAACTATATTAAATTATATATGGGTTCTTATTCGTCTAACACAAATTATGAAATATTTCTTATATGGCTCCACATATAGTTTTATATTATTATGTATAGTGTTATACTAAATTATATATAAACGTATATGTAATTATATCTGTAGTATGTTACTTTATGTACTTATACATAGCACATGCAATTATATGTAGGCCAGTATGTAATAAGATAAAATCACATATGTCTCCATATTAAAACCTTTGAGGAAAAAATATCTATCATATGACTATATAAAGGTATATCTGCTTGAATTTAAAAGCATATGTGGCCATATGTAACTATAAGTTAATATATGCAATTACATAAAATAATATATGGTTATATCAAAACTTTTTACTCGGGTATTTATCAAAACTACATATCTGCTAGTATTATCATAAAATTATATAACAATTTTATTTCAGAACTCTATATCTGTATTAGCAACTTAAATAACGCAAATAATTTCAAAATAAGTATATATAAGAATAAGTTGCTATTTTTAAATAATATTCTAGAAGACAGATTGATTCAAAAAAATCTTATAAGCAAGTGAATTAGTTTTATTGCTCTCCTGAACAATTGTATTTTTGCAGATATAGAGTATTGAATCTATGGTATCGATATGTTTTATACATATTGACTGAAATATGTTTTTTGTTAACTTTATATTAATCTGAGTAAATATTAATTAAATATGAATATGCTTCGTTTTAGCATTTACAAAAAACCAACACGATAACATCTTATTTTAATTTTTTTTTGTAAGAAGTAAGTATATATTTTTATACAGTAAGTAAGCGCATAATTTCAATGTGTTATATCAGACCTGTTTGTAACTCATTTTTTTGGCCTTACTTTAAGCTGTTATGTAAGTAGTATTATGCTCAGTATCGGTTATGTAAGTGGTTACGTAACTCCTAACATGTAATATTAAAGTAACATGTTCTTATGTTGTTACCTAGCCCTCTTTTGGAAAGTACATACCTCCAATGACATGCCCTTGTTAAAATAATAGCTGTTGGAATAGCAAAGTAAGAGGTTACATACCTTAACTTCTTACAAACCTTATTACCAGGTAATAGAAAGTTTTGCTGGGTAATAGCGTACATGTTAAGAAATAATTAAATTTAAAGTCAACCCTACTCTTAAAAGAAAACTTTTTGCGCTACCCCTAAATAAAAGCGGATTTAGCTGAAACTTGGCACAGAGAGTTTTTAGACATTAAGGAATAGGGGCAACATTGTGGAGATCGCGAATTCCAACTTTCATGTTTTTTTGGACCACTCTAATGTACATGACATCCCATATATGCAAAAAGCACTCAAATATGAATGAATGTGGAAGTATATGTCATTTGATATACATAAAAATGACATATATGGAAGTATATGTGATTCCATATGTGCAAAAATCACTTACATATGTATGGGTATTAGGCCGCACCTGAACAAAAAGTTCGCCGTACACCCTCCTTATATGCAAAACGAACTCGTGATTTTTTTTATTTTCAAAAAACCGAGAATAATTTATAAACTACAAATTTTTTTTTCAAATTTCGATTGCAGATTCATATTCTTTGTTAAAATAAATATCAGATTTGCGAAATGAGCTATGGGATTTTTATTTTCATATTTTTAGGAAATTTGGCAATTTTTGCCATATGTATTTTTTTGTATAACCCGGCTAAAAATCGGCATATATGGATTCATACAGATTTAATGTATGCTCGTGCTTGCTCATAAACCTACAATCTTTTCCATACATGGATACATAAATCTCCATACATGCATCCATATATCATCACACATGTGCATTAACGAAATTTGAGGTAATATCTATATGAACATGCATGGAAGTAGATATGAATACTCCTGTTTATGTCAGCATATTCTGATATGTGTATGCCTTCATATACGATTATTAGGGCAAGGAATTTCATGCACTAAAAATGGAAAATATGCGGCTAAAAAAGAAAAATGTTTTTATAGCTTTATGGCACCTCCTAGCGGAGAAATTTTGCCTAAAAATTCAAATTTTAACACGCTGCTGCTCCCAAACGGGTTAAGATTTTTTCTAATTTTAAATTTTGTATTATTTCCACGACAAAACTCTATACAAAATAAAAAGAACTTTTCGAAAACCTTTAAATAAACAAAATAAAAAATATGTTGCTGGATCTAATTCGATCTACCATTTTTCGGATCAAATTAGATCTAAGTTTATCCACAAATATATTGCTGGATCTAATTCGATCTGTCATTTTTCGGATCAATTTAGATCTAAGTTTATCCCCAAATATATTGCTGGATCTAATTCGATCTGCCACTTTTTCCGTTCAAATTAGATCTAAGTTTATCCACAATTATATTGCTGGATCTAATTCGATCCGCCATTTTTGAGATCAAATTAGATCTAAGTTTATCCACAAATATATAGCTGGATCTAATTCGATCCGCCATTTTTCGGATTAAGTTAGATCTAAGTTTATCCACAAATATATAGCTGGATCTAATTCGATCCGCCATTTTTCGGATCAAATTAGATCTAGGTTTGTCCCCAGAGATATCCCAACTTTGAGATATAATTTGATCTTAGCTTATCCCCATATATACAATGGGATCTAATACGATATCATTGGATACACCCAATTTTGAGATCTAATTGGATAAGCTAGATATTACAGCAGATCTTAAACAATATCAAATTCGATATGATTAGATATTGCGCGAGATCAATTTTTTTTACTCGGGTAGCTATCAAATATTATATCTCTCGTTAGCTCAGTGGGTAGAGCAATCGTCTGCCAATCTGACGGTCTGGGTTCAAATCACGGCAGGACCAAAAAAAATACATATGAACTTTTTTTAAATTTTATTTTGGAAATATATTCCCACACCACCTATTTGTACTATTTTTCTAAAATTTCTTAAACAAAGCGACATCAGCCTGCTTTGCTGAAAACTACCATGCTACTAAATGTAATATTTTTATTTGTTATGCTCTTAGTTGAGAGTTTTGTCGTGTTGTGTACGTGTGAAAAGCCGATTATGATTGGCCACTGATGGCTATGGGTGCCGACCACTGCTGTAATTGAAGTGTTTTTTAAAATATGTACGAATAATTAAAAATATGTAAATAATCATAAATTAATAAAGTACGTGAATAAAACAGGCAAGGAAAAATTCTGAATTTTATTTAAAAATCCATAAATATTTTAAATTTTATTTTTGTTTAAAATAAAATTCCCAAAAAGGTATGAATTTTAAATTTGGAAAATAAAAATCTCAAAATTTAGAGAAAGCAAACCAGCTAATCACATTTTTTCTAATTTTTTCGGTGTTTGCAAATTTTATTAATAAATTAATATTTTTATATGGCGTCTTATATGCAAAATTCGCAATTTGTTAAAAATGACTCTGAATAATTTTTTGATGGATTAACTGAATAAGAAATAACGTACAATAAAAAACTAAATATACAAACTTTATAACTAAATTCTCTATTTCGTGTTCTTTAGTTTTTATGGTGTTTGCAAATTTGATCGATAAATTAATACCTTATATTCAAAACGCGCAATTGTAGAAAATTGTATATGGTACAAAATATTTTTTTGTGAATTATTTTTGCAAACTAACCTCTAGACTTTTTTATAAGAAATGGGTATTATAGTTCCTATATTATGAATTTAAAATAACCGCACTTAAAAAATTGCAAAATAATAGCGGAACGCGAAATAAGTCGTTATGGTACAAAATATTTGTTGAAAGGCATATTCAGCGATTTGCATTCTGCAAACGAATATATTGATACAAATATATTCCTTTTTGCAAATTTTTTATTTCGAATTTTTTAGCAAACTTATCACCAAACTTTTTTATAAGAAATGGTTATTATAGTTCCTAGAATATGAATTAAAAAAAAGAGCACTCAAGAAATTGCAAAGAAATGGCGGAACGCGAAAATAGTTTTTATGATGCAAAATATTTATTAAAAAGCTTAGTCAGCGATTTACATTCTGCAAACGAATATATTGATACAAATATATTCCTTTTTGTAAATTTTTTATTGCGAATTTTTTTGCAAACTAACCACCAAGCTTTTTGATAAGAAATGAGTATTATATTTGAATGATTATGAATTAAAAAAACCGCACTTAAAAAATTTCAAAATAATGGCGGAACGCGAAAAAAGCCTTTATGGTACAAAATATTCATTAACAAGCTTAGTCAGCTTACATTCTGCAAACGAATATATTGATGCAAACATTTTTCTTTTTGCGAAATATTTTTTCACGAATTTTTTATTGTAAACGAACTTCCAAACTTTGGTATAAGATTGTTTAGTCCCTAGATTGTAAATTTAAAAAAACCGCACTTAAAAAATTGCAAAATTATAGCAGAACGCGAAAAAAGGCTTTATGGTACAAGAGATTAATTTGAAAACATAATCAGCGATTTACATTCTGCAAATGAATGTATTGATGCAAACATTTTTTTTTTAAATTTTTTTCGCGAATTTTTTTGCAAACTAATTACCAAACTTTGGTATAAGGTATTATTGTTTCTTGATTATAAATTTTAAAAAACCTCACTTAAAAAATTCCAAAATAATGGCTAAATGCGAAAAAGCATGTCTTGATATTATTGTATGAAGGTAACAAAATGTTCAGAACTACTCTTAATATAAAATTTTGTTAATACATGCTAATCTTTTATCACAAATTTAAAATTTTACCAATTTTAAATACATTTATGTCTATTTTTTAATAGGAAAATAAAACTCCATAAAATTCAAAATACTATTCAATAGAGAATTTTATCTTTAGAATTCTTTACTGAATTTAAAAAAATATCATAAAGAGTTTTATTTAAAAGTTATGAAGTATTTTTTTTCAAAAAAAATACTTGTAGAGTTTTACCAATAAAGAATTTTAAATTTTAAGCTTTTCTGTTGTCTGGAATAAAATTAACTATTTTGTTTTTTTAGAGATAAAAAAATGGAGTCTCTAATAAATTTGTAATTTACAAACAAAAACAACATTATATATACATTTTTGAAAGTTGTTTTAAAGCACATACATTCCAAACAGAAAAAGAGCACTTATCGCTCCATTGTAACCAATTTAAAAGTTGTTTGTTTTGAATGACTTACACATATTTTTGCTGGGTAGTTTTTATATGAAGATAGTGTATCGTTTTATGCGTATTATTGCGGAACGAATCAATCGCATAAAACGAATTTCGAGTGTAATTGAAAATTTTTAAAAATCAATGGACAAATTTGTCTTTAGTTCTATACAGTATAAGTGCGATTCAAAATTTTTTATACAAACATTGAGTGGTTTTAAGAGGTACTAAAAGAAACTTAAAATGTTCGATCAAGTATACAAATTAATCAGTGTGTTTTACTCAAAAATCTTACTACTTTTACTCAATCGTTGTTTTGGTTACTCTTTGAATTTTTCCAGTTGTGGTATTGTAAAAGTAGCAAATTGTAGTAAGCGAACAATCCTAATGTAAAATTTTTACTATTTTCAAAAGGTTTTGTTTTGTATAAGAACATTTCAAATAATTAACTTTATTATTTTAAACTGCATTTTTTGAAATCTTGCTCAAAATTTTGCTATTTAGGATTTAGGTTTATGCGATAGCTTACGGAAATTGTCCTCGCGTAAGAAAATTGGAAAAATTTATCTTTTATGAGTTGAAGGAGCCAAAATCTGTCTTGAGTTATTAAAACCAAAAATGGTGACCAATATTAGAACAATTTGACACAAATTATACACCTCTACAAAATCAAAAGTCGCTGCTGTTAGAAGCTTGATACGTACTTTTAGTAATTTACTTGCTGATTCCAAATCTCTCTTAAATATAAAAAATCCCAAATCAAGACAAGACTACTGAATTTGATTCTTAAATATAAAAAAGCGCATAGAAATCACTCTCGAATTAACGAAATGTGAACCAATCATATTTTAAATATTGTAAAAGTGTGTGAGGAGCCCCTGTGCAACCCACAATTTTGACTCGCAAATACAAAAAGATACAAAATCATGCACAGCGATTATTTTTCTACTCACTTTGATGTGCTGATCAGAGATACAAGCCGGTCCATTCTCTCGGCTGGCGGCGGCTAATGGCTAAAATGGTCGGAGGCGATTAATTTTTAGAGTTGAGCCGCAAACGCATCGGCGGCGGCTGGCTTAAAAAAATAGTGTCGACTGGCGGCGGCTAACCGGCTAACGTCGGCTAAAAGGTACATTTTCGAAGAATTTCAACAGATACATACACGCAAAAAGCAACTGCAAAAATATCGAAGTCAACTTTGTAGTTTTTTTATAGGTACACTTAAAATAATACGCCCGTACAAAAATCTGTCAAACCGGTTTCAAATCGATTTGACTAATTTTTAACAAATTTTTAGTTGAAACAAAGATTTTAGTTATCTTCATTTAATACTATACTAAAAATCCACAGTACTTTAATTTTAGTTGTTAATTTTCACCAATGTATCAGAAGTTTTAAAGATGGCGGCATTTCTTTTCCTCCCGATTTTTTAAAATGGCCCATATCTCGAAAACTAAGAGAGATGAAAATATCGACTACCTTTTCATATATTTAGTTAGAATCGTGTAATACCCCAGAGAAAGGGGCTATCTCTATCCAAAAATGGACGTTGGCGGGGCCTTGGCACTCGGAAATTTTTAATAAAAATTTTTCACTTCATAAAATGACCCATATCTCGAAAACTAAGCGAGATAGAGCAAAGCGGACAAAATGTTTGCTCCATTGGAGTGCCCTTATTTGCCGTCACATGATATGGATTAGGCCCGGGGAGGGTCCCGAGACCCCAAATTTGAATAAATTCTACGACTCAGTATAATTACCGATAAAACTGAAAGTTTACAAATTTTTTACTTAAATTGATTTGTTAAATTTGACAAAAAAAGTGTTAAAATAAACAAATTTTATTTTAAGACAAAAACAGGAATAAATTTTGTTAAAGTAACAATTTTTTCTGTTCAGCCAACAGACTTATTATTTTGAGTGTAGTTTTCCGAATTTATAAAAATTGAGTTTATATTTCACAATGTCGATAAAATTATTCATACATTTGTTAAATTTTACACAATTTATTGTTAAAATATAAGATTTTCATCTCTCTGCCATCACCTATTAGATGACCCCACCAGTATATCCGATGTTTTAAAGATAGCCCTATTTCCTTCCCTCCCGGTTTTTTAAAATGGTACATATCTACTAAACTAAGAGAAGTAGACCAAAATGGAAATAAAATTCGACTATTCCTAGCTTTACCTCACCCAGAAGAAGAATAATTAATTCTTTAATTCAGTATTTGAATTCTGAATTAAAAATTCAATGAATTAATTTACAAAAGACTATTGAATGGAATTAATTCATATTTGTTTTCGTTCGATTTCTTTTGTTACGAATTAATTAACAGAGCTTTGAAGAGTTAATTCATTAATTGTGGGCTTCGTTAAAAGAGAAACTAAGGTAACAAAAAAAGTTGCCAACGATGTCAAAGATTTCCGCGGAAAGTGGTATTAGCAGCTCAAAAGGTATTTAATAATACCATAAAAACGTTGATGGAAAGGCATCAGAAAAATTAAAAAATTTTGTAAAATAAAAATAGAAAAAATTTGTATATACCCAATCAAAAATCGCCAGTGGTACAAAAAATCAAGCACTGGCATACAACTGGGCAACCACGGTGTTGAAAATAAATGACTGGGAGAACACTCATTTGGGACGCTTTGCCATCGCCTTCAAAAAGCATTTTTCCAGCATTTGATTTACAAAAATTTCGGTGGTTTATAACAAAAACCACTGGCAAAGAATGGTCCAAGAGTGATATGCCAAGGTTTGCAACCAGTGGTTATCCAGTGCTACCTAGCCAATGCTACCAGTGGTACAAAAACTAATTCACTGGTAGAGCAATGATTTTATAAAAATGCTGACGCTTCATTAAAAAGGTTTGTAGTCAGGAGTGTCCGAGTTCAAATCCGGCTGCAAGTAAAATTTTTTTTTGGATTTTTTTTAATTTAAAAATTTTTTTGTTCTATAAAATAAATTTTTTTGTTTGTGGAAAAACTCCTTTAAGACCAACTTTTTTTTGCTCTCCCAACGCCGGCATATTAGTTCCAAAAAACTGTTTGCCAGTGTTAAATTTTTAGCACAGCCAGTAATTGTCCAGCGATTATCACTCATTTATGTGTTTAGCTATCAAATATCATATGTCTCGTTAGCTCAGTGGGTAGATCATTCGTCTGCCAATCTGACGGCCTGGGTTCAAATCACGGCAGGACCAAAAAAAAAAAATACATATCAACTTTTTTTAAATTTTATTTTGGAAAATATATTTCCGGACCACCTATTTATTGGTTTTACCAACGTTCAAAAATTTTGTTTCTCCAGTGATTTTCCGGCGCTTTTTCAACAGCCGGTCCTTTTGTCTAATGATGTTCTCATTTTGGGAATGGGAAAGCACTTTTTGCCAGTACTTGTACCACCTGTTAAAGTCCTTTGCCACCGCTTTCCCGTTTGTATTTTTCGGACTGGGTAGTTTTATATTATTATAAAAAATACGGTTATAAAATAGCTTTAATTTTTAAAATTGAATGACTGTTTCATCAGTTTTTTTTTTGGATTTTGTGATGGACATTTTTTTCAAACGCAGTGCTTTTAATGCAGAAACCTGTAGAATTGTAGTATCAACAAAACCGCCTGGTTGTGCTGCCGCCGGTTTGATACAAAACATTTTAAAAATCAACGATATCTCAAAACAAGAAAATTTTACTTTTCAAATAATTATGTTTATTAAACAAATTTCATAAATTTAAAAAAAAATTAATATTTTTGCATTTTTCTATCGGCTTTAGCCGAAAATTGGCTTAGCCGATTATTGTCGGCGGCTGAATCGGCTTGCCAAAGGTTCTCGGCTGGCGGTGGCTGACCGGCTAAAGTCGGCTGGCTTGTATCTCTGGTGCTGATCACATAAATTTCCTTAAGTTAATAATCCATCACAAAATTTCCACCGTTTTTTGTAGTTTTATGCGCGACGTGGTCAAGTGTATTTATGTATTATGACCAGAAACACGCAAAAAACAGCGAGAAAAACTTTTAATTTTCCCGTATTGAAAAAAATTTTTTGTTATTAATTTTTGTTTTTCCTTTGTTTTTATTCTGACAATTCATACTAAGGTTAACTACCCAGAGTTAAAATATTGAAAAGTTACTATGGTTAAATTTTTCTAAGGATAAATATTTAGTATTCGTTAGTTACCCATGGTTAAGTTAGAGTTAACTGCTCGGGATAATTAATAAATCGTATTCATTTTTGTCTAAAGTGAATTAATCTTTTAACCAAATTCATTCAATTGAATGCGTGCAACTGCAATAATGATTTAAGAATTAATTTAATCGTAACATTTCTTTTTATCAAATGAAATGAATGAATTAATTCACTGACGAATGCCTCTATTTTTTATAAATCGAAAAAAGAACTCACTCAATTTATAAACTGTTCATTATGAACAGTAATTTACAAAATATTTTCCGTTCAGTAATTTAAAAAATATTTTTCTGTTCTGTGATAAAAAAGGATCTTTACATTAAGTGATCTGAATACATTTTTACCGTTCAGTGTTTTAAAATCAAATTTTTAAACAGTTATTTGGCTGGGGCAACAAAATTCCAATTATCCTACCGCAACCGAAATGGTTGTCAGTACGATTCTGTTTTTGAATGTAGGAAACGTCATCATAAGCTGAAGATTTCTCATAGAAAAAGTCCTTAAAACCTGAATGTTTTTATGTGGGTATTTGGAAAGGAAAGGTGTCTAGAATCTGAGGATAATTTGATAGAAAAGTGTTCACAAAACCTTAACATTGGTAGCATTCGGCAGAGAAACCTTAAACTGATACCGGTGACTTGTAGCGCTTTGTGATTACTTACTCCGCTGAACGATGTTTTCTTTGTTTTGTTTTTAATACACTTTTTCTATAGTTTCCTTTTATTTTTTTTAATTTTTGTTTTCGAATTATATTTTTATGTTTTTATTTGTCATTCTTACAAAACAATTTTCATTGTAAATGAACAACAACAAATGTATCACTTATTGATCAAAAGTAGCAAACATTTTTTACGCTACCAAAATATGACAGCGCTACCTGAGCGCTCAGACTGAGCGGTTAGTGATCGGGTCGTTCAACAGATAGTTGTACAACTGTTGTAGAACTGTTGTCTATAAAACATTTTTAATTATCTTAAGTGTCTATGACAGAAATCATTCTATGACAGACATAATTCATTGTGGTATCGAATATGCCGCTTGTGTTCTACAAAAAATTAGTTTAGACAATGTAATTTGCTTGCGACAACTGAAATTCGCTGGCCTGAATAAAAATTCGGTAGTATTAACTGAAAATTTTTGTTGCATGAACTTAACCATTCGATTGGCAACAAATTCGGTTGGCAGCATAATTCATTTTTTTTTTGTGATTATATTTTCAAAAATTGTATTGATTTCAAGTCAGAAAAAAATGGTCGCATTTCTAGGCTCCCAGCAAAATAAAAATTATAGATTTTTTTACAATTTTATTATCTTTTATTGATTCAAATATATTTATGCCTTCCTATGACCTTCTTTTTAACGAAAAAGAATCTCACACTTTTAGTCTCATCCAAGTTTAACTAGAATGGGATCAAATGCCAGCCAGGCAGGCCTTCCCTGTTTTTGCTCTGCATTGTTTTACATATTTTTTTAAAGGAAGTTTTTGCTGGTGTTTCCATTAGCTTTGCCCGAGTTCACGAACAAATAAAACGCTTTCACTCGGATAATTTTATTTGTCTTAAATTACCTTTAATAATGCTATAGGTTCCTCAGGTACAGTATCATCCAGAGATGGCGCTGAAGATCCAATTGGAAAAGCAAAAGAACGATTAAGTATATGTAAAAGCTGCGATGTTTCGTTACTTTCGGTATTGTTGGCTAAAAAGAAAAGGGGAAAACGGAAGTTTTTAATATTTGGTTAAAACAAGTTTAATTGATAGCTAGTAATTGTATTATTATTATTTTCAGGTTGCTTCGATTTAGAAATATAGCAAAAGCATCCTTCCTACAAATGCACTGGTCTTTTTACAAAAAAAAAAAATAGATTTGATAGAATTGAGTTATTGATGGCGAAAGGTATCGGAACATGTACACTAGGAGTATAACTTTTTTTTTGGGGTGCAGTTCCAAAGGCCATACCTAATAGATAATATTTTCCTGATAATAAACAGTTTTGTTTTTAAATAAATTTGGTAAGAAAACCACCCGCTATTTCTAAATTGCTTAAAATTTTTAAATATTGCAATAGTATCGCGATTTGGTAAAATTTTCTTGTCAAAATGGTATTTTTACTGATGTTTGTATAAGAAAATTAGAAAAGCACACCAATTTGGAGTGAAGTTTTATTTTTATTAAATTAAAAAAAAAAAATCATTTCTATAAAACTAGCGGGCGCAGCTCGCTACGTTGTTAGCGTGCCTTAAAGGTTAGAATTAAATTTCTTTTATATAAAATAAAACAAAATATTTGTTGCTAAGGTAAAATAATTGTTAAGGTAAATTTATTATAAATAAGTCGTATTCGTGGTTGATGGGGGTTGATTTTCTTAAAATGTGATTTTTTTAAATACAGTTTTTTATAATAAAAACCTTCACTCACCCAGCCACCACAAATAAATAATTCTGACACAACAATAATTCTTGACAATATATGTGTGTATGTCAAGATAATTTGGTAAAGTGCTCACATAGGTAGATTGACCCGTAAATAGTTTTATTCATTTGTGTTTTGCATGAAAATAAAAAAAACATTTAAAGCAGGGTTGGTAAGCGCTTTATAATATTAAAGATAGCGGGCGAAGCCCGCTACGTTGTTAGCGTGCCTTAAATTTTAGAATTAAATTTCTTTTAGATAAAATAAAACACAATATTTGTTATTAAGATAAAATAATTGTTAAGGTAAATTTATTGTAATGTTTAAGTACAAACACTATTTTTAGCCTCTTCATTTTTATATAAATAAATTATTTAGTATACCAACACGTGAACATGTAACAACTAATTGTCTGTTGTTCAAGCCATCGGCGTAGATAGGTCGTATTCGTGGTTGGGTGGGTAAATTCGCTTTGTTTATTTAAAGTACAGTTTTTATAATAAAAGCCTTCACCAGCCACAACAAATAAATAATTTTGACACAACAATGGGTTTAAAATAAATAAATATTTGATCACTTTTTCTCATGAAAGTGGATTGTTATTAATGAATCCATTACAAATTGCAATATACGTGTGTATGTCAAGATAATTTGGTAAAGTGCGAACTTAGGTAGATAGACCCGTAAGTAGTTTTATTCATTTGTGATTTGAATGAAAATAAATAACGTAAAGCAGGGTTGGCAAGCGATTTATAATATTGAAGATAGCAGGCAAAGCTACGTATCTACGTTGTTAGCGTGCATTGACGTTTTTTTTTAATTCCAGTTTATGTAAAGGTAGACCTGGCACTTCAAGTAAATTCACAAATTCAGTTGGAAAATTTACTGCGTCGGTTTCTTTGCACTTGCTCCGTTCCATTCCTCTTTTAACTGCAGTGTTTCAATTCCACTCGTTCCCCATTCTATGCCATCTCGCTTCTCATTACATTTCGTTCTATAGTCCATTCCTTTTCGTTCTCTCTTCCAATCCATTTCCATTGTCTATAATTTCAATTCCACTCGTTCAACGTTTATATCCATTTCGTTCCATTTGTGTAGTGTTTCAATTCCACTCGTTTCCTATTTAGTTTCTTAATTTTAGTGTTCCATATACACTCGTTTTTTAAATTTTAGGTTTCTAGCTTAAGACGCAAATGTAAAGGAGGAGGGGGGCAATTTTCCCCTTTTGAGCCACCATTTTACCGTTTATGTTAAGTTAGCCCATACTCCAAGAAAAACATATTATAGATTACGGGTTTCTAGCCGAAGGGTTCGGTTAGGCCATCAAGGGGGAGAATTATTCCGTTTTTACCCCTCCCGGTAGGAATTTCCAAAAATTCCGTCTTAGAGAACGTCTGCTTTGGAGGAGGAACCTACTACATACATAATTTTAGGTCTCTATATCCAGCAGTTTGACCAACTCAGCAAGGGGGAAGTTTTTCCCCTTTTACCCCTCCCGGTATGAGTTTCCAAAAATACCGTCTAAGGGGACGTCTACGTTGGAGAAGGAACCCAAATACCGAATTTAAGCTCCCCAGTTCCAGCAGTTTGGCCAGGCCGTTAAGGGGGAGACTTTTCCTGTTTTTGACCCTACCTGTGGAAATTTCCAAAAATCTCATCTTAGCGGATGTCTACAATAGAGGAGGAACTTTAATACCAAATTTCAACTTCCTACCTCCAGCAGTTTGGGCAGGCCTTTGAGCGGCGCTTTTCGCTTCATTAATCCGCATTTTTGCAATGTCCCTGTCCAAAATTCCACAAAGCACCTTCCCGATAAGTGAGCCCATACTCCAAGGAACATATGTTTTACATTTCAGGTTTCTAGCCAACTTTTACTATTTGTGCCCCTCTCAGTAGGAATTTCCGAAAATCCATCGACAGGGAATTTCAGCTTCCTAGTTCCAGCAGTTTGAGCAGGCTGTCAAGTGGGACACTTTTTCTTTTTTTGTCCCTCCCGGTTGGAATTAGGCTGGAAGAGGAACCTAAGTACCGAATTTCAGCTTCCTAGTTCCAGCAGTTTGGACAGGTCGTTAAGGGGCCCCTATTTTATAACGACCCTGTCCAAAATTCAAAATAGTATCTTTCTAATAAGTTAGCCCTTACTCCAGGGACCCACATTTTAAATTTCAGGTTTCTAGCCGAAGGGGTTTTTACAGGCCACCAAGGGGAGGCTTTCTTCTTTTTGCTCCTCCCTTTAGGAATTTACAAAAATTCCATCTTCGCGGCTGTCTGCGGTGGATGAGGAACATTCATACCAAATTTCAACTTCATTGCCTCAGCGGTTTGGGCAGGCCGTTATTGGGGACATTTTTCCCTTTCAAACCCCATTTTTACTATGTTTCTGTTCCAAAATAGAAAAATTACGTTGCCGGTGAGTTAGTCCTACTCCAGGGAATACATATTTCAAATTTTAGGTTGGCCAGAAGGGATTGGGCAGGCCGTCAAGGAGAATACTTTTCCCCTTATCTCCCTCCCGATAGGAATTTCAAAAATTCTGTTTAAGCGGATGCCTACAAAGAAGGAGGAACTCACATTCCGAATTTCGGCTACATGGTTTCAGCAGTTTGGGCAGGCCGTCAAGGGGGAAACATCCCCCTTTTGGGATATCCTGTAGGGATATCTATAACTCAGGAACTCAGGAACCAAAAGGAGTACCACACTGATATTTGACAGTGTCATGGATAAAAAACTAAGAACTAATACAAAAATATTAAAAGGCTACGATAAAGTATCCCGAACCGCGTATTAAGATAAAATGGCTTTAGACCTTTGATAACGATAAATGGTTAAAGTTCATTTCAAAATAGTAACTATTCACGTGGCTCAATCATGGCTTCAATTATAAAAGGATAGAAACAATTAATTAATTGTATAAAAATTCTCAAAAATTTAATTTTTTTAATAAATCAGAAATTATCAAATTAAAGAATGAGTTGCAGACCAACTTCAGGCACGCTTTCAGAAGCTTTAAAGTGATATATCAACCAGTAACATAGCTAAAATAATACAAAAGCTAGACCCAAATATGTACGCAAAGTCTATAGCAAATTTGATCATTTTCCCCAAATTGAACACCAATTTTAGCTATACAAAATATTTTAAGTTATAGCAAGTTTCATACAATTCAAATAGAGTGCGGAAATTTCAATTGTTGATTTTATATGTTATTTAATATAAACTTTTTTAGGCATTCTAACCCATCGTTTTTGATGAAAAATATAACTTAGAATGGTGTATGGCCAAATCAAAAGGCGTTAAAAAATATTTTTTGTGAAAATTTAAAAAAAAATTTTTTTTCCAAAATTCCCCCCCCCCCCCCTCCCAGAGACTTGAGCTGGAGCCGCCACTGCGTATGGGGCACACAGTCACAACATATCAATTTCTTTTAAATAGCAGTCTCAACAACAACTGCCCATACTGTGGATCAATTTTTACAGTAAAACACATTTTATCAATATGTCATAATTTAAGAAGCCTCCAAACCAAATACCTACTTAACAATGGTCTCAATCTACTTAAGGAACCTTCCATCGATAATATTAATTCTATCTTTAATTATATATCAAAACTAAAATTAAAAATTTAGTTTAAATACCTCTAATAGCTGATGGCCCTGGCAGCCAACGCTAGTTTGTTTATATTAGGCTTATTATTATATAAGGTTAATATCATGTAAATAAATAAAAAATGTTATAATATACAATTATACAAAATTTTATATGATAATATATGATTATATCAAAACTTTTTTACTTGGGTTTTTGTGGTAATTTTGTGTTCCAACTGCCCAAGTAAAAAAGTTTTGATATAGTCATATATTATCATATACAATTTTGTATAATTATATATTGGAACATATATACTAAGATATACTTATATACAATTTTACGAAATTATATCCTAACCCCTCAATTCATAAATGCTTTGTAAAGTTATAGCAAGTTTACAAAACGTCATTTTCATACAAAATCTGTTCAATAAACCTCCTATAATTTTACAAAGCGTTTATGAATTTAGGGGTAAATATATAACTATATCTTATTATATATTGCACAATATATAGCGCAACATATTACAATATCCAATTATATATAGACCTGTATATATTTACATATGCCTCATATAATTATGTATAATTGTATGGAATTATATACCATTACATCTAGTTGGATATGATTATATTATATTTGAAACATTTGGATGAGGATAAAATCCGGATAAAATTGTATCAAACCATATCTTATTCCATCAAATTAGATCTAATTGTGTCAAATTAGATCTAATAGGACCATAATACGATCTAATTTGATACAATTATATGTTCTCATTTTTCTGATGTAATTATAAAGAATATCAAAACTTATATAATTTTTTTTTTGAGTGGTAAATTTTGATATAATTTGCAATTTATAGTTAAAAAAGAGAAGATCGCCGATCAAAATTTAAAATTTTAATTTTTCAGAAAAAATTACGTTTTGCTAATCAATAAGAAAATTACTGAATTTACCAACAAAAATCATTTTAAATGTAAATTTTTTTAAGTGAAATAGTTAAAGACACTTTAGGGAATACATACGAAGCACTATTGGAAAGCTTTTATTAGTTTAAGCTGCTCTAAATATCAATTCCACTTTGATTTTTGAAAGTGGAATGAAAACGATTTTTTTTTTTCGTTTTACGTTTTTAACGTTCTAAGTACCACTCTAAAGCAGAGTTCGTATTTGCACATCATGAAGTATTCATTTTTATTCTTTCTTGTATCAACGTACACGAAAGAAAAACTAAGAATTTGTTTCTTTCTTATTTATGTTCATTTCTTTTACATTACCTCCCAGCAAAATCTTTCATTACCAAATAAGTGGTTATATAATAAAAATTCATAGCTCCGCACAACTTATTTTTTGGCGTCTAAACTCATTATTTTTGTTTGGCGTGGTCGTTTTTATAAGTAGTCACGCTTACCTGCTCGCTTACGAAAAAATTAGAAATAAGTAGTTACGAGATTTTGAATAATAAGTGGTTACATACATGCTTACAAAAAGTTGAATTATAAGTGGTTATCCGATTGCTTACTTGATTCTTAAAAATAAGGAGTTAAGCAAATACTATTAGCTTAAGGAAATACATTCAGAAAAATTTAAGTTTTCTCTAGTGTGTAATTTTAGGACTCATCATAAAAATTTAAACATAAAACATATTTACATATAATAAATAAAAATGTATAAAATTTAACTGTGTAAAAGTACTTATTTAAACTATTACGAGTAAGTCATTATTTTATATATAGAAGCAATGAATACAATAGGCCGTTATTAGGAAGTCATTATTTTATATTATAAAATATTGCAAAAGGTAATGATATATCATTTTTGGTAATGCAGATAGTAATGAGGTGTCATTACCAATATTTTGCTGGGCTATCTCATTTTCATAATGGTGTTAGTGAGTGTGTGGTGGCTTTGTTTATTTTCATGATTTGAAAAACGAAATGTAAACTATTTGCTCTCGTTTTGAATATGAAGCGAAGAAGTTTTTTTCTTTTCTTTTCATGAAAAGAAAGAAATAAGAATTAAAAATGATAATGAAGGTTCAAACGATACTCTTCTTTAATAGTCTCATGAAAGAAATGTGAATGAGAAAAAAATTAAACATTCAAAAGATACTTCTCATGAGACTTATGGTGATACTTTTATTATATTTTTTATTTTCACAATTCTTTGAAGAAACCTTCGCGAAGAAAATATTTGATATTTTTATAACACTAGGTTAGTGTGTAAAAATGAAATTTTAAAATAATGATTTTATTGCTGCTTTGTGTATAATTTGCAAAATTTTATAGCATTTGAAGATACTACACTCAATAAAAACGTCAGTAATGGGTACTGAAAACGTTGCTGTTATTATGGCAAATTTAATTACTTTGAGCCTTGCGGTATTTTTTTTTTGCTAATATTACCAACGCATATGTATGTACTGTTTTGTAGTACAATGAAATTATTACAAAAATTTTGCTACAATTGATGTAAATTCTAATGTAAAATTTATTTGCTAAAACTAGCAACAAATTTTATTAATGTTAGTATCACTCAAGGTTGCCAACGCTTGAACTGAAGAAGTGGCTAGATTACGGAGAAAAAATGGATAGAAATGGCTAAAATTGGAAAATAATGCTAAAACCTAATAATTTTAAAATAAATCAGTGATAATAAAGAGTTTTAACACGACTTTCATAAAAGTGGCCTTTAAATTTTAATGTTTTCCGAATTTCTAAAATATGTTCATTAAAATTTTACAAAAAATATGATTTTAAATCGAATGTAACAATTACATGTGTTTGTAAACCCAAATAAATGTTTCAAAAATTGAAAATTTTGCACTAAAATTTTTAATATCATAAAAATTCAAGCATTTTTGTTATCTTCATTTAAGTATTCCAAGAAAAAATTCTTCACATATTTGTTTTTTTGCACACATTCCGTTACTCTACTTGTTTACGTTTAGAAGACGCAAACAGTTTTCAAATAGATACACATTACAACAATAGCAATAAATGCATAATGATTGGAAAAACCAAAAAATGCAATTATTTGCATTTGGGGTTTTTATGAATAGTATGGAATGTGAAAGGGTTAAGAAAGCCTTTAGTTCTAAAGCGATTGTTTGTAACGCAACAAATGACCGCATATTTGCATATCGTCACCTTAAATGCAAACGGACGTAACTACACAAAATTCGAAATCGAGTTCTTTATTGATTATTCGTTTTATCAAACTACATGTTTACACAAAATTTTAGGCTTCTACGATCAAAAATGGCGACTTTATTAAAGAAATTCAAACGGACGTAACTACAAGTGTATGTATTTCTTAATGCAAAAAGCCGTAACTACACTCTTGAATGAAAAACATACAAACACATGTAGTGTGTAAGCTTGTGTCAGCGTTGCCACAATGGGAATTCAAAATCTACAAAATTTTGGTTATATTTTAGTACAATACAAATGACAAGTTTCCCTGCTTAATTCAGAAAAACCTTCTGTGAATATTAGTAGACAAAAAACAGCAACAAAATGCTGTTATATCTCTAAATTTTAGTTATATTTAAGTTAAATTTAGTTGAATGAAAGTAACAATTTTCCAGTTAAAATAACAAAAAAAATAAAAATAATTGCTTAACAATAGTAGAGTCCTAATTTCAGTGAGTTAAATCGTTATTCATATTAAAAAATCTACATATGCTATGAAAACTAAAAAATGTATGATGTTTTCACTCGACTAAAACTAAGCAAAAGTTGTTGCTGATTTTAGCAGGGTGAATTGTTATTTTCAGTTAACTAAAACATAGCCAGAATTTTGTTCTTCCTGTTTTTATCCTACTAATATTTAGCAAACCAATTCTGCTAGTTTTGGCAGTTTCTTCTGCAGGGCCTCTTTTATAGAGTTTTTCTTATATTTTTTTAAATTTTAACGTTTTCACTACCGACTTTTTGTTTGCGGATATTACCGTTATTTTGACTTCAGATTCTTGTTAAGGGTCCTCAAATTAAAAAAAATATGTAACATGTTTGCCCCCTCCCCCTCCTATCCACCAAAAATGACGTTCGAAAATCGATTTTTTGGAACTTCTCATCCCCGTTTTGCCCCTTAAACATTCGAATAGCCAAAAATCCTTTGGTTGATTTTCTTTTCGTCATAAAACGAAGCAAATTTCAATTGTCTATCTTCATTAGTTTATGAGAAAAACCAAAACCCCCTTTTCAGGGAGATTATGATGTATTAAAAAAATTAGACTTCATTAACAAATACCACGACTATATCGCTATGTTTAACTGCTTATACATATAATGATTTCTCTTTGAAGGCCAAGAGCCACATCATACAAAAACTTATTGAAGAGAACTTTTTTGGTTATTACAACTCTCCCATTTTTAGAGTCGTTATTTTCTGCTAAATTAGAGGCATTAAAGATATATATTTTGAAAGAGAATAGTCCTTTTGTAACTTAAAAAGTTCTCTAATAAGAATAAATTATGATTTCAAAATATGAAGGATATAAAAATTATAATATCATAATTTATGCGCGCTTAGAAATATTTTACTGATTAAAGCCTATTATCTTGTTCACTATATCCAAAAAATTCCGTTATTTCCCCCGAGTCTGTTAAATTTTTCAATAAAATTCTTTTTATTTCCTACAAAATAGCACATTTGAAAATCTATAATTTTTAATGGAGATTGGTAGACGTTTTCACAAATTTAAGAAAATATTAAAGGACTACCCAGAGAAAAGAGATGGATCTACCGACATATTTGTTTGTGGCAACAAAAATTCGGTGAATACAATAGAATTTCGGTTGAAACAATATATTTAAATTATGTCAGGAATACATTTGATTGCAACAGCCAATAATTCGGCTACTGCCACCAAACCATTCAGTTGGCAAGAAATTCGGTTGTCACAATGAATTGGTTTTCTCTGTGTATAATAAATTACAGCAGAACTTCTAATTTTTTTTAATGAATTATCTGAAAAATCAAATTCACTTCATTTGAATTGGAACTGTCGGAGTTAGTTTTACTTTATTCAACTACCTAAAAAATCTGAAAATATCATTTATCCAATTCATGCATTGAATTCTTTTTTAATTGTGTAAGTCTTCTTGTTTCAGAAAAAAGCGAGTCAAAAGCACGTAACTAACTTAAAAACTTAAATATATGAAAATAAAACAAAAGTTGTTAAAAAATAAATAAATCTCTATACCATAAGAAAAATTTGAAAAAACTGCAAAGAATACTTTATTATTATTGATTTTATAACGTTTTTTGCTTCTCCTGTAAAAATTAAAAGTGTAGTTACGTCCGTTTGCATTTAAGGTGACGATATGTATGTTTACCCTGTAGTTTTTTTATTATTGCAAAACACTAACGGCGGTCTCATACTGCACGTTTAACTTTACACTTAACTATAAACAAAAGAAAAGGTCAAAAAATGTACACAAAACAACAAAAAATTTTTGGGTTAACTATTAACTAAAGTTTAAACCTGAAGTATGAGACCCACCGTAAATAAAAGCCTAAAAAATAAATTTAAAAAACCATGGATTGTAATCGAAACGAATGCGGTTATCGTTAGGGTAACGATATTTTAGGTTATTTCGGTAACGGTATTTTAAGGGTAACGCTATTTCGTTTATTTCGGTATCGGTATTTTAAGGATAACGGTATTTGAGTTATTTCGGTAACGGTATTTTAAAGATAACGATATTTGGGTTATTTCGGTAACGGTATTTTAAGGTTAACGGTATTTCAGTTATATCGGTAACGGTTTTTAAGGGTAACGGTAGTCAGTCATTTCGATGCCTCCCGTACTTTTTTTTACAAAAAACAAACGAGATTAAAAACAAAACCAATTTATCAACTTAATCTACAAAAAATACTCAATAACCACGTGAAAGTACCAAAAGCAAAAAATTTAAAATAATGGTATTTTAGGGATAACGGTATTTCATTTGTTTCGGTAACGGTATTTTAATGGTATTGATATTTCATTTATTTCGGTATCGGTATTTTAAGGATAACGGTATTTCTGTTATTTCGGTAATGGTATTTGAAGGATAACGGTATTCCGGGTATTTCGGTAACGGTATTGTAGGGTTTAACGGTAGTCACTTGAAAGGGTTTTGAATCGATAACGGTATTTTAGCGGTACTGCCTGCCAGCCCTGAAAAAAACTACTGTCATCCATAAAGGCTTTCTTTAACTTGTATTAATTATTTCTTTACAAAAAATTATAATTCTATACATTTTTGTTATCACTTTACAATTTTTATTAAGTTAGAAATTCTATTATAACAAAAATATCAAATATTTCCTTCACGAAGATTTCTTGAAAGAATTGTGAAAAAATATATGTATCATAAACTGTATCATGAAAAGTCTCGTGAGAAAGTCTCATGAGAAAGTCTCATTTAAACATTCTTTGACTTTTCTTCATTCACAGTTTTTTCTTTTCATAAGTAGTATTATATCAACCTTCATTCATTTTATTTTAATTTTTTTTTTCTTTCTTTTCAAGTTGTTTAAGTTTCTTATTTCATATCATGAACGAGAAGGGAAGGCATCAGTTACTCACTAACACTATCATGAAAATGAGATGTGTGTTGTAAAAGAAATGAAATATGAAAATAAAAAGAAACATACCACATTTGTTCTTTCATGAACGTTGATACAAGAAAGCCAAACACAAATAATCTTGTTCATGAAAATGAAAAAACAAAATTCACCAAATACGTACTCTGCTCTAAAGCCTGTAGAATAGTAGATACTTACCAAAATGTTTTATTTCCAATAAAAAATTATCCGTACGACCCTAAACTGCAAATTCGGAAAGAAAAAAATTGTTTTGGATTATTTTAGGAAAAAAATTGCGAAAGTGAAATTGCGAAATTGAATCAATTCGGAAAAAAACCTGTGCCATGCCTGATTAATTGTATTTCCGAAATTCACAACTGTATTTCATAAATTATTAAACTGTATTTCAGAAATTATCAATTGTGTTTCAGAAATTTTGAAATGTACTTCAGAAATTTTTCTCTATTAACTATGAAATACAATCAACAAGTTCTGAAATAGATTTGATTATTTCTGAAATACAATTAATAATTTCTGAAATACATTCGATAATTTCTGAAATATATTTAAAATCTCTGAAATACAATTAATAGCTGAATTGAAATACAGTTAATATTGTAGTTGTTGATGAGTTACCATATATGACCATATATTGTTTAAATGGTACCATATATGACAATATATTGTTTAAATGGCACCATATATGATAATATATGGTTTAAATGGCACCATATATGGTAATATATTGCTTAAGTAACACCATATATAAATATATATGGCACTATATATAGTAGCATATATTATCATATCTGGAAATGTATTAAAAATTTTGATCATGAGGTACCATATATGAACATATGTGACAGCGCATAGAGAAAGGGACCTAAGGGTAAAAAAATCAATTTTTTTTTTGTGGACAACATCTGAGCATCGAATGAGACCGATCCCATGCTCTCCTGACCTTAGGTCCCTTTCTATCCTTAGGTCCCTTTCTATCCTTAGGTCCCTTTCTATCCTTAGGTCCCTTTCTATTTTGCGCGTCACATATATTGTTTAAATGTCACCGTTTGTAATAATATATGCCAAAGTAAAAAAAATTATATATAATCACATGTGGCATATATTACAATATATAATTAGACATGTCGTTATGTATATCCATATATAATTATATATGACGTCTTTCTCCAAAATTTTTCCTTATATTATGCCATATATAAGTTCATCTAATTACATATCGGCCTTTATAATATTAGATATGGTATATATGATTATATATTACATAGCATGGCTGATCTTATTGCATATATAGTTGTATATAGAGCTATATCTTAATATATATGGCGGCATTTTAGGAATATATAATTATATATGGTATCATTTAAACAATATATAACTATATATGGTGCCAGTTAAACTATATTATCTCTACCCGAGTAAAAACAGTTACATATAGTCGTATAAAATGCGATTAAGTTATATCTGTATAAATATACTGTTTCATCCGAAAAATGGCCCGATGTAATTGTATCAGTTGTTTATCAGTTTTTATCTAATTGTATCAGTTTAGATCTCAACTAATAAAATTATACATTAGTCAGATAAAATTATATCCGATTTTTGACCTGATATAATTTTAACGTTTTATATCTATTGGTATCTGTTTAGATCGTAGTTGGTACAATTTTATATAAATAACATATATTTGTACCCGACATTTGCTTTATATAATTGTATCAAAGTTTTAAAGCAGATATAATTGCATCAGGTCAAAATTCAGATATAACTATATAAGTTTGTATAGAAATGTATCTATTTGGATCTAAACTAATAACATGCGATATAAACCCATAAACTTGTATCAGGTCAAAAATCAGATAAAATTTCATCTGCTTAATATATAATCTAATCAGTTAAGATCTAAACTGCTGCAATCAGATAAAAAGTGATAACCAACTGACACAATTATATCGGGCCATTTTTCGGATGAAATGGTATATAGATCACATTAAATTATATATTACGATATAAAGCTCCATATTAATTTTTTTTAATAGGGTATATATAAAAGAATAACGTGACTGACTGACTGACTGACTCAACATCGCCCAGCCCAAACCGCTGAAGCTAGGAAGTTGAAATTTGGTATGTAGGTTCCTCTTTCGGCGTAGACGTCCGCTAAGACGGGATTTTTGGAAATTCCTACCGGAACGGGCAAAAAGGGGAAAAGTCTCCCCCTTGGCGGCCTGCCAAAACCCCTTTGGCTAGAAAGCTGAAATTTAGGATATGTGTTCCTTGGAGTATGGGCTAACTTTTCTGGAAAGTACTTTCTGGAATTATGGACAGGGACGTTGTAAAAATGGGGATTAAAAAGGGGAAAAAGGCCCCCCTTGACGGCCTGCCCAAACCGCTGGAGGTAGGAAGTTGAAATTTGGTATAAAGGTTCCTCCACTATAGTAGACATCCACCAAGACGGGAGTTTTGGAAATTTTTACAGGGACGGGCAAAAATGGGAAAAAGTCTCCCCCTTGACGGCCTGCTCAAACTGCTGGAGCTATGAAGTTGAAATTTGGTATGTAGGTTCCTCCACTATCGTAGACATCCACCAAGACGGGAGTTTTGGAAATTTTTACAGGGACGGGCAAAAAGGAGATAAAGTCTCCCCCTTGACGGCCTGCCCAAACCGCTGGAGGTAGGAAGTTGAAATTTGGTATAAAGGTTCCTCCACTATCGTAGACATCCACCAAGACGGGAGTTTTGGAAATTTTTACAGGGACGGGCAAAAAGGGGAAAAATTCTCCCCCTTGACGGCCTGCCCAAACCGCTGGAGGTAGGAAGTTGAAATTTGGTATAAAGGTTCCTCCACTATCGTAGACATCCACCAAGACGGGAGTTTTGGAAATTTTTACAGGGACGTGCAAAAAGGGGAAAAAGTCTCCCCCTTGACGGCCTGCTCAAACTGCTGGAGCTATGAAGTTGAAATTTGGTATGTAGGTTCCTCGACCGGTGTAGACGTCAGTTGAGACGGCATTTTTGGAAATTCTTATCGGGAGGGGCAAAAAGGGGACAAAAAAAGTACCTTTTTCCAAAAAAGTACCTTTTCCTAAAAAAAGTACCTTTTCCCAAAAAAAGTACCTTTTCCCAAAAAAAGTACCTTTTCCCAAAAAAAGTACCTTTTCCCAAAAAAAGTACCTTTTTCCAAAAAAAGTACCTTTTTCCAAAAAAAGTACCTTTTTCCGAAAAAAGTACCTTTTTCCGAAAAAAGTACCTTTTTCCAAAAAAAGTACCTTTTTCCAAAAAAAGCACCTTTTTCCAAAAAAAGTACCTTTTTCCAAAAAAAGTACCTTTTTCCAAAAAAAGTACCTTTTTCCAAAAAAAGTACCTTTTTCCAAAAAAAGTACCTTTTTCCAAAAAAAAGTACCTTTTTCAAAAAAAAGTACCTTTTTCAAAAAAAAGTACCTTTTTCCAAAAAAAATTCCTTTTGCCAAAAAAAGTACCTTTTTCCAAAAAAAGTACCTTTTTCCAAAAAAAGTACCTTTTTCCAAAAAAAAGTACCTTTTTCCAAAAAAGTACCTATTTCGAAAAAAAGTACCTTTTTCCAAAAAAAGTACCTTTTTCCAAAAAAAGTACCTTTTTCCAAAAAAAGTACCTTTTTCCAAAAAAAGTACCTTTTTCCAAAAAAAGTACCTATTTCCAAAAAAAGTACCCTTTTCCAAAAAAAAGTACCTTTTTTCAAAAAAAGTACCTTTTTTCAAAAAAAGTACCTTTTTCCAAAAAAAGTACCTTTTTCCAAAAAAAGACCTTTTTCCAAAAAAAGTACATTTTTCTAAAAAAAAGTACCTTTTCCCGAAAAAAGTACCTTTTTCCAAAAAAAGTACCTTTTTCCAAAAAAAATTCCTTTTTCCAAAAAAGTACCTTTTTCCAAAAAAAGCACCTTTTTCCAAAAAAAAGTACCTTTTCCCGAAAAAAGTACCTTTTTCCAAAAAAAAGTACCTTTTTCCAAAAAAAATTCCTTTTTCCAAAAAAGTACCTTTTTCCAAAAAAAGCACCTTTTTCCAAAAAAGTACCTTTCTCCAAAAAAAGTACCTTTTTCCAAAAAAAGGACCTTTTCCAAAAAAAAAAGTACCTTTTCCAAAAAAAGTACCTTTTTCCAAAAAAGTACCTTTTTCCAAAAAAAGTACCTTTTTCCAAAAAAAGGACCTTTTTCAAAAAAAAGTACCTTTTCCAAAAAAAGTACCTTTTCCCAAAAAAAGTCCCTTTTTCTAAAAAAATTTTCCTTTTCCCAAAAAACATAAATTTTTTCAAAAAAATACCTTTTTCAAAAAAAGTACCTTTTCCAAAAAAAGTACCTTTTCCCAAAAAAAAGTACCTTTTTCTAAAAAAATGTTCCTTTTCCAAAAGAAGTACCTTTTCCAAAAAAAGTACCTTTTTCCAAAAAACATACGTTTTTCCAAAAAAAACACCTTATTAAAAAAAAACCTTTTCCAAAAAAAGTACCTTTTTCCAAAAAAAGTACCTTTTCCCGAAAAAAGTACCTTTTTCCAAAAAAAGTGTCTTTTTCCAAAAAAAATTCCTTTTTCCAAAAAAGTACCTTTTTCCAAAAAAAGTACATTTTTCCAAAAAAAGTACCTTTTTTAAAAAAAGTACATTTTTTAAAAAAAGTACCTTTTTCCAAAAAATTTACCTTTTTCTAAAAAAATGAACCTTTTCCAAAAAAAAGGACCTTTTCCAAAAAAAGTACCTTTTCCCAAAAAACATAAATTTTTCCAAAAAAAATACATTTTTCAAAAAAAGTACCTCTTCCAAGAAAAAGTACCTTTTCCCAAAAAAGTACCTTTTTTTAAAAAAATTTTCCTTTTCCCAAAAAACATAAATTTTTTCAAAAAAATACCTTTTCCAAAAAAAGTACCTTTTCCAAAAAAAAGTACCTTTTCCCAAAAAAAAAGTACCTTTTTCTAAAAAAATGTTCCTTTTCCAAAAGAAGTACCTTTTCCAAAAAAAGTACCTTTTTCCAAAAAACATACATTTTTCCAAAAAAAAACACCTTATTAAAAAAATACCTTTTCCAAAAAAAGTACAAATAAAGTACTTTGTAAAAACAAAGTATCTTTTTCCAAAAAATTTCGTTTTTCCAAAAAGTACCATTTAAAATAATATATAATTTAAAAAAAAACTACTTTTTTCCCTCCCCCACGGATATCTCCACTAAAACAAGGTTTCTTGATACTCGGCATAGAAGTGCCTACCGGAACGGGCAAAAAGGTGAAAAGTCTCCACATAAACAGTCTCACAAATTGGAAAAGTGCCTGCCCAAACCACTGGAGGTAAGAAGTTGAAATTTGGTATAAAGGTTCCTCCACTGTAGTAGACATCGACTAAGTTTGTATTTTTGGAATTCCCTACAGGATATCCCAAAAGGAAACTCGGTATGTGAGTTCCTCCTTCTGTGTAGGCGTCCGCTTAGACGGAATTTTTGAAATTCCTATCGGGAGGGGAAATAAGGTAAAGGTCTCCTCCTGACGGCTTGCCCAATCCCTTTTGGTCAACCTAAAATTTTAAATATGTATTCCTTGGAGTAGGACTAACTCACCGGCAACGTAATTTTTCTATTTTGGAACAGCAACATAGTAAAAATGGTGGTTGAAAGGGAAAAATGTCCCCAATAACGGCCTGCCCAAACCGCTTAGGCAATGCAGTTGAAATTTGGTATGAATGTTCCTCATCCATCGCAGATAGCCGCGAAGATGGAATTTTTGTAAATTCCTAAAGGGAGGGGCAAAAAGAAGAAAAGCCTCACCTTGGGGGCCGGTAAAAACCCCTTCGGCTAGAAATCTGAAGATTAAAATGTGGGTCCCTGGAGTAAGGGCTAACTTATTAGAAAGATACTTTTTTGAATTTTGGACAGGGTCGTTATAAAATGGGGGCTCAAAAAGGGAAAGTTGCCCCTTAACGACCTGTCCAAACTGCTGCAACTAGGAAGCTGCAATTCGGTACTTAGGTTCCTCTTCCAGCCTAATTCCAACCGGGAGGGACAAAAAAAGAAAAAGTGTCCCCCTTGACAGCCTGCTCAAACTGCTGGAACAAGGAAGCTGAAATTCCCTGTCGATGGATTTTCGGAAATTCCTACCGAGAGGGGCACAAATAGTAAAAGTTGGCTAGAAACCTGAAATGTAAAACATATGTTACGCTGGAGGTAGGAAGTTGAAATTTGGTATTAAAGTTCCTCCTCTATTGTAGACATCCGCTAAGATGAGATTTTTGGAAATTCATACCGGGAGGGGTAAAAAGGGAAAAAACTTCCCCCTTGATGCCTGGCCAAACTGCTGGATATAGAGACCTAAAATTATGTATGTAGTAGGTTCCTCCTCCAACGCAGACGTCCTCTAAGACGGAATTTTTGGAAATTCCTACTGGGAGGGGTAAAAACGGAATAATTCTCCCCCTTGATGGCCTAACCGAACCCTTCGGCTAGAAACCTGTAATATATAATATGTTTTCCTTGGAGTATGGGCTAACTTATCGACAAGGCATTTCTAGGACTTTGGACAGGAACGTGGTAAAAATAGTGGTTCAAAAGGGGAAAATTGCCCCCCCCCCTTAACGTCTGCGTCTTTAGCTAGAAACCTAAAACTTAAAGAACAAGTGTATATGAAACACTAAAATTAAGAAACTAAATAGGAAACGAGTGGAATGAAACACTACACAAGTGGAATGAAATGGATATAAACGTTGAACGAGTAGAATTGAAATTATAGAGAATGCAAATGGATTGGAAGAGGGAATGACCTGTTCAAACACTATCCACGGAATATGAAACTTATGTAGCATTGAAACTTACTCTCGAAAAAGTTAAACAAATTTTCTAAAAGAGAAAAAACCTTAGAAAAGGACTTATATATTCCGATATTTAAACTTCATGTAACGAAGCACCGGTGGAAGAAACCGACGCAGTAAATTTTCCAACTGAATTTGTGAATTTACTTGAATTGCCAGGTCTACCTTTACATAAACTGGAATTAAAAATAAAACTTTAAGACACGCTAACAAAACACAAATGAACAAAACTACTTACGGGTATATCTACCTAAGTTCGCACTTTACCAAATTATCTTAACATACACACGTATATTGCAATTTATTATGGATTCATTACTAACAATCCACTTTCATGAGAAAAAGTGATCAAATATTTATTTATTTTAAACCCATTGTTGTGCAGAATTATTTATTTGTGGTGGCTGGGTGAAGGCTTTAAATAAAAAAACTTTAAATAAAAAAACGAATTTAATAAAAATTGTGGAGGGCGCAGCCCCCCCCCCCCCCCCCCTTAACCTTTAAGGCACGCTAACAACGTAGCGGGCTGCGCCCGCTAGTATTATCATATATGGTGGCATTTAAACAATATATGGTCATATTTGGTACCTCATGAACAAAATCTTTAATACAGTTACAGATATAATAATATATGCTACTAAATATAGTGCCATATATATTTATATATGGTGTTATTTAAGTAATATATTACTATATATGGTGCTATTTAAACAATATATATTCATATATGGTGCCATTTCAACAATATATGCTCATGTATGGGACCTCATGAACAACATTCTTAATACAGTTCCACATATAATAATATATGATACTATATATAGTGCAATATAAATTGATATATGGTATCATTTAAACAATATATTACCATATGTGGTGACATTTAAACCATACATTATGATATATGGTGCCATTTCAACAATATATGGTCATATATGGTACCTTATGAACAACATTTTTAATACAGTTCCAGATATGATAATATATGCTACATATATAGTACCATATACTTTGATATATCGTATCATTTAAACAACCCGAGTAAAAATAGTTACATATAGTCATATGTGTGATTAAGTTATATCTCTATAAAAATACAGTTTCATCCGAAGAATGGCCCAATATATTGTTATCAATTGTTTATCAATTTTTATCTAATTGTATCAGTTTAATCTGACCTGATTAAATTATGTGTTAATCAGATGAAATTGTATCAGATTTTTGACCTGATACAATTTTATCGGTTTGATCGTAATGGGTTCAATTTATATAAATAAAATATAATTGTATCCAACATTTACCTTATACAATTGTATCAAAGTTTTAAACTGATATCAGGTCAAAATTCAGATATAACTATATATTTTGTATACAAATGTATCTATTTTGACCTAAACTGACACCATGTGATATAAACCAATAAAATTGTATCAGGTCAAAAATCAGATACAATTTCATCTGATTAACACATAATTTAATCAGGTCAGATCTAAACTGATGCAATTAGATAAAAACTGATAAACAACTGATACAATTTTATCGGGCCATTTTTCGGATCAAATGGTACATGGATGACTCTAAGTTATATATTACCATATAAAGCTCCATATTGTTTTTTTTTAATAGGGAACATACCATATATGGTGCCATTTAAACAGTATATTGTCATATATGGTGCCATTTAAACAATATATGGTCATAAATGGTAACTCAACTACAATATTAAATGTATTTCAGAAGCTATTAATTGCATTTCACAAATTTTAAATGTATTTTAGAAATTATGGAATGTATTTCATAAATTATTAATTGTATTTCAGAAATAATCAAATCTATTTCAAAACTTGTTGATTGTTTATCATAGTTAATAGTTAATAATAGTAGTTAATTTCTAAATTACATTTCATAATTTCGGAAATACAATTGATAATTTCTGAAATACAGTTTGATAATTTCGGAAATACAATTAATAATTTCTGAAACAGAATTGATAAAACTGAACTTCAATTGACTAGTTCTGAAATACAATTCATAAATCTGAAAAATAATTGATAAGTTCTGAAATACAATTGATAAAACTGAAATTCAATTGATTATTTCTGAAATACAATTAATAAATCTTAAAAACAATTAATACAATTGAAATGGTGTAGAGCGTTAAAAAGATGTAAATAAAATTATTTTATTCAAAGATTTCAATTTAATAAAAAAATAAATATATAATTTTATAAAAAAATTTATAGAAAAAAAAAATTTTAATTTTATAAAAAGAAATTCATTTTGTAAAAAAAATGCATATCGAACTCGAGACCTTCTGAGTTTAAACCTTATTTTAACAAAATATTGTAATTTTTATAAAATCAGTGCTCTGCCAGTGTATTATTTTTTGAACAGTTGGCAATATATGTCTGGGATCTTATTTAATCCCAAATAAATGGAGATCTTACGTAGTACCAAATATAATGCAGCATCTAATTTTATCTGTCTTTTTCTGGATAGTTTTAGATGTCAATCCCCAAATATATTGCTGTTTCTAATTCTATCTGCCATTTTAATACCTAAATAAATTGCTGGATCTAATTCGATCTGCAATTTATGGGAAAAATTAAGATTTTACCAAATCACTAAATATATCACTGGATTCAATTCGATCTGCAACTTATTGAAAAAGTTAAGATCTTACGCAATCCCGAAATATATTACTGGATCTAATTTCATCTGTTATTTTTTCATAAATTTAGATCTTACGTAATCCCCAAATATAATCCTCGATCTTATTCGATCTGCCGTTTTCCAGATAAAGTTAGATACAACTTAATCCTAAAATATATATGTGACCTTCTCCGAGAAAAGGGACCTAGTGTGTGAAAATTAAGTTTTGAGAAGAAGGCATTTAAAGTTTCATAACGCGTTATCACTTTAAACACACCTTCAGTTGGGAGATGCGATTTGGTATGATTAGGTGCCTCAACTCATTTCATCTTATTCTACACCCTTTTAGGTACCAGAATCCACTCTTAAGTCCAAACCCGTTTTTTGACACACTAGGTCCCTTTTCTCGGAGAAGGTCACATATACCTAGATCTACTTTTTCGTATAAATTTAGATCCAAGTTTATCCCCATATATATTGCTGGATCTAATTCGATCAGGCATTTTTCTGATAAAGTTAGATCCAAGTTTATCCCTAAATATATTACTGGATCTAATTCGAATAGTCATTTTTCGTATCAAATTAGATCTAAGTTCATCCACAAATATATAGCTGGATCTAATTCGATCTGCCATTTTTCGGATCAAATTAGGTCTTACTAAATCCCAAAATATATTGCTGGATCTAATTTGATCTGCCAATTTTCTATTCAATTTATATCCAGGTTTATCCACAAATATATTGCTGGATCTAATTGGAACTGCCATTTTTCGCATAAATTTAGATCTAAGTTAATCCACAAATATATTGCTGGATCTAATTTGATCTGCCATTTTTCAGATCAATTTATATCTAAGTTTATCCACAAATATATTGCTGGATCTAATTCGATGTGCCATTTTTCGGATCAAATTAGATCTAAGTTTATCCCCACATATGATTATATATAATTTTTTTTTACTCGGGTAAGCAAATCGTAAAAAAATAAAGTTCAAGGTAAATAAAAAAGTAAAATAAAAAAATATTGAATGTTATTTTAGTTTGACTCAAGATCATAAATTAATATCACTTTCTGTTTAAATTATTTTCAAATCAAAGAAATATGATACAATTTTGACAAGTAAATTACAAAGAATAAAAATTACCCGACTAAAAAAGTTTTCATATAATTTTATATGATTTGATATAATTATAAATGTTTATATGTGTGGCTTTATATGACCATATACATTTATATTAACACTTTGGTTTTATAAATATGTTTGATATGACGTTATATATTAAGAGATATTAAGAGATCTGCATATATAGTTTATACATAATTATATATAATGGCGTATAAGCTTCTCTAAACAATCTTATATCAAAATATATAACAAAGTTAATATAAAATTGTATTAATTTCATGTATAAATTTATCTGACATGATTTCTAATTATACAAAATTTTATAAAGCTTAATTGCACTATAAAAATTAAAAAAAACTCTGAAATTGTGGATCTGGTTTTGAATTTTGCACTTTGATACATAAATAAATGCATATACATAAATAAATGTTTATAATTGAATTTAACGTATATTTTTCAAATAGTTGGCAAAATACTCTTTATTAAACTAAAAATAATTTTAACCCTTAAATGCTTGGTGTAGCCATTTGGCAACATACCGGTTTTTTAATAAAAACCCCACTTGATACATTTTTGGGCATTGGGGGCCCCTTCTGTACATACACAGAGAGAATTTTGCTGGACGAGTTTTAATGAAATTTTTTAGTGAATTAATGAAGTTTTCTTCACAAAGTAAATGAAAAATTTCTTAAATTCGATGAAAAAGCTTCATATACATATTTTATGAATCTAGTTTTAATGAAACTTTTTCATGGAGTGTATGAAACTTAATAAATAAAATGAAATTTTTGGCAATATTTTATGAAAAATTCCATTAATTCAATGAAAAGTTTCAATGGACGAGTTCTAGTGCAATTTCATTGGTTTTATGCAAAAATTTATTAGTAGCATGCAGATAATTCTCTCGCGTGTTTTTTTTTTCAAAAAGTTTAATATTCAAAAATAATTGTTTAAATATTTAAAGTGAAAAAATTTTTTTTCATTGCGGAATTAAAGGCCGAAATAAATATTTTTACTTTAAATTTAAAAATAAAAATTACCCAGGTGAAAATGTTCATATATGGTCATATATGGAAACATATATGGGTTCATATATGGGTTCGGATCCGAAATTTGAGGGTATATGTTCATATATGGAGAGATATATGGATGTTCATATATGGTCATATATTATTAGATTTTCTACACCCACCCAAGTAAAAAAAAATGATATGGAGCCATATAAAGTTATATTTAATTATATATAATCTTTTATGTAATTAGATATAATTATATCCGAAAAATGAGAACGTCTTATTGTATCATATTGTATCGAATTGTATACAATTGTATACAATTTGGTACAATTTGATACAATTCGATACAATATGATACAATTGTATCCGAATTTTGTCCTCATCCAATTACATAAAATTATATCTTTTTGTATAAAATTATATAAAATGTTATAAAAGTGGACATAGTTTGATACAATTATACCTAAATATTAACCCTATATTTTCTCCATAATATATATGACCATATCTAACAATATACAAAATTATATTTTTAAATAAAAAAAGATATACAATATCTGGAGATCAGACCTGAGGGATTTCAATTACAATTACTTGTAATTTGTAATTGAAATTACAAGTAATTGTAATTGAAAATATTAAATTACTAGTAATTGTAATTGAAAGTGATTTCAATTACAAATTTCAATTACATTACATTTAGAATTAAAAAGTGTTTTTTGTTAAAATTTTGTAGAAAAATCTGACGGGGATTATTTATTTTCCCATTAATTATTTATTTTCCCAAAAAATGTAATTGACATTTTTCAAATTACAAATTACTTGTAATTGTTCTTTTTTGAATTACAATTACAAATAATTTGTAATTGTAATTGAGTTTTTTTCAATTACAATTACATGTAATTGTGTAAATGCATGTGTAATTAATTACAAAATGTAATGATTAACCCTCAGGTCTACTGGATATCCTATAATTTCGATAAATCTTCCATTACTTTTATCCAGATTTACCATGACAGTGCATTAAACATGAACAATTTTTTCTTTGTTTTTAGTAATTTTAAAATAAGGTTAACAACACTGAAATTTTTAACTTAATAGGATTGTGATATACAACCAAGATATAAGAGATCAGTCAAGTGTGCTTTATAGTATAGAGAATTTCATATTAAAGCTTCAGTATTGTTAATTTTATGGCGTTAGCCATTTTGACTCATGCTCCTAAACAAAAACAAATTACTCACGCACGAGCATTTCGTGTCTTACTCACGCAGACATGAGTATATTAAAAACTTACTCACAATCAGAAAATTCTCACGCAAAACATTAAAAATTACTAAAAACATATGATGCAAAAAATAAACTCACACACGAATCATACTCACGCTCACGTACGAATTATATATTGTCACGCTCACGGGCGAATTACTTTGGTATAGTAATTATTACTCACGATCACTTGTGAATAACTTCACTCACGATCGTGTCATGCGCCAATCCCTAGTAATTACTAAATCTAAAACTAGTTCAAAATCATTTTTAATATGGAACCACATTTAATACAATGCGGTTTTAAAAGGACCTTATACATATATTTTTATATAAAATCACTTTGAAAAAATTGCTAATGTGGGATGATATATAATTATAGATGATTTTATAAAGAACGTTAAATATTGTAGATATGAAACCATACTAAGTTATATATGGGTTCATATGCGTCAATATATAATCATATATAACACCTATTATATTATATTTCTTAAATGGCTCCATATATAGTTTTATATTATTATGTATAGTGTCATACTAAATTATATATAAAGGTATATGTAATTATATCTTTTATATATTACTTTAAGTACTTATATATAGCACATACACTTATATGTAGGCCAGTATGTAATAATATAAAATCACATATGTCTCAATATTAAAACCTTTGAGGAAAAAATATTTAATATATGACTATATAAAAGTCTATATGCTTCAATTTAAAAGCATATGTGGCCATATCTTACTATAAGTTACTATATGTAATTACATAAAATAATATATGATTATATCAAAACTTTTTTACTCGGGCAAGTAAAAAAATATGATATGGAGCCATATGAATTTATATTTAATTATATATAATCTTTTATGTAATTAGATAAAATTATATCCGAAAAATGAGAACGTCTTATTGTATCATATTGTATCGAATTGTATACAATTGTATACAATTTGGTACAATTTGATACAATTTTATGCAATTCGATACAATTGTATCCGAATTTTGTCCTCATCCAATTACATCAAATTATACCTTTTCGTATAAAATTATATAAAATGTTATAAAAGTGGACATAGTTTAATATAATTATATCTAAAAATTGACCTTATACTTTAGATCATATTATATATGACCACATCTAACAATATACAAAAATTATATTTTAAATAAAAAAGATATGCAATATCTGGAGATCAGACCTGGGGGATTTCAATTACAATTGCAAATAAATTTAATTGAAATTAAAAAAAACTCAATTACATTTCATGTAACTGTAATTGAAAATTTTCAATTACAAGTAATTGTAATTGAAAGTTATTTCAATTACAAATTTCAATTACATTTAGAATTAAAGTGTTTTTTGTTAAAATTTTGTAGAAAAAACTGACTGGGATAGGTTGGATATGCGTGGATAAGTATAAAAAGAATACGTCATGTTGGGCTGACCCCTCACTTGTGCTTTTTCTCATTATTTCTTGTAATTGTAATTGACATTTTTTCAATTACACTTATATGTAATGTATAATTATTCAATTACAAATTACTTGTAATTGTTTTTTTTTTTGAATTACAATTACAAATACAAATTACAAATTACATGTAATTGTGTAATTGCATGTGTAATTAATTTCCAAATATAATGATTAACCCAAAGGTCTGCTGGAGATCCTATAATTTCGATAAATCTTCCATTCCTTTTATCCAGATTTACCATGCAAGTGCATTAAACATGAACAAAATTTTCTTTGTTTTTAGTAATTTTAAAATAAAGTTAACAAGACTGAAATTTTAAAGTTAATAGGATTATGTTATACAACCAAGATATAAGAAAAATATTAAAAAAATAGTAAAATATTACAAAATAGTACAAAATGTACGGGTTATATATTCTTATTCACGCTCACGCACGAATCAAGTACGAATTATATATTCTCAGACTCACGCACGAATCAGTTGAGTATATGTAATATGCAATCTCGGTTTTTCTGAGATTGTTCGGGGTACTAATTTTTTTTTCTCAACATTAGCCACATATGCATTTTTCTTCAATTCGACAACCAACCTGAAGATAACTGAGAATGTAATTTAAAATAAATGGAAGATCACTTGGAAACCGGTCTACTGACTTCTCATTTAAATGAAAGGAACTTTTCATTTATTTTTAAATGCTGATAATATGACTACAAAATCCGTGAAACAATGATAATTTTTCATTTACTTCATTTGTTTTAACTTGCCGAGAATTAACTACAAAATTCGTGAGAATACATGAGATTCAATTTATTTCGTTTTTTTTGAGCTGACCTGGAAATCTAAAAAGGTTTTTTTTCACAGAACATTTTAAATGAAAATATTAACTGTAATATAAAATCCGTAATTATAGGTAGTTCATTGTTTTTAACCAATGACAAAAAAAAAAAAAAAAAAAAAGAAAAAGGAAAAAAAGGAAAAGAAGAAAAAAGGGAAAGGAAAAAGGGGAAATGAAGTCGAAGAATATGTTTCTTTTCATTTTAACTATATAATCATTTAAGGATAAATGTACGGATAACTTTTTAAGTAGACTACAGTCAGTTACTGTGATAATATTTTCAGTGCAGGAAAGATTATTAACCTAAATTATCTAATTGGAAAATGGGGTAAAATGAATTCAGTTCAGACAAGTGGTTGGTTAAATCAAGTACAGAGTTTCAAGTAATCGTGGTAGGGGCAAAATTCATTAAACATTAATAGATCTTATCAAGTTCGTAATTGATACTCGTTTTCAATAAGTGTCATATTAATTATATATACGTAATAGGATTGTATTTAACAATGGTCATTATTTACACCCAGCAGTTTGCGTTGGTTCTGACTAAAAGTTTAGCCTGGTAATAACATAATTGTACAAACGATTGTGGTGAAAAAATGAAATGCTGAAGCTGTTGCGAAATGACATTTTAACACAGACAGTAAAGTAGCGAATAGCCTACTATCGATTCTCATAAAATCGAGTAGCCTCTAAGAAAGAAACAAAAAAGTCTTTCCGTTTTAAATTTGATGTTCATCAGCAATAGTTCGCTCCTAACGTCAGAAAAATATTTCAGGGAAAAATATATTTTTCCATCCAGTTTTGAGTATTGGCATCTTGCAGAGAAAAAGGGTAAATCATTTTCAATTTTTTTTTAATTTTAAAAATATTGTTCAAAGGGAAAATCCTTCCAATTTGAACAGATAATATAAATCTATACAGAACTTGCTACGGAGAGAAATATTTATTTTCTAAAGGATATTTTCGGTCTAGAAGTTTTTATATTTTTTCCGGGTGAGCGTTCTACGGAACTCATCTTAGCGCATAAAGGAAAAGGCCAAAGGAAAATAAATACCAATTAAATTTCCTGGTGACGAAATTTCCACTTCTATATCAACAAACGGTATAACAACTCGTTAATTCAATGTGAATGGGGAAAAATTCCCCTGGCAACCGCTTATTTATTGAACGCTACTCCAGAATTTTATTTTTCAAAAGGTAACTAGAAAAACAAAAATTAAAGAAGGTTTTAATGCTAAGCCTCCTGAGTTTCAAAACAAAAAATTCTGTTGTTTTTTTTTGTTCTTTTCTTTTTTTTACAGTGAGAGCAGAGGGAAAATAAATGTCAGTTTGTTCAACTGCTTCAGCACCAATTTGATTAGTCGTACAGTTCATGTCTACGAGGTCATATAAAAATTCGTTTACCATCGATGTCCCGTTTGAATTTCGAAAGTGAAATAACAAAAATTATGTATATATAAAAGTGATATTAATTAAATTGCAAGTCGTTATTTAAATATGTTTAAAATCGGGTAAAGCTAAATAATGGGATATTGAAAATGCTAAGGAAACAAAATAGTGTATAAAATGAAGTAACGGAAAATATTAAATTAAAAACAAAAAAAACAAAAAAAAAAAAAGAGAGAACGAAAAAAAGTTTGCACAGTATTCCGCGTTAGTAGAAAAATCTAACAAAATATTGGGTTAACTATAGTCTCTACCGAATTTGGTTTTAATAACAAATTTAAATTAGTTTAAGGTAGATACCCAAATTTAATCGAAAGAAAAGTGGATGAAATTAGAAAAGAAAAAAAAAAACCATATGTATTGTGTCCGAATAGTATAGCCAAAGAAAATATCACAGGAAGTAAAAATCACAGCAGAATATATATCACAAAGTTACTATTAAAAAAAAAAAAAAACAAAAAAAAAAATCACAGGCGGTTAACTAGTTATCTCTGTTCGTAATGTTAAGCCCAAGGTATAAACCGGTATAGGGTTCAACCCAAAATAAAATAATGTAATTTAAAATCTAAAAAAAAAAAATATATACAACTATACAATAATTCAAATCGTTACACTGTGATTTAAATAAAAGCTAATTTTGTGAACCAAAGTAGGAACAAGTGGTAAATATAAAGTAGAAAAAATTACAAAATTTGGTATACGATAGCAAGATGAAAAACAAAAACGAATAACTGTGTATCAATAATAGCAACAAAAAAACATAATAACAATCGTTTTGGTGTTGCTAATTAGTGAGAGTAACATTCATTTTGCTACTGGAAATTATTGGAAGAATTGATCCACATCAACAACAACAACTGCAGCATACCCCGATGGAAGGCCTTTCAACGCATATGCTCAAGTAAGTGATCTCTCCTTTTTTGTTCTTTTTTCTCAAACCAGTCTCTGCAAAATTAGCAGTATTCCGTTAACTTACATTAACCAATAATTAGTTGAATGGTTATTACAAAGCAAGGGCTGGTTAAATTTTTTTGTGTGATGGCAATTGCTGTTCTTTTTCATCTCCTCAACTCTTCTTTGTATTTGATGCTGTGTATCTGAGTTTTTTTTTTACCTAAAGAAACTTAGACTCATAGAGAAATAAAAGTAATTTAATAACACTGTGCTAAGTAATGATATAAAGCCATTTAACAAGCAAAGCAGAACAAAAAAAAAATAATAAAACTTGGTTTTTTTTAATTTACTTGCTTCCTTTCTGATTAAAGGGACAGCAGTTGTGATTGCATCTTGTTCTTATTTACATATATTACTCTGTGATAAATACTAATAAAAGAAACATAAATAAATTGATAATTATTGTGACTAAAAATTAATCGGGTCATGGAACCCAAAAGAATTGCTTAAAGTGAACTTTTCTTTGGTAATTCGTAGAATAATCCACACGGGACCAAAGTAAAGTATAGCAACAAGATTGCGTTCGACAAGTTTTAGTATACCCTACCACTGGGATATTTTCTTTGTAATTGGCATATACCACCAGCATATTCCAACTAAGGTGTTACTGTGCAGATTTTTTTTAAGTCCCTCAAAAATAAAGAAAAAGAAAGGTAAAAATAGTTAAGCGAAAACGTAATGAGTATCAAAATTATTTTCTTAAGTAATCTTGAATTATTAATAAAAATTTACTTCAATTAAGATTAGGATCAGGTTGTAGGATAAATTTTGGAATAATATTTAAACTAACAATAGTTAAGCGATATGAATTATTTGGAATGAAATATCACAATAAAATGAAAATTATGAAGTGCTAAAGTAAATTCAGACTTTTCCTTGGGGTAATGTAGGATACTTTTGCGTCTGGGTCCTCAGAACCTCGCTGATGAGGACAAGGATGGGAGGGTTTTGAAGCACGAGAGTATACCATCTGCCTCTCTAATTTCATGCATAGGATACCTCACTTTCAGTTTCAGGTTCCGATTCATATTTTCATCTTTTACAGGGGGAATTTACATACGATACAATAGTTTTAGTATACCAGTTCATACATTTGTTTCACTAGCAACAATTTTGAGGGACTCTGTAATAACAATAAAGTAATGTCAAGTTTGATAGGCAAGGGTCAAGAACCTCCCCACGACTGCAGTTAGCTGGATAGACGGGTCCCGCCGACTCTAAACCTATCGAATGTTCTGTGCACCTTTATGATGGTGGAGTTGTGTTAATCGACTTCTAATTAAGAATTTTTTTTAGTGGATCATCTGCTGTCTATGGTGGCGATAGTTTTTTTTTTGGATTATTGTCGATTTAACGTCACCCATTTGAACCTCTTCACCAATTACTAAACAGTACATTACAAAAATGGCGCCCAACGTGGGGCCTGATTAATTCGATAATATAGGTCTCGAAAGAGGCATGATGGTGTCGAAAAGTCAGGTCTCAAACAGGGGGTTACTTGATGTTGGAATTCTGCATTTTCGGATGCGATTTTCCAGTGTGACTCCAGTGTAGCAAGAAAACTTGTTTGCACAAATTTTCTAACCATATTTTAAAAGTTCATAACGTATGGTTAACTTACTTTCATGTTAAATTCTGATGAGTTGAAATAAATTCTAAATCTTTTCTTGGATTTCGGCTATCTGTCGGATTATAGTACGGATAGGCTTCGACCGATTAGCTCTTTGGGGTTCTGTTTCAATCACAAGTTTTTCAGGCCTGTCAGTTAATCAATACGGGAGATTTTTTGGTATTTGCTGTGTTTAAGAAAAAAATATGGGTGATATAGTTGCATTTAGATGGAGCAATCAACAGGTTGCTTCTTACAGCAAGTGTTGATCCACTTAGTGCTGCTAAATTACCCTGAGCTTGAAGTCAGCAAATGCAAAGAATCGACTTGCAATAGTCCAATATTTGTGTCCTGTATACTATGCATATAATTTCATTATTTTAATTGCGATGATAGAATTATTCTACATGAACCCCATATAAGGAAAGTCGATAATATATATGAATATTAGATCTCTAAAAATAAAAACTCAGTACCATTGTCACACATTTTCTTGGTTGTTGCGGTTCGGAAGAGTTTTTTTTTGAAAAAGTTAAAATTTAAAGTCTGCCTTAAGTTGGTATTCTGCGGCAACTAATGCTGATATTATTGTTCGTTTTGAGGAAATTTTTTTTAATTACTGTTTGGGAAGTTTTTTTAACAGTGTTTTTATTATTCCTATTTAGCTAGACTAATAATTTATTTAACTCCTGAATTTCGTTGATTGGTGTCATATTAAGTATATATTGGGTAAATAGCTTCTGAAGGGTCAGTCTCACCCTACGAGAAAATAAACCGATATAAGAAATTTGAGGAAATTATTTTTGTACATTTTGATAGTTAATGAATTGAAAATAAACCGATATAAGAAATTTGAGGAAATTATTTTTGTACATTTTGATAGTTAATGAATTGAAAATAAACCGATATAAGAAATTTGAGGAAATTATTTTTGTACATTTTGATAGTTAATGAATTGAAAATAAACCGAAAAAAGACAATCTTTAGGGATTTTGAATGACGTTTGCAACTTTTCTAACAGGCAACTAGCATTCAACTTGGTTGTAAATTTTTTTTCGGTAGGTAGATTATTTCTCATTCAAGTCATGGGTGGGGTTACTCGAAGTCCGGAGGTAACAGCCATTGGGAGCGAGACTTCCTTGAGCGTCGCCTGTTCCATATGTGAGAAGGGAATTGCGGATAAAAACGAAAGTGTATCTACAAAATGTAATCATTTGTTCCACAGGGAATGTATTACTCAATGGTTAGCGAAAACTTCGGAATGTCCTAACTGCAAAAGACTTTGCCATGCTCGTGATTTAAGACAGCCTCTAGATAAACCATTTACCAAAACAAAATCTTTTAATCAAGAAAGGGGTCGTGGGTCCGCTGTTAGCTCTTTTAATGCGAAAAGAAGTATACCCATAGAAGCAGATATAAGTGCTAGGGATAATAGTTATACTGATATCCATCACGAATTTAACCGCGACCCAAGTTTCGAGGGTCCGTTATTGGATCTAAATGCTTCCCCTCATAACCTGAATGCCACTGAAAATCCTCTGAATGTGCATAACCTATCGCACAATACTACTTCGCGATCTGCTACAACATCGTTTTTGCCGAATCGACCATCGGACATTGATTTAAATCAAATTTCGAAAATGATTGATTCTAGTGTTCAACGTTTGTTCTCACAACTGGGCATTCAAACGCCACAGCAACGACCACAACCACAGCGAAATGCTAGTACTCGGGAACATAATTTGCATAGAACTCCTTCCGCGCAAGACTTTTTTGTTAATAACGGGAATATGCACCCTGACAAAATTACTAATATTATCCAGAGCTGGAATATTAGATTTGATGGATCGTCAAATGGTTTGCGAGTGGAGGAATTTATTTATCGAATCCAAGTTTTAACTCGACAGCATTTTGGTGGAAATTTTGCACTCATTGAGAATAATTTGCACATACTGTTGATTGGTAAAGCAAGTGTCTGGTATTGGCGGTATCATCAAACTCATGGCGTTATTGAGTGGGAATCGTTCTGTTCAGCGTTACGTCACCAATACAGGGATCATAAAACCTCTTACGACATTCGAGAGGAACTTCACAACAGAAAACAGAGGGTAAATGAATCATTTGAAGACTTCTATGAAGCTATAACGGCGATAGCAGATCGATTGCCGATATATTTAGAGGAGACGGAACTTGTCCAGATAATAGCTCGAAATCTTCGCCATGAAATTCGACGTGAGTTGTTATATGTAGATATCGATTCGATTGCACAATTGAAAAAATTATGCTTAAGGCGCGAAAGATTATACAGCGAAGACCATTTTAAACGCAATCAGGTGATTCGGGCGCAGAACAATGTTCTTCCTCAACAGAAAGTTGCTGCAGTCGAATTAGATGAGGTACTAACGGATAATATAGATAATACTGATTTTGACCTAGAAGAGAATTCTTCATTCTCTGTAAATGCAATTGCAAAACCTGATCGTATCGTTCGATGCTGGAACTGCGAGGAGGAGGGGCATTACTGGGATATGTGTTTAAAGGAACGTCGGATTTTTTGTTACGGTTGCGGAATTAAAGATGTTTACAAACCTCAATGCGTTCATTGTGCAAAAAACTGCAATGCTCCCAGGATTTCCTTCCCCAACAATCGGAACCAACCGCAATAGATTATAAGAATCAAACTGCTGTTAAACCAATCCTGGATGACGACATTGGCAATGATAATGAATACTCTACAACAAATGTTTATCACGGAGAAACTAAGGATGACAATCAGGAGAACTTGAGGTGTGAAAACACGAAAATCTTACAAACCCGGGCAAAACCTGTAGACGAAAATGTAAAAGTAGTTACAATTCAGCCTTTTCACGAACGCCTTAGGAATTATATCAAGGCTAGAGATAAGATATTTAGTGATTCAACGTTAGGATCTGAACTGGTTAGAAAATATAAAAGATCAACGGTGCGGATGCGAAATTTTTACAAAAAGATAAGGCACACACAACGACTATTTATATCTTCTATTATGAACTCTGGACAGGATGGCAGACTATATGCCGAAGTTAATTTTTTAGGTAAACAAGAACTAGGATTGTTAGATTCTGGAGCGAACGTTAGCTGTATTGGAGGGGATTTAGCAATTACTGACTACTCCGCTATTTCCGGGTTTCGGAAAATACGTACAACGGTGAAAACGGCTGACGGAAAATCGCAACGTGTAATAGGGGAGATTGTAGTCGAAATGACCTACAGGAATTTAATGAGGAAGATAAATCTTTACATAGTTCCAACTATAAACCAAAGGGTAATACTTGGCTTAGACTTCTGGCATGCATTCGGTTTAATACATAAAATAGTTTCTGGTACAACATTGAACGATAACGGTAATAATTTAACAGATAATGACGATTCAGAGTCCTTTCCCCTTTCTACTCAACATCAACGACAATTAGAAATAGTCAAGTCACTGTTTCCTAATTTTGAAAACCAAGGATTAGGTCGTACGTCCCTGCTAGAACACCGAATTGATATAGGAGACGCTAAACCTGTGAAACAAAGGTTCTACCCCGTTTCACCTGCGGTTGAAAAACTTATGTTTACAGAGGTGGATAGAATGTTAGAGTTAGGAGTAATTGAACCCAGCACCAGTGCTTGGAGTTCTCCAATGAGAATGGTAATAAAACCGGGTAAAATAAGATTATGTTTGGATGCGCGTAGGATAAATGAGGTTACAACGAAGGACGCTTACCCCCTTCCCAATATCGAGGGGATATTTGCCCGCTTACCAAAGGCCAACATAATATCTAAGATTGACCTAAAAGATGCTTATTGGCAAATAGCGTTGGATGCTGAATCTAAACCGATCACAGCTTTCACCATACCTGGTAGACCTCTATACCAGTTCACTGTAATGCCCTTTGGACTATGCAATGCCCCGCAAACTATGTGTCGGCTGATGGATAATATCATCCCTCCAGACCTAAAGCATTGTATTTTTGGGTATTTGGACGATGTTTGCGTGGTATCTGATACGTTTGAGACTCATTTATCTCTGTTAGTTCGCCTGGCCGAACAATTTAAAAAGGCTAATTTGACATTGAATATAAACAAAAGTAAGTTTTGTGTTCGGAAAGTCAAATATTTAGGGTATATTATAGGGGATGGTGGTATTTCAACGGACCCGGAGAAAATTGAATCCATTTTAAATTGGCCAACTCCTAGAACTTTAAAGCAGGTCAGAGGATTCCTCGGTTTAACCGGCTGGTACCGTCGTTTTATAGAAAATTTCGCTGATGTGACCCACCCGATAACTGACGTGTTATGTAAGAAAAGGAAGTTCGAATGGACCAAGGAAGCAGATGTTTCGTTTCAAAAAATTAAAACCTTATTAACTACCGCACCAGTCCTTAAAAATCCGGATTTTTCAAAAAAATTTTTCGTACACTGCGACGCCAGTGACTTTGGGATAGGGGCAGTATTAGTTCAGCTCGACGAAGAGGGAAATGAAAATCCCATAGCCTTTATGTCGAGGAAATTAAATGCGGCCCAACGTAACTACTCCGTTACGGAAAAAGAGTGTCTAGCGGCCATTGAGGCAATTGAAAGATTCCGATGCTACATAGAGCTTCAAGAATTTGAAGTAATTACGGATCATAGTAGCCTCGTATGGTTAATGAAGCAGCCAAATCTTAAGGGAAGATTGGCAAGGTGGGCACTTAAGTTACAAAGTTATAAGTTTTCAATCAGCCATCGGAAAGGAAGAGATAATGTTGTTCCGGATGCGCTTAGCAGGATACCCGAAAATGAAATTTCATCGTTGGAACTGATAGGACCGGAAGTAGATTTAGATTCACCTCATTTTCTAGATCCAAACTACCTAAAAATTAAAGAGAATTTTGTTGAAAACTCATCCACATTCCCGGATATAAAAGTAATAGACAGATATGTCTATATTCGAACTACTTTCTCTAACGGGATTGAAAATGAAGATCAGGCTGCCTGGAAGCTTTGGATTCCCGAAGCTTTAAGAAGAGATATTCTTAAGCGCTCCCACGATTCGGTAATAGCTGCTCATGGAGGAATCGGAAAAACGTTGGAACTCATTCGTCGAAATTTTTATTGGCCGAGATTGGTAACCGATGTAAGGGAATATGTAACCAACTGTGAAATTTGCAGAACTACCAAAGCTAACAATAAAATTCTTAAACCAGAGATGGGCAAAATGGCGACTTCTGTTCGGCCCTTCCAGCGCATATATATTGATATTTTAGGTCCCTACCCACGTAGTAAAAGCGGATACATCGGCATTTTAATCGTTCTGGATCATTTCTCGAAGTACCACTGGCTCCACCCGTTGAAAAAATTTACTGCTTCTTTAATTATTAAATTTCTAGAAACTCAAATTTTTCATTATTATGGGGTACCCGAAATTCTTGTAAGCGATAACGGGAGTCAATTTAAAGCAAACGATTTCAATGCGTTTTTAACCAGATACGGAATACAGCATAATTATACAGCTTTTTACTCTCCACAAAGCAACGCCTCCGAAAGAGTTAACCGCTCAATTATTGCAGCGATAAGGGCGTATTTGAAAAAAGACCACAGGGAGTGGGATAAACATTTGTCGTCTATTAGTTGTGCATTACGGAACTCCATACATAATTCGATAAGAATGAGTCCTTATCATGCGCTTTACGGGTTTGATATGGTCACCCATGGTACGTCTTACCAATTGCTAAAGTCCGTTGAAGCGCTAGAAGAACCTCTGGTAACACTGGAAAGGGATGATAATTTGACAATTTTACGGCAACAAATTGGTAAGAACATGAAAAAAGCATACGATACGAACGTGAGAACATACAACTTAAGGGCCAGGCCCATAACGTTCGCTATTGGGCAGGAAATATATCGGCGGAATTTTCAACAAAGTGACTCGTCAAAGGGTTTTAATTCTAAACTCAGTCCAATGTTTGTTAAGGCCAGGGTGAAACAGAAATTGGGGAATTGTTATTATGTCCTTGAGGATATTGATGGTCGAGGATCGGGAACCTATCATGCGAAGGACATAAAACCATGACCATATTCCGTCTAATCTTATTGTAAATACATAAGATTATGCGGTTTTGTAATATGCAATCTCGGTTTTTCTGAGATTGTTCGGGGTACTAATTTTTTTTTCTCAACATTAGCCACATATGCATTTTTCTTCAATTCGACAACCAACCTGAAGATAACTGAGAATGTAATTTAAAATAAATGGAAGATCACTTGGAAACCGGTCTACTGACTTCTCATTTAAATGAAAGGAACTTTTCATTTATTTTTAAATGCTGATAATATGACTACAAAATCCGTGAAACAATGATAATTTTTCATTTACTTCATTTGTTTTAACTTGCCGAGAATTAACTACAAAATTCGTGAGAATACATGAGATTCAATTTATTTCGTTTTTTTTGAGCTGACCTGGAAATCTAAAAAGGTTTTTTTTCACAGAACATTTTAAATGAAAATATTAACTGTAATATAAAATCCGTAATTATAGGTAGTTCATTGTTTTTAACCAATGACAAAAAAAAAAAAAAAAAAAAAAAAAAAGGAAAAAAAAGGAAAAGAAGAAAAAAGGGAAAGGAAAAAGGGGAAATGAAGTCGAAGAATATGTTTCTTTTCATTTTAACTATATAATCATTTAAGGATAAATGTACGGATAACTTTTTAAGTAGACTACAGTCAGTTACTGTGATAATATTTTCAGTGCAGGAAAGATTATTAACCTAAATTATCTAATTGGAAAATGGGGTAAAATGAATTCAGTTCAGACAAGTGGTTGGTTAAATCAAGTACAGAGTTTCAAGTAATCGTGGTAGGGGCAAAATTCATTAAACATTAATAGATCTTATCAAGTTCGTAATTGATACTCGTTTTCAATAAGTGTCATATTAATTATATATACGTAATAGGATTGTATTTAACAATGGTCATTATTTACACCCAGCAGTTTGCGTTGGTTCTGACTAAAAGTTTAGCCTGGTAATAACATAATTGTACAAACGATTGTGGTGAAAAAATGAAATGCTGAAGCTGTTGCGAAATGACATTTTAACACAGACAGTAAAGTAGCGAATAGCCTACTATCGATTCTCATAAAATCGAGAAGCCTCTAAGAAAGAAACAAAAAAGTCTTTCCGTTTTAATTTTGATGTTCATCAGCAATAGTTCGCTCCTAACGTCAGAAAAATATTTCAGGGAAAAATATATTTTTCCATCCAGTTTTGAGTATTGGCATCTTGCAGAGAAAAAGGGTAAATCATTTTCAATTTTTTTTTAATTTTAAAAATATTGTTCAAAGGGAAAATCCTTCCAATTTGAACAGATAATATAAATCTATACAGAACTTGCTACGGAGAGAAATATTTATTTTCTAAAGGATATTTTCGGTCTAGAAGTTTTTATATTTTTTCCGGGTGAGCGTTCTACGGAACTCATCTTAGCGCATAAAGGAAAAGGCCAAAGGAAAATAAATACCAATTAAATTTCCTGGTGACGAAATTTCCACTTCTATATCAACAAACGGTATAACAACTCGTTAATTCAATGTGAATGGGGAAAAATTCCCCTGGCAACCGCTTATTTATTGAACGCTACTCCAGAATTTTATTTTTCAAAAGGTAACTAGAAAAACAAAAATTAAAGAAGGTTTTAATGCTAAGCCTCCTGAGTTTCAAAACAAAAAATTCTGTTGTTTTTTTTTGTTCTTTTCTTTTTTTTACAGTGAGAGCAGAGGGAAAATAAATGTCAGTTTGTTCAACTGCTTCAGCACCAATTTGATTAGTCGTACAGTTCATGTCTACGAGGTCATATAAAAATTCGTTTACCATCGATGTCCCGTTTGAATTTCGAAAGTGAAATAACAAAAATTATGTATATATAAAAGTGATATTAATTAAATTGCAAGTCGTTATTTAAATATGTTTAAAATCGGGTAAAGCTAAATAATGGGATATTGAAAATGCTAAGGAAACAAAATAGTGTATAAAATGAAGTAACGGAAAATATTAAATTAAAAACAAAAAAAACAAAAAAAAAAAAAGAGAGAACGAAAAAAAGTTTGCACAGTATTCCGCGTTAGTAGAAAAATCTAACAAAATATTGGGTTAACTATAGTCTCTACCGAATTTGGTTTTAATAACAAATTTAAATTAGTTTAAGGTAGATACCCAAATTTAATCGAAAGAAAAGTGGATGAAATTAGAAAAGAAAAAAAAAAACCATATGTATTGTGTCCGAATAGTATAGCCAAAGAAAATATCACAGGAAGTAAAAATCACAGCAGAATATATATCACAAAGTTACTATTAAAAAAAAAAAAAAAACAAAAAAAAAAAAAAAATCACAGGCGGTTAACTAGTTATCTCTGTTCGTAATGTTAAGCCCAAGGTATAAACCGGTATAGGGTTCAACCCAAAATAAAATAATGTAATTTAAAATCTAAAAAAAAAAAATATATACAACTATACAATAATTCAAATCGTTACACTGTGATTTAAATAAAAGCTAATTTTGTGAACCAAAGTAGGAACAAGTGGTAAATATAAAGTAGAAAAAATTACAAAATTTGGTATACGATAGCAAGATGAAAAACAAAAACGAATAACTGTGTATCAATAATAGCAACAAAAAAACATAATAACAATCGTTTTGGTGTTGCTAATTAGTGAGAGTAACATTCATTTTGCTACTGGAAATTATTGGAAGAATTGATCCACATCAACAACAACAACTGCAGCATACCCCGATGGAAGGCCTTTCAACGCATATGCTCAAGTAAGTGATCTCTCCTTTTTTGTTCTTTTTTCTCAAACCAGTCTCTGCAAAATTAGCAGTATTCCGTTAACTTACATTAACCAATAATTAGTTGAATGGTTATTACAAAGCAAGGGCTGGTTAAATTTTTTTGTGTGATGGCAATTGCTGTTCTTTTTCATCTCCTCAACTCTTCTTTGTATTTGATGCTGTGTATCTGAGTTTTTTTTTTACCTAAAGAAACTTAGACTCATAGAGAAATAAAAGTAATTTAATAACACTGTGCTAAGTAATGATATAAAGCCATTTTACAAGCAAAGCAGAACAAAAAAAAAATAATAAAACTTGGTTTTTTTTAATTTACTTGCTTCCTTTCTGATTAAAGGGACAGCAGTTGTGATTGCATCTTGTTCTTATTTACATATATTACTCTGTGATAAATACTAATAAAAGAAACATAAATAAATTGATAATTATTGTGACTAAAAATTAATCGGGTCATGGAACCCAAAAGAATTGCTTAAAGTGAACTTTTCTTTGGTAATTCGTAGAATAATCCACACGGGACCAAAGTAAAGTATAGCAACAAGATTGCGTTCGACAAGTTTTAGTATACCCTACCACTGGGATATTTTCTTTGTAATTGGCATATACCACCAGCATATTCCAACTAAGGTGTTACTGTGCAGATTTTTTTTAAGTCCCTCAAAAATAAAGAAAAAGAAAGGTAAAAATAGTTAAGCGAAAACGTAATGAGTATCAAAATTATTTTCTTAAGTAATCTTGAATTATTAATAAAAATTTACTTCAATTAAGATTAGGATCAGGTTGTAGGATAAATTTTGGAATAATATTTAAACTAACAATAGTTAAGCGATATGAATTATTTGGAATGAAATATCACAATAAAATGAAAATTATGAAGTGCTAAAGTAAATTTAGACTTTTCCTTGGGGTAATGTAGGATACTTTTGCGTCTGGGTCCTCAGAACCTCGCTGATGAGGACAAGGATGGGAGGGTTTTGAAGCACGAGAGTATACCATCTGCCTCTCTAATTTCATGCATAGGATACCTCACTTTCAGTTTCAGGTTCCGATTCATATTTTCATCTTTTACAGGGGGAATTTACATACGATACAATAGTTTTAGTATACCAGTTCATACATTTGTTTCACTAGCAACAATTTTGAGGGACTCTATAATAACAATAAAGTAATGTCAAGTTTGATAGGCAAGGGTCAAGAACCTCCCCACGACTGCAGTTAGCTGGATAGACGGGTCCCGCCGACTCTAAACCTATCGAATGTTCTGTGCACCTTTATGATGGTGGAGTTGTGTTAATCGACTTCTAATTAAGAATTTTTTTTAGTGGATCATCTGCTGTCTATGGTGGCGATAGTTTTTTTTTTGGATTATTGTCGATTTAACGTCACCCATTTGAACCTCTTCACCAATTACTAAACAGTACATTACAAAAATGGCGCCCAACGTGGGGCCTGATTAATTCGATAATATAGGTCTCGAAAGAGGCATGATGGTGTCGAAAAGTCAGGTCTCAAACAGGGGGTTACTTGATGTTGGAATTCTGCATTTTCGGATGCGATTTTCCAGTGTGACTCCAGTGTAGCAAGAAAACTTGTTTGCACAAATTTTCTAACCATATTTTAAAAGTTCATAACGTATGGTTAACTTACTTTCATGTTAAATTCTGATGAGTTGAAATAAATTCTAAATCTTTTCTTGGATTTCGGCTATCTGTCGGATTATAGTACGGATAGGCTTCGACCGATTAGCTCTTTGGGGTTCTGTTTCAATCACAAGTTTTTCAGGCCTGTCAGTTAATCAATACGGGAGATTTTTTGGTATTTGCTGTGTTTAAGAAAAAAATATGGGTGATATAGTTGCATTTAGATGGAGCAATCAACAGGTTGCTTCTTACAGCAAGTGTTGATCCACTTAGTGCTGCTAAATTACCCTGAGCTTGAAGTCAGCAAATGCAAAGAATCGACTTGCAATAGTCCAATATTTGTGTCCTGTATACTATGCATATAATTTCATTATTTTAATTGCGATGATAGAATTATTCTACATGAACCCCATATAAGGAAAGTCGATAATATATATGAATATTAGATCTCTAAAAATAAAAACTCAGTACCATTGTCACACATTTTCTTGGTTGTTGCGGTTCGGAAGAGTTTTTTTTTGAAAAAGTTAAAATTTAAAGTCTGCCTTAAGTTGGTATTCTGCGGCAACTAATGCTGATATTATTGTTCGTTTTGAGGAAATTTTTTTTAATTACTGTTTGGGAAGTTTTTTTAACAGTGTTTTTATTATTCCTATTTAGCTAGACTAATAATTTATTTAACTCCTGAATTTCGTTGATTGGTGTCATATTAAGTATATATTGGGTAAATAGCTTCTGAAGGGTCAGTCTCACCCTACGAGAAAATAAACCGATATAAGAAATTTGAGGAAATTATTTTTGTACATTTTGATAGTTAATGAATTGAAAATAAACCGATATAAGAAATTTGAGGAAATTATTTTTGTACATTTTGATAGTTAATGAATTGAAAATAAACCGATATAAGAAATTTGAGGAAATTATTTTTGTACATTTTGATAGTTAATGAATTGAAAATAAACCGAAAAAAGACAATCTTTAGGGATTTTGAATGACGTTTGCAACTTTTCTAACAGGCAACTAGCATTCAACTTGGTTGTAAATTTTTTTTCGGTAGGTAGATTATTTCTCATTCAAGTCATGGGTGGGGTTACTCGAAGTCCGGAGGTAACAGCCATTGGGAGCGAGACTTCCTTGAGCGTCGCCTGTTCCATATGTGAGAAGGGAATTGCGGATAAAAACGAAAGTGTATCTACAAAATGTAATCATTTGTTCCACAGGGAATGTATTACTCAATGGTTAGCGAAAACTTCGGAATGTCCTAACTGCAAAAGACTTTGCCATGCTCGTGATTTAAGACAGCCTCTAGATAAACCATTTACCAAAACAAAATCTTTTAATCAAGAAAGGGGTCGTGGGTCCGCTGTTAGCTCTTTTAATGCGAAAAGAAGTATACCCATAGAAGCAGATATAAGTGCTAGGGATAATAGTTATACTGATATCCATCACGAATTTAACCGCGACCCAAGTTTCGAGGGTCCGTTATTGGATCTAAATGCTTCCCCTCATAACCTGAATGCCACTGAAAATCCTCTGAATGTGCATAACCTATCGCACAATACTACTTCGCGATCTGCTACAACATCGTTTTTGCCGAATCGACCATCGGACATTGATTTAAATCAAATTTCGAAAATGATTGATTCTAGTGTTCAACGTTTGTTCTCACAACTGGGCATTCAAACGCCACAGCAACGACCACAACCACAGCGAAATGCTAGTACTCGGGAACATAATTTGCATAGAACTCCTTCCGCGCAAGACTTTTTTGTTAATAACGGGAATATGCACCCTGACAAAATTACTAATATTATCCAGAGCTGGAATATTAGATTTGATGGATCGTCAAATGGTTTGCCAGTGGAGGAATTTATTTATCGACAGCATTTTGGTGGAAATTTTGCACTCATTGAGAATAATTTGCACATACTGTTGATTGGTAAAGCAAGTGTCTGGTATTGGCGGTATCATCAAACTCATGGCGTTATTGAGTGGGAATCGTTCTGTTCAGCGTTACGTCACCAATACAGGGATCATAAAACCTCTTACGACATTCGAGAGGAACTTCACAACAGAAAACAGAGGGTAAATGAATCATTTGAAGACTTCTATGAAGCTATAACGGCGATAGCAGATCGATTGCCGATATATTTAGAGGAGACGGAACTTGTCCAGATAATAGCTCGAAATCTTCGCCATGAAATTCGACGTGAGTTGTTATATGTAGATATCGATTCGATTGCACAATTGAAAAAATTATGCTTAAGGCGCGAAAGATTATACAGCGAAGACCATTTTAAACGCAATCAGGTGATTCGGGCGCAGAACAATGTTCTTCCTCAACGGAAAGTTGCTGCAGTCGAATTAGATGAGGTACTAACGGATAATATAGATAATACTGATTTTGACCTAGAAGAGAATTCTTCATTCTCTGTAAATGCAATTGCAAAACCTGATCGTATCGTTCGATGCTGGAACTGCGAGGAGGAGGGGCATTACTGGGATATGTGTTTAAAGGAACGTCGGATTTTTTGTTACGGTTGCGGAATTAAAGATGTTTACAAACCTCAATGCGTTCATTGTGCAAAAAACTGCAATGCTCCCAGGATTTCCTTCCCCAACAATCGGAACCAACCGCAATAGATTATAAGAATCAAACTGCTGTTAAACCAATCCTGGATGACGACATTGGCAATGATAATGAATACTCTACAACAAATGTTTATCACGGAGAAACTAAGGATGACAATCAGGAGAACTTGAGGTGTGAAAACACGAAAATCTTACAAACCCGGGCAAAACCTGTAGACGAAAATGTAAAAGTAGTTACAATTCAGCCTTTTCACGAACGCCTTAGGAATTATATCAAGGCTAGAGATAAGATATTTAGTGATTCAACGTTAGGATCTGAACTGGTTAGAAAATATAAAAGATCAACGGTGCGGATGCGAAATTTTTACAAAAAGATAAGGCACACACAACGACTATTTATATCTTCTATTATGAACTCTGGACAGGATGGCAGACTATATGCCGAAGTTAATTTTTTAGGTAAACAAGAACTAGGATTGTTAGATTCTGGAGCGAACGTTAGCTGTATTGGAGGGGATTTAGCAATTACTGACTACTCCGCTATTTCCGGGTTTCGGAAAATACGTACAACGGTGAAAACGGCTGACGGAAAATCGCAACGTGTAATAGGGGAGATTGTAGTCGAAATGACCTACAGGAATTTAATGAGGAAGATAAATCTTTACATAGTTCCAACTATAAACCAAAGGGTAATACTTGGCTTAGACTTCTGGCATGCATTCGGTTTAATACATAAAATAGTTTCTGGTACAACATTGAACGATAACGGTAATAATTTAACAGATAATGACGATTCAGAGTCCTTTCCCCTTTCTACTCAACATCAACGACAATTAGAAATAGTCAAGTCACTGTTTCCTAATTTTGAAAACCAAGGATTAGGTCGTACGTCCCTGCTAGAACACCGAATTGATATAGGAGACGCTAAACCTGTGAAACAAAGGTTCTACCCCGTTTCACCTGCGGTTGAAAAACTTATGTTTACAGAGGTGGATAGAATGTTAGAGTTAGGAGTAATTGAACCCAGCACCAGTGCTTGGAGTTCTCCAATGAGAATGGTAATAAAACCGGGTAAAATAAGATTATGTTTGGATGCGCGTAGGATAAATGAGGTTACAACGAAGGACGCTTACCCCCTTCCCAATATCGAGGGGATATTTGCCCGCTTACCAAAGGCCAACATAATATCTAAGATTGACCTAAAAGATGCTTATTGGCAAATAGCGTTGGATGCTGAATCTAAACCGATCACAGCTTTCACCATACCTGGTAGACCTCTATACCAGTTCACTGTAATGCCCTTTGGACTATGCAATGCCCCGCAAACTATGTGTCGGCTGATGGATAATATCATCCCTCCAGACCTAAAGCATTGTATTTTTGGGTATTTGGACGATGTTTGCGTGGTATCTGATACGTTTGAGACTCATTTATCTCTGTTAGTTCGCCTGGCCGAACAATTTAAAAAGGCTAATTTGACATTGAATATAAACAAAAGTAAGTTTTGTGTTCGGAAAGTCAAATATTTAGGGTATATTATAGGGGATGGTGGTATTTCAACGGACCCGGAGAAAATTGAATCCATTTTAAATTGGCCAACTCCTAGAACTTTAAAGCAGGTCAGAGGATTCCTCGGTTTAACCGGCTGGTACCGTCGTTTTATAGAAAATTTCGCTGATGTGACCCACCCGATAACTGACGTGTTATGTAAGAAAAGGAAGTTCGAATGGACCAAGGAAGCAGATGTTTCGTTTCAAAAAATTAAAACCTTATTAACTACCGCACCAGTCCTTAAAAATCCGGATTTTTCAAAAAAATTTTTCGTACACTGCGACGCCAGTGACTTTGGGATAGGGGCAGTATTAGTTCAGCTCGACGAAGAGGGAAATGAAAATCCCATAGCCTTTATGTCGAGGAAATTAAATGCGGCCCAACGTAACTACTCCGTTACGGAAAAAGAGTGTCTAGCGGCCATTGAGGCAATTGAAAGATTCCGATGCTACATAGAGCTTCAAGAATTTGAAGTAATTACGGATCATAGTAGCCTCGTATGGTTAATGAAGCAGCCAAATCTTAAGGGAAGATTGGCAAGGTGGGCACTTAAGTTACAAAGTTATAAGTTTTCAATCAGCCATCGGAAAGGAAGAGATAATGTTGTTCCGGATGCGCTTAGCAGGATACCCGAAAATGAAATTTCATCGTTGGAACTGATAGGACCGGAAGTAGATTTAGATTCACCTCATTTTCTAGATCCAAACTACCTAAAAATTAAAGAGAATTTTGTTGAAAACTCATCCACATTCCCGGATATAAAAGTAATAGACAGATATGTCTATATTCGAACTACTTTCTCTAACGGGATTGAAAATGAAGATCAGGCTGCCTGGAAGCTTTGGATTCCCGAAGCTTTAAGAAGAGATATTCTTAAGCGCTCCCACGATTCGGTAATAGCTGCTCATGGAGGAATCGGAAAAACGTTGGAACTCATTCGTCGAAATTTTTATTGGCCGAGATTGGTAACCGATGTAAGGGAATATGTAACCAACTGTGAAATTTGCAGAACTACCAAAGCTAACAATAAAATTCTTAAACCAGAGATGGGCAAAATGGCGACTTCTGTTCGGCCCTTCCAGCGCATATATATTGATATTTTAGGTCCCTACCCACGTAGTAAAAGCGGATACATCGGCATTTTAATCGTTCTGGATCATTTCTCGAAGTACCACTGGCTCCACCCGTTGAAAAAATTTACTGCTTCTTTAATTATTAAATTTCTAGAAACTCAAATTTTTCATTATTATGGGGTACCCGAAATTCTTGTAAGCGATAACGGGAGTCAATTTAAAGCAAACGATTTCAATGCGTTTTTAACCAGATACGGAATACAGCATAATTATACAGCTTTTTACTCTCCACAAAGCAACGCCTCCGAAAGAGTTAACCGCTCAATTATTGCAGCGATAAGGGCGTATTTGAAAAAAGACCACAGGGAGTGGGATAAACATTTGTCGTCTATTAGTTGTGCATTACGGAACTCCATACATAATTCGATAAGAATGAGTCCTTATCATGCGCTTTACGGGTTTGATATGGTCACCCATGGTACGTCTTACCAATTGCTAAAGTCCGTTGAAGCGCTAGAAGAACCTCTGGTAACACTGGAAAGGGATGATAATTTGACAATTTTACGGCAACAAATTGGTAAGAACATGAAAAAAGCATACGATACGAACGTGAGAACATACAACTTAAGGGCCAGGCCCATAACGTTCGCTATTGGGCAGGAAATATATCGGCGGAATTTTCAACAAAGTGACTCGTCAAAGGGTTTTAATTCTAAACTCAGTCCAATGTTTGTTAAGGCCAGGGTGAAACAGAAATTGGGGAATTGTTATTATGTCCTTGAGGATATTGATGGTCGAGGATCGGGAACCTATCATGCGAAGGACATAAAACCATGACCAGATTCCGTCTAATCTTATTGTAAATACATAAGATTATGCGGTTTTGTAATATGCAATCTCGGTTTTTCTGAGATTCTTCGGGGTACTAATTTTTTTTTCTCAACATTAGCCACATATGCATTTTTCTTCAATTCGACAACCAACCTGAAGATAACTGAGAATGTAATTTAAAATAAATGGAAGATCACTTGGAAACCGGTCTACTGACTTCTCATTTAAATGAAAGGAACTTTTCATTTATTTTTAAATGCTGATAATATGACTACAAAATCCGTGAAACAATGATAATTTTTCATTTACTTCATTTGTTTTAACTTGCCGAGAATTAACTACAAAATTCGTGAGAATACATGAGATTCAATTTATTTCGTTTTTTTTGAGCTGACCTGGAAATCTAAAAAGGTTTTTTTTTCACAGAACATTTTAAATGAAAATATTAACTGTAATATAAAATCCGTAATTATAGGTAGTTCATTGTTTTTAACCAATGACAAAAAAAAAAAAAAAAAAAAAGAAAAAGGAAAAAAAGGAAAAGAAGAAAAAAGGGAAAGGAAAAAGGGGAAATGAAGTCGAAGAATATGTTTCTTTTCATTTTAACTATATAATCATTTAAGGATAAATGTACGGATAACTTTTTAAGTAGACTACAGTCAGTTACTGTGATAATATTTTCAGTGCAGGAAAGATTATTAACCTAAATTATCTAATTGGAAAATGGGGTAAAATGAATTCAGTTCAGACAAGTGGTTGGTTAAATCAAGTACAGAGTTTCAAGTAATCGTGGTAGGGGCAAAATTCATTAAACATTAATAGATCTTATCAAGTTCGTAATTGATACTCGTTTTCAATAAGTGTCATATTAATTATATATACGTAATAGGATTGTATTTAACAATGGTCATTATTTACACCCAGCAGTTTGCGTTGGTTCTGACTAAAAGTTTAGCCTGGTAATAACATAATTGTACAAACGATTGTGGTGAAAAAATGAAATGCTGAAGCTGTTGCGAAATGACATTTTAACACAGACAGTAAAGTAGCGAATAGCCTACTATCGATTCTCATAAAATCGAGAAGCCTCTAAGAAAGAAACAAAAAAGTCTTTCCGTTTTAATTTTGATGTTCATCAGCAATAGTTCGCTCCTAACGTCAGAAAAATATTTCAGGGAAAAATATATTTTTCCATCCAGTTTTGAGTATTGGCATCTTGCAGAGAAAAAGGGTAAATCATTTTCAATTTTTTTTTAATTTTAAAAATATTGTTCAAAGGGAAAATCCTTCCAATTTGAACAGATAATATAAATCTATACAGAACTTGCTACGGAGAGAAATATTTATTTTCTAAAGGATATTTTCGGTCTAGAAGTTTTTATATTTTTTCCGGGTGAGCGTTCTACGGAACTCATCTTAGCGCATAAAGGAAAAGGCCAAAGGAAAATAAATACCAATTAAATTTCCTGGTGACGAAATTTCCACTTCTATATCAACAAACGGTATAACAACTCGTTAATTCAATGTGAATGGGGAAAAATTCCCCTGGCAACCGCTTATTTATTGAACGCTACTCCAGAATTTTATTTTTCAAAAGGTAACTAGAAAAACAAAAATTAAAGAAGGTTTTAATGCTAAGCCTCCTGAGTTTCAAAACAAAAAATTCTGTTGTTTTTTTTTGTTCTTTTCTTTTTTTTACAGTGAGAGCAGAGGGAAAATAAATGTCAGTTTGTTCAACTGCTTCAGCACCAATTTGATTAGTCGTACAGTTCATGTCTACGAGGTCATATAAAAATTCGTTTACCATCGATGTCCCGTTTGAATTTCGAAAGTGAAATAACAAAAATTATGTATATATAAAAGTGATATTAATTAAATTGCAAGTCGTTATTTAAATATGTTTAAAATCGGGTAAAGCTAAATAATGGGATATTGAAAATGCTAAGGAAACAAAATAGTGTATAAAATGAAGTAACGGAAAATATTAAATTAAAAACAAAAAAAACAAAAAAAAAAAAAGAGAGAACGAAAAAAAGTTTGCACAGTATTCCGCGTTAGTAGAAAAATCTAACAAAATATTGGGTTAACTATAGTCTCTACCGAATTTGGTTTTAATAACAAATTTAAATTAGTTTAAGGTAGATACCCAAATTTAATCGAAAGAAAAGTGGATGAAATTAGAAAAGAAAAAAAAAAACCATATGTATTGTGTCCGAATAGTATAGCCAAAGAAAATATCACAGGAAGTAAAAATCACAGCAGAATATATATCACAAAGTTACTATTAAAAAAAAAAAAAAAACAAAAAAAAAAAAAAAAAATCACAGGCGGTTAACTAGTTATCTCTGTTCGTAATGTTAAGCCCAAGGTATAAACCGGTATAGGGTTCAACCCAAAATAAAATAAAGTAATTTAAAATCTAAAAAAAAAAAATATATACAACTATACAATAATTCAAATCGTTACACTGTGATTTAAATAAAAGCTAATTTTGTGAACCAAAGTAGGAACAAGTGGTAAATATAAAGTAGAAAAAATTACAAAATTTGGTATACGATAGCAAGATGAAAAACAAAAACGAATAACTGTGTATCAATAATAGCAACAAAAAAACATAATAACAATCGTTTTGGTGTTGCTAATTAGTGAGAGTAACATTCATTTTGCTACTGGAAATTATTGGAAGAATTGATCCACATCAACAACAACAACTGCAGCATACCCCGATGGAAGGCCTTTCAACGCATATGCTCAAGTAAGTGATCTCTCCTTTTTTGTTCTTTTTTCTCAAACCAGTCTCTGCAAAATTAGCAGTATTCCGTTAACTTACATTAACCAATAATTAGTTGAATGGTTATTACAAAGCAAGGGCTGGTTAAATTTTTTTGTGTGATGGCAATTGCTGTTCTTTTTCATCTCCTCAACTCTTCTTTGTATTTGATGCTGTGTATCTGAGTTTTTTTTTTACCTAAAGAAACTTAGACTCATAGAGAAATAAAAGTAATTTAATAACACTGTGCTAAGTAATGATATAAAGCCATTTTACAAGCAAAGCAGAACAAAAAAAAAATAATAAAACTTGGTTTTTTTTAATTTACTTGCTTCCTTTCTGATTAAAGGGACAGCAGTTGTGATTGCATCTTGTTCTTATTTACATATATTACTCTGTGATAAATACTAATAAAAGAAACATAAATAAATTGATAATTATTGTGACTAAAAATTAATCGGGTCATGGAACCCAAAAGAATTGCTTAAAGTGAACTTTTCTTTGGTAATTCGTAGAATAATCCACACGGGACCAAAGTAAAGTATAGCAACAAGATTGCGTTCGACAAGTTTTAGTATACCCTACCACTGGGATATTTTCTTTGTAATTGGCATATACCACCAGCATATTCCAACTAAGGTGTTACTGTGCAGATTTTTTTTAAGTCCCTCAAAAATAAAGAAAAAGAAAGGTAAAAATAGTTAAGCGAAAACGTAATGAGTATCAAAATTATTTTCTTAAGTAATCTTGAATTATTAATAAAAATTTACTTCAATTAAGATTAGGATCAGGTTGTAGGATAAATTTTGGAATAATATTTAAACTAACAATAGTTAAGCGATATGAATTATTTGGAATGAAATATCACAATAAAATGAAAATTATGAAGTGCTAAAGTAAATTTAGACTTTTCCTTGGGGTAATGTAGGATACTTTTGCGTCTGGGTCCTCAGAACCTCGCTGATGAGGACAAGGATGGGAGGGTTTTGAAGCACGAGAGTATACCATCTGCCTCTCTAATTTCATGCATAGGATACCTCACTTTCAGTTTCAGGTTCCGATTCATATTTTCATCTTTTACAGGGGGAATTTACATACGATACAATAGTTTTAGTATACCAGTTCATACATTTGTTTCACTAGCAACAATTTTGAGGGACTCTGTAATAACAATAAAGTAATGTCAAGTTTGATAGGCAAGGGTCAAGAACCTCCCCACGACTGCAGTTAGCTGGATAGACGGGTCCCGCCGACTCTAAACCTATCGAATGTTCTGTGCACCTTTATGATGGTGGAGTTGTGTTAATCGACTTCTAATTAAGAATTTTTTTTAGTGGATCATCTGCTGTCTATGGTGGCGATAGTTTTTTTTTTGGATTATTGTCGATTTAACGTCACCCATTTGAACCTCTTCACCAATTACTAAACAGTACATTACATATAGTGATTATTACTCACGATCACGTGTGAATAATGTGACTCACGAACATTTCTAGGCACGCGCCAATCGCTAGTAATTACTAAATCTAAAAATAGTTCAAAATCATTAACATAGAACCACATATAATATAATACGGTTTTATATGGACCTTATATATTTTTATATAAAATCACTTTGAAATAATTGCTTATGTGGGATGATATATAAATATAGATGATTTTATAAAGAACGTTATATTGTTATATATTAAACAAATCATGAAATATTGTAGATATGGAACCATATTAAGTTATATATGGGTTCTTATTCGTCAATATATAATCATATCTAACACAAATTATGAAATATTTCTTATATGGCTCCACATATTGTTTTATATTATTATGTATAGTGTCATACTAAATTATATATAAACGTATATGTAATTGTATCTGTAATATGTTACTTTATGTACTTATATATAGCACATGCAATTATAAGTAGGCCAGTATGTAATAATATAAAATCACATATGTCTCCATATTAAAACCTTTGAGGAAAAATATCTAACATATGACTATATAAAAGTATATCTGCTTGAATTTAAAAGCATATGTGGCCATATGTAACTATAAGTTACTATATGCAATTACATAAAATAACATATGGTTGTATCAAAACTTTTTTACTCGGGCATGCTCGTATATGAAAAAACTTTTTTTTTACTTTTTAATAAAAATATCGCTTTTTTTATTCAAATTGAATGTAAATATATTTCTATTCATACGTTACTGATGAATTTGTACATTTGAATGAAATTGAGAAATTTTTAATGGACATAAACATTTGTAATGGCATCTTTTCAAAATAGTGATTTTGGGTGTTAAGCGATGTTGTCAGAGACGGCACGTTCAAAAAAAAAACTAGGACTCGCCGGATGGGGGTGGTTTCTTGTCTCCTTCATCATCGATAAATCTCACCATGCACAGAAAAATCGAACGTGCTTTATACATTTAATAAAAAAAATTAGAAAATTTCTATCGCCACAGACAGACAATCAAACATTTGATTTGAAACGGAACCTAAATAACTAACACCAATATCATTTTTGCCACTTGAGATCATGATGTCTCGATCCCCAGCCCTCACCAACCATTGTTCACCTTTCTTCCTAATGTCTTATTAAAGGGAACCCCAAATCCCATTCTGTTTGGCTCTCTTAATTTCAAAATAACTTTAATTCATCTCAAATAAAATACATATATTTTATTATTGAATTTCATGAATAATACATTATGATAAATGCACTTTTAGAAGATTAAAGAAATAATGCTTATATAATAAATAGGAGATAAAGGTAATACTAGAGTTCCAACAACGAAACTGACTATATCAATTAGTATTTGAAAGGATTTTGCTCCTATCAGGCAATAGTATTAATCACTTACAATCAATTAACTGAAATCAAGTTCAATTAAAGCTGTAAGAATATCAATAAAAAAAACAAAATAGAATTACACGAAAATATCAGTAAACTGTTTCTCCTTTCTTTAATAGGATTTTGACAACAACCAAAAGAATATGTTACGTCAGGTTTATAGGCGCGGTAAAATTAATTTACATAGTAATATTTCCGGAGATACTGTTTATTTTAGCACGATCGATAGTTGTATATTATTATTATTATTTATTTTAACCGGGTACATGGAGTTCGATATGCGTTATATTCCTTTTGTGATTATTAACATTAAAAGTACTGGGTTACACGACAGTTTTATTTAATGGAATAAACAATTTATCGGAACCGAAAAGGGGAAAAAAACGAAATATCCACTGACACATGGGTAAGTTAGTCGAGATAAAAATTTATGCAATTAAACGCTTGTTTAAACAAATCTTACTAAAACAAGCCTTTAATTCAGATATACCAAACAGCTGTTAATTTAATAAAAGCTATGACTTTTCCATCCCTGCTTCAATTATACATCTCAAACTAATAATTTCTTTAAAAATTAACGGTTGTCCAAAAAAAAGAATAAAAATCAATCTAAAATATAAAACACTTACGTTTACAATCCCACGATGCATAGGCCTGTGCAGCGTTGTTGTTGTAGAGCTAGAGGGCAATATTTGTAGCTTAGTAAAGACCAAAGTGTGTTTAAACTAAGAGTTAAAAATTAAGAGAATGGATAATCATGTATATACAACGAAGAAGCAATTATGTTTACTTGTATGTTTTATCATTATTAGAAATTACTGAAACTCATGTTTATCCATACTTTTAATTACATTTTAACCATGTGATTAACGGTATTATTTGTACGGTATAGTATTTCCTTTTAGAGGACGAAAGGAGAAATTGTTGTTGTTAGAACTACCAGAAATTTCTTGTAAGATGTTAAAATTATTTAGAAAAAGTTTAGTTAGAAAATGTTATGATTAAGAGAAAAAAAATTTGTAAATAAAAGATATGGTATAGAATTTAATTAGAGGAAGGGGTTTGTAGGAAGGTGTAAATGTAGGCCTAAAGGAAAGGGGGGTTAAATTTCTTCTTTTCACTGGTTCCCTGTATTTTAACAATAAAATTTGTTGTGGAAGCAGCCGACCAGGTAGTTTATTGACAGCAACAACTAAAGTTTACAGCACAGAAAATAACGGTAGGGTGTGGCCGGTAGACAACCTGTCTCCCGGTCCCGTTAGGCAACGTGGTGCAGACGTCCACGTGGATGATGGTGCAGTGGTTTTCGGGAGAATATCTTCCCTTTTACAAATCTAGCTGGCTTATTGACTGACGGTGGCCTAACCATAAACGAAGGAAAAAAAATCTTTAATCTTTCACCGCATTAACCGAATAAAGTTACCCTTACCTTATGGATCGCCCTGCCAGGCACCAAAATATCACACACTGAGTCTACCCAAATTAATGCTGGTAGATCTTCCACGTTTATAAAAATTTAAACGTTCACTTAAGCAAAAAAACCCAATACCGGCAATAGTTGGAAAAAAAATCTTTTTTTCTTTATTATTTGCGTTAAGTTTTACTTAACTTATCCACTCAAGTGCTGCTGTACAATTGTCAAATGAATATTTTCTATAATGTGTACCAGCTCAAACCACTTGTTGAATAATCTAACGGGTTCCTTAAGGAGAAATATTCTACCTACCTTCAGCAGATTGAGAGGAAAAAAACTATCAACTACTATTGATAGTGATGGTAAACACGGGCAAAACAAAGCATTTGCAATTAGAGTTGGGCAAATAAGGGAAAACGAGGTGGTACCATTTACTTGAGCATAAGTCATATGATTCTCAGCCGTTACACATTTTACTTCAAGTTTAGAAATTATTTTATGACTGTTTTTTGATTATTTAATGATTGTTTATACACTAATAGAAAAAAGTGTTTAAAAATTTTAGTTAAACAATTATTTTAATTTTTGCATTAAAAAATACAAAAATGGTTTTTTCGGACTTTCTATATAAACAACAAATAAAAATCTAATATGACAATATCATATTAGAATTTGGACTTGAGGTGAAAGAATATTCTAACTAAATATATGAAAATTTTAGTTAAAGCTACTAAAAATTAGTTCAAAATGAAAAACTGCTGCATTAGCAGAGTATTTTTGCTAAATATAAAATAAAACTGTTTAATATATTTACAAAATTTGAGTTATAATTGAGCTAAATTTCAGTGATTAGAAAATAAAATTAAATTGTAGTAGTAGACAAAAAAACATCACATAAAATTTTAAATTTTCAAAGTTCCTTTTTTGTTTTTAACGGAAATACAAATCTAGCCTTCTGAAATCAACAGTTTAATATTTTTGGCAAATATTTCTGTTGGTTTTATAAACTGCTATTTGCGTTGAACAAAATTTAACAAACATTTTTTTAGATACAACAGTTTGTTTTAGCCATTTTTAGTTTACTAATATTTTGCAAAATTTTCTGCAGATTTTCTAAATTTAGCAGTTTTATTTTTGCTGTTTTTATCTTACTGCAACATTTCCAATTGTATTTCAAAATTTATCATTTTATTTCAGAAGTGATCAATTGTTTTTCAGATTTATCAAACTGAAAATTGTATTTCAGAAATTTATTAATTGTATTTCAGAAATTCGCTATTGCACTTCAGAAATTATCAAATGTATTTTGCAAATAATCAATTGTATTTCAGAAACTGGCAATTGTATTTTAGAAATTGCCAATTGTATTTAAGAAATTATCAAATGTATTGTATTTCAATATTTTTTGAATCCGCTCACGTAATTACCCCCATGATAAAAAAAACTTAAAACATTACCCATATATGGAATAATATATGGAATATATGAACCAATATATGGACCAATAAATGCAGTATACTATCATATATGGATTCATACATTTGAATGTATTTACCCATATATGCTTCCATACATAACATATATGTTCATATGTGATCATACATTAAACCATATATGCTCATACATCAAACCATATATGACAATATATGAACATATATGAACATTTTCACCTGGGTAGACAAACACATGTTGAAATTAATATGGTTTAAGTTCATTTATTTTTCCGTGAAAAAAAAAAATTAATTGTGAATTGAAATTTTCCTGGCGAATCTAATACAATTTTGATCAAATATAAGTCTTACTTGACTCCCAGGTGAAAATGTTCATATATGTTCATATATTGTCATATATGGTTTCATGTATGAGCATATATGGTTTAATGTATGATCATATATGAACATATATGTTATGTATGGAAGCATATATAGGTAAATACATTCAAATGTATGAATCCATATATGATAATATACTGCATTTATTGGTCCATATATTGGTTCATATATTCCATATGTCTTCATATATGAATTCATATATTATTCCATATATGGGTAATGTTTTAAGTTTTTTTATCATGGGGGTAATTACATGAGCGGATTCAAAAAATATGGAAATACAATACATTTGATAATTTCTTAAATACAATTGGCAATTTGTAACATACAGTTTCCAGTTTTAGAAATACAATTGATTATTTGTAAAATACATTTGATAATTTCTGAAATGCAATTGCGAATTTCTGAAATACAATTGGTAGTTTCTGATATACAATTGATAAATATGAAAATCAATTGATAATTTCTGAAAAGCAATTATAAAACTGGAAATAAATTGATTATTTCTGAAATATAATTGGAAATCTAAAAACAATTCATAACTTCCACAATACAATTGAGTAAACTGAAATTCAATTGATTATTTCTGAAATACAATTGATAAATCAGAAAAACAATTGATAACTTCTGAAATAAAATGATAAATTTTGAAATACAATTGAAAATGTTGCAGTAAGATAAAAACAGCAAAAATAAAACTTTAGAAAATCTGCAGAAAATTTTACAAAATATTAGTAAACTAAAAATGGCTAACAATAAAACAAACTGTTGTATCTAAAAAAATGTTTGTTAAATTTTGTTCAATGCAAATAGCAGTTTATAAAATCAACAGAAATATTTGCTAAAAATATTAAACTGTTTATTTCAGAAGGCTAGATTTGTATTTCCAAAAAACGAAAAAGGAACTTTGAAAATTTTAAATTTTATGTGATGTTTTTTTGTCTACTACTAAGTACAATTTAATTTTATTTTCTAATCACTGAAATTTAGCTCAATTATAACTCAAATTTTGTAAATATATCAAACAGTTTTATTTTTGCTGTTCCTATCTTATTTATATTTAGCAAAACTACTCTGATAATTCAGCAGTTTTTCATTTTGAACTAATTTTTAGTAGCTTTAACTAAAATTTTTACACACTTTTTTCTATTAGTGTATAAACAATCATTAAATAATCAAAAATCAGTCATAAAATATTTTCTAAACTTGAAGTAAAATGTTTATGTCCATTAAAAATTTCATAATTTCTCAATGTCCTTCAAATGTACAAATTATCAGTAACGTATGAATAGAATTATAATATTTACATTTAATTTTAATAAAAAAAGCAACATTTTTATTAAAAAATAAAAAAAAAATTTATATGAACATTCATATATCTCCATATATGGCCATATACCCTCAAATTTCGGATCCGAACCCAGATATGAACCCATATATGTTGCTATATATGGCCATATATGAACATTTTCACCTGGGCTGTTAAATATTGCACAAATATTTGTTATAACGCCTAAAAACGTCTAAGCCTACGCCTTACCTAATCAGGGGGAATATGAATGAAATAAGTGATCTCCATAATATTTACCAAAATTTTCTTTGCAAATCTTCATCAAATTATATGTATTTATATATAATTTGATGCAGTTAGATAGACCCATTTTTCGGATAAAATTGTATCAGGTGAGATAACATGCTTATCTCGCTTGATATAATTATATATTACAATATTCGGATCAAATTAGATATGGACGTATGTATGGGTTTATATATGGTGATATATGATTAAATAACATCTTTTTTAGTCGGGTATTGAAAAAATTCGATAAGACCAGCAAGGCAGAATGCGCATTTTCGGCTTTCGCTACAAAGCCATCATCAGTGCCTTTCGCCTTTGAGTGGGTTAATATTTTGATAATCGTCTACTTATGTGACTGTTGAAAGCAAATCGAGTTTGTTATCAACAACTCAACTTAGACTAACATCAACGAAATTTAACAATGGTATTTTTATCCTTTTGTTATTATTACTCTTTTTTGCTTTGAACCTTAATTCTTAATTCTTTGTAATTTACTTGTAAAAATTGTATCATATTTCTTTGATTTGAAAATAATTTAAACAGAAAGTGATATTAATTTATGATCTTGAGTCAAACTAAAATAACATTCATTTACTTAAATAACAGATCAACTAAAAACATTTCCCCCATTCATAAAAAAATATTTTTAAAAATATGCCACGAATTTTGTTTTTTATTTCGGTACCGGTCAAGTTTTTTAAAAGCAACAGTGAAAGTAACGAATCAGAAAATACTTAGAAAATTAATTCATTCTCTTTGGTTCATACACTGAAAATATTATTATAGTAACTGACTGTAGTTTATTTAAAAAGTTATCCGTACATTTATTTTTAAATGATTATTCAGTTAAATTAAAAAGAAATATATTTTTCAACTGTTTTTGTCTTTTATTTAAAAACAAATTCCATAGAAATACGGATTTTCTGTTACAGTTAATATTGTCATTTAAAATGTTTTGTTAAAAAAAAGAAAGATTTCTAGGTCAGTTAAAAAAAACGAAATAAAATAAATATCATTTATTCTTACGGGTTTTGTAGTTACCCAGTAGCAAAAAATACTAGTTCAGAACGAGTTATGTACTAGTTTATTTGAACCAGGCAACTAGTACGAGTTCTACCCCCTCTCCATACAAACAACTGTAGAATTTAACATGGAGATGTCATAGGGATGGGGACAATTGTCGCCAAACTCCCACTTTGGTACACTCAAAAAAATAGGTTAGTAGAAAAATTAGTAAAATGTCTTGTATATCAAGTGTACTAGTTTTCAGCAATTTTTTTGCTGAACTTCCATTTTCAGCATAAGTTTTAGTTATATTTTTTAGCACTAAACTAATTTTGAACTAATGTTTTACTAATTTATTTTGCTACAAAAATTGTGCTGATAACCGCAATTACAGCGTGAACGACAACCAGATAGACAAGATGTAGATGTCGCAGCTTGTCTGGATGTAGTACAGACAACGGAAATGATAAAAAAGACAAACAACTCTACACAATTTCTATATTTAAATTTTCAGCAAATAAATTAGCTAAAGTAAAATTTTGCTACAAGTTTTTTGAGTTTTTTTCAGTCTATTAATATTCAGTAAAAAGTTTAGTGATTTTAGCAAGGATTTTTTTCATTTACAATCGACTAACTGTTAGCAAAACTTTTGATGAAAATTACTATTTTTTTGTAAAAATCAGCTCGTTGATTTTCAGCAAACCTTTTGCTGAAATTACCAACTTTTTTGCAAGCACGCTCTTGACTAAAAATTTGCTGATACAGCAACATTTTTGTTGACTTTACTGACATTTTTTTTTGGGTGTACTAGTTGTAGAACTAGTTTCAAAATTACAATTTTAGGAGGAAAAATAGGGAGCAAAACACAGCAACATTTTTTGCTGACTTTACTGACATTTTTTTTGGGTGTACTAGTTGTAGAACTAGTTTGAAAATTACAATTTAAGGACGAAAAATAGGGAGCAAAACTGGTACTAATGTGACACTCGCGGAACCAGTTCCGAAGTGACTCTTTGGAAATAGTACTGTACCAGTTGGTAAAGATCTAAACTATATACGTACACTCAAAAAAAGTCAGTAAAGTCAGCAAAAAATGTTGCTGTGTCAGCAAATTTTTAGTCAGGAGCGTGCTTGCAAAAAAGTTGGTAATTTCAGCAAAAGGTTTGATGAAAATCAGCGAGCTGATTTTTACAAAAAAAATAGAAATCTTCAGCAAAAGTTTTGCTAACACTTAGTCGACTGCAAATGAAAAAATCCTTGCTAAAATCAATAAACTTTTTGCTGAATATTAGTAGACTGAAAAAAACTCAAAAAACTTGTAGCGAAATTTTTCATTTTTTCATTTCATTTCATTTATTTTTATTTATAATCCAAGCCCTTATGGGCCAAATGATTAAAGTAATATAATACATGTAAGAATTTTTATAAATAATTAAGATAATCTAAAAATAAAGTGGTACAATAGCAAATGGTAAACTAAAAATAATTCTATAAATAAATACAATTATAAAAATGCCTAAGTTCTTATGCATAACAATTTGAAAGCCTTATAACATGTTATATAAAATGAATGTATATGGAAAATTATTTTTATTTGCCATTTATAAATTTAAAAAGTGATTATGCATATGACCCTTAAAGTTTTCATTGTGAACATTGTAACAGCAATATCAATTATAAATGATAAAGAACAATTTTTCGAAACATGGACACCGTGTGATGCAAACCCCTTTCACTATAAGGAGCAATATTATTCCACAAATTTATCACACGAGCTAGAAATGACCTTTGCATCATTTGAGTGGTAAAGTGTACTTGCACTAAAGAGCGTGTTCGGGAAGAGTTTCCAAATTTAAATTTCTGAGCTAAATATTCCGGTTTGTTTTCTTTACAAGTTTTATATAAAAACAAAAGGCACCTTAATTTAACAAAATCGTCGAAATCACAACATAAAAAGTCCCGTACATACGAAGAAATGTGTTCTGTTCTACCCAAGTTATAATCAAATCTTACAATACGATGAACAAACATTCTAAGTCTAGTTAAATTTCCTTCAGATGTACCGCTAAAAATCTCTAGTCCATACAGCACAGTTGGCATGAGGAGTGAACGGGCCAATTTCCTTCTTACACTAAAGGGTAAGGCAACACCTACGCTATACAACTTTCTCAATGTATGGTAAACTCTATACGTAACAGAAAATATATGATTATCAAACTTTAAGTTATTATCTATGTAAAATCCTAAAGCTCTGAATTGATTTACGTATTCAACCCTCGAACTACCAATGTACAACGCTGGTAAATCGACTAAATGCTTGGAGAAGAACATGGCCTTAGATTTACCCGGGTTTAACATAATATAGTTCAATGAGCACCATTCACCTATTCGCTGAAGGTTCTCATTCATAGATAATGTGAAAGCACCAATATCATCAGGCAAACAAGAACCCACTATCTGAATGTCATCTGCATATATATGGGTCGTACCCACGCTTATACATTCAAATAAATCGTCAATATACACCATAAATAATATAGGCCCCAAAATGGAACTTTGCGGTATCCCCCTATGTAAACTAAGCAGGGATGAAGAAACATTACAAAAAGAGGAAAACTGCTCCCGACTATTCATAAAAGAGTGCAAAAGACGACAAGCCGATGTGGAAAACTTAAATTTATAAAACAATTTATTCACTAACAGACTGTGACAGACGGAGTCAAACGCTTTCGAAAAATCTAAAAATATTAGCAGAGAGAACCTTCCCTTGTCATAGTTATGCCGAATATCATCAGTGACACTTAACATAACCGCCGATGTACTATAACCTACTCTGAATCCAGACTGATACCTACTTATCATGTTAGAACTTGAGAAATATTCTACCATTTGGGACCTTAATACTCTAAAATTTTTGAACATATAGGTAGAATACTAATGGGACGGAAATCTGACACAGATCTAGGATTACGGACTTTCGGAATAGGTATTACCCTTGCCACTTTCCATGATTTAGGAAATTTTGATGTGGTAATTATTGTATTCAAAATGTGTAAAAGATGCAAAGATAATGCAGGAAAGACATTCTTCAAAAATGTTATAGATATTCCATCACAACCAATCGCCTTCGATTTAATACTGAAAATTGCCTCCAAAAGTTCCGGCATAGTTATATCCCTAAATGAAAAATCACTTTCAATATTATTGCTTAAGAATGATCTGCATTAGATAACGGCGGCATCACACATGACCCGTTAAAGTCATCCACGTTTAACGGTTCTCTAGCACTATCATTCCCAATACAACCAATATGTCTAAGTTTCTTCCATAATTGCTCATTAGAACAATTACTAAAAAAGTTGTTCATAGCCCTAGCTCTTTCCCTGCGAATCGTTGATTTCAATCGATTTCTATAAACACAATAAACCCTCCAATTTTCATCACTCCTCCCCTCCATATAAGCCCTTTTGCAAAATCACGATACTGTTTAGCAATCAATACTCTTCGGCTTTTCATCCATATATTAGTACCTCTTTTCTCAACATGCCTTATAGTTACAAACCTACCAACTGCTTCAATTACATTACTCGTAAAAAACTCCACTTGACGTTCAGAATCTGACGTATCATAAATAAAAACGAAATCAAGATCCCTTAAATAATTCACACATGTTGAAATGTTCATATTCTTATAATCTCTAAAAGCAACGTGACCTTTAAAACGGGAATATTGTAGGATAAGTGTGTCAGTGCATGTCCTGAGTTTAGAGCAGGAACAAGACATTGTCCCTTGTCAATCTAAAACTATATTTGGAACAAAAAAATAATCAATTAACGATGATGACTGTCTATAATTGCAATAGTGAGTAGGCTTTGTATGTACCACAGAAATACCCAATGTACTACAAAATGATTGCACAAGCGGACATCCTCCCAGAAGATTCTTATTAAAGTCTCCCTTAAATATAAAATGTTCGTAGCGGGATGCAAAATCGCCTAACACATGCTCACAAGCTCTAAAAATTCCATCTGGTAAATATATAACACCAATAAGTAACACCAAATCCGATAATGATACCTCGACAAATAATCCCTCCATATCCCTATGACGACGATGCTCATATACTATTTTCGACTTAAATTTGTCAGATATGTAAAAACAAACCCCACCAGCGTGACCATATGAACGGTCATTTCGGTGCAAATGATAACCATCCAATGATACAGCAGAATTAGAAATATCCTCATTTAGCCAAGACTCAGTTATGCCTATAACATCTAACTTTCCATTGGAAACCACCTCCCGAATTTCATCAAGCTTCGTTGAACGTCTACTTGGCGCAATGCTTTGGGCATTGAAGTGTGCAACATTTAAAGATTCTGAATTTAGTCTTGAGAAATAATTGCTGTTACTGACTATAGGCCCTAAATTACAACTTAAATCCATAACTATACCTAATATATAAGGTTTGAACCAAATTTAAAACTATACAAAAAATTATATTAAAAAAATTTTTCAAATAACCATGAACAGATATTGTCTAAAAAAGCCCAAAAAAAGGTATAAAACTATTTCACAAAGTACTCAATATTAAAAATAAAAAAAATTAAAATTTTATGTTACATATTAACATATAACTAATACAACCATGCATTAACCCTTTGGGAACCCAAAATACATAAATTCAACTCCAAAGCATAAGAAAAAAAACCTAATATTTTGTATACATATGTATGTTCAAATCAACTAATAAATATGTGAAATTCTATAATAACCCAACTTCAAATTATTAGCTAACTAAAATTTTCCTTTTACATGCATTCTACGTCCCAATGGGTCAATGCACTCAATTATTTTAAAAACATTCAGATTACTCTTGAGTAATAATTTTATATATCCATTAAATTCAATGTTGAAAGGAAAAAAAAAAACTACAGCTATGGACATATAATTGGCACAAATTTAAATTGCGAATAAATTTAAGTATATTCCAACTAAATATATTTTAAAATGCAAGTTTTATCTCTTCTGATTATTGTTGAAAAAGATGTTAATAGTGCTCAAATGTTCCATTATGTTTTGCTTATTATTTACCGTTATCATTTTTGCGTTAACAATGCTGATTTAAAGTGGACATATAAATGGCACAATTTACTTAAAATAGGCAGTAGTCGTGTAGATTTAATTCAAAGCAATAAATATTTTTCGTAGTTCAAAAATAAAGGTTTATTTAAAAAGGTAAAAAATTTTTAAAATGGGATCAGGAAAACATACCACAGGTGAGGAAAGGCGGATCATATGGCAAAAGTATGAAGATGGAAAAAAGTAGCGGAAATTGCTGAGATAATGCAAATTTCTCGCAAAAAAGTCTACAATGCAATTAATTCTTGTGTTGAGGAACCCGATATATTGACTAAGGGTAAAATTCGGAAGCCAAGGCCACGATAAACAGATGAGCGTACGGATGCAGCTATAGTACGAATGGTGAAAATTGATCGATTCAAGTCATCAAGGCAGATAGCATCGGATATTAATGAAAATTTTAACATGGAAATATCAAGGAGACTTGTCAGAAGAAGACTAAACGAGGCAAATTTGTTTGGGTGCATTTCCAGAAAAAAGGCCCTTATCCCAAAAAAAAAATATTTCAAAACGATTAACCTTCGCCAGAACCCATAAGGAAAATCCCATTAGTTTTTGGAAAAACGTGTTATGGAGTGACGAAACAAAAATTAACAGGATAGGACCAGATGGCTGAATCTTTGTTCGTCGTCCTAAAGGCCAAGAGTTTAATCCTCGGTTCACTCAGAAGACGGTAAAACATGGAGGTGGCAGTATTATGGTTTGGGGTGCATTTTCTTGGCATGGCGTAGGTCCGCTTATAAAAATCAATGGAAAAATGGACAAGTTTCAGTATGTAGATATTTTAAAAAACCATATGGAGCCATATGCCTTCACCTCCATGCAAATAAAATGGAAATTCATGCAAGATAATGACCCCAAACACTCCTCCAAACTAGTAAAAAAATGGTTTTGTGCACAGGAAGCTTGGTACGCCATCCCCAAAACAAAATGCCAAAAACTAGTGGAAAGTATGGGTCGCAGGTGCGAAGCTGTCATCAGAAACAAAGGCCACAGCACTAAATATTAACGGTAAAATATTTGTACATACCAAAAAATTTAACAAATGCAATATTAAAACTATTTCTTCTCTTTTTTTAAGATTTTGCCATTTATGTGTCCAGCTCATTTCAATGGGTTTTTTTTTCATAATGATAAGTTTTTATTTACATTAATGAATTTCAATTAAAGTTTATAGCAATATTAAATGCGCATAATAAACATTTGGAAAAAAACCAAAACTTGTTGATTCCCAGTGTAGAAACGGTAATGACATATCATTATTTTTTGGACTACCAGTAATGACACCCACTTACCTTCTGTATTATTTTAAAACATATAATAATGATTTACTGATAATGACTTATTTTTATCATTATTTCAAATAGAAAATAATTTTTTAGATTTTTTTGAAAATTTTTTGAAATCTATTTTTAGACTCAATATTTTTTAAACACTGGTAAGGATATATGTAACCACATATTTTTTGATTTTTTGTATGTTGGCGAGTAAGCTTACTTGTGTGCAGCAGGTCAATTGTGTTTTTATCTATTGTGTTTTTATCTATGTCGATATAGCTTAGATGGTAGAGCTGTTGACTGGCAATCTGTAGACCCAGGTTCGATTCCCGCACCAGCAAATTTTATTTAAAAAAAAAAATACAATAAAAAATATTTTTTTTTATATAATTTATTTTTTAGAAAATCTATTTTTAGACTCATTATTTTTGTCAGTACTGGTAAGCACATAGGTAACGATATATTTTTTGATTTTTCGTATGCTGGTGTGTAACGACAACTCATTATTTTTCGCGACATCGCCATATAAAGGTAATAAGAAATGTAATAACAAAAGTAACTAGTTACCATTACCAAGTATGTAGTTACATAACCACATATCTCGTAATGATTTTCTACACTGGGTTGTTAATAGTATTTGCAATATAGTAGCATAAGAAAGAATTCATGGTAAAATGTGCCATTTATATGTCCCTAGCTGTATGCATAGACTAAAATTGCTAATTTCAACAATATATTATAATTTATTTACTTTGTGCTCGCTCAAAAGTAGTATGCAACAAAGAGTGTAGAATAACTGAGTAAATAATAATTTTATAAAAATAAGGAAAGAATAAATAAAAATTAACTCAATATGAAAACAATATAATACTTTCAATTATTAAGGTAGTGAGTGATTCATGAGCACAAAACAAAGACGATCCTCCATAGAGTACATATATTTCATTGTTGTTTACGAAAAAAAAAGAAAAGTAAAATACACAGGTGTAAGACAGGAACTCGCGTTATATTCGTGCTCATGAATAACTTCCTAAGCAAAAGTTCTTTATTCATAAAACTGAGTTTAAAATAAATTTATAATTATAAACAACAAAAACTAGGCAATTTTGTAGCATGAAATAATTACATAGCTTTATGCAAATAATTCATCTTTTGTTATTTTTCTGGCAGCATATGCAGCAATCTTTTCAGTGGATATCTCCTTCTCAGTGCCGTTTATGAAAATATATTTACCTTGTAGTTCCTTCTGTAAGATATCTTGTAGCCATTTATTATGCCATTTCTTTTTGGATCACGGCAAACATAGCGCAATTAAGTTTCAATAGGTGTGCAGTTGTCATCCAGAAATATGCGACTATCCGAAACTATCAATTTAGCTGCATAATCCTTTTTCAAATCAGCTCGATATCTCATTATTATGCAATCACGCTTATGTATCCCAGTGTAGAAAATCATTACCAGATATGTGGTTATGTAACTACATACTTGGTAATGGTAACTAGTTACTTTTGTTATTAAATTTCTTATTACCTTTATATGGCGATGTCGCGAAAAATAATGAGTTGTCGTTACACACCAGCATACGAAAAATCAAAAAATATATCGTTACCTATGTGCTTACCAGTACTGACAAAAATAATGAATCTAAAAATAGATTTTCTAAAAAATAAATTATATAAAAAAAAAATATTTTTTATTTTATTTTTTTTTTTAAATAAAATTTGCTGGTGCGGGAATCGAACCTGGGTCTACAGATTGCCAGTCAACAGCTCTACCATCTAAGCTATATCGACATAGATAAAAACACAATAGATAAAAACACAATAGATAAAAACACAATTGACCTGCTGCACACAAGTAAGCTTACTCGCCAACATACAAAAAATCAAAAAATATGTGGTTACATATATCCTTACCAGTGTTTAAAAAATATTGAGTCTAAAAATAGATTTCAAAAAATTTTCAAATAATCTAAAAAATTATTTTCTATTTGAAATAATGATAAAAATAAGTCATTATCAGTAACTCATTATTATATGTTTTAAAATAATGCAGAAGATAAGTGGGTGTCACTACTGGTAGTCCAAAAAATAATGATATGTCATTACCGTTTCTACACTGGGATATTGTTCAGTTTAAGCAGTACTTCTTTGCTTTTATTTATGAAAGAACAAAAGTTGTTATCGCAGTCTGCAAAAGAGTCATCATATTTCTTGCCTATGTTGATATTAATTTCTCATTCCCTATGTCTGATGGAATACCACGAATAATAATATCTGAACGGTTGATCTGCCTGTGCAAAAAGTTGTTTTCCATTTCCAAGTTTGATAATTTGGTATTTGTGGCTTCTTCAAACTTTGCCATCCTCGACGAACAATTAACCAAATCACCGTTAATATCAGCAAGCTGTCCAATGACATCCTTTGCTACTTGCTCTTGTAAGCTTTTTATTTGATTTTCAAGGATCGTGAATCGCGACAACAGCTCACTTACATCAGATTTAGCAGGAGGATCATTAAAACATTTATCACATCTAAACACCTATCCCCCATTGCTCTTACTTATTTCCTCAAGCATTGATTTGGTTAGTTTGGAATTAATTTTATTTGCACAATCAATATGATATTTACTGGAGCATAAGACACACTGCAGTAGTTACAGGTGATAACCATTATTGATCCGTCAAAAATAATTTGATTGGCTCTTAGTTATTTCCTTAATTTTATTTTGCAATTGTTAAATTATTTTAACTTCCCGAATAAAAATAGTTATATATTGTCGTATAAAATGTGATTGGGTTATATCTGACAATGAATGGAGTTACATTAAGACACATATCATTATATACAATTAAATCTGATATTACTTTTTCAACGAATTTTTTGCATGGTAATTGATGTTATTACATATCCCCAAATCTGATTCCATATATAACTACATAAGCCATATAATAATAATCAAAATATATGTAGTGACCGTTATGATCACCCGAGTAAAAAAGTTTATATAAAATTATATATGAATGGATATATTTGGAATCTGTAACTGGATATAATTTCATCCGAAAAATGGTTATATTAAATTGTATCAAATCGGATATAATTATATTTACAAGGATACAAAGTTATATCAAATTATCAACTTATATCCGAGTTTTGTCCCGATCAAATTGGATACAAGTTAATACAATACGATATGATTAAATTTAAATGATAAAAAAAATTTGTATTGGAGGTCAGCAAGATTTCACGTTCTGCACACTAGCAGCCGCAGGCTACTGTCTATAATTTGCGACTTTCATGCAAATGCATGTTTGTAGTCATTAATTCAAAAATGATTTTGACCGAATACCATTTATATTGGATTTAATTTGGGTTAAAGATTAGCCCCCGTATTCAAAATGAAAAAGCATATGCTAACTAACCAGCTGCCAGCTTTCCCTTATGGGAATATGTGTGCAAAAAAGTTAGCAGCAAGTTAGTTAGCATACACTTTGTCATTTTTAATACGGGTGTAGATCATTTTTTCTCAAATATGGGAATTTTCTTTGGACTTAGAAAATTTTTTAAATACATATATTGTTTTTTTTTTATTTTAAATAAAATTTTAATGATTAGCCCGGCAATGCACTTCATTTTTGTTGGAGGCTCCTAATTCCCGATTTATGGAGCTGAAAATGATCTATAACAATATTCAATGGCTTATTTCTCCACTCAAAACTTATCGGACCAGAACAAAATATATATGGCGTTGGAAAGGTACTTGAAATACCTTACCAATGGTATGCAACATGCCTAAACTTATTAACCCATTACGAGCCGGGTCATGATTTTAAATGTTAATTTTATTAATTTGGAGTTTTTAAATTAAAAAAAAAAACTTAAAAATAAAAAAAGCTCAGAAAATATTAATTTAATGAAAAAATTGAATAAAACATATAAAAAATTTTTTTCATGCAATGAGTTTCGAACTTATGTCTGAGATTAACTAATATATTGTAATATATAAAATACAATCAAAAATATTCTTCGTATGTATTTATATATCAAATTTTTAACGGTTTTATCAATTATATAATCCTATATAAAAAATTTGCAATAACGCAAATACTGATATATGATTCAATATGATTACATATGAGAAAAATTTTAAACATTTTTCTAATATATCATCATATAAAAACATATAAAGTCGCATACAATATTTTATATTATCATATATTTTAATATTAAAAAATATATGTTATATATACTCTTTTTTACTCGGGCATACTAAAAATATATTCGTGTAATTTTACATAACTTTCTATATAATCCCATAAAAATTAATATAAAGTTCAACAGTTTCTGCAAATTAAGAGTTAATTACTCCATAGCCAAATAATTCTCAAGTGATTTTTTTTTCATATAAAATCATATTAAAAAAATAGCGTACGATTTAGAAGACAAAAGCATTCAAATATTTTTTTTATTTTATGTTATAAAATTTGGGCCTTTAAAATTGATCAAACTATAGAAATTTCAATGTCAATTTAATAGCCGGTATGCATAAAAATTATATAAAATCAGATATTTTTATATTGAATTAGATATAATTTGATGTCCTGGCTATGGACAAATCTCGGATTAAACTGTTTCAAATTACATCTAATTTGATATAATTAGACACATGTAGATGACCCATTTTTTGGATCAAGTTGTATGTCGTTGTATATGGGGACTTATCAGATAGGATATAATTATATTAAGATTTTTACCCGGGTTATCAGAAGTGTATTTTACGCACAATTCTTTAATTTTCTTTTACTAATATTTGACATTTCTCTGACCTTTTGTTACAGTTTTTATTTACTTTATGCCTCTATATTTGATCACGTTAGAATTGGTAACACTATGCGACAGTCAAAATCGGGATGGGATGAAACCAACGGGAAATGTTATATCGGTCAAAAACAAGTTATACGTGTCCCAGCGTTTCGCTGGGTCACCCCTAGGAATCGAGATATATCTTTTTTTTGACATAACTCGAGAACCACTAGTCCGATTTTGCTCAAACAATTTTAAAAAAATTAAAAATTACAATTCCTTTAATCTGTTCATTAACGCTTTCTATATACTCAACAGTTTTGCCGGTAAAAATAAATGTTTGTTACCGCTACCATAAAAATCAATAACCTTTTGTTTATTACTTTTTTTTAATATTTTAGGCAAAAAATATTTTTTTCTTCATACATTTATTTTTACCGGCAAAACTGTTGAGTATATAGAAAAACGTTATATGAACAGATTAAAGGAATTGTAATTTTTAATTTTTTTAAAATTGTTTGAGCAAAATCGGACTAGTGGTTCTCGAGTTATGTCAAAAAAAGACCACCAAAGGTCAAATCGATATATCTCGATTCCTAGGGGTGACCCAGCGAAACGCCGGAACACGTATAACTTCTTTTTTACCGATATAACTTTCCCCGGTAGTTTGAACCCTTCCCGATCACTGACCCCTACCATTTGTCTCACAGTGTAATTTAGCAATATAAATATTAATATTCTCTCAAATTAATTTCATTCGTGACTTTGGGGTTACATTAAAATATTTTACAAAGAAAATAATTTTAAATTATTTAATTGGGTTTTATTTATATTTTAATAATTTTATCACAACAATGTGTAGAATTTTTGGCTTTATAATATGAACTAGGATTCACTTGTCTTTGAATAATATTTTCTTCACTATTTCGACTTTTTATAAACAACTCAAAATTCACGTCTACTCTTCCATTTTTTATTTTACTTTAGTTAATTTATTTGCTGAAAATTTAAATATAGAATATGTGTCGAGTTGTTTTTCTTTTTTTTTGTCATTTCCGTTTCCAGAGAAGCTGCGACATCTACATCTTGTCTATTGGTTGTCGTCCACGCTATGAATGCAGTTATCAGCACCATTTTTGTAGCAAAATAAATTAGTAAAATATTAGTTCAAAATTAAATTAGTGTTAAAAAAATATAACTAAAATTTTAGCTGAAAACGGAATTTCAGCAAAAATTGCTGAAATTTTGAGTGTAGATAAAAAAAACAAACACTTTTTCTTTGATGAAATGTAGATTAGACCGATAGTTTCCTTACTGAAATAAATAGGTCCATTTAACAAACGAAATCTAAAATATTTTGTGTTTATGATTTCTAATCACAATAAAAAATTGCAGTGTTTATTCGCAACTTCAGACTGTATTACTAACAACAAATGTAAACAAAATTAGAATTTCAAAACTCCTATTTAAATTTAATCTTTCGAAATAGTCTCGCATTGTTTCAATGAAACTAATAGGTACACAAATGGTTCAAAATTGTTTTAAGAATAAAAACAGGGAGCTGTACTGGTAGTTATGCGAAATTTACCAAACTAGTTCCGGAGTGACTCTTCGGTACCAGTACTGTACCAGTTGATTTGCACCTAAAAGCAATTTACAGTAAAAAAAATTGGGTGTTTATTTGCAAACTCTAAATACAAATATAAACTAAATGAGAATTTCAAATCTCGCATTTTAATTTCTTTTACAGTCCATACATAGATCGTATTTAACTAGTACACAACTGGTTCAAAATGGTTATTTTGAGAACTAGTTTTGTAGTTTCTAGTCAAAAAACTAGTACTTTTTAGAACTAGTTCTACCATTTGCTACTGGGTAATTTATTGAAAGTTATAAAAATGAGATAAATGAAAAATTATTACTTTTTTAAGGATTTTTTAGTCAATTTATTAACATTTAAAAATAAATGAAAAGTTTTTTGATTTAAATAAAAACTCAGTAGACCGATTTTCAAGTGATTTTTCACTTATTTTAAATTACATTTTCAGTTAGTTTAAAATACAAACTATTTTGAGTGTATTTGTACTAATTTAGTAATATGCCTTCGATTGACCGGTCACGGGATAGGTCCTTGGAGGGCAATTGGCTCCTCATTCCCCGTAGGGTGGTTTACCAAATCAGACAGTTCATATACGAAAGTACAAAATTCTCGTCCCGTTGATTTTTTGTACCTTATGTAATGTCTCGGTTTGAGTAATAAAGTTATCATTTTTTTATTGCGGACAACTGAAGAGTTAGAGTGATGGCTACGAAACAATTGTATTGTCTATGAGGAAAATTATCAACCTTTTTTGAAACAACAAAGAAAATCTAATATGACAATATCATATTAGAATTTGGACTTGAGGTAGAAGAATATTCTAACTAAATATATGAAAATATAGAAAATCCGAAAAAACAATTTTTGTATTTTTAATGCAAAAATTAAAATTATTGTTATTATAAATTTGTTTTTAGTCCAGGAAGATGTTATTAAGAAATATTTATGAATGACAAGATGATTTTTGATGTTTTTGATACATTTAATACAAATTTTAAAGTCAGAATTTATTAGAAAACTGTTCGTTTAGGTAAATATATCTGGATCAAATTTAATATACACATTAGAGTTGTTCAAAAAAACATGAAAGTTGGAATTCCCGATCTCCACAATGTTGCCTTTATTCCTTAATGTCTAAAAACTCTCTGTGCCAAGTTTCAGCTAAATCCGCTGTTATTTAGAGGTAGCACAAAAAGTTGTCTTTTAAGAATTAGTAATTTATCTCTAGAGTAATTTATACAAAAAGTAGGGTTGACTTTAAATTTAATTATTTCTTAACCTGTACGCTATTATTTAACAATTTTTTTTAAATCTGATCTTAATTAATGTGAATATAAGGAATTTGAAATCAAAACTTAAAAAAATTAAGTAACTTTTAAGTAATTCGCGGTTTTTTTTAAATTTATACAAAAAAAAAATACATATTTTAGTCAAATTTTCGAAATTTTCCGAAAACTTGTTTTTGCCTTTTATGCGCAAATTTCTCAAATCTGATCTTTATTTTAACGCAGATTATGAATCAGCAATCGAAACTTAAAAAAAATTTGTGGTTTATGAAATATTCAAAAAAACTCAAGTTTTTTGAGATATTTTCCCAATTACCTGTAAACGGTGTTATCGAAAAATGCAATTTGTTATAATTTTGCAATTTACTTACCAAGGACCTTCATTATATATAACACTGATTTTAATTTTAAAAATGATAACAGACAGATATCCTTGCAAATTAACTTAAAATTTGACTTTTTAATATTTCGCTATTATTTAGCTTGCTATAATTTTGTTGCTACCAAAAATCCTATCTCACATAATAGGACATTCCACAGATATATATTAATGCAAAAACGAAATTTTCATATTGGTAAATATAAGAAAACATCCTGATCAAAGTTGAACATTTTTTGTATGAAATTTTCACATTTCGCGAAATCCGCGACTCCGATTTCAATTTTGATTTCATATTCGTAATGTACACCTAAAAATATATTAGATTTGATATGTCGCGATCATAATAATTATATTTAATTTTTCTCATTTTTTCCATTATTTTTAATTAATTAAAAATAATAGAACAAGTACAACCTCGAAACTTCAATTGCGATGTGCTACCTCTAAACAAAACTTTTTTGGTGATTTTTTTGATCAGACTACATTTTTTTTCAAAGTGGCATATTTGTAGGGTTGTGGAGCGTGAAAATTCCAACTTTTTTTATTTTTGGACCACTCTAATACACATACATCTCCCAAAGCAGTAAATTTTTACAAACCGTGAAACGTAAACGCTTGATTTCCTATTTTTAATATATCTTCCAACAATTTTGTGTACAAATCAAAAATATTCTGAAGAGTAATGTCTGTGAAATTTTGTGTCAAGCGCAAAAAATAGAATTTTGGAATTTTGTGGAAAATAAAAGATATGAATCCAAAAATATTCCTCGGGGGAAAAATATATGGTGTACTCAAAAACTGCACTGCAGGAAATATTAAAGAATGCCAATAACAGTACCCGAGGAATAGCCATGGTCTAAACAACTTGCATAGAATCTCAGCAGTACCTATGCATAAATCTTAACCTCTGTTAACTGACTCTGTCCGACATTTCAACAATTTTTAATAGAATGTGGTAGATTCAGTTTTATGGTTAAATTTTAATAAATAATATAAATTGGTTCAATAAATAAGCAAAATAAGAAAAAACTATAATCATTAACTGCAGTTCAAGTAGCAATTGAAGTATATCTTATGTAGGGTTGCCATTTCCATTTTGAGAAAAAGAGGACGTCAACCTCAAAAAAGGAGGACATTTGCCTTAAAAAAGAGGACACATTTTTTTTAAAATAAATTAGTTTTATAGAAATCAACAAAACGCGATAAAATATACAAATAAAAATTTATTTTATAAATAAAACAGTTTCTACTCCCACTAAAAAAATCACAAAAAACAAAATAAGTGGTATATAAATAAAAATAAAAAAAGATTAACCAATTCATTGCATACATTTTCAGGAATGTACATTTCTATAATTTCTTAATACGAATTCTAAAGGGTTTCAGGAATGTTTTTCAATGCTTCCAATTTGAATTACACGGAGGAAAAATACGTTTTTGTATATGTTTGGAGGTAATTATATGTATTACAAACTACCATATATGTATTTGGAGTATGCTTCCAATTATATTGTTTTTATAGGTACTATACATATATTTCCCGGTAAACATAGGTTTGTTTGTAAATTAGTCATATTTTGTCATATTTTTGCATTTTTAACTTTATAATAATTATATTTGTGGGATACAATTAACATATATTTGGAAAAACGGCGAATTTCCATTCTTGATACATATAAAGTTGTATGTAGCCATTATAACTTTTGTAGTTGGTAATAATCGTTTAGTTTAGCTAGACTCAGAAAATTTAGTGATATTTTTCCTTTATTTATAAATTGTATTGCGAAAGATGTGCAAAAATAAAATAAATTAGTATAAATAAAACATAAAATTGTGTTAAAAAGAAAAAAAAAAAAATATTTAATTGTGTATATTAAAGTATTAACTTATTATAAGAGTTTTTAATTAATATTTGTTAATAAAAATAAATAAAAAATAAATGAAGAGATTGTAGTTATTGTTTTTCAATGAAAGATTTGTATTAGATGTAAAATTCAATTTATAATATATTTAGTTATTAGATAATCGACAAACAGTGGAAGTATTAATTTTACTTTTTATGTTTTTCGATTAAAATATAGAGAAATTTGGAGAGTAGAATAAATACGCCTATTATTTGGCATATATTAATAATTGCTTTATAACTAAATATATTATTTATATATAGTATTTGCATGGAAACATAATTTGTTTATGACACACATATTATATGTTTGCTGCCAAACATATATATATTTGGCGATAGCGTCATTTCATTTCATCCAAACATTTATATATTTACAGGCAAACATAATATAAAAAAAACACGGCGAATATGTTTAAAAACTTCTCCAAATGTATATATGTATATATGTTACCAGCAAAAATATGTTTGGGACAGGCCATTTTTTTTCAGCGTGTAGTATATTACTGCCGCAATTCTTCAAATATTCATAAAACTCTTTAAAATTCCTATCAAAACTTTATTTGACTCTAATAATATCAGAAATATAACTAGAAATAGTTTCTGCATTCAATTTTGTTCTGGCGTCCACTGGGTCTTGATTAAAAAAAAAACTTCACAAAAAAGATAAAAAATCATTCTAAAATTAAAATTAGTAGTACCTGAATAAAAAAAAAAAAAAACGATTAACAAATTTTTTGCATACATTTTCGGGAATGTACATTTTTATAATTTCTTGATATAAATTATCAAGAGTTTCATGAATATTTTTCAATACTTCCAATTTGAAATAATATATTACTGTCACATTTCTTCAAATATTCATAAAATTCTTGACAATTCATATCAAAATTATATTGACTCTAATAATATCAGAACTATTTTCTAGATTCAATTTATTTCTTTTTGGCGTCCACTGCGCCTTGATTAAAGAAAATATGCGTTCTACGTTGGCCTTATCTTCTGGTAAGAAAAAATAAAACCCAACAATGTTTTTCATTTCATTTTTTTAATAAAAAAAATCGCACCAAAACTTGTTATCAGTCATGTTAATTGAATTTAAATTTTTTATATAATTTTTCATGATAATGAATTCATCAAATAAATTTTCTTCATTAAAAGCAATGTCAATTTTATTTAATTCAACAGTTGGCTCACTGCTGATAAGCTTCAAATTTGGCAATTAAAGTAAGTGATGCCAAGTCAATTGAAATAACAGCGATGTCAATAATTCAAAAAAAGTTATGGAGAAAAGCGCAAAAAGTAGGACAACCCCGGACACTTTCTGAAAAAGAAGGAGGAATGCCCCGGACGCACTAAAAAAGAGGACGGTGTCCGGGGAAAAAAGGACGGATGGCAACCCTAATCTTATGTCTTCATATTTTTCCAGAAAATTCGAAAATTTAAATTATTTGTAATTAAAAACGGCAGAATTAAGAAAATTATTCTGAGAAAATTATTTTTTTGGTCCCATTCTCCTCCCACGAATAGTGGTTTTTTGTACTAAATAAAGATCGTACAGAATCCAATATTATGTCATATTGTTAAAATTTCCTTCAAATATATTCTTAATTCCAATTTGTATTTTTAGAGAAGATATATGTATGTGCATTACTATGCTAGCTACTAAAAATGTTCATTATTTAGAAGGCACATAAAGATGTTGTAAGGTGTTTATTTACAAATTAATTGGTCTACGTAAAACTTTTTGAAAAGTTACCAACACTAGACAAAATGTAAATATTAACATGACTTGTAGGGTGGAAAATTTATGATTAAGGTCTTAATCACAGAAATTTCTGTTATTTAATTTAATCATTGTTTAGAATAAAATCAGAGATTAAAATTTGACGAGTTACTGTAATTAAGTGCTAAACAATGATTGTTTAATATTACATATCCAAGCAAAATCTTTCATTACCAAATAAGTGGTTATAAAATAGAAATTCCCCAGCAAAATATTGGTAATGACACCTCATTACTATCTGCATTACCAAAAATGATATATCATTACCTTTTCCATTATTTTATAATATAAAATAATGACTTCCTAATAACGCCCTATTGTATTCATTGTTTCTAAATATAAAATAATGACTTACTCGTAATAGTTTAAATAAGTACTTTTTACACTGTTAAATTTTATACATTTTTATTTTTTATATGTAAATATGTTTTATGTTTAAATTTTTATGACGAGTCCTAAAATTACATACTAGAGAAAATTAAAATTTTTCTAAAATGTATTTCCTTAAGCTAATAGTATTTGCTTAACTCCTTATTTTTAATAATCAAGTAAGCAATCGGATAACCACATATAATTCAACTTTTTCTAAGCATGTGTGTAACCACTAATTATTCATAATCTCAACTACTTATTTCTCATTTTTTCGTAAGCGAGCGGGTAAGCGTGACTACTTATAGAAACGACCACGCCTAACAAAAATAATGAGTTTAGACGCCAAAAAATAAGTTGTGCGGAGCTACGAATTTCTATTATATAACCACTTATTAGGTAATGAAAGATTTTGCTGGGTCATAGCTCCGCACGACTTATTTTTTGGCGTCTGTACTCATTATTTTTGTTTGGCGTGGTCGTTTTTATAAGTAGTCACGCTTAGCCGCTCGCTTACGAAAAAATGAGAAGTAAGTAGTTATGAGATTCTGAATAATAAGTGGTTACAAACATGCTTACAAAAAGTTGAATTATAAGTGGTTATCCGACTGCTTACTTGATTCTTAAAAATAAGGAGTTACACAAATACTATTAGCTTCAGGAAATTTTAGAAGTCGTCATAAAAATTTTAACACAAAACATATTTACATGTAATAAATATAAAATAAAAAATAATAAAATAATTTTTTTGGTCCCATTCTCCTCCCACGAATAGTGGTTTTTTGTACTAAATAAAGATCGTACAGAATCCAATATTATGTCATATTGTTAAAATTTCCTTCAAATATATTCTTAATTCCAATTTGTATTTTTAGAGAAGATATATGTATGTGCATTACTATGCTAGCTACTAAAAATGTTCATTATTTAGAAGGCACATAAAGATGTTGTAAGGTGTTTATTTACAAATTAATTGGTCTACGTAAAACTTTTTGAAAAGTTACCAACACTAGACAAAATGTAAATATTAACATGACTTGTAGGGTGGAAAATTTATGATTAAGGTCTTAATCACAGAAATTTCTGTTATTTAATTTAATCATTGTTTAGAATAAAATCAGAGATTAAAATTTGACGAGTTACTGTAATTAAGTGCTAAACAATGATTGTTTAATATTACATATCCAAGCAAAATCTTTCATTACCAAATAAGTGGTTATAAAATAGAAATTCCCCAGCAAAATATTGGTAATGACACCTCATTACTATCTGCATTACCAAAAATGATATATCATTACCTTTTCCATTATTTTATAATATAAAATAATGACTTCCTAATAACGCCCTATTGTATTCATTGTTTCTAAATATAAAATAATGACTTACTCGTAATAGTTTAAATAAGTACTTTTTACACTGTTAAATTTTATACATTTTTATTTTTTATATGTAAATATGTTTTATGTTTAAATTTTTATGACGAGTCCTAAAATTACATACTAGAGAAAATTAAAATTTTTCTAAAATGTATTTCCTTAAGCTAATAGTATTTGCTTAACTCCTTATTTTTAATAATCAAGTAAGCAATCGGATAACCACATATAATTCAACTTTTTCTAAGCATGTGTGTAACCACTAATTATTCATAATCTCAACTACTTATTTCTCATTTTTTCGTAAGCGAGCGGGTAAGCGTGACTACTTATAGAAACGACCACGCCTAACAAAAATAATGAGTTTAGACGCCAAAAAATAAGTTGTGCGGAGCTACGAATTTCTATTATATAACCACTTATTAGGTAATGAAAGATTTTGCTGGGTCATAGCTCCGCACGACTTATTTTTTGGCGTCTGTACTCATTATTTTTGTTTGGCGTGGTCGTTTTTATAAGTAGTCACGCTTAGCCGCTCGCTTACGAAAAAATGAGAAGTAAGTAGTTATGAGATTCTGAATAATAAGTGGTTACAAACATGCTTACAAAAAGTTGAATTATAAGTGGTTATCCGACTGCTTACTTGATTCTTAAAAATAAGGAGTTACACAAATACTATTAGCTTCAGGAAATTTTAGAAGTCGTCATAAAAATTTTAACACAAAACATATTTACATGTAATAAATATAAATGTATAAAATTTATAAAGTACTTATTTAAACTATTGCGAGTAAGTCATTATTTTATATTTAAAAGCAATGACTACAATAGGCCGTTATTATTAAGGCATTATTTTATATTACAAAATAATGCAACAGGTAATGATATATCATTATTGGTAATGCAGACAGAAATGAGGTGTTATTAACAATATTTTGCTGGGTATAAGATACCAGGCCTTAGAAACTTAAAAATTTTAATTATTATATGTATGTTAAAAATTACTATTAACTATTATCAAGTACAAAAAAAAATTACTTGCAATAAAATAAAATCATAATAATTATGAATAAGAAAAAAAATTTTCCTATGCATAATTATTTGAAAGCATGGTTGACAAACACAAACCGTAAAATACCGTTAACGATTCAAAACACTTTCAACGAAGTATTTTTAACCCTAAAATACCACTAACGAAAGAACTTAAAATACCGTTAACCTTAAAATACCCTAACAAAATAAATTAAACTATCGATAGGGTGACCATTCGTACTGATTTGATCAGTACATGTACTGATTTTTGGTCACGCGTACTGATGAAAAAGTCGTGTACTGATTTGTACTGATTTTTTAAAATTTGTACTGATTGTACTGATTTTTGGCATTTAAAAAATATTACATTCTTTTAGTAAAAGTACAATGTATTTTTTTTTATAGGATAAATTTTTGTGAATGTGAGAGGTTTCCTCTACCAGAAAGCATTCAAAATGATTTTTCTACATGTAAATTTCTTAATCTATTTAATATGTATTTTCATAAACAGAGAAGATTCGTGGTGACAACCGAATTTATCAAATGGTTCCATTGCTATAATAGAAAATCAGTTGATACAACAGTTATTTGACTGTGATAAAAATATTTTAATTATCCGGCTGTCAGAATGATTCTGTTTTCTGAGTGTAGGAAACGACATCAAAAGTTGAAGATTTTTCCGTACAAAAATCATTAAAATCTGAAGAAATGTATGTGGGTATTTCCATGGAAAAATTATCGAATCTATGGGATTTTCAATAGAAAAAAGTACACAAAACCTAAAGATTTTCATTTTTAAAAACGTTACGTGTTTTTGTAGAAAATGTTTTAGCCAAAATATGAAGTTCATATTTTGCAGAAATTAGCAAAGAAAAAAGATTTGTTCTTACAGCTAAATTTGTAGCCAATCGATTGGTTAGTTTGTATCTACAGAAAATTAGTTTAGACACTCCAATTTGCTCGTGACAATAGAAATTCGTTGGCCTGAATAAAAGTTCGGAAGAATTAACGTTCATACTATCCTGAGATCATATTTGACTCCATTCGTAGCATGGCTATATTTCATCAATTTGTTACAAAAACATTAGAAAAGAAATGGTAACAGATCATTGAAATTTCTAAATAATGGATCTGTTTCCTGTACTTAAAAAACTGGATTTTTTCAACCGAAAAATAGTTTTGTCTTGGGGTTTGTGTAGGGAGATGGTTAACCGAAAAAGTTTGTTGCCTCAACCAAACCATTCCGTTGACAACAAATTAGGTTGGCTGCATAATCATTTTTTTATGATAATTTTTTTTTTCTAATTTATACTGATTTGAAGTCAGAAAAAAATGGTCAGCCTAACTATTGATAACCTTAAAATACCCTAACGATGTAACTTAAAAAACCGTTAACCCTAAAATATCCTGACGAAATAGAAATTACGTTAGGCTTTTTTCTCTAAAAAAATTTAAAATTAACAAAAAAAAATAAGTTTGTATGAGGTTCTTTTGATTAATTACAAATGGTATTGTTAACTATACTACGTACGGTCGTAATATTATCTTTATTGTTGGCAACACTATTTCTTTCTTTCATTTAGGCATGTTTCGCTACATTTATAAAAATAAAAAATAAAAATATGTAAAAAGCCGCAATTTATTGCAATAAAAAAAGTTTAAAATTCAAAGAATAAAAAAAAATTAAATCACATACTCTTGATAGGCACTAAAAAGAGATCATTAAAGGAGGATGCACAAAAAAATAGCAAATACGAAAAACAGATTTCCGTACATTTCTATTGTGCAAGGTTAGTAACAACATGATTTGCTGAAAGACTTAACAAAATTTTCTATATTTTATTTCAAACCGGGAACCGGAACCGGATATATGTAAATATAAGTTTTTTATTCGCTCTACGATTTCCGTCACCTGTATAGCATTTGTAAAATAATGGTTTTCGTGGAACAGATCTAATTACAACACATTTTGGGTTAAAAATAGGACAGTTTATTGCAGAAATAATAGGACGAATTTTATAGTAAAATTTCTAACACCATTAATTTATTTAGAATTTAAGCTAAATCCAGCGGTCTTCATTTAACTGAAATTTTTTTGGAATTTTGATTGTTGTTGTTAGTGGATTTATCTAAATCCCAATGAATATGGGATTCTTTGTAAACTACAATAGTTAATACAACTTCCTTCTGCTTTAACCTTTCTCATGTCGAAATAAAATTTTGAATAAGTCAAGAAATACTTTCCGATAAAAATGATATCGTGGGGTTATTATTGGTTTCACTAGCCACTATTGAATTGAAGAATTAAGTTAGAAATGAATCACATGTAATCGAAATATTTTTTTTCTGATTCCGAAACCCTTTTCCCGATATCTAGTATAGTATCTGAGTTAACAACAACGAAATAGTGTGAACTTTCTTTATCCTTTTCTTCTATAATGACTTTTAGCCACACGGATAATACCAAAATAAGCTGGTGATATGTTCATAGCTCTTTTAGACTCAAATTCGCTATTTTTTTGTATGTGTATTCTAAACATAAACAAATACATGTACATTGAATTGAATAAAAACATAATTTTTTAGTTATCCAGTATTTTTGTTTTTAAAGTTAATTGCTAATATAGGCGCATCTGATACTACTGACATCTTTAAAATGTACTACGAAATAACGCAAAATACCGTTAACCTTAAAATACCCTAATGAAATTATTTAAAATACCGTTAACCTTAAAATACCCTAACGAAATAACTTTAAACACAGTTAACCCTAAAATAACTTAACGATATAACTGAAAATACCGATAACCTGAAAATAACCTAACGAAATACTGTTGAAATAACGTTATCACTTATTACTAACTTTATGAAACTGTTGCCAACCCTGTTTGAAAGCAATAAAAAAATAGAAATTGGATGAAAATAGTTATGGGCAACGAATATTTTTATGTTGTCAATAATAATTATGAAACAATTTTTAAAAATATTTCTTAAAATTGAGCAATTTTTTTGGTTGAGAAACTCGAAAAAAAATAAAATAAATTATGCTTACCTGCTGAATGAGCCAAAGCCTGCCATAGCTGTGTAGTAGCCGCATCAGTACCATGTTCCTCTGAGGTAAAACTTTCTGGGGACTTCCGTTCACATACCGCTGTTGAATCAATTTCTACACGATTTGAGTTTATGCTATGTTGAGATTCGGATTGTATTACACGTGCGTTTTTTATTGCTGCTAAAGCACTCAATTGGCTATTTTTAATACTGGAAACATTTTTTTCTAAATAGACGTCTTGGGCATATACTGATCTGTTCTGATACAAAGGAAAATCTATAAGGTTTTGTAAATCACATCTGTTATTTTTGGTTGACAAATCAGTTTCAGAAATTGGTTTGTCATTTAATGGACGTTTATTTTTTATCACAGAATTTAAAATACTAGAGTACGCCGAAGAACAAAGACTCGGAGACTGGGGGTTCGAGCAAGGTGGTGATATTATAACTTTTTTACTTATATCCATCAGGACGGCAGCAGTTTCCAACTGTTGCTGTAGACAAAGATTTTTATCAGCATCAGTACCACATACGGCCATATTGTTTTCTAGAAAATCTGATTGATGGCTGTGTTTGCCAACATTATCTTCAATCTTGTTAATGTCGACATGTTTTAAAGTTTCCTTAAATGTGTTCTTCGGCCCATAAGGTGATTTCACGCTTTTCTTTTTAGATTTTGTAATGTATGCATTTTTCTTTGAGAAATTACTCAATTCTGTCAAAGCTTTTGCAGCTAATTTTTCTGATGAAGATTTATATGAGACAGTTGAGGATAAAATATTATTAAAATAAATCTCATTTTCAGATGAATCCTAAAAAAAACATAATTTACATTTCATAAGAATTTATAGTAATTGCATTTTCAAATAGATATGATCAAATTTAGAAAAATTACTTCCCAATTAAGTTGTTATGGATGTTTATATACACTGCATATTAGAGTGTTTCTAAAGTTGTTCGGTCAGAGTGCGATTCTCTAATGTAGAATGTTATTTCGTAAATCCCAACATTTCCGTGATAGATTTTTACGTTATCACCTGAATTGTCAAATAATTAAGTTTTAAGCCTAAACCACATAAACGCAGCGTAGCTGTGTTTTATCGCAGTGTGACAGTTTGGTGATAAAGCAGGTTTCATATTTTCTTTATTTGTCACTGTCGAGCTATTAGAAAGTTTTCTAAATAAACAAGACCCGAGTAAAAAAGAGTATATATAACATATATTTTTTAATATTAAAATATATAATATAAAATATTGTGCGCAACCTTATATGTTTTTATATGATGATATATTAGAAATTTTTTTAGAAATTTTCTCATACGTAATCATATTAAATTATATATCAGTTTTTGCTTTATTGCAAATTGTATATATAGGAATGTATTATTGATAAAATCGTTATGTGTTCTTTAACAGGTTTTCAGGAGGGCGAAAAAACTGGTTTATATTATCCTTTTAATATATTTCATTGACATCATATGCCTTAATAATGATTGTAATAAATAAGGTCGTCAATCATTAGGGCATATGATGTCAATAAAATATCTTAAAAGGATAATATAAATCAGTTTTTTCGCTCTCCTGGAAATCTGTTAAAACCAAAAACAGCACTTTTTGCAGGCAAGCCGACGATATATTATTTAATATCAGACCCAAGTTCGATATTAACCAATATATTCGAGATTAATATAATATTTGATCAAAAACAATTTTTTATATGTTTTACTCAATTTTTTCATTAACTTATATTTTCCGAGCTTTTTTACTTCTAAAAGTTTTTTTTTTAATTTAAAATATCCAATTTAAAAAAATTTAAATTAAAATCATGGTCCGGCTCGTAATGGGTTAATAAGTATAGGCATGTTGCATATCATTGGAAAGGTATTTCAAGTACCTTTCCAACGATATATATATTTTGTTCTGGTCCGATAAGTTTTGAGTGGAGAAATTAGCCATTGAATATTGTTGTAGATCATCTTCAACTCCATAAATCGGGAACTATGAGCCTCCAACAAAAAAGAAGTGCATTGCCGGGCTAACCATTAAAATGTTATTTAAAATAAAATTTAAGAAAGCTTAACATATTTAAAAAAAATTTCTAAGTCCAAAGAAAATTGCCATATTTGATAAAAATTATTTAGTCTTTAAAGAATAACAGATTTATACATTAACGTCTTTAATAGTTACTCATCATCAACAGTAGCCCTCGGCTGGCAGTCAGGCATGTGATGAATATCGAAAACGAAAATGATCTGATTTTCAATGGTAAATATTTTACGATCTGTACAATACCAATTATTTTTTATTTCCTTATTTAGATATCCGGAGTCAAATAAAACGATAAATAATAATTTGAAGCCAATTTGATTTTCGCGAAACAAATTATTCTAGATTGAAAAACTGTTCGTTTTCGATTTTCATCACACCCCTGAGTGTGTAGGACACGAAATCCTGCTGCTCTCCAATTCAAAGTTTTTTTTAAAATTCGGATATAAGTTTATCATTTGATATAACTTTGTATCCTTGTAAATACAATTATATCCAATATGATACAATTTAATATAACCATTTTTCGGATGAAATTATATCCAGTTACATATTGCAAATATATCCATTCACATATAATTTTATATACGCTTTTTTACTCGGGGAGTAGCCATTTGACAACATACAAGTGTAGTATGTTTGACCATTCTATATTGCCATACCTTAAGTATGCAATATGATACTCTTATTGTTGTCTGGAGTATCGTCCATACTGCACTAAACTTATAGCGTGGGATATGCATAGTAAGCATATTCCACTAATGTACATTGTATAATTATAAGTACCCGAGTAAAAAAAAATGATCTCGCGCAATATCTAATCATATCCAATTTGATATTCGTTAAGATTTGCTGTAATATCTAGCTGATCCAATTAGATCTCAGAATTGGGTGTATCCAATGATATCGTATTAGATGCCATTGTATATATGGGGATAAACTAAGATCAACTTATATTTAAAAATTGGGAGGTCCAGTGATATCCTTGGGGACAAACCTACATCTAATTTGATCCGAAAAATGGCAGATCGAATTAGATCCAACAATATATTTGGGGATAAACTTGGATCTAAATTTATCCGAAAAATGGCAGATCGAATTAGATCCAGCAATATATTTGTGGATAAACTTAGATCTAATTTAATCCGAAAATGGCAGATCGAATTAGATCCAGCAATATATTTGTGGATAAACTTAGATCTAATTTGATCCGAAAAATGGCAGATCGCATTAGATCCACCCAAGTAAAAAAGTTTTGATACAGTCATATATTATCATATAAAATTTTGTATTGTATAATTATATATTGGAACATATATACCAAGATATAATTATATAAAATTTTACGAAATTATATCCTAAATATATAACTATATCTATTACAATATCCAATAATATATAGACCTATATATACCTACGGGAAATTTTAACTGTCACCGCTCTGGCCCCTTTACATGAAATAGACTGGTCGCTTTTACAGGGCGTTGTCATAGGAGGGGGAAATTGACGCCTTGTGACAGGTAACAAGACAAATCCTAGGACAGGTTACTGAACTCTCATAAAAAACAATGTTCAGGGACCTGTCCTGGGATTTGTCTTGTGACATGTCACAAGGGGTCAATTTGCCCCTCCTATGACAACGCCATGTAAAAGTGACCAGTCCATTTCATATAAAGGGGCCAGTTCGGTGACAGTTTGTTAAAATTTCCCGTAGGGTAGTTACATATGACTCATATAATTATTTATAATTGTATCGAATTATATACCATTATATCTAGTTGGATATGATTACATTATATTTTATACATTTAGATGAGGACAAAATCCGGATAAAATTCTATCAAACCATATATTATTCCATCAAATTAGATCTAATTGTGTCAAATTAGATCTAATGTGATCATAGTACGATATACTTTGATACAATTAGATGTTCTCATTTTTCGGATATAATTATATATAATATCAAGTCATATAATTTTTTTTAGTAGGGCAGCAATATATTTGAGGATTAAGTAAGATCTAAATTTATACAAAAAATGGTAGATCAAATTAGATCCAGTAATATATTTCGGGATTCCGTTATATTCCGATAAATTGCAGATCGAATTAAATCCAGTGATATATTTGGGGATTTGGTAAGATCTTAATTTATCCCATAAATTGCAGATCGAATTAGATGCAGCAATTAATTCCGGTATTAAAATGGCAGATCGAATTAGAAACAGCAATGTATATGGGGATTGACATCTAAAACTATCCACAAAAATGACAGATAAAATTAGATCACGCATTAAGGAGTGTAATCTTTCAAATCTGGAAATTTTGTAAGAAAAAAACAACAATTAAATAAATATTTATTTTTGCTTTTATTATTTTGTCTGATAAATAAGAGTATTAAAAGTATATAAGAATAAAAAAATATCCATTTCATTTTGTGGTCCACTCCGATCTTAGCTTTTTTCCGAATGCCTTTCATTAAGTTTTTGACAGTGCTGTTTGTTATTGCTTTGGTTACAACTTTCCACTTTTTTTCTTTTATATAATTAGCAGTCTGTTTGGTCTTCTTTACCTTCGCTTTTATTAGAGTCCAATACCTTTCAATGGGTCGACATTGTGGAACATTTGGTGGGTTCATGTCTTTTTCAAAAAATTTAATATTATTAGCTCTGAGCAGATTTAAGGTAATTGAAGCATAGTGAGCTGAGCTAAATCAGGCCAGAATAGAGTAGATCTACCGTGTTTTTTTAGAAAATGTATTAATCTTATTTTTGGGCGCTCTTTCCTGTACACATCTCCATTAATTGTACCTGTTGTTATATATGAAGATGTCTTTTCGCCGCATTGGCAAATTCCATGCCAAACGAGATACTTCAAACCCAACTTTTCAATGCCAATAGATGTTTCAAAATAACGTTTCAGGACTGGATCTACTGTACTTCTTGCCATTTTCAAATCTTTTGAAATAAAATGTACTGCTCGGTATTGATTTTCATTCAATTTGTCGATAATTAATTTTCGTCGTTCCAATTGATTCATAATTGCTGAAAAAGTATCACTCAAAGGAATCAAAATGTCATGTTGACACAATTTTATGATGTTACTGAATATTTTCCTATAAAGCTTTTTATTTTAGTTTTAATGATTTGGAGCATAGCCTACTTTAAAATTTCCAGATTTGAAAGATTACACTCCTTATAGTTGGGTACTACGTAAGATCTCCATTTATTTGGGATTAAATAAGATCCCAGACAGATATTGCCAACTCAGTGGCCTCAACGTTAAGAGCGCTACGTCCAATTTATGGTCATCATAATCGTCCTAGCAGATCAACAATTGAGCGTGGGGCTACGTCAAATCTATGGTCTATGCCAAGAAGCCAGCGACGATTGATGAACTTCGTACGAATATCGAACGTGAAATTGCAGCAGTATCGGCGGATTTAAGCTTGAAAACTGTCGAAAATTGGGTTCAGCGTCTGGACTTCTGCAAGCGTGCCCGTGGAGGCCATGCAAAAGAGATCGATTTCCATATATAATGGCATCGAACGTACTTTCACAGGAATAAAGAATTTCATTGATATCCAAAACCGTTTTTGTTTTATTTAAACTTTTTTCTTTTGTAGCGCTCTTAATGAAAAACCCTATACATATTTCGCAGGAAATTAAAAAAAAAAAACTTGTGAATAATTTTGACAAATTTGTTTGTAGCAGAGTTAGCTGAATTGGGCTCTGAAAAGCTCATATGTGATTTTCTCCGAGAAAAGGGACCTAGTGTGTGAAAATGAAGTTTTTTTCTAACTCATTTCATCTTATTCTACACCCTTTTAGGTACCAGAATCCACTCTTAAGTCCAAACCCGTTTTTTGACACACTAGGTCCCTTTTCTCGGAGAAGGTCACATATATATAAAAGGTTATTTAGTTCTCATTAAATATTATTTAGAACTTATAAATACTAATTTTGACTATAATCTTGTTAAAAACTTATTTGTAAATTTCTTTGTCTTACTGTTCAAATAAAAAACACCTGGATATGTTTATTTTTCTTTTAATTTGCCATTTATTAATTCGAATCCTATGGCTTGGTATAATATCCTTTGCTTAAGGATGTTATGAATGCAGAGTGCTCACTACTGTTGATGTTTTTTACAATTTGTTAAATAAGTTTTAATAAAATCCCATATTTACTTTAATAAAAATATATATTTTTAAAATATTTTATTAATTTTTTACCAATTTCAATTAATCGATTAATAGTATTAAATTATTCGATAGTAAAATTATTCGATTAATCGACTGAATACCCTAGTTACTACCTACTGAAGTTATTCAGTTTATTTTAAAAAATCAGATGTTCTGTGATATTTCATGTAAAAGAAAATTTAAAAGTTTTAAAACAAAAAACAAGAGAAATATTGTAATAAAATAAAATTTAATAATTTTTTTTTTATAAAAAATTTTCGTGTTATCCCACAAGGATAATTGCTGTATTGCTGGGGTGCTGATTTCGAACCTGCAACCAGTTTATTCCAATTGGCTCTAGATTTTGCACAATTCTCAATTTTACTTTTTCCATTTTTAATAGATCATTTCAATAAAAAATTTATAATTTAGTAATTGTAGCTTCGGAAATAAATCCCTTTACACAGTTTATGCTTAATTCTATGTCTATTTGTCAAACTTAAGTGTGTATCAATATCTCAATAAATTTTGTAAATATAGTCGCTCAAAATCAAAGGTTTAAAATTCTTAAGGTCTTTTTAAATACAGTCACAAAGTAACAAAAATGAGAAAGTACAGATAATGGTGCCCAGAAATTAAAGATGATAAAAAAAATCAAATTAGTCTGAAGTAACGAGCGAAATATTTGAACCAATCGACAGAATAAATTTTTGTGTGTTATGTACTTTCTGAGATAATAGGAGGTGTACAAGTCTTTTAAAGGATAAAGTGTGTAGCACTTCCCCTAGTATTTATAGAAATATCAATTAAAAGAAAGAAATTAAAGAATAGTCACAACAGAGGATAAAGTAATAAACTTTCAAAATAATAAGCAACTAGGCATATTTTTTCATGGATGATAACCGAAACGAATAAAACGGTTATCGTTAGGGTAAGGCTATTTTGTTGCAGATTATTTCGGTGGCGGTATTTTAAAGGTAACGCTATTTCATTTACTTCGGTATCGGTATTTTACGGATAACGGTATAACGGTATTTGAGTTATTTCGGTAACGGTATTTTAGGGATAACGATATTTCGGTTACTGCGGTAAAGGCATTTTAAGGGCAACGATATTTTAGTTATATCGGGAACGGTATTTTAAGGGTAACGGTAGTCAGTTTAAAGGGGTTTGAATCGATAACGGTATTTTAGTGGTATTGCCTGCCAACCCTGTACTTTTTAATTATAGAAATCAGTACGAATTTACTGATTATTGAAGTAATCAGTAAAAATTTACTGATTACTGAATTTTTTTCAGTAATCAGTAAAAATTTACTGGTAATGCAAATTAAATTTCATTACCATTAAAAATTTACTGATTACTGAAATTTATATATGGTCATATATGAACATGTATGGTCATATACCCTCAAATTTCGGATCCGAAGATATATGGAAATATATGAGATAATGTATGGTCATACATTGAACTATGCATTGACGTATATGATCATGTATGACTATGCATGATTATATACTAGTCAATGTATGATCATGTATGTTCATATATATTTCGATCTTCACATGGGCCTCTACAAAATGAAAAGTCGCTGTCGGTAGAAGCTTGATACATACTTTTTGTATTTTACTTGCTGATTCCAAATCTCTATTCTCTAAGACTTTACTCTAAGACCACAACTGAATTCGGCTGGGGCAACCGAATTACGAGGTTGCAGCAACCGAGCCAATTCGGTTGGAAAAAATTTGGTTGTCACAACGGAATTGTTCTGAGAGTGTATCAAATTCAAAATGAATCATGTATCAAAGCTAAAACTTCTGAAAGTTTGTTGAGGTGTGTTATCAAGGATTTGCAGAATTTTGGTACACGTGAAGTACAAGACTACTGAATTTTATTCTTAAATATAAAAAAGCGCATAGAAATCACTCTCGAATTTACGAAATGTGAACCAATCATGTTTTAAATATTTTAAAAGTATGTGAGGAACCCCTGGACAACCCACAGTTTTGACTCGCAATTACAAAAAGATACAAAATCATGCACAGCGATTATTTTTCTACTCACTTTGATGTGCTGATCGCATAAATTGCCTTAATTTAATTATCTATCACAAAATTTCCACTACTTTTTTTTTTTAATTTTATGCGCGAATCTTTTCCCGGTTGTCTCGATTAGCTCGAAAAACTTAGTAATAGTTCAAATAATAATAAGACACAACCATTTTATAGCATTTAGCGACCGCGAATCTTAAAAAAAACGACGTGGTCAAGTGTATTATTTTTTTATGACCAGAAACGCACAAAAAACCGCGAGAAAAAATTTTAATTTTCCCGTATTGAAAAAAAAATTTTTTGTTATTAATTTTTGTTTTTCCTTTTGTTTTTATTCTGACATTTCATACTAAGGTTAACTACCCAGAGTTAAAATATTGATAAAGTTGTTATGGTTAAATTTTCATAGGGATAAATATTTAGTATTGGTTAGTTACCCATGGTTAAGGTAAAGTTAACTGCTCGAGAAAAGTTAATGGGCCTAAGTGATGACTATAACACTGGCCCTAATATTCATACTTTATTTACAAAGTGTTCGTAAAAAATCAAATGTTAATTAAAATCTGATATAGTAATTGATTTGACTATAATTTTTTCTCTGTGTAGTTACTTTTCTTATTTCTTTCATTAGATTTAAGATTAGATATAATTAAAAAAGTGCGACATTCATTTATCCCAGAAATGAAAAAATTCTAGATGCAACATAACATATAAGATCAGATTTTTAATTTTGTATTGAATTTTTAAGTATATAATTGTATTTAAATCCACAAACATTTTGCTCGATTCGAGATAGTAAATAAATTTATATAAAATATTCGTGGATCAAATTTAGTTTTATAAAGAGTTGTTTGAAGCAATATACAAATTTATCTTCAACGAGATATAATTTGATCAAGTATATGTATTTGTATATGGCATATAAAATGATATAAGAGAAAATATATTTTAAGATATGATTATATAAGGCTACGAATAAGAAAATTTTGAAAATCGGAATCGCAGATAAACTCATATTTAATTTTATACGTTCCCTACGGGAAATGGATCAGTCACAGAGCTGGTCACGTGACTGGAACTTTGTGGGAGTCACCGGTCCTCGATTCGGTTTTTTTATATGAAAGTAACCGGCAACTTTAACATGGGCTTGTCATAGGAGGTGGCAATTTCCTCCTTTTGAGCTACTTGTAACTTGTCGCAAAGCTTGTCGTTTATAACATATCACACTACTGGTTTAAGAGAGTATGCAATAGAACAAGTTAAAATTATCTAATACGGAAGTAGTCTCATGTTAGACATTATGTGATATGTACCGAAACTAGTGAGAAATAAAATATCAGGTGACTGGTTTAAGCGCACATATCACAGAACTAAAGAAAAATATTTGTTAAAAAACTGGTCACACATTAGTCAATATGCGTATTGTTGCTGAACTAGTACAAAATAATAGTTTCGTGACATATCACTATACTGCTCTAAGTTAACAAGTCACAGGACTAACTGAAACTAATTGACGTGTAACATGTCACTTATTATTCACCATGTGTCATAATAAGTATGGGTGCTGGAAGAACCCAGAAGGATCCAGTCACTGAACTTACGTAAAACGACAAGTCACCGAATCTGTTTTTAAAACATCACAAACTCACAAAAATTATTAAAAAAAAAAAAACAGTTTATTCCAAATTCCAAAAACATAAATATTAGGGGTTTTCATATAAACTCGTAAATTCCATGTAAATCTTGTATAAATATAAACATATTTTTCATGTATGGAGATTGATATTAAACTCATAAACATACCAACTTTACACTGTTTACGAGTATAATACGCATTTATATGAAAACCCCTATTAACTCATGATTACAATTCAATATAAGCTATACATATAAATTATTTTAATTTTGGCATTAAAAATTCAAAAATAGTTTTTTCGGACTTTCTAAATAGATTTTCATACATTTACTTAGAATATTGTTGTACATCAAGTCCAAATTCGAATAAGATAATATTGTAATATTAGATTTTATTTGTTGCTTCAAAATGTCATATTCGAATTTGGACTTGAGGTAGAACAATATTATAACAAATACATATATGAAAGTATACATATAAATTTTAACGTAAGTTAAGAAATACTAGCTACACCATACACCACTACTTCGACAGGGCGAAGTAGTGGTGTATGGCGATGTCCGTCCGTCGGTCTATCTATCTGTCCATTAGACCGTACCTCAAAAAAAAAGTTTGCCGTACACCCTCCAATATGAAGTATTTTTGGAAGGCGATTTCAAAAAAAATTTATTTTTTTTTGCTGAACGTAGTGGTCGCCTTTTTTAATTTTTTGTTATAGCTTTGGCATTTAAAATCGGATTTTAAAGTGTGATATATCGATTTTTTTGCCTCGAGGAGACCAGTGTTTTGCTACATAGTAAAAATCCAATTAAAAAATATTTAAAAAGGCGACCCCTACGTTCCGCAACCAATATATAAAAAAAATTTCTACTGGGTTTAGCGAAAAACTTCCTTAGCAAAAGTTGAATGGTGTTTTGCGAGCTTTAAATTTCTAACATTAGGGTGGTAGCAACTGAGATCTGGTGGGTAACTACTATAACAGGAAACTTGAGGTCAAAATGCCCTTGGAGCAAAATACTGGTCTACATCGATGTATCATACTTTAAGATCCGACTGTAAATGCCAAAGATATAACGAAAAATGTAAAATGGCGCACTTTTTTTTTGCCTGTAAGGTGGTAGGCTCTACTGCCATGTACCCTTGTGTGCACGCAACAAGTCGTATATACATACGGACCAAATTTCGGCAAAATGGAATGACGTTTATAGGTCCCTAAAAATTTAAAGTTTCTTTTCAGGATTTCTGCATAAATTCTGAATAATTTTATATACGTTACGAATATGAAATACAATTTTTTAAAATTCATTTACAAAAAGAAGTTTATGTGTGAATTGATCAAAATATTTTTTATCGTTAAATTGAAAAACTTTTGTTGTATTCCATGACCGGGAATCAAACTACCAACCCTCTACACAGGCTACGACCCGTAGCATCATCTCTTAACGAGACAAACCATGGTCGACACATCGATGAGTGTGGCTAATTGAAGTCTTGTCAATCATAACCTACACAATGAATGTTTTGTAATCGGAAGAAAATTTCTATCGTTATTTCCTTTTCACAGGTAATTATCACATTATGATGATTTCTTTGGCCAAAATTGGATGAAATGGATGTGAACGACATGTGGCTCTAACAGGCGGCGCTACGTGCCACATAGCTGAAGCGACCTGGACATTCTGCACGACCGATTTGAGGGCATGGTTATCCCACACAGAAGCGACTTACTTGTTCTTGTGAGCTTCCATCAAGTTGCTTGTCTATGCCAATAAGTCAATTAAAAATTTTATGTAATATAATAGTTATTAAACTTCGAAAAGTGTACGATAATCGTCTATCGTATTATAGAATCTGGGCACATATTTTAAGTAAAACCCTGTTAAGTTTGAATATAAAAAAATATGTGCGCAATTTACAAAGTCCATTCCTGAATTCAACACTAAACTGGTTTTCGGGTCATTTTGGGCTTTTTGAGCTAGTTTTCAGTTATTAACATAAATTTAATATTCTCTTTAATTAAAATACAGATGTAATGTACCTATTTTAGTCCAATGGGTCATTTCGACCCCTTAGTGATTTAAGCTTCCCTAGTGATTTTTTTTGGAATACTTTCCTCTATTTCATAATGGTAATATCGGTATTACAAAACATTTTCACCAACGATTAGAGAAAAGAACCGGTAATCAAAATATCCAATAAAAAATTCTGACTTTTTGGATATAACATCCCCAGTGTTTGTGAATAAATTGTTTTGCTAGTCATTGACAATCTATTATGCATAATCGTATCCGAACAATATTTTTGAACTACTCGTAGTTTATTATTATGTCATCATTTCTGTGGCCACAAAGTTAAGTATTATGTAAACTTTGTAACGGTCACGGGATAGGGTATTACGGTACCGATCGCCATTTTTTCATACACATCTAATTATACTGCACCTGTTCTGTGTTATATCACTACTTCAACTGCAAAGGTACTAGTTACTTTTGTCAATTTGATGTTATGATACTTTTTCTCCAGTTATAGGATATATCCAAAATGAACTAGTTAATGTTTGGCCTCCATTTCAATAGTCACGATGTTGAATATTTTGCTGCAATTACCACTTTTTGATACACCGAAATTTGGGTTTACATCGGTTTTGTAACCTGTCCCCTATGCACCTGTCACAGATTGTCACTTTGGATCAATCGACCCTTCATTTCCCGTAGGGTTGTTATTCACTCTCTAATATGAATAGGTACAATTGGATCAAACCTAACTTGATCAAATCTAATCGTTTTTTCACGGGTTCATAAACAGCAGTAATGAAAGACCAAAGTTGATTAATTGTTTACATCGCTTTTTGCTGTGCTTTTCAAAAAGGCATGAAATGAGCAATACATTTTGATTGTTTAAATACTTTTGCGGTTCTTTTATCAAAATTTTTTAAAATCTCCCTGAATCTAGTGCTTCGTGGAAGCACAAGAGTTAGGCCGATTTTAATAAAAAAAAAATACACGAGCGGACACGAATAGTAAAATATACATATTCGTTAAATGAAGAGTTTGATTTACTGCACTTTACTGCTTCACGTATGCATTAGAAATGAATTAACTATCGTAATCCGAATAGTTGGCGGTGCATACCGAAAAATTGGATGACGCAATTGTTAAGAGAAAAATAATTTAGTTCATGTTAAAACTTGTTAAAACTTGTAAAATTGTGTTCAAATTGGAAAAAAAAAGTTTTATATAAAAAACCGAAGTGTTTATTGCAACAATTCAATAAAAAGATAATTTTTAAAATTGTTTGAGTGTTAAAATATCGGCTGTCAGATTCCACGCATATTCAGCAGATGGAAAGATTTTGAATATTCAAAAAATGCACCATTACGTTTCTCAATACAAAAAGTATGATATCACAAAGAGGAAGATATTTTCAACATATCCAACGATGAGTATAAGTATATTTAATTTCTTTTACATTTTCAGATTGATCCCTTTAACTAAATTTTTTAAATTGTAAAAAAATAATTTTTGTTTAAAAATGAAGAATACAATATACTAATTGCACGCATGTATCAATTTTGTATTATATTAAAACAAATCAATGAAAAAAATATAATTTTATGTAAAAAAATAATATAAATAGTGTATTTTATTGATCGAAAAAGGGGCATTGGCGGACTTAGACCGGTCTGGGGTGGGCAAAGCCCACCCTAGACTGCTTTTTGCCCACCCCAGAATTTTAAAAAATCTACATATAATTCTTGTATCTATGCAAAAAGTATCACAATATTATTATTATTTTAAATATCAATTAATCCTGTGTTTTTAGGAAAATTTCTACTGGAAGTTAATTTGTTGGAATCTAAGGGTCAGTTTTATAGTCAGAACTAAGATCGATTTTTGTTACAAATATTTCTTGAATAAGAAATGTTGCTTGGAAAATATAGTATAAACTTTTTTGATGAGATAAATATCTAAGATTTAATCATTTTTTAAATAAATAATTAGTTAATATCTAACAAGGAAGTTACTTCAAACTAAACACTACTATTTTGATGAAATTTCAATACGTTGTAGAAACAAATCTCACAGTTTTTGACCACCTCGGCTAATTAAGTGGTTAAAATATGGGGTTAGAATGGGTTCGAAATGGGACGAAAAAATAAGATAGGTTGATCTTAGATTTCTTTTCTCTATCAGATATCCAAATTGCATACTAATCGGAGAATATAGCTTGAAATATATTCCTTGTACGAGGGTTTCTTCAAAAAAATAGGTGCACTTTTCAGAGTTTTCTATAAAAATATTATTGAATTATTAGATTTTAATAGAAGTGACGGAGTCATTTTTAAAAGTTTTTTTTGTATTGAAAAATTGTAAGAATAATGTCGAAAGTGTTTTTTAAGATTAAGAGTCTGACAATGGGTAAATAAACAGCCGAACTTAAATGGGTCCCTTGCCCACCCCAGAAAAATGGTCTAGGTACGCCCATGAAAAGGGGTTATATGATGCATAAATAAAATGGATTTTTTCATTGCTTCAAAGGATATATGCACTTTTGCGAAGGCATTGTTTTACTGAAAATAAGAGGAATTTTCTCATCACGGAAATATGCAGGAATATTGTGCTTCTGAGAAGGCATGATTTTAAATAGTTGAAAAGCTTTATAATATGCACTTCCGAGAAGACATGAATTATCGACATTTTAAAACAAAAACCAGAGCACTAATGAAAAGCGATGAATTCATGCTATTTCGGATCTCGAAACAAATGCTTTCACGCGAGCTATCTTGAACAAAAATCAGGCATGATATCATCAATAATGCAATCGCTTTATTACCCAACTTTCTTTGGCAATGCTGCTTCCAAGCAAGCAGTAATTTCTGCTGGGAACTTTGCTACGTTCTGCTTAGTTTTGTGTTATGTTATGTTCTGATTAGTTTTGTGGTCAAAACTGCATTTTTAATTTTCAGGATGTGCGGAAGGCAGGCGTTTCCTCGAACCGATTTTGTCAAAATTTCGTATATGTACAGTGGTGGAAAATTTAATAGGAACGATTCAAGTTTTTTCTAATTTTTTTCCGTTGCCTTTATTTTTAAAAATAGTGGCTAACTTCGCCCCGGGAGGCAAATATGTGGTTTAGAATATTGTGCAGAATTTTAACATGTCTATTTTTTTATTTTGTCACTTGTTTTAAGTGGGCATGGCTTTCAATGAAAAATTAGCGATATCGACCTGTTATTAAATTACAGAGTAAAATTTAGCGAGTACTGATCGGATCTATACAAACTGTATATTTTTGGAAATCCTACAAAATTTCCTTAAGTCTTGCATTATTTTTATCCAGAAATGTTCGCCAGACTTAAAATAACATGAAAAAAAATTTCTTTGTTTTTAGCAATTTTAAAATAAAGTTACCAACACTGAAATTTTGAAGAGGAAATATAGCAACAATTGTTCGAAAATACGTTATTTTCCATTATATAAATCAATAAATCTGAAAATTTATTCAGGTAATTTATAAATATTTATCACAAAATTTTTATTTAAGGTAGTCATTTTAGAATCTGATGGTTTTTTGTAGGAAAACTAACACAGAATCTGGTAATTATTTTTATTTAAAATAGTTTTTCCTAAATCTCTAATAAATGTAACGTGTTTTTCGAAAGGATGTATATCTCATATCGGACTCTTTTTTCATGTAAATTCTTTAGTAGGTACCTGTGAAATAAATCCAGATTAAGTACATTAATAACAAAAGTTTTTTTGTTACGAAATTTTTTATTTTTTTTAAGTGAACTTTTTTTTTTGAACAATTAATTTCAGTATATGGTAAATTTTCAATAAATACATAAAATTTTTTGAAATTTGGATATACGAGTATTAAAGGATTATTTTCTAAAAAACTTCGGTGAAATGTTGCGATATTTCTATAGAAATTCTTTTTGTTACAAAATCAATTTACATTGAAAGTTTTCTCCACTTACAAATCAAATAAAAAACTAGTTTTAGAATTTTTCTTAAATTACAGCTGACACTGAAAACCGGGTGATTTTTAAAATTTTATATTATGATTTAGGGTTATAATAATAAAAATATCTGATTATTAAATTTTTGACGATTTTTGACAATATTTTGACGATATTTCAAAATGCAATGACGATTTTGATGATTTTTTTTTTAAATATTTGACGATTTTGTGCCCAATTAACCTGGCAACACTGTTTACAAGGCGAAAATATCACTTTTTTTTGAAAATACTGGCTCTTAAATAACAACATTTTTAGAAAATGTAAATAGAATCATATTTTAGGCTGAATTACCTCTCCGGTTGGAAAATATTAAAGTAATTACAATTTCCTCAGACCATTGTAGGGTTAAAATGAGAAAAATTATGAAAATTGTAAAAAATAAAATATTTTTTCAAAAATTATACTCTATTTCCATTTCTAAGATCCACAAATATTCGGATATAAATTTTTGTCTCTCTTGGGTTATGATAACCTAGTAGGGTTTGGGGTTCGGGAATTCCCGGAAAATCCCGGGAAAAGTTTGCCGGGAATTCCCGGGAAAATAATATATTTTTCCCGGGAAAACGGAAAATTTAAAAAAAATTTTTAAATTGTGTTTGTTTGGAATAGGATTTTTTAATTTTAGTCATAAAAACATTTTAAATACCAAAACAAAATTTATTTGACACACAAAACAAATCTGCCAAGTAATTAGGAGCATTTCAACTAAATAATAACTTATTCAAAATGTAAGTAGTAAAACCTAAAAACTTGGTAAAATGTTTAAAAGAAATATGAAAACAAAGCTTTGTTTCTTACAAATAATCGCCCTTACTATCTAAATTTGTGAAATATATAATTTAGGTAAAGTCGACTTTAATTAAAATATTGGGTGGCAGTATACCTTGACTTGGTTTATTTTTGGAGCATTCTGATTGGTTAATTTATTTTCAACCAATCAAAATGTTTGAAAATATAAATATTTTTGTAAGGTTTTTATACACAAAATGAACAAAACCGTATGATTAAAAATAAAGTCGACTTTAAATTTAAAATAATCCTTTATATCCAGTATCCAATAATTCTATAAGTAACGTTTTCATTAATAAATGTGATATTTTCAAGTAAGTTTACTTTATTTTAATACACCTGCTTTCAAACTAATATATTATTTTATATTAAAGAATAAAATGTCAGGAGTATGGAAATTCTTCACAAAAAAGGACAATTCAACGCAGTGCACCATTTGCCCTAAAAGACCAATGGTTAACGGAGATACCATCCGACATCTAAATTTGGTTCACAAAAAAAAATAAAAAATTGATGGTCATGCAACTTCTCTTGAAGAAAACAACAACAAGTATAGCGTTCCATCTAAAATTAGCAAAGTATCCGAAGAAGAAAGTGTAAGCTGAATAGGCATTGAAAGTTTTATGGTAGGGCAAACATTTCCTGAAAAGGGATCCAAATTAACCGCAGTCGACGGAATGGCAATACGCACCATAACTAGATCTTCGTTTATTCGAGAAAGTTTTTATAATAAAAACCTGGCATTGCCAAAAAATGAAACCGATGTAAAGAACATTATATTAAATTACTACAATCATGTAAAAGATACCATGATAACCCTAGTAAAAAAAAGTTTTAATAAAATGTTGTGTAATTTGATACAATTATATCTAATCAGGTGTGGTTAATGTGATGTCATATATTATTGTATATAATTGAATCAACATAAATAAATTTATACAACTTAGATCTAATAACATTGGGTCAATTTCCCTATTAAATGGTATATAAGTACATATATATAAATTGTTAGACCATATATAACCATATAAAATTTTATAGGGGAAATGACTTAATGTTATTAGATCTAAGTTGTATAATTTTGTTTAAATTGATGAAATTACATACAATTTTATATGATATCACATTAACCACATTTGATTAGATATGATTGTATCAAATTATATACCATTATATTATAACCATTTTTAATAGCCCGAGTAAAAACAGTTACATATAGTTGTATAAAATTCGATTAAGTTATATCTGTATAAATATACTGTTTCATCCGAAAAATGGCCCGGTGTAATTGTATCAGTTGTTTATCAGTTTTTATCTAATTGTATTAGTTTAGATCTCAACAAATAAAACTATACATTAATCAGATGAAATTATATCCAATTTTTGACCTGATACAATTTTAACGTTTTAAATCTAATGCTATCTGTTTAGATCGTAGTTGATACAATTATATATAAATAAAATATATTTGTATCCGACATTTGCCTTAAATAATTGTATCAAAGTTTTAAAGCAGATATAATTGCATCAGGTCAAAATTCAGATATAACTATATAAGTTTGTATAGAAATGTATCTATTTGGATCTAAACTAATACCATGCGACATAAACCCATAAAATTGTATCAGGTCAAAAATCAGATAAAATTTCATCTGTTTAATATATAATCTAATCAGTTAAGATCTAAACTGATGCAATTAGATAAAAAGTGATAACCAACTGACACAATTATATCGGGCCATTTTTCGGATGAAATGGTATATGGATCACATTAAATTATATATTACCATATAAAGCTCCATATTAATTTTTTTTAATAGGGAGGGAAAAGAAATATCGAGCAATGAATGGACAAGAATATTACAAAAGAGATATTTGAACATATATATAAACGGAAATAATTCATTTTATAACCTGGGGTTGATTTATATATCAGGAAGATGTAATGCCGATGAAATAAGAAGAATTGTAGAAATAAGACTAGAAGAGTTTTATTTGTCTTTGGAAAATAACATTGTGACCACCATATCTAATGGGCCAAATGTGATGAAACGGTTTGTTTTCGACAGTCAAGTAGTGGGCGCTTTCTGCTGGAATCATGCAATTCATTTGGCAGTGCTTAGAGTAATTTATGTGAAATCAAATGTTCAACATTCTGATATTTTTACTTTGAATTCTCACTAGAGTTGTCAAGTATTCGACCTATTTGAAAAACCGGTTTTCGAATACTTCTAAAAACCGCCTTTTTGAAAAATCGGTTTTCGTTTTTTTAAATTCAAAACCGGTTTGAATAACCGGTTTTTCCGGTTTTTTGTAAATAATAATTTTGTATTGCTGTATATGCAAATTTTCTTATAAAACTTGCAAATAATTGTTAAAAATCTTGAAACTTTCTATTTTTTTCCTTTCTTGAGAGCAATTCGAAAATTATTCCATTAGTGCGAATCCACCTTTAAAACTAAAAGTTATTATTTCTAAAGGTGCTGTTTGTTTTTTTTTTTGTTGTTTTTTTTTAATAAGAACACTTTCGGACAGATCTAAAAGCCTAGTATTTTGTTCGCAATTTTTGCGAAAAAAAGTTATTAACCTCCATGGAAAACAGAAATGATTTTTCACTTGCTCTGGAATTGTTACAAAATTGCGGTGGAAATTTTTTCGCATTAATTTAATAGACAGGACCATTTGAAAATGTCGCAAAAAACAACTTTGGCCTTATGAAGATTGTAGTTTTCCAATTAATGTGAAACAATGTGTGATATTTAAAATTTTTATTACAATTTTACGGTTTCAAATCCCTTTTATTTATTGAGGAAATGGAAAACATGAGCTTATACATATGTAATTTAGGACAAATTTTTAGATCTTTCCTACTAAACTTATTAAAAAATTATGACTTTTTTAAGATAGAGAGAAAATGTAGAATTCTGCAAAAAAAAAACAGTCTCCTGAAAGAATTTCAACATTTTTGTTTCGAAAAAATTAATTTTTTCGATAATAGTACACTAATATACGTCATAGCAACGACAAAGTCAATAAACCATACCTAAAGGAGGAAATTAAACATTACGGGTCATATGCATAATCGCTTTTAAAATTTTTAAGTGACTTATAAAACAAAATTTACCATACAAATATCATTTTACTAGCGGGCGCAGCCCGCTACGTTGTTAGCGTGCCTTAAAGGTTGAGGGGGGGGGGGCTGCGCCCCCCATAATTTTTATTAAATTCGTTTTTTTATTTAAAGTTTTTTTATTTAAAGCCTTCACCCAGCCACCACAAATAAATAATTCTGCACAACAATGGGTTTAAAATAAATAAATATTTGATCACTTTTTCTCATGAAAGTGGATTGTTAGTAATGAATCCATAATAAATTGCAATATACGTGTGTATGTTAAGATAATTTGGTAAAGTGCGAACTTAGGTAGATAGACCCGTAAGTAGTTTTGTTCATTTGTGTTTTGAATGAAAATAAATAACGTAAAGCAGGGTTGGATAGCATTTTATAATATTAAAAATAGCGGGCAAAGCCCGCTACGTTGTTAGCGTGTCTTAAAGTTTTTTTTTTAATTCCAGTTTATGTAAAGGTAGACCTGGCAATTCAAGTACATTCACAAATTCAGTTGGAAAATTTACTGCGTCGGTTTCTACCACCGGTGCTTCGTTACATGAAGTTTAAATATCGAAATATATAAGTTCCATTCCTTTTCTAGGGTTTTTTCTCTTTTAGAAAATTTGTTTAACTTTTTGGAGAGTAAGTTTCAATGCTACATAAGTTTCATATTCCGTGGATAGTGTTTGAACAGGTGATTCCCTCTTCCAATCCATTTGCATTCTCTATAATTTCAATTCTACTCGTTCAACGTTTATATCCATTTCATTCCACTTGTGTAGTGTTTCATTCCACTCGTTTCCTATTTAGTTTCTTAATTTTAGTGTTTCATATACACTTGTTCTTTAAGTTTTAGGTTTCTAGCTAAAGACGCAGACGTTAAGGGGGGGGGGGCAATTTTCCCCTTTTGTACCACCATTTTTACCACGTTCCTGTCCAAAGTCCTAGAAATGCCTTGTCGATAAGTTAGCCCATACTCCAAGGAAAACATATTATATATTACAGGTTTCTAGCCGAAGGGTTCGGTTAGGCCATCAAGGGGGAGAATTATTCCGTTTTTACCCCTCCCGGTAGGAATTTCCAAAAATTCCGTCTTAGAGGACGTCTGCGTTGGAGGAGGAACCTACTACATACTTAATTTTAGGTCTCTATATCCAGCAGTTTGGCCAGGCCGTCAAGGGGGAAGTTTTTTCCCTTTTTACCCCTCCCGGTATGAATTTCCAAAAATACCATCTTAGGGTACGTCAACGTTGGAGAAGGAACCCAAATACCGAATTTAAGCTCCCTTGTTCCAGCAGTTTGGCCAGGCCGTTAAGGGGGAGACTTTTCCTGTTTTTGACCCTACCTGTAGAAATTTCCAAAAATCTCATCTTAGCGGATGTCTACAATAGAGGAGGAACTTTAATACCAAATTTCAACTTCCTACCTCCAGCGGTTTGCGCAGGCCTTTAAGCGGCACTTTTCGCTTCATTAATCCCCATTTTTGCAATGTCCCTGTCCAAAAAGCACCTTCCCGGTCCAAAAAGCCCATACTCCAAGTAACATATGTTTTACATTTCAGGTTTATAGCCAACTTTTACTATTTGTGCCCCTCTCGGTAGGAATTTCCGAAAATCCATCGACAGGGAATTTCAGCTTCCTAGTTCCAGCAGTTTGAGCAGGCTGTCAAGGGGGACACTTTTTCTTTTTTTGTCCCTCCCGGTTGGAATTAGGCTGGAAGACGAACCTAAGTACCGAATTTCAGCTTCCTAGTTGCAGCAGTTTGGACAGGTCGTTAAGGGGCAACTTTCCCTTTTTGAGCCCCCATTTTATAACGACCCTGTCCAAAATTCAAAAAAGTATCTTTCTAATAAGTTAGCTCTCACTCCAGGGACCCACATTTTAATCTTCAGGTTTCTAGCCGAAGGGGTTTTTACCGGCCCCCAAGGTGAGGCTTTTCTTCTTTTTGCCCCTCCCTTTAGGAATTTACAAAAATTCCATCTTCGCGGCTATCTGCGATGGATGAGGAACATTCATACCAAATTTCAACTGCATTGCCTAAGCGGTTTGGGCAGGCCGTTATTGGGGACATTTTTCCCTTTCAACCACCATTTTTACTATGTTGCTGTTCCAAAATAGAAAAATTACGTTGCCGGTGAGTTAGTCCTACTCCAAGGAATACATATTTAAAATTTTAGGTTGACCAAAAGGGATTGGGCAAGCCGTCAGGAGGAGACTTTTACCTGTTTTCCCCTCCCGATAGGAATTTCAAAAATTCCGTCTAAGCGGACGCCTACACAGAAGGAGGAACTCACATACCGAGTTTCCTTTTGGGATATCCTGTAGGGAATTCCAAAAATACTAACTTAGTCGATGTCTACTACAGTGGAGGAACCTTTATACCAAATTTCAACTTCTTACCTCCAGTGGTTTGGGCAGGCACTTTTCCAATTTGTGAGACTGTTTATGTGGAGACTTTTCCCCTTTTTGCCCGTTCCGGTAGGAATTTCCAAAAATCCCGTCTTAGCGCACGTCTATGCCGAATATCAAGAAACCTTGTTTTAGTGGAGATATCCGTGGGGGAGGGAAAAAAGTAGTTTTTTTGAAATTATATATTATTTTAAATGGTACTTTTTTGAAAAACTAAATTTTTTGGAAAAAGATACTTTGTTTTTACAAAGTACTTTATTTGTACTTTTTTTGGAAAAGGTATTTTTTTTAATAAGGTGTTTTTTTTTTGGAAAAATGTGTTTTTTGAAAAAAGGTACTTTTTTTGGAAAAGGTACTTCTTTTGGAAAAGGAACATTTTTTTAGAATAAGGTACTTTTTTTTGGGAGAAGGTACTTTTTTTTGGAAAAGGTACTTTTTTTGAAAAAGGTATTTTTTTGAAAAAATGTATGTTTTTTGGGAAAAGGAAAATTTTTTTAGAAAAAGGTACTTTTTTTGGGAAAAGGTACTTTTTTTTGAAAAAGGTATTTTTTTTGGAAAAATGTATGTTTTTTGGGAAAAGGTATTTTTTTTGGAAAAGGTACTTTTTTTTTGGAAAAGGTTAATTTTTTTAGAAAAAGGTACATTTTTTGGAAAAAGGTACTTTTTTTAAAAAAGGTACTTTTTTTTGGAAAAATGTACTTTTTTTTGGAAAAAGGTACTTTTTTGGAAAAAGGAATTTTTTTTGGAAAAAGGTACTTTTTTTTGGAAAAATGAACTTTTTGGGGAAAAATGTACTTTTTTCGGGAAAAGGTACTTTTTTTGGAAAAGGTATTTTTTTTGGAAAAGGTATTTTTTTTGGAAAAGGTATTTTTTTTTAATAAGGTGTTTTTTTTGGAAAAATGTATGTTTTTTGGAAAAAGGTACTTTTTTTGGAAAAGGTACTTCTTTTGGAAAAGGAACATTTTTTTAGAAAAAGGTACTTTTTTTTGGGAAAAGGTACTTTTTTTTGGAAAAGGTACTTTTTTTTGGAAAAGGTACTTTTTTTGAAAAAGGTATTTTTTTGAAAAAATGTATGTTTTTTGGGAAAAGGAAAATTTTTTTAGAAAAATGTACTTTTTTTTGGAAAAGGTACTTTTTTTTGGAAAAGGTACTTTTTTTGGAAAAAGGTACTTTTTTTGGAAAAAGGTACTTTTTTTGGAAAAAGGTACTTTTTTTTGGAAAAAGGTACTTTTTTTTTGGAAAAGGTACTTTTTTTTGGAAAAGGTACTTTTTTTGAAAAAGGTACTTTTTTTGGAAAAAGGTACTTTTTTTGGAAAAAGGTACTTTTTTTTGAAAAAGGTACTTTTTTTTGGAAAAAGGTACTTTTTTTGGAAAAGGTACTTTTTTTGGAAAAGGTACTTTTTTTTGGAAAAAGTACATTTTTTTAGAAAAAGGTTCATTTTTTGGAAAAAGGTACTTTTTTTAAAAAAGGTACTTTTTTGGAAAAAGGTACTTTTTTTGGAAAAAGGTACTTTTTTGGAAAAAGGAATTTTTTTTGGAAAAAGGTACTTTTTTCGGGAAAGGTACTTTTTTGGAAAAAGGTACTTTTTTTGGAAAAAGGTACTTTTTTTGAAAAAAGGTACTTTTTTTGGAAAAAGGTACTTTTTTTGGAAAAAGGTACTTTTTTTGGAAAACGGTACTTTTTTTGGAAAAAGGTACTTTTTTTGGAAAAAGGTACGTTTTTTTGGAAAAGGGTACTTTTTTTTGGAAAAAGGTACTTTTTTGGAAAAAGGAATTTTTTTTGGAAAAAGGTACTTTTTTTGGAAAAAGGTACTTTTTTTGGAAAAAGGTACTTTTTTCGGGAAAAGGTACTTTTTTTGGAAAAAGGTACTTTTTTTGAAAAAAGGTACTTTTTTGGAAAAAGGTACTTTTTTTGGAAAAAGGTACTTTTTTTGGAAAAAGGTACTTTTTTTGGAAAAAGGTACGTTTTTTTGGAAAAGGGTACTTTTTTTTTGGAAAAAGGTACTTTTTTGGAAAAAGGAATTTTTTTTGGAAAAAGGTACTTTTTTTGGAAAAAGGTACTTTTTTTGGAAAAAGGTACTTTTTTCGGGAAAAGGTACATTTTTTGGAAAAAGGTACTTTTTTTGAAAAAAGGTACTTTTTTTGGAAAAAGGTACTTTTTTTGGAAAAAGGTACTTTTTTTGGAAAAAGGTACTTTTTTTGGAAAAAGGTACTTTTTTTGGAAAAAGGTACTTTTTTTGGAAAAAGGTACTTTTTTTGGAAAAAGGTACTTTTTTTGGAAAAAGGTACTTTTTTTGGAAAAAGGTACTTTTTTGGAAAAAGGTACTTTTTTTTGGAAAAAGGTACTTTTTTCGGAAAAAGGTACTTTTTTGTAAAAAGGTACTTTTTTTTGGAAAAAGGTACTTTTTTTGGAAAAAAGGTACTTTTTTTGGGAAAAGGTACTTTTTTTGGGAAAAGGTACTTTTTTGGAAAAAGGTACTTTTTTTGTCCCCTTTTTGCCCCTCCCGATAAGAATTTCCAAAAATGCCGTCTCAACGGAATTCTACACCGGTCGAGGAACCTACATACCAAATTTCAACTTCATAGCTCCAGCAGTTTGAGCAGGCCGTCAAGGGGGAGACTTTTTCCCCTTTTTGCCCGTCCCTGTAAAAATTTCCAAAACTCCCGTCTTGGTGGATGTCTACGATAGTGGAGGAACCTTTATACCAAATTTCAACTTCCTACCTCCAGCGGTTTGGGCAGGCCGTCAAGGGGGGCCTTTTCCCCCATTTTTACAACGTCCCTGTCCAAAATTCCAGAAAAGTTAGCCCATACTCCAAGGAACACATATCTTAAATTTCAGCTTTCTAGCCAAAGGGGTTTTGGCAGGCCTCCAAGGGGGAGACTTTTCCTCTTTTTGCCCGTTCCGGTAGGAATTTCCAAAAATCCCGTCTTAGTGGACGTCTACGCCGAAAGAGGAACCTACATACCAAATTTCAACTTCCTAGCTTCAGCGGTTTGGGCTGGGCGATGTTGAGTCAGTCAGTCAGTCAGTCAGTCAGTCACGTTATTCTTTTATATATAGAGATAAACGTGTGTTATAAGGTTTTCAAATTATTATGCATAGGCACTTAAATATTTTGCAGAAATGAAGAAAATTTATCAGAAATTTTCACCACCCTAGTAAAAATGATTTTTATATATTCATATATGATTTTTATACAATCGTTTATGATTTTATACAATTATAACTTGTCGAGTATTGTGAAACATATATTTTTATATGATTATATCAAAAGATATTAAATTATATAAAATTATATTAACCAGATCCACCATTTTTCGGATCAAATAATATCTTTTTTATATAATTATATTAACCCATACATGACTTGATCCGGAAATTGGTGGATCTGGTTAATATAATTTCAATTATATTTTTAATTTTCCCCTTTTGAGCCACCATTTTTACCACGTTCCTGGCCAAAGTCCTAAAAATGCCTTGTCGATAAGTTAGCCCATACTCCAAGGAAAACATATTATAGATTACGGGTTTCTAGCCGAAGGGTTCGGTTAGGCCATCAAGGGGGAGAATTATTCCGTTTTTACCCCTCCCGGTAGGAATTTCCAAAAGTTCCGAGAACGTCTGCGTTGGAGGAGGAACCTACTACACCCGAGTAAAAAAGTTTTGATATAATCATATATTATTTTATGTAATTGCATTTAGTAACTTATAGTTACATATGGCAGGATATGCTTTTAAATTCAAGCAGATATACTTTTATATAGTCATATGTTAGATATTTTTTCCTCAAAGGTTTTAATATGGAGACATATGTGATTTTATATTGTTACATACTGGTCTACATATAATTGCATGTGCTATATATAAGTACATAAAGTAACATATTACAGATATAATTACATATACGTTTATATATAATTTAGTATGACACTATACATAATAATATAAAACTATATGTGGAGCCATATAAGAAATATTTCATAATTTGTGTTAGATATGATTATATATTGACGAATAAGAACCCATATATAACTTAATACGGTTCCATATCTACAATATTTCATGATTTCTTTAATATATAACAATATAACGTTCTTTATAAAATCATCTATAATTATATATCATCCCACATAAGCAATTATTTCAAAGTGATTTTATATAAAAATATATAAGTCCATATAAAACCGTATTATATTATATGTGGTTCTATGTTAAAATTGATTTTGAACTAAATTTAGATTTAGTAATTACTAGGGATTGGCGCGTGACTAGAAATGTTCGTGAGTCACGAACAACTCTGTGAATAACACGCGATCGTGAGTAGTAATTACTATACTCAAGTGATTCGTGCGTGAGCGTGAATAAGAATATATAACCCGTGCATGATTCGTGTGAGTTTATTTTTTGCATCATATATTTTTAGTAATTTTTACTATTTTGTAATATTTTACTATTTTTTTTACTATTTTTCTTATATCTTGGTTGTACATATAACATGATCGTATTAACTTTAAAATTTCAGTCTTGTCAACTTTAATTTAAAATTACTAAAAATAAAGAAAATTTTGTTCATGTTTAATGCACTGTCATGGTAAATCTGGATAAAAGTAATGGAATATTTATCGAAATTAGAGGATCTTCAGCAGACCTTTGGGTTAATCATTATATTTGAAAATTAATTAAACATGCAATTACACAATTACATGTAATTGTAATTGAAAAAAAATCAATTACAATTACATATTATTTGTAATTGTAATTAAAAAAAAACAATTACAAGTAATTTGTAATTTAAAATTTGCAATTATACATTACATATAATTGTAATTGAAATTTTTTCAATTACTTTGCCGGTGAGTTAGTCCTACTCCAGGGAATACATATTTAAAATTTTAGGTTGGCCAGAAGGGATTGGGCAGGCCGTCAAGGAGAATACTTTTCCCCTTATCTCCCTCCCGATAGGAATTTCAAAAATTCCGTCTAAGCGGACGCCTACACAGAAGGAGGAACTCACATACCGAATTTCGGCTACATAGTTTCAGCAGTTTGGGCAGGCCATCAAGGGGGAAACATCCCCCTTTTAGGATATCCTGTAGGGAATTCCAAAAATACAAACTTAGTCGATGTCTACTACAGTGGAGGAACCTTTATGCCAAATTTCAACTTCTTATCTCCAGTGGTTTGGACACTTTTCCAATTTGTGAGACCGTCAATGGGGACGTCTATGCCGAATATCAAGAAACCTTGTTTTAGTGGAGATATCCGTGGGGGGAGGAAAAAAAGTACATTTTGTGAAATTATATTTTTTTAAATGGAATTTTTTGGTAAAAGCGAAATTTTTTGGAAAAAGATACTTTATTTTTACAAAGTACTTTATTGGAAGAAGGTATTTTTTTTTAAAAAAGTTATTTTTAGGAGAAATTTATTTTTTTTGGAAAAGGTATTTTTTGGAAAAATGTATTTTTTTGGAAAAAGGTATTTTTTTGGAAAAAATGTATTTTTTTTGGAAAAAGGTACTTTTTTGGATAAGGTACTTTTTTTTTGGAAAAAGGTAAATTTTTTAGAAAAAGGTACTTTTTTTGGAAAAAGTTACTTTTTCGGAAAAAGGTACTTTTTTGGAAAAAATGTGCTTTTTTGGAAAAGGTACTTTTTTGGAAAAAGGTACTTTTTTTGGAAAAAGGTACTTTTTGTGGAAAAAGGTACTTTTTGTGGAAAAAGGCACTTTTTTTGGAAAAATGTACTTTTTTGAAAAAGGTACTTTTTTGGAAAAAGGTACATTTTTTTTTGGAAAAAGATACTTTTTTGGAAAAGGTACTTTTTTTGGAAAAGGTACTTTTTTTGGAAAAACGTACTTTTTTTTGGAAAAACGTACTTTTTTTGGAAAAAGGTACTTTTTTTGGAAAAAGGTACTTTTTTGGAAAAAGGTACTTTTTTGGAAAAAGGTACTCTTTTTGGAAAAAGGTACTTTTTTGGAAAAAGGTACTTTTTTGGAAAAAGGTACTTTTTTTGGAAAAAGGTACTAGTTGGTAAAAGGTACTAGTTGGTAAAAGGTACTTTTTTTGTCCCCTTTTTGCCCCTCCAGATAAGAATTTCCAAAAATTCCGTCTTAACGGACGTCTACACCGGTCGAGGAACCTACATACTAAATTTCAACTTCATAGCTCCAACAGTTTGAGCAGGCCGTCAAGGGGGAGACTTTTTCACCTTTTTGCCCCTCCCTGTAAAAATTTCCAAAAAATCCCGTCTTGGTGGATGTCTACGATAGTGGAGGAACCTTTATACCAAATTTCAACTTCCTACCCCCATTTTTACAACGTCCCTGTCCAAAATTCTTGAAAGTACTTTCCAGAAAAGTTAGCCCCTACTCCAAGGAAAACATATCTAAAATTTCTGCTTTCTGGCCAAAGGGGTTTTGGCAGGCCGTCAGGGGGGAGACTTTCCCCCTTTTTGCCCGTTCCGGTAGGAATTTCCAAAAATCCCGTCTTAGCGGACGTCTTTTTGTTAAAAATTTAACTAATATGCAAGTGCTTGTGCAAATATAAATATTACTGACACTTTAGAAAAACTTTTATTTTCTATTGTTGATTATATTTGAATGGATGTCACTACATTGCTAGATCTGTCAAAACAACAGAATAGTATATTGGAAGATGACAAAACAAATTGTGGTATTTTTTTTTTGCTTTTTTGTTGATATGTTAAATGTTTTGTACAAGAAGTCGATTTCTTCTTTACATAAGCATTGTGGCGGAAGTAGAAAACAACCGTTCGCTAGTACCTGAACTGACTGAAATACACATTATTTGAAGGAGGGAAAGTACCTTTTTCCAAAAAAAGTACTTTTTCAAAAAAAGTAACGTTTTCCAAAAAAGGTACCGTTTTCCAAAAAAAAACAAAGTACCCTTTTCCAAAATAAGTACATTTTTCCAAAAAAATTCCTTTTTCAAAAAAGTACTTTTTTCCAAAACAAAGTACCCTTTTCCAAAATAAGTACCTTTTTCCAAAAAAGTACCTTTTCAAAAAAAGTACCTTTTCAAAAAAAGTACCTTTTCCAAAAAAGGACATTTTTCCAAAAAAGGACCTTTTTCCAAAAAAGGACATTTTTCCAAAAAAGGACCTTTTTCCAAAAAGGACCTTTTTCCAAAAAAGTACATTTTTCTACAAAAATGTACCTTTTCTACAAAAATGTACCTTTTACAAAAAAGTACCTTTTCCAAAAAACATACATTTTTACAAAAAAATACCTTTTTCAAAAAAAGTACCTTTTCCAAAAAAAGTACGTGTTTCCAAAAAAATACATTTTTCCAAATAAATACCTTTTTCAAAAAAAGTACAAATAAAGTACTTCTCGTTATTTTATATTATTTAATAAAATTATGTCTCGTTATATATTGCTTTGTATGGCACTATATATAATAAGACATAATTTTCGTCTTTCGTACAAATTTAATCAGATCTCGCCCATGGAATTTAAATTGTAAGACCAAATAAAGCCCAGTTTCATGTTTAATTTAAATTTATTTTAATATTTTATTGAAATCGATTACAATCCATTTTTAATTGGAAAACATTTTTTTAGAAAAACCAATTTTGGTATAAAGTTCAAGAGACTTAAAAAATAATAACATGAAAACGAAAAACCGGTAAAATATTTTTATATAGAATCTGAGTGAGATTACCTGACAGTTATCGACGTTGAAAATATTATGTTAAAAGAGTTAATACCTAACATACGCAGTCAGACTTTGGGATTTCGTACCACATATGTATAGCAACAAAACAAGTCTATTGATTTAATCTATGGTATATTCTTGTTTCAAATGAACTCCTAATATATTAGTAAATTCAAATTGAATTTCATTTTCTTTTAAAATGTTATAAAATTTACATAGAAACAACACAGATTCCTTTATTTTTAAATTGAATCTTGGGTCATATTAATAAAAGTTAGCCAATTCTTCGAAGTAATTATTTTGGTTTAGGAATAACGTAGCACCAAATTTATCTATAGGCTTGAACACAGAAAAAACAGTATGCAGCAACAATGGAATTTGTAAAAGCAATTACATTTTCTTTTAAACTGAAATTTTATTCCCAACAATTTTTTTGTTTGAAATACTCTTTTGTAAATTGTTATCTTTCACACAAAAATTATGGACTTAGGCTAGGTTATTGTAATAAATAAAGAAATTAAATTAAAAATTATTTAAAAATAAAAATTCAAAGTTAAATTTTAATTTAAATTTAATTAGAATTTTGTAAATTCTTTCTGTGAAGGATACCATAAAATATAAATGAAAATTAAAACGAAAAAATTATCTACCCGCAAGCAGACTAAAATTGTGTAATAATAACTTAAAAGCCTAATAAATAACTCCTCCTATTAGTGAAATCTAGTTTTATTATTCATACGATACATTATTTCCAAATTTCAAATATTTTTAAACGATTATTTCCTGCTTCTACATTTATTTTCATTAAAAAACTATTTCAAGTCAATTTTATTTTAATGCATTTTTCTCATTTTAAAAAGAATAGCCCAAAAAGTTACAACTTCAGTTGAACTTTTCTCACTTTCAAAATGAAAAATCTCACCTTTAGTGAAAAATCCAGTAATGATTTATGGAAAATTATTTGAAATTTCATTTTGTTTAGAAATTTTTTATTTTATGTATTTTTCTTGAACTTTACTATAGCTCGTATAAGTACTGATTAATGTTTAGATACTTTTTATGAATGCAGTTTCAAGTAGACACGCAAACTTACTAGATTTGCTTAGTTTACACGAAACCTTACGTGAATGCCCCGTTGTTTTTCAGTACAATATTTAATAAAAACAGAAATACGAACATTTTTATCAAATTGGGCCTAATTGCATCAAATTTTAAATATTAAGATATTATTTAATACAATAATGTCTGGTCAAATTTCGGATTAAATTGTATATAATTTAAAGTAATTAAATCCAATTTGATCCACGTAGATACAATTGTATTCACCATTTTTCGGATTAAATTGTATCTGATTAGTTATTGTATTCTATCAAATTAGATATGTTCCCATATCATCTTTTTTGATCGGGTTTGTAAAAACAAAGTATCTTTTTCCAAAAAATTTCGCTTTTTCCAAAAAGTACCATTTAAAAAAATATAATTTCAAAAAAAGTACTTTTTTTCCTCTCCCCACGGATATCTCCACTAAAACAAGGTTTCTGGATATTCGGCATAGACATGCGCTAAGACGGGATTTTTGGAAATTCCTACCGGAACGGGCAAAAAGGGGAAAAGTCTCCCCATAAACAGTCTCATAAATTGGAAAAGTGCCTACCCAAACCCCTGGAGGTAAGAAGTTGAAATTTGGTATAAAGGTTCCTCCACTGTAGTAGACATCGACTAAGTTTGTATTTTTGGAATTCCCTACAGGATTTCCAAAAGAAAATTCGGTATGTGAGTTCCTCCTTCTTTGTAGGCATCCGCTTAGACGGAATTTTTGAAATTCCTATCGGGGGGGGGGGGGGGGGGGGGAAATAAGGGAAAAAGTCTCCTCCTTGACGGCTTGCCCAATCCCTTTTGGCCAACCTAAAATTTTAAATATGTATTCCTTGTAGTAGGACTAACTCAGCGGCAATGTAATTTTTCAAATTTGGAACAGGAACATAGTAAAAAAGTGGTTGAAAGGGAAAAATGTCCCCAATAACGGCCTGCCCAAACCGCTGAGGCAATGAAGTTGAAATTTGGTATGAATGTTCCTCATCCATCGCAGATAGCCGCGAAGATGGAATTTTGTAAATTCCTGAAGGGAGGGGCAAAAAGAAGAAAAGCCTCCCCTTGGTGGCCTGTAAAAACCCCTTCGGCTAGAAACCCGAAATTTAAAATGTGGGTCCCTGGGGTAAGGGCTAACTTATTAGAAAGATACTTTTTTGAATTTTGGACAGCGTCGTTATAAAATGGGGGCTCAAAAAGAGGCCCCTTAACGACCTGTCCAAACTGCTGGAACTCTTCCAGCCTAGAGTTTGCATTTAACCGCAATTTTGCTTAACCACGGTTACGGTTAAAATTGGTGCGGTTAATCGCGGTTAACGGTTAATCGCACTCATAATAAAACATTTGTTAACTTACTTGATTAACATAAAATTATTTAATTACTAAAATTAATAACGGCAAAATTATTAAAATCCAAAGTAAAAAATTAAAAAAGTTAGAGCCGGGCATGCCTACTTTATGATAACCTACACCACTCTGGTTGAAAGCCAACTAATGTTTTGATCCGAAATTGAAATTTATTTAAATGGATTTGAGTAAAAGTCTGTAAAAAAAATCCATTTTTGTTATACTGGCACTAAGTCTAAACATGGACCGATTCTAAACAAAATCAACAGGATTTGCCCATGGGCCCATGTGAATCAGTGCACCGAATTCCATTAAAATATTTTCGTTTTTGCGACATGTATCGTGCGAACAAGCCAATTTTTGGGAGACCTTTATATAAAGGCACTAGGTCTAAACATAGACTGATTTTAACCAATCGTCCTTGGGTCGATATAAGCCGGTGTAATTTATCACAATATCTTAATATTTACGACCTGTAGCGCACAAGGCTACATGGACAGACAGACGTACGAACAGACGGACATCGTAACATCGTTACATCGAGCCAAAAAGTGATTCTAAGTCGACCGGTACACTGAAAAGTGGGCCCAATATATTTTGGTAAACAAATATCAGATCCCGTTGCTAAAATAATATTAAATGAATATTTACGAATAAATAAGAAGTTTGTTTCTAATACTAAAATCCATATTTTTTCTACAAAACAAGTTAAAAGAATTTAATTTTATTTGTGAAATCAGTAGAATCTTTTCGCATCATTCCAAAACTATTCAAATATCGCATGACAAGTTATTAAAGTTTTGATCATCGCTTGAAGAAAAATAACATTTCGGTTCCAGATTAAACACAAAACAAAAAAAAAAAAAATTAAAACCGAAATGCAAACTCTGTTCCAGCCTAATTCCAACCGGGAGGGACAAAAAAAGAAAAAGTGTCCTCCTTGACAGCCTGCTCAAACTGCTGGAACTAGGAAGCTGAAATTCCCTGTCGATGGATTTTCGGAAATTCCTACCCAGAGGGGCACAAATAGTAAAAGTTGGATAGAAACCTGAAATGTAAAATATATGTTCCATGGAGTATGGGCTCACTTACCGGGAAGGTGCTTTTTGGACAGGGACATTGCAAAAATGGGGATTAGTGAAGCGAAAAGTGCCGCTTAAAGGCCTGCCCAAACCGCTGGAGGTAGAAAGTTAAAATTTGGTATTAAAGTTCCTTCTCTATTGTAGACATCCGCTAAGATGAGATTTTTGGAAATTTCCACAAGTAGGGTTAAAAACAGGAAAAGTCTCCCCCTTAACGGCCTGGCCAAACTGCTGGAACTAGGGAGCTTAAATTCGGTATTTGGGTTCCTTCTCCAACGTAGACGTCCCCTAAGACGGTATTTTTGGAAATTCATACCGGGAGGGGTAAAAAGGGAAAAAACTTCCCCCTTGACGGCCTGGCCAATCTGCTGGATATAGAGAGCTAAAATTATGTATGTAGTAGGTTCCTCCTCCAACGCAGACGTCTTCTAAGACGGAATTTTTGGAAATTCCTACCGGGAGGGGTAAAAACGGAATAATTCTCCCCCTTGATGGCCTAACCGAACCCTTCGGCTAGAAACCTGTAATCTATAATATGTTTTCCTTGGAGTATGGGCTAACTTATCGACAAGGCATTTTTAGGACTTTGGACAGGAACGTGGTAAAAATGGTGGTTCAAAAGGGGAAAATTGCCCCCCCCCTTAACGTCTGCGTCTTTTGCTAGAAACCTAAAACTTAAAGAACAAGTGTATATGGAACACTAAAATTAAGAAACTAAATAGGAAACGAGTGGAATTGAAACACTACACAAGTGGAACGAAATGGATATAAACTTTGAATGAGTGGAATTGAAATTATAGACAATGGAAATGGATTGGAAGACGGAACGAAATGGAATGGACTGTAGAACGAAATGGAATGAGGAGCGAGATGGCATATAATGGGGAACGAGTGGAATTGAAACACTGCAGTTAAAAGAGGAATGGAACGGAGCAAGTACAAAGAAATGGATTGAAAATAGAAGCGACTGATATCAATATCGATACACAAGACAGTAGGAACGAAATGGAATGAAACGGGGAACGAGTGGAATTGGAATAACAGATAATGGGAACGAAATGCAATGGAATGGTGAACGAAATGGAATCTTGGAAGGAGTTGCATTGGAACACTAAACTTGTTAAACAAATTGGAATGGAATTTGAATGACTCAAACTGCCGGAGTTTGGTACTTGAAATTTCGCATGCGATTGAGGCAAGATTATATATATTTGGGAGGAACAAAAAGGGGTGAAGAACCCCTTGAATTACCTTTTCAAACACTATCCATGGAATATGAAACTTATGTAGCATTGAAACATACTCTCCAAAAAGTTAAACAAATTTTCTAAAAGAGAAAAAACCTTAGAAAAGGAATGGAACTTATATATTCTGATATTTAAACTACAGGTAAAGAAGCACCGGTGGAAGAAACCGACGCAGTAAATTTTCCAACTGAATTTGTGAATTTACTTGAATTGCCAGGTCTACCTTTACATAAACTGGAATTTAAAAATTTTAAGGCACGCTAACAACGTAGCGGGCTTTGCCCGCTATCTTTAATATTATGAAATGCTTTCCAACCCTGCTTGACGTTATTAATTATTTTCATTCAAAACACAAATGAAGAAAACTACTTACGGGTCTATCTACCTAAGTTCGCAATTTACCAAATTATCTTGACATACACACGTATATTGCAATTTATAATGGATTCATTACTAACAATCCACTTTCATGAGAAAAAGTGATAAAATATTTATTTATTTTAAACCTATTGTTGTGCAGAATTATTTATTTGTGGTGGATATTATAAAAACTGTACTTTAAATAGAAAAAGCGAATTTAAAAAAATTGTTTTCTAAATTTTTTTTTTCAGGGAATTTGGTGCCCATAGAAACTGTTTTTGTTTATAGTTTTTTTTGTAAAAATCTTGAATAGTGTTGTATGCTAGGCAGCTTTGCCAATTTAGCCATTTATGGCTAGATTTAGCCATTTTTAGAACATGTTTAGCCATTTTTTAGCCATTTTTCGTTTTTGTACAAAATATAATTTTTGAACATGAATTTATAGCTAAATTAAGGTATTTTGCTGAATCTGCCAAATTAATTACATTAAATATGCTAAAATTCGAAATCTTGTTTAACAAATTGTAAAAAATAATCTGTTGAAAGCATGTCCATATCCGGTTCATTCAAATAAAATTGCACGTAATAAGTATTGATACAAATTAGAAACACCTACTTTGTTTTAAAAAAATACGGAACAAAAATAAATTTCTACACTTTGTAAAAGTTTTATTGAAGAAAAACTGTTTGTTTAATTTAAAAAAAATCCAAAATTTGTATTTAATTGCGTTAAAAATATCAGAATTTAATTATAAAACATACTTAAAGTCAACTGAATACCCTTAAAATAATACGTTAGTAAAAAAATCTGCAAACTGGTTTCACATTGATTTGACTAATTTTTAAGAAATTTTTATTTGAAACACTGATTTACTGTTGGAATGAATTTTTTGGTAGGTTTCACTGTGTTTAATAAATTTTTAGAGAAAATCGGGAGATTCATCTGTTCAATTGTTCAGCCATTACAAATTTTCTATAAATTTTTATCAAAATTTGGTCCAGAGCACCGTGAAAAATGTTTTAATTTTGCAAAATTCTAAACTATATCCACTCAGCGATGATTTACTTGTCAAAAGAAAAGTTTTTGTATCCATATTGCCCTATTTAGAACATATTGTTTCCACCACATTGAATTTCTGATAAAACGCGAAAAATCGCGAATTTCAAAAAAATCTGAAACACGTGTTCACTTAAATCGTCTATAGATTATGATATGTAAGTTTGACATTTCAATCACAAACATGTCCGTACAAAAGAGTCAAAACTATGTTTTTTTTATAGAATATCCTTGAAAATAGGACATGTCAGGATATGCTTCAACATGTTATACATACCGCTGGACGCGCTTCTAACCTTTCATATGATACCCATATTGAGTATGTTGTCTGCAGCTAAGATGCAAATTTCTTACAATTCCGTGAGCTAGTAGAAATGTCTCAAGGGGTCCGTGAAGCAAAATTTAGTGGACACCGCTGGTCTAGAGCTTATAAAACTCCATAACAACTGTTTTAATGGGGAACGTTCAAAATAAGTAATAACTATTTTTTTGTTTAAAAAAAATTAAAATTATATCACAATCATAATTGTTTTAATTTGAATTTTTAGTTGGTTTTACTGAAATAATTCTGTTAGTGTTTACGTACCTTATCTGAAGAACTGCAATACTTTAAAAAATCTTGAAGTGCTGCGTTAGCTTTATGTGCCATTTTTCTAAAATGCCAAAATGTTTGCAAATGAGTTTTGCAATGACAACAAACTAAAGGCGACAAACCATCGGTTGGTAAAACCTAAAAAGAAAAACATCCCAAATGAAAAGAAAATCTTGGCGAAGTAAAAAAGTTTTGATATAATTATACACTATACTATTATTAAATAAAATTTATATATTGAGAAACATATATCCATACATACCCAGCTAGAAATTGATGACGGGTTTCGAGTTTCTATTCCGAAGTAAAAAAGTTTTAAGGGGGGTATACTGGATGGAGCATACTTTTCTCTATATGCTCCGAAAATTTCAATAAAAAATTCGAAGAAATTAAATTTCCACATGTTTTTTGGTAAAATATGTTTTAGTCCCAAAGTAAAACTCTATGTGGTAAATTTGTGTGTAACACTTTTTGTTTGCATTTTTATTAACATGTTTTTATTAGAAATCGTATATCTTATAACAGGGCAGAATAAAAAGATAAAAACTACATCAAAAGATGTAAGAATTGCACGCAGTTTTCAAAGAAAAGCCAATGACGATTCCTGATGGCTTAATATAAGTTATAAAAGTAATCAATATATATAAAAATGGGAAAAAAATACGAAATAAATTAAAAAATGTACAAAATTATAGCATTTTTACAAAATATTATGAGTAGCCTTAAGTATAATAATATATCTACCATCGTTTTTAAGACTACATATTAGGTTTAATCTCCCTGATTATGTAAGGCGTTGGTGTATTTAGTAAAAACGCCTCCATACAAATCGAATTTTTTTAAATCGAAATTAACAAAAAGTGAAATTTTGCTGGCGAATCTATAAAATTTTAGTAAAATGTAAGTCCTACTTGACTGTTTAATATTGAGAAAATATTTGTTATAACAACTTTAATGTAAAAACGCCTAAAAACGTCTACGCCTTACATAATTAGGTGGAATATATCAAATACCTATTAACCGATTCATCCCAAATATTGTGAACATGTAGGAAGCTAGCAGATATAACTTTTCTTCACCCAGCTGAAAATGTTCATATATGTTCATATATTGTTATATATGGTTTCATGTATGAGCATATATTTATTATTATTATTATTCTTTCTTTATTAGTATTTAAAATACTTTTAATATTCTATAATAACATTTGTTCAACATATATTTGTATTATAAATTATTATTCCTTACATAGCATACAACGTGTCTTTTAAATACATTCATGTTACTTTCCGTTTTAACGTTATTTGGCAAATTGTTGTATAATTGTAACCCTTTGTAAAATAGTGAGCGCTTGTTTGCAGTTGTTGATGCCTTTTGTAGTCTAAAATTTTCGTTATTTCTTAGCAGATACGGTTGAGCCTCTCTGACGTATACTATTTGTTCCGTTAAATATTCTGGTGATCTTCCTGTTTTCATTTTTTGTATAAAGTTTATTGTATTTAATTGAAGCCTTTGCTTTATATTCATCCATTTTAGTTTTTCCAGCATAAAATTAATGGATGTATACCGATTGCATTTTAATATGACGCGCATTGACTTATTTTGAAGTTTTTGCATTCGTTCAATTTGATTTGTAGTACAGCATGAGTATAGGATTGTAGACCCGAATTCGAAATGTGGTTTAATCATGGTGTTGTATATATTAATTGCCGTTAATATCGATATTTGTTTTCTTAACCGCTTGAAGAAACTAATTTTTTTGCCAATTTTTTTACAGATATAGTCAATGTGACTTTTAAAATTTAAGTTTTTATCAATTACAAAGCCTAAATACTTCATTTGTTCTACCTTTTCAATTATTTCATTATTAATCTTAAAAATTATTTTGCTTTTAGTGTTTATTTCCATTATTTTTGTTTTATTTTCGTTTAATTTAAGCTTATTCATTTTTAGCCACTTATTAACATTTTGCATGTCGTGATTTAGTTTGTCATAACACTGATTATCTAAATCTCCTTCACTAAAAATTAATGTATCATCTGCATACAATATTATTTCACAGTTATCCACTATGTTAGGCATATCGTTTATGTATAAGATAAATAGCAAGGCTCCCAAAATTGATCCTTGTGGTACTCCATATTCATTATTTATAACATTTGATTTCAAGTTATTCACTTTCGTAATTTGCCTTCTTTTTGTTAAATATGATTTGAACAATTCTAATTCAATATCCTGGATGACGATTTTGTATAGTTTTTGTAGAAGTATTGTTCTGTCTATGGTTTCAAATGCTCGTTTAAAGTCCAAAAATATTGCAACAATTTTCTTATTTTTTTCTATTTTTTTCCATCTGTTGATTAGGTAATTAATTGATGTTTCACATGAAAAATTCTTTCTAAATCCTGATTGATATTTTGATATTAGTTTATTTGATTCCAAGTATTTCTCCAGTTGATCCTTTACTACTTTTTCGATTATCTTCTCGCATGTCTTTAACGTGTTTATTGGGCGAAACTCCTCACATTTTCTTGTTTTCGCAATCTTTTCAATTGGCGTTACCATAGACTCTTTCCAATTATCAGGGAATGTTCCTGTCATCAAAGATTTATTTATTATTTCTAGCAGTGTTCCTCCTATTATATTCCACCCATTAAGTATAATTTTACTAGATATTTTATTGTAGTCCGGCTTATTTTTTAAATTTATACATGTAATTTTTAATTCATCTAAGGATATTGCACGAAACTTGAATTTAGAGTTTATCACAGGTATTTCGTCCGTATATTGCACATTATCTATACTATCTCTAATAGATTTAATACTATTAACAAAGTAATTGTTAAATTTGTTGGCAATTTCGAAATTTTCTTTACATTCAATTTGGTCAAATATCACAGTTTGTATCACATTTTGGGGTTTTTTTAATATTAGGTTTTTTATTTCCCTCCACATTTCTTTTTGGTCTTTGGCATCATTAATTTTATTATTTATATATTTATTCTTTTCATTTTCAATTTTCACTTTATAAGTATTTCTAATTGTTTTGTAATTTGCCCATGCTTCGCTTGTATTTTCCATTACAGCTATTTGATATTTATCAATTTTGTCTCTTTTCAAACGTTTTATTTCATTATTAAACCATTTGTTTTTGAAATTTTCTTTAACTATTTTTTTAAATGTTAGTTTTTTAACCGCATTTTCCATACAATCATCGAAAAGATATACGTTGCCGTTTAAATCATTATTTTTATTTATTTTTTGAATGTCCTTTATTTCTCTATTATATTGATTTCTGTTGTATTTAAACGTTTCTATTTCTTTATTTTTATTTTCATTAGAGGTTTTTGTACTCTTAATTACTATGTCGATTGCTTCATGATCCGCAATTTTATTTGACACATTAGTCTTGGCCGATATATTATGATTATTCGTTATAACATAGTCTATTATTGTTTTTGAGTTCTCTGTTATACGCGTGTATTCTTTCATTAACTGCATAAGGCCATTATCATTAATTATGCACTCTATTTTATTTTTATAAAATCCATCTTTATTCCAGTCTATATTAAAGTCACCCGCTATTATTATATCACAGTTAACCCTAGAAAGATAACGTTATTTTTTTGTACTGAAAAGATAACGATACGTCTGTGAGACGTATACTTCTTTAAATCCTTCTAAGGACATTAAATAGTCAAATATTGATACAATTTTTTTTTGAGATAATTTTTTTTATTCAATTTCATTTTATTTTTATTTATTGTTACAGAAAACTTAAATATAAAATTAAAATAAAATATGTATTAAAAATAATGAGAACATTTAAAGTCTTCTTTGAAGAACTTTGGTTTTGTTTAAAAACTAAAAAAAAATAAAAAATTTGTACTCCAATTAGAAATTAATAAAATTATTGAACTAAACAAATAAACAAAAATTAAATTCAAAGTGCATTATATGCAAGAATCACAAATTAAATTCTTGTGGTCTCCACATACAGGTGTATGCTATGCTCATTTCTCAGAAAATAAACAACTTACCGCAGAAAAACAACCACCACCATCAAGCTACTGCTAACGACTGAGATAAATAAACGTGAGAACTTTCTATGTTAACGATTGAGAGAAAGAGAGCATAAAATGCAAAATCCATACGTCTCGCAGACGTACGTTATCTTTCTAGGGTTAAATTCATTTATCGCTTCTAATATTTCTTCAAAGGTTTCAATAAACTCCATCTCGGCACTGCTTGGTGATCTTATAAACTGCAGCAATTATAAATTCGTTTTTTTCATATTTTGCCAGAAATGACGATATCCATAATTTTGACTCAATAACTTTTTCAGTGATTTTTCTTACATTCCACTTCTTTTTGAAATAAACTATAACCCCGCCTGTTCTTGTTGAATTTGATAATGTTTTATATTGATTGTATTGCTTCAGTTGTATTTCTCCTTCTTCTACATTTTCTGTTAAATGGGTTTCCGACAATATAATGAATTCAGGCTCTTTTATATTTGATAGAATTTCCAATTGATTATAATTATGTAACAATCCCTGTATGTTCGTATATATACCATTTATTTGCCCTGAATGTTAGGCTATTAAACCAATTCTTCTCTTTTTTGCATTCAGCTTATTTTGATACACTTGACATTCTCTGTTTGAGGTTATGTGATTTTCATCCAGTCCTAAGTTCAACCTATTGTTCATCCTTACGCAATTAATGCATTTAATTATAATATCCTTGTTACATTCCTTTGATTTGTGATTACCATGACATTTAAAGCACATCTCTTGATTTTTGCAGTCTTTTGATTTGTGGTTGTAGCCTTTGCATTTAAAACATTGAATAATATCCGTGCCATCGAAAATTTTACATTTCTCCCATCCAATGTTCACTTTTTGTGCGTGCATTGCCTTAATATATGAATTATTATCTATTTTTATTTTTACATTGTAGAATGTTCGATTACCTTTCTTATATTCAGATATTTTGATTATCTCTAACTCACTATCATTTAGTATATCATTTTGCCTTTTTAATTTTTCCAATATTTCACTTTCGGTATGTTTAAACGACATGCCTGTTATTGTTATTTTCATTCCAGTTTGATTTGGTACTTTGATTTCATATGTTTCGCTCATTTCATTTTGTATTGCCTCTTTAATTTTTTCTCTTTCCTCGTTGCTTTCACTTTGGATAACAACAGATCCATTTTTTCTCTGTTCTACGTTTATAATTTTAAAATTGGTTGGGTTCACTTTATCATTTAAATCTTCTTTAGTTTTTTTGACATCCTGTTTTTCCTTGGGTTTAATGATCAGTGGATTTTGTTTATTTTTATCTGGCAACGCCGTGTTGTTTTTTAATGCATCCGCAAATGACATCCTACTTGTTTTGACGTTTGTCTCTGTTATCACCTTTTTTATTTCATTACACATCTTTTTATTCTTTTCTTCGATTGTATTACACATTTCTTTATTTTTATTTTCATATTCGTTTATATTTCCGTAAAGTTTTTTTATTTCCTTTAAATTTGTATCACACGATTTTTGAGCTTCGTCTAATTTTTTTAGCCTTTCTTCATATCTTTTTTCAATTGCTTCAAGAAGTTGTTTAATTTCATTTTCGTTTTGTTTTAATGCCGATTTAAATTCGCCTTTGTATTCAGCCAAGTTTATTTTGTTTTTGTTTAAACCATCTTGGATTTCTCCCAAAGCCAAATCCACATTATGTATATATTGGAGGCAATCATCACACATAAAACGGATAAAATTGCTGGATTCCAGTATTCCCCGCGAGTATTGGTCTATTCCCGAACATTTTTTTGTACTATGGTATACTCTTTTGCATATTAAACCAGTCTCACCACGTATTGCACTTTTACATTGGTGGCAATCAGCCATCACTGTAATTTTTAATTTTCACTTTGGGCTTTCTTGTTGAATATACGTTGTTTTTATAATTTTTATGTTCACAAACGACAAAATAGTTTATCTGTGGTTTTATAATAGTCCTGTCTATTTTTATAACCAATTAATATTTTAATTTTCAAATATTATCAGAGCTTTAAAATTTTCGCGCAACTTGCTTTGAATTCGCTTATTTTATGGTTTAATGTACGATCATATATGAACATATATGTTATGTATGGAAGCATATATGGGTAAATACATTTAAATGTATGAATCCATATATGATAATATACTGCATTTATTGGCCCATATATTGGTTCATATATTCCATATATCTTCATATATGAATTCATATATTATTCCATTATTTCATAATCCCAGGTGAAAATGTTCATATATGTTCATATATTGTCATATATGGTTTCATGTATGAGCATATATGGTTTAATGTATGATCATATATGAACATATATGTTATGTATGGAAGCATATATGGGTAAATACATTCAAATGTATGAATCCATATATGATAATATACTGCATTTATTAGTCCATATATTGGTTCATATATTCCATATATCTTCATATATGAATTCATATATTATTCCATATATGGGTAATGTTTTAAGTTTTTTAGTCATGGGGGTAATTACGTGAGCGGGTTCAAAAAATATTGAAATACAATACATTTGATAATTTCTTAAATACAATTGGCAACTTCTAAAATACAATTGCCAGTTTCTGAAATATAATTGATTATTTGTAAAATACATTTGATAATTTCTGAAATGCAATTGCGAATTTCTGAAATACAATTATAAATTTCTGAAATACAATTTTCAGTTTCTGAAATACAATTCATAATTTCTGAAATACAATTTGTAGTTTCTGATATACAATTGATAAATATGAAAATCAATTGATAAATTCTGAAAAGCAATTATAAAACTGGAAATAAATTTATTATTTCTGAAATACAATTGGTAAATCTGAAAAACAATTCATAACTTCTACAATACAATTGATGAAACTGAAATTCAATTGATTATTTCTGAAATACAATTGATAAATATGAAAAACAATTGATAACTTCTGAAATAAAATGATAAATTTTTAAATACAATTGAAAATGTTGCAGTAAGATAAAAACAGCAAAAATAAAACTGCTAAATTTAGAAAATCTGCAGAAAATTTTGCAAAATATTAGAAAACTAAAAATGGCTAAAACAAACTGTTGTATCTAAAAAAAAATTTTGTTAAATTTTGTTCAATGCAAATAGCAGTTTATAAAATCAACAGAAATATTTGCTAAAAAAATTAAACTGTTGATTTCAGAAGGCTAGATTTGTATTTCCATTAAAAACAAAAAACGAAAAAGGAACTTTGAAAATTTAAAATTTTATGTGATGTTTTTTGTCTAATACTACAATTTAATTTTATTTTCTAATCCCGAGTAAAAAAGTTTTGATATAATCATATATTATTTTATGTAATTACATATAGTAACTTATAGTTAGATATGGCCACATATGCTTTTAAATTGAAGCATATAGACTTTTATATAGTCATATATTAAATATTTTTGCCTCAAAGGTTTTAATATTGAGACATATGTGATTTTATATTATTACATACTGGCCTGCATATAAGTGTATGTGCTATATATAAGTACACAAAGTAATATATAAAAGATATAATTACATATACGTTTATATATAATTTAGTATGACACTATACATAATAATATAAAACTATATATGGAGCCATTTAAGAAATATTATATAATAGGTGTTATATATGATTATATATTGACGCATATGAACCCATATATAACTTAGTATGGTTTCATATCTACAATATTTCATGATTTCTTTTATATATAACGATATAACATTCTTTATAAAATCATCTATAATTACACTGTGAGACAAATGGTAGGGGTCAGTGATCGGGAAGGGTTCAAACTACCGGGGAAAGTTATATCGGTAAAAAAGAAGTTATACGTGTCCCGGCGTTTCGCTGGGTCACCCCTAGGAATCGAGATATATCGATTTGACCTTTGGTGGTCTTTTTTTTACATAACTCGAGAACCACTAGTCCGATTTTGCTCAAACAATTTAAAAAAAAATTAAAAATTACAATTCCTTTAATCTGTTCATATAACGTTTTTCTATATACTCAACAGTTTTGCCGGTAAAAATAAATGTATGAAGAAAAAAATATTTTTTGCCTAAAATATTAAAAAAAAGTAATAAACAAAAGGTTATTGATTTTTATGGTAGCGGTAACAAACATTTATTTTTACCGGCAAAACTGTTGAGTATATAGAAAAACGTTATATGAACAGATTAAAGGAATTGTAATTTTTAATTTTTTTAAAATTGTTTGAGCAAAATCGGACTAGTGGTTCTCGAGTTATGTCAAAAAAAAGATATATCTCGAGTCCTAGGGGTGACCCAGCGAAACGCCGGGACACGTATAACTTGTTTTTGACCGATATAACATTTCCCGTTGGTTTCATCCCATCCCGATTTTGACTGTCGCATAGTGTTATATATTATCCCACATTAGCAATTTTTTCAAAGTGATTTTATATAAAAATATATGTATAAGGTCCTTTTAAAACCGTATTGTATTAAATGTGGTTCCATATTAAAAATGATTTTGAACTAGTTTTAGATTTTGTAATTACTAGGGATTGGCGCATGACACGATCGTGAGTGAAGTTATTCACAAGTGATCGTGAGTAATAATTACTATACCAAAGTAATTCGCCCGTTAGAGTGAGAATATATAATTCGTACGTGAGCGTGAGTAAGAATATATAACCCGTGCATGATTCGTGTGTGAGTTTATTTTTTGCATCATATGTTTTTTAGTAATTTTTACTGTTTTGCGTAAGAATTTTCTGATTGTGAGTAAGTTTTTAATATACTCATGTCTGCGTGAGTAAGACACGAAATGCTCGTGCTTGAGTAATTTGTTTTTGTTTAGGAGCGTGAGTTAAAATGGCTAACGCGCCCATAAAATTAACAATACTGAAGCTTTAATATGGAATTCTCTATACTATAACACACACTTGACTGATCTCTTATATCTTGGTTGTATATCACAATCCTATTAAGTTAAAAATTTCAGTGTTGTTAACCTTATTTTAAAATTACTAAAAACAAAGAAAAATTTTTTCATGTTTAATGCACTGTCATGGTAAATCTGGATAAAAGTAATGGAAGATTTATCGAAATTATAGGATATCCAGTAGACCTGGGGGTTAATCATTACATTTTGTAATTAATTACACATTCATTTACACAATTACATGTAATTGTAATTGAAAAAAACTCAATTACAATTACAAATTATTTGTAATTGTAATTCAAAATTCGTAATTCAAAAAAACTCAATTACAATTACAAATTATTTGTAATTGTAATTCAAAAAAGAACAATTACAAGTAATTTGTAATTTGAAAAATGTCAATTACATTTTTTGGGAAAATAAATAATGACAAAAAGCACAAGTTAGGGGTAATGACGTATTCTTTTTATACGCATCCATGCCTATGCAACCTATCCCAGTCAGATTTTTATACAAAATTTTAACAAAAAACACTTTTTAATTCTAAATGTAATTGAAATCACTTTCAATTACAATTACTAGTAATTTGTAATTGAAAATTTTCAATTACAATTGCTTGTAATTTCAATTACAAGTAATTGTAATTGAAATCCCTCAGGTATGATCTCCAGATATTGTATATCTTTTTTTATTTCAAAATATAATTTTGTATATTGTTAGATATGGTCATATATATTATGGTAAAAATATAGGGTTAATATTTAGGTATAATTGTATCAAACTGTGTCCACTTTTATAACATTTTATATAATTTTATACAAAAAGATATAATTTTATGTAATTGGATGAGGACAAAATTCGGATACAATTGTATCATATTGTATCGAATTGTATCAAATTGTACCAAATTGTATACAATTGTATACAATTCGATACAATATGATACAATAAGACGTTCTCATTTTTCGGATATAATTATATCTAATTACATAGAAGATTATATATAATTAAATATAACTTTATATGGCTCCATATCATTTTTTTTTTACTTGGGATCACTGAAATTAAGCTCAATTATAACTCAAATTCTGTAAATATATTAAACAGTTTTATTTTTGCTGTTCCTATCTTATTTATATTTAGCAAAAATACTCTGCTAATCCAGCAGTTTTTCATTTTGAACTAATTTTTAGTAGCTTTAACTAAAATTTGTACACACTTTTTTCTATTAGTGTATTTGTTTATACATCATTAATTCTAAACTTGAAGTAAAATGTTTATGTCCATTAAAAATTTCATAATTTCTCAATTTCATTCAAATGTACAATTTCATCAGTAAGAATTATAATATTTACATTTAATTTGAATAAAAAAAGCAACATTTTTATTAAAAAAAAAAATTTATATGAACATTCATATATCTCCATATATGGCCATATACCCTCAAATTTCGGATCCGAACCCATATATGAACACATATATGTTGCCATATATGACCATATATGAACATTTTCACCTGGGATGTTTTAAGTTTTTTTATCATGGGGGTAATTACGTGAGCGGATTCAAAAAATATTGAAATACAATACATTTGATAATTTCCTAAATACAATTGGCAATTTCTAAAATACAGTTGCCAGTTTCAGAAATACAATTGATTATTTACAAAATACATTTGATAATTGCTGAAATGCAATTGCGAATTTCTGAAATACAATCAATAAATTTCTGAAATACAATTTTCAGTTTCTGAAATACAATTTATAATTTCTGAAATACAATTGGTAGTTTCTGATATACAATTGATAAATATGAAAATCAATTGATAATTTCTGAAAAGCAATTATAAAACTGGAAATAAATTGATTATTTCTGAAATACAATTGGTAAATCTGAAAAACAATTCATAACTTCTACAATACAATTGAGTAAACTGAAATTCAATTGATTATTTCTGAAATACATTTGATAAATCTGAAAAACAATTGATAACTTCAGAAATAAAATGATAAATTTTGAAATAGAATTGAAAATGTTGCAGTAGATAAAAACAGCAAAAATAAAACTGCTAAATTTAGAAAATCTGCAGAAAATTTTGCAAAATATTAGAAAACTAAAAATGACTAAAACAAACTGTTGTATCTAAAAAAAATTTTTGTTAAATTTTGTTCAATGCAAATAGCAGTTTATAAAATCAACAGAAATATTTGCTAAAAAAAATTAAACTGTTGATTTCAAAAGGCTAGATTTGTTTTTCCATTAAAAACAAAAAACGAAAATTTTAAATTTTATGTGATGTTTTTTGTCTACTACTACAATTTAATTTTATTTTCTAATCACTGAAATTAAGCTCAATTAAAGCTCAAATTTTGTAAATATATTAAACAGTTTTATTTTTGCTGTTCCTATCTTATTTATATTTAGCAAAAATAGTCTGCTAATTCAGCAGTTTTTCATTTTGAACTAATTTTTAGTAGCTTTAACTAAAATTTTTACACACTTTTTTCTATTAGTGTATAAACAATCATTAAATAATTGGAAGTATATGTGATTCCATATATGGAAAAAATTTCATATACAGACATATATGGAAGCATCTGTTATTTCATATATGGAAATGGAACTCATATATGGACAAGTATATGTTATTCAATTTATGCAAAAGGGACTTGTATATGAACATATTTCGAAGAACACATTTTTCCACATATGTAAAAGGAACTCATATTTGGATAAATATGGAATAATATTTAATGCCATGAATAAAAAAAGGAACATATGTACCCGGTGAAAAATGTCCATATATGAACATTTATGGTTCAACCATATATGTATGGATCCGAAAAATGAGGTAACACCTAAGTATATGTTCATATATGTCCATATATATGGACATATATATATACATATATGAACATATACATTTATTAAATATATGCGAATACATGCGAACGTTGCTGTCCTTTATTATAAGGTTGTACGATAGATATAAATTTATGTATGACATTCAAATTAGGCGCTACATATGTTCCTTTTTTTATTCATGGCATTAAATATAATTCCATATTTATCCAAATATGAGTTCCTTTTATATACAATGATGGAAAATTTAATAGGAACGATTCAAGTTTTTTCTAATTTTTTTTTTGTTGCCTTTATTTTTAAAAATCAAAATAGTGGCTAAATTCGCTCCCTGAGGCAAATATGTGGTTTAGAATATTATGCAGAATTTTAACATAATGTCTGTATTTTTAGTTTGTCACTTGTTTTAAGTGAGCGTGGCTTTCAATGAAAAATTAGCGATGTTATCAAATTACAGAGTAAAATTTAACGAGTACTGATGGGATCTATACAAACTGTATATTTTTTGAAATTCTATAAAATTTCCTTAAGTCTTGCATTATTTTTATCCAGAAATGGTCGCCAGACTTAAAATGACAATGTGTTAAACATGAAAAAAAATTTCTTTGTTTTTAGCATTTTTAAAATAAAGTTAACAACACTGAAATTTTAAAGCGAATAGTTTTATGCTATACTTGCTACGATATAATAAAAAAGTCAAGTTTTTTTCTATGTTAAGTATAAAGCATTTCCCATTAAAATTTCAGTGTGGTTAACTTTACTATAAAATCGTTAAAAACAAAGAAAATGTTTTATGTTTAAGGCACTGTCATTTCAAATCTGGCGACTATTTCTAGATAAAAATAATGCAGAAGTTAAGGAAATTTTGTAGGATTTCCAAAAATATACAGTTTGTATAGATCCGATCACTACTCGCTAAATTTTACTCTGTAATTTGATAACAGGTCGATATCGCTAATTTTTCATTGAAAGTCACACCCACTTAAAACAAGTGACAAAATAAAAAAAAAACAGACATTACGTTAAAATTCTGCACAATATTCTAAACCACATATTTGCCTCCCGGGGCGAATTTAGCCATTATTTTAATTTTAAAAAATAAAGCAACGAAAAAAAAATTAGAAAAAATTTGAGTCGTTCCTATTAAATTTGCCACCACTGTATATGGAAAAATTTATTCTTCGAAATATGTTCATATACAAGTCCCTTTTGCATAAATTGAATAACATATACTTTCATAATTGTCCATATATGAGTGCCATTTCCATATATGAAATAACAGATGCTTCCATATATGTCTGTATATGAAATTTTTTCCATATATGGAATCACATATACTTCCATATATGTTCATATAAAATCCATATATGTTCATAAAAAATCCATATTTGTTCATATGTGTCCATACATAAACCATATATGAACATGTTTGAGCGTATATGAACATTTTTCACCGGGTAGCGCCTAATTTGAATGTCATACATAAATTTATATCTATCGTACAACCTTATAATAAAGGACAGCAACGTTCGCATGTATTCGCATATATTTAATAAATGTATATGTTCATATATGTCCATATATGAACATATACTTAGGTGTTACCTCATTTTTCGGATCCATACATATATGGTTGAACCATAAATGTTCATATATGGACATTTTTCACCGGGATATCTTTATTAAAAAATTAAAAAATTTTTTATATGAACATTCATATATCTCCATATATGGCCATATACCCTCAAATTTCGGATCCGAACCCATATATGAACCCATATATTTTGCCATATATGACCATATATGAACATTTTCACCTGGGCCCGGTGAAAAATGTCCATATATGAACATTTATGGTCCAACCATATATGTATGGATCCGAAAAATGAGGTAACACCTAAGTATATGGACATATATGAACATATACATTTATTAAATATATGCGAATACATGCGAACGTTGCTGTCCTTTATTATAAGGTTGTACTATAGATATAAATTTATGTATGACATTCAAATTAGGCGCTACATATGTTCCTTTTTTATTCATGGCATTAAATATAATTTAAAATTTATCCAAATATGTTCATATACAAGTCACTTTTGCATAAATTGAATAACATATACTTCCATATTTGTCCATATATGTATGAATGCCTTTTCCATATATGAAATAGCAGATGCCTCCATATATGTCTGTGTATGAAATCTTTTTCCATATATGGAATCGCATATACTTCCATATATGTTCATATAAAATCCATATATGTTCATAAAAAATCCATATTTGTTCATATGTGTCCATACATAAACCATATATGAACATATTTGAGCGTATATGAGCATTTTTCACTGGGTATGTTTTATGTTTAAATTTTTATGACGAGTCCTAAAATTACACACTAGAGAAAACTTAAATTTTTCTGAATGTATTTCCTTAGGCTAATAGTATTTGCCTAACTCCCCGGTGAAAAATGTTCATATACACTCAAACATGTTCATATATGGTTTATGTATGGACACATATGAACAAATATGGATTTTTTATGAACATATATGGATTTTATATGAACATATATGGAAGTATATGTGATTCTATATATGGAAAAAATTTCATATACAGACATATATGGAAGCATCTGTTATTTCATATATGGAAATGGCACTCATATATGGACAAATATGAAAGTATATGTTATTCAATTTATGCAAAATGGACTTGTATATGAACATATTTCGAAGAATACATTTTTCCATATATGTAAAAGGAACTCATATTTGGATACATATGGAATTATATTTAATGCCATGAATAAAAAAAGGAACATATGTAGCGCCTAATTTGAATGTCATACATAAATTTATATCTATCGTACAACCTTATAATAAAGAACAGCAACGTTCGCATGTATTCGCATATATTTAATAAATGTACATGTTCATATATGTCCATATATGAACATATACTTAGGTGTTACCTCATTTTTCTGATCCATACATATATGGTTGAACCATAAATGTTCATATATGGACATATACTTAGGAGTTACCTCATTTTTTGAATTTCTTCATATATGTGCAAACCATATATGAACATATACGAAAATTTTTCACCGGGTCCTTATTTTTAAGAATCAAGTAAGCAATCGGATAACCACTTATAATTAAACTTTTTGTAAGCATGTGTGTACCACTTATTATTCAAAATCTCATAACTACTTATTTCTCATTTTTTCGTAAGCGAGCGGGTAAGCGTGACTACTTATAAAAACGACCACGCCAAACAAAAATAATGCGTTTAGTCGCCAAAAAATAAGTTGTGCGGAGCTATGAATTTCTATTATATAACCACTTATTTGGTAAAGAAAGATTTTGCTGCGTAATTTATCGTTTTTAACTTTTTATATACTACTTTGCATCAAATTAAAAAAATATTTAATGTTTAAAATTAAAATTTTGTCTGGCACTGGCTGGGCTTAATATTTTAGCGTTAGTCCATAAGATTTGATAAACTTATTGTTAGTGCACTGTTGTGAAGATTCAATAAATAAAATTATGTTAAAAAAAAAAAAAAAAACATTTACCATATACAATTGTATCAAAGTTTTAAACTGATATCAGGTCAAAATTGGGATATAACTATATAATTTTGTATACAAATATATCTATTTGGACCTAAACTTATAACATGCAATATAAACCAATAAAATTGTATCAGGTCAAAAATCAGATACAATTTCATCTGATTAACACATAATTTAATCAGGTCAGATCTAAACTGATACAATTAGATAAAAACTGATAAACAACTGATACAATTTTATCGGGCCATTTTTCGGATCAAATGGTACATGGATTACTCTAAGTTATATATTACTATATAAAGCTCCATATTATTTTTTTAATAGGGAACATATACCATATATGGTGCCATTTAAATAATATATTCTCATATATGGTGCCATTTAAACAATATATGGTAACTCATCAGCAACTACAATATTAACTGTATTTCAGAAGCTATTAACTGTATTTCAGAAATTTTAAATGTATTTCAGAAATTATCAAATGTATTACAGAAATTATTAATTGTATTTCAGAAATAATCAAATCTATTTCAGAACTTGTTGATTGTATTTCATAATTAATAGAGAAAAATTTCTGAAATACACTTCATAATTTCTGAAATACAATTGATAATTATTGAAATTTGATAATTGATAATTTCTGAAACACAGTTGTGAATTTCGGAAATACAATTAATAATTTCAGCCGCCGCCGCCGATTTTTTTCGGCTCATTTCGGCTGGAAGTATCAATTTTTAAATATAAAAAATTTTAAAATAAATATATTTTTTAAAAAGAATTTACTAATTCATTAAACTTGAACAACCAGAGCTAAAAACAATTTTTGATATGAAAAGAAAAAAGTTAAAATCTTCTAAATATTAAATTTTTATAAACCCGGTGAAAAATGTCCATATATGAATATTTATGGTTCAACCATATATGTATGGATCCGAAAAATGAGGTAACACCTAAGTATATCTTCATATATGGACATATATGAACATATACATTTATTAAATATATGCGAATACATGCGAACGTTGCTGTCCTTTATTATAAGGTTGTACGATAGATATAAATTGATGTATGACATTTAAATTAGGCGCTACATATGTTCCTTTTTTTATTCGTGGCATTAAATATAATACCATATTTACCAAATATGAGTTCCTTTTACACATATGGAAAAATGTATTCTTCCAAATATGTTCATATACAAGTCCCTTTTGCTTAAATGGAATAACATATACTTTCATATTTGTCCATATATGTGTGACATTTCCATATATGAAATAACAGATGCTTCCATATATGTCTGTATATGAAATTTTTTCCATATATGGAATCACATATACTTCCATATATGTTCATATAAAATCCATATATGTTCATAAAAAATCCATATTTGTTCATATGTGTCCATACATAAACCATATATGAACATGTTTGAGCGTATATGAACATTTTTCACCGGGGAATATAATTTTTTTAAGCTATAAAAGCTTATGCAAATTTATACTGTGAAAAAAATTTTTGAAAAAAAAGTTCTTAATGGGTTAATATAATACTTCAGAATGCAACTCTTTGCAGATGTGTAAAAAATCAATTAATAACATTGGCGGACTTAAGCCGGTCTGGGGTGGGCAAAGCCCACCCTAGACTAATTTTTGCCCACCCCAGAATTTACAAAAAAATCTACCCGGTGAAAAATGTCCATATATGAACATTTATGGTTCAACCATATATGAATGGATCCGAAAAATGAGGTAACACCTAAGTATATGTTCATATATGGACATATATGAACATATACATTTATTAAATATATGCGAATACATGCGAACGTTGCTGTCCTTTATTATAAGGTTGCACGATAGATATAAATTTATGTATGATATTCAAATTAGGCGCTACATATGTTCCTTTTTTTATTCATGGCATTAAATATAATTCCATATTTATCCAAATATGAGTTCCTTTTACATGTATGGAAAAATGTATTCTTCGAAATATGTTCATATACAAGTCCCTTTTGCATAAATTGAATAACATATACTTTCATATTTGTCCATATATGAGTGCCATTTCCATATATGAAATAACAGATGCTTCCATATATGTCTGTATATGAAATTTTTTACATATATGGAATCACATATACTTCCATATATGTTCATATAAAATCCATATATGTTCATAAAAAATCCATATTTGTTCATATGTGTCCATACATAAACCATATATGAACATGTTTGAGCGTATATGAACATTTTTCACCGGGTACCTATAATTCTTTTATCTATGATTTTGATGGCAAAAAGTATCACAATATTTTTTTTTTTAATAACATTTAGGTGCCTATTCCTACGAAAAGTCTGTGACTCTTAGTTATGACTGTATTCCCCATTTATTTGTTGTTGCAAAGTCTTAATAAATTATATTTATTAAAATTTTTGTTTGAAAACTTCAAAAAAATGAAGACCTGGTATCGATACATCATAAAATTGACAAATAAAATTTGAATTTTTTGAATTTTATTGTTGTTTTGTATGAAAAGTTATGACTCTCAGTCTTAAAAATAGGCTTAAGACGGTCATAATGACTCGTGTAAAAAAGTTTAGATCTGATCAGATCTTTTTGGATCTAAATAGATATGATTGAATCTAATTAGATCCTGTACCAGATCTCATCAAATATGATCAGATATGGCATATGTGATAATACTTTATGGCAAGATCTGATCAGATCTAGAGCCAAATCTGTTCAGATCTAAAGAGATCTGGACAAATGCGCCAGATATGCCTAGATCTGATCAGATCTAATTAGATCTCAAATTTGTCCCCAATGTTGAGATCTAATTAGATCTGGTAAGATCTACCAAGATCTGGCCAGATATGCCTAGATCTGATCAGATCTAATTAGAACTCAAATTTGTCCCCAATTTCGAGATCTAATTAGATCTGGTAAGATCTACTGAGATCTGGCCAGATCTGATCTTTTTTACACGGGGAGTCACAAGTAGGAATAGGCACCTTAATCTCATATTTTTGGTTGGGAAAATGTGTACTGGTTTCCTGGAAAAATATTTTGTTGGAATCTAAGGGTCAGTTTTAGACAGAAGTTAAATCTAGAAATTTTGTTGGAAAACTCTTACTTAAGAAATATTTAAGAAACAAATCGATCTAAGTTCTGATTGTAAAACTGGCCCTAAGAGTTTTTCTTTAAAAAAATTTATTAGAATCACAGAGTTATTCAATAAGCATCTGAAGGCATTTGATACGAAAATGGAAAGGAATTTTTAATAGAAAGATGTATCAGAATATTTTATGTTCAGATAAATATCTTAGAATTAATAGTTTTTGAAAGGAATAATAAGTTAATATCTCACAAGGAAGTTACTTCAAACTAAACACTACTATTTTGATGAAATTTCAATATGTTGTAGTAGCAAAAAATCTAAGATGATCATCTCAATGTTTTTGACCACGTCACATAGGCGTACCTAGACCATTTTTCTGGAGTGGGCAAGGGGCCCATTTACATTCGGCTGTTTATTTGCCCATTCTCAGACTCTTAGGTCGAGTTTTTGGGATGTCAGTTAAATTTGGTTTAGTAAAACCGTAAAGGAATTATGCAAGTCTTTTAAAAGTTTATTAATTTGACGGAACAACTTTTCTCGATTAGAATTTTGGTATTTATTGAAACAAAACCAAATAAACCGAACTTTAGTAAGGGTGTAACGAGGTTTTATTCATTGGCTGAGGTAGTTCAGTCGTGTCCAAGGTCAACTTGAGGACCTCTAACCTTAAGTATTAAAACACAGTTTATTTACTCTTTCGGGAGTTAGCAAATAAATATATTTTATTGTTGTAAACTAAACTCTTACAATTTCAATTTATATCACACGATGAGCATTCCCTCTTCTCGGGTTATGTACGTCGGATATGGTGTTGGCAACAGTATAACGATAGTTGATCGGATTTGTTCGGTTAAGTCGTCGGACACTAGTGCTTTCGGTAGGAGTCGTAGTAATCGGCAGGCAGGAACTCTCAGTACTAGTGGTGACAATCGGCTTATATATATAGGTAATCGGCTGGGATTCGTTGATCGGATTTGTTCGGTTTAAGTCGTCGGACACTAGTGCTTTCGGTAGGAGTCGTAGTAATCGGCAGGCAGGGACTCTCAGCACTAGTGGTGACAATCGGCTTATATATATAGGTATTCGGCTGGGATTCGTTGATCGGGTTTGTTCGGCTATGTTCTCGGTTACCAGCGCTCTCGGCAGGAGTCCTAATAATCGGCAGGTAGGAACTCTCGGCACTAGCGATGACAATCGGCAAACATATAGGTAATCGGCTGGGATCCGTTGATCGGGTTCGTTCGGCTATGTCGTCGGTAGTTGATGTTACGATCGGCAATCGGCGCTCGGTGGTTGACGTATGACAATCGGTAGTTGACCATCAAATCTTCGGGTGGTTGGCAGGCGGTGGTGCAATCGGCGGGTTCGGCAATCGGTGCTGGATATTTGACCTTCGGCGATATCAGCTAGGCTCGTTGGTTTGTTCAGAGTTGCATGAAAGAACAGTCAACCGAAGTTGCTGAAGAGCAGTCAACCGAAGTTGCTGAAGAGCAGTCAACTGAAGTTGCTGAAGAGCTGTCAACCGAAATTGCAGAAGAGCAGTCAACCGAAGTTGCTGAAGAGCAGACAACCGAAGTTGCTGAAGAGCGGTCAACCGAAGTTGCGGCTAAATTTATTAATAGTGGGCCGCCTACGTATATCGGGCAGCCCTCAAAATTATGGGTTAAAGATGATTTCCCAACGACAGGCAGAACTTCGACATCTTTGGCTTATTAAACTAAATCACTTATGTGATAAATAAAATAAACAATATGAGAATTGCCAGCATATAGTATTTACGTTGTGAAAAAATAATATAAATGATTATTCATAATGCTGTACCCGTGTATAGATAGATATACACACACAGCAACTTGTATTAAATGGATATACACTAGGGCGGGTCGATTTAATAATCGCCCATGGCTCAGTGAAAATCGTATTCTAGGGATCAAAATAAGAAACTTTGCCGAAGGAACCATACCCCCAACTGTTGACTTTTGTCCAGTAGGGTCAAGTTTTGAAAAATCCCACTTTGACCCATTTAGAGTGCCCCAATCGAGTCCAAATCTATGACCGACCCCCACTAACTTTGGAGGGCCGATCCACCCATGCCAGTGACACACCCCCTGGAACTCCCCTGGGGGGTTCCCCATACAAACATTTTAAAAAATCACCATTTTTGGCACTTTATTTTATTATTTTTTATTTATTTTATTTATTTTTATTATTTTATTTATTTTTTCTCTTTAGAAATTTATTTAGTCAGAACACATGTAAATGAAAAAATTAATTTAACTTAGTAATAGAAAAGAAAATAAAAAAAATTACTGTTTGAAGTCTTTTTTGCTTTCAAGTCTGGGCAATTTCGCACGGCTCTCTAATGTCGTCACCATAACAGCCTCTACATTTTCCGGTATAACTCGTTTGGAAACGCTAGCTAGCAATTGAACGTGTCGTTCTGTTGCAGGTCGTAAAATAGGTTGTGTGGGTTTTTTAAGCCACCACAAGACACAGCTGCATGTCGTAAACTTACTTAAGCTAAATCGGTTACAGGTAGAATTGAGCATAAAATTATCATAAAGGATTTTCCAGAAGTAATAAAAGGCGCACTTGCTTAACAGAATTTGTGGTCAGATTAACGTTTAATTTACATGTAAGTACTTTATGGGCAGTTTTGACAACAAAATCGGTTACAGGTAGAATTGAAATTACCATTTCATTCTTATTACCTCGTCTCCTAGACCATATATAACGCAACAGTTTTTGTGAATGCATTAAGTCGTTGTGAAGAACTCGAAGTGTGAAGTGCTAATTTGAGATAAAAAAATATTTAAAAAAAATCATTCCAAATCAAGAAGTTTACAATGAATCCACCATCCTCTACACCGCAAGATGAAGCAATAACAACATCAACAACTATCGAAAACCCAATGAGTCATATACCCAGGCATGATGTTACTGTTTTTGGTGTGTCTACTGATTTGACTGATCTTAATTTACCAACCCATCTGGATATCTTGAGATATTATTTTTACTTGAGCGAACAAAAAAAGTTGTCCTATAAAGCATTCACTATTCAAGTACAAGATAAGTTGATTGGAATTTGGGAAAAACTTGGTATGGAAATAATGCTGAAACAAAGTGTATGTAATAAATTGAATAGATTGCTTGACAAATATCAAGAGCAAATCAAGAGAAGAAACAAACCCCAACAATTTACAGAGTATGTAAAATCTCTGGAAACAATTTTTTTCATTGGAACATGTAAATGCGATTTGAAGGCAGCTCCATGTGCATGCGGTTTGGTTCCCGAACGCCTCAAAGAGTTTATGCACGATCAACATAATCAGAGAAGTCTAACAATGGATGGATTTGCGATGGAAATTGAAGAGCAAGGAGCAACGTCTATGTCATCAATGCCAACATACCAAGATCCCGATGATTCAACATACGCACCGCCACCGGTTCAAGAAGATTTGGATATAAGCACAAGTTCACAATACACACAGAGATACGATTGTTTTAACTTTGCCTTGGTATGTGACAGATTTGGCGTGCCTGATAGAGTAGCATCAGCAATGGGAACAGCTCTTTTCCAAGATTTTAAAATGAAAGATATCCATGGCAAACCTCTCATCATGGATAAATCGAAAGTTCGCCGAGAAAAAGAGAAATGCAGACAAGAAGTGCTTCGCAAACGGTTAGATGATACCAATTTGTTAGCATTTTCATTCGATGGCAGAAAAGATGATACTTTAACGAGAGATACAATTGATGAGAAGTATCATACTAGAATGGTAAAAGAACCTCATCTTGTTATTTTGAGAGAACCGAATTCTGAATTGATTGGTTACGTAAGACTGGAACATGAAACCGCTGAATACAAAACAACCAAATTAAATGATTTTTTCAACGATAAAAATATATCACTGGATGCATTAATTGGCATATGCACTGACGGTGAGCCAACAAACACTGGCCCAAACGGTGGAATTATACGACGATTCGAATTGCTGTTAAAAAGACCAATGCATTGGTTCGTTTACCTTCTACACTTCAACGAACTTCCGTTTCGGCATTTGTTTGAAGCTTTGGATAAATCAACCAGCACTGGACCAAGATCGGCAACCGGAAAATTGAGCCGTCAAATCGAAACTTGTGAAACTCTTCCGGTAAGTTATTGCTATCACTCATTTATTATAATTGTCAACCGTTTTTAATTGTTTTATTTTTATATATTTTCAGGTGGTGGACGGCTTTCAGAAAATTGAGTTGAAAAATATGCCCCCTGCTCCAGAAAAAATTGAATTTTCCACCGATTCCAAGTACTTATACCACATGGCCCATGCAATTTCTAGCGGCGTGGTTTCAGTGGATCTGGCAAACATCAAACCAGGGAAAATTGTACATTCTCGGTGGCTCACCAAGGCCGCTAGACTATTACGATTATATGTGACAACGGAAAATCCAGATGCAAATTTAAAAATACTGGTTGAATTTATAATTACATGTTATGTGCCAATGTACTTCAATATCAAGTATTACAGCTCTGTCGTGTACGGTAGTAGATTATTTTTCAAATTCATTAGTTGGTCAAGATTTCTAGAACCTCGTTTACGCAAAATTGTCAATAAAGTAATTACAGATAATTCATATTATGCGCATTCGGAAAATATCTTGTTATCAATGTTGTTTGATGATAGCAAAGAAAAGCGCGACTGTGCTATCAAGATAATTCTACGCTATCGAACCGATGTTGACGACCCAACGGGACTTAGAGCTTATAAAAAACCAGATATAAACTTTTATTGCACAAGTTACACGGAAATGATCAATATGAATGACATAAATGACGTATTTGAACCACCATTCACGCGAAGCATTCCATACGATACTTTGAAAGAATATTTAAATCAAGATGATCCACCGTTTAATGATCCAAAAATTCCATCACACATACAAGAAACAGAACGGCACGTTCAATTGCTAGCTAGCGTTTCCAAACGAGTTATACCGGAAAATGTAGAGGCTGTTATGGCGACGACATTAGAGAGCCGTGCGAAATTGCCCAGACTTGAAAGCAAAAAAGACTTCAAACAGTAATTTTTTATTTTTTCTTTTCTATTACTAAGTTAAATTAATTTTTTCATTTACATATGTTCTGACTAAATAAATTTCTAAGGAGAAAAAATAAATAAAATAATAAAAATAAATAAAATAAATAAAAAATAATAAAATAAAGTGCCAAAAATGGTGATTTTTTAAAATGTTTGTATGGGGAACCCCCCAGGGGAGTTCCAGGGGGTGTGCCACTGGCATGGGTGGATCGGCCCTCCAAAGTTAGTGGGGGTCGGTCATACATTTGGACTCGATTGGGGCACTCTAAATGGGTCAAAGTGTGATTTTTCAAAACTTGACCCTACGGGACAAAAGTCAACGATTTTCCCTGAGCCATGGGCGATTTTTTTGCCTCCCCACAAATCGACCCGGCCTAATATACACGTTATACAAACGTATCAACAACGTTAATACATACAGTAAACAACTTTTATTGGCTGGTTATACATAGTAGATGTACACCCGCACAAACCAATGTAATATTCAGAGTACTACGTTAACTGGTGCGTTTACACTATGCGAAAATACATAGTATTTACATCGGGATAAAATAAATTAATTAGAAATTAAATTAAAATATTAATTAGGTATAAATATGTAAGTAGCAACTTTTGCTACGTTACAAGGGTATTCTAGTTACCAACTGCGTTAAACTAAGTTTAAAGATAATCTAAATCCTAAAAACTGGGCCTTAATCTTAAAAAACACTTTCGACATTATACCTAAAATTGTTTCATAAAAAAAACTTTTAATAATGATAACAGTTTCATAATCACTTCCATTTTTTTATAGAAAACTTTAAAAAAAGCATCTATTTTTTAAGAAAACTTCTTACAAGGAATGTATTCCATGCTGTACTCTCAGATTAGTATGAAATTTAGATATTTGATAGAGAAAAGAAAATTTATATCAACATGTCTCATTTTTCGTACACCTCTGACGAACCCATTCCAACGCCATATTTTAAACACTAAAAAAACCAACGTGGCATTGGCGGACTTTGATTTTTGCCCACCCCAGAATTTTTAAAAAATCTACCTACAATTCTTTTATCTATGATTTTGATGGCGAAGAGTATCACAATATTACTTTTTTTTAATATCAATTAATCCTGTGTTTTTGGTTTGGGAAAATGTCTACTGGTTTCCTAGGCAGATAATTTGTTGAATCTGAGGGTCAGTTCTAAGATCGATCTAAGATCGATTTTTGTTTTAAATATTTCTTAAATAAGAAATGTTGTTTGAAAAATTCTTACCTAAGAAATATTTAAGAAACAAATCGATCTTAGTGCTGATTATAAAATTGACTATAAGAGTTTTTCTTTAAGAAAAATTGTTAGAACCGCAAAGTTGTTCAATAATAGAATAATAACGCAGAATCTTTTTTGTTGAGTTAAATATCTTAGATTTCATAGTTTTCTAAACGAATAATTAGTTTATATCTAACAAGAAAGTTACTTCAAACTAAACACTACTATGTTATTTTAATGAAATTTCAATTATTTGTAGAAACAAAAATTGTAAGATGAACATCTCACTATTTTTGTCCACCTCGGTAATTTAAGTGGTCAGAATATGGGGTTAGATAGGGTTCGTCCGAGGTGGACGAATTAGACAGGTTGATCTTGGATTTCTTTTCTCTATTAAATATCTAAATTTCATAATAATCTAACCCCTAAATTCATAAACGCTTTGTAAAATTATGGGAGGTTTATTCAACAAATTTTGTATGAAAATGACGTTTTGTAAACCTGCTATAACTTTACAAAGCATTTATGAATTGAGGGGTAAGAATATAGCTTGGAATACATTCCTTGTACGAGGTTTTTTTCAGAAAAATAAATGCACTATTCAGAGTTTTGAATGGGCAAATAAACAGCAGAAAATTAATGGGTCGCTTGCCCACCCCAGAAAAATGGTCTGGGTACGCCTATGTATCTTTTTGAAATTATTCAATTTGCATTATCCCCAAGGGGTAGAAAGACTATTATACCTGAACATAGTTATCATGTGTCTGAATGGCACTTCTTCATAAATGCCGCACGTCCTTGGAGAGATCTTCCATCCAATCAACAACTCAACAGCAACGCAAGCAACTTCAAACAATTTCTATTTGAATTTTTTAAACAGAATTAATTTTGTTTTCTACAATATTGACAATTTGTTTGTCTAATTAATATATTTATTTTTGCAACAATTTGTGATTTTTAGATAGTTTACGTTTCTAAAGCATATTTAATGTAATTTTTAGTTTTTCTTTAAATATTTTGCAATATCTGTTTTTCACAAACTGCTTTCCTGTACTTTAATTATAAGATTTAATCTTGTTGTACAGGATATGAGAACACAACTAAATAAATAAATAAAGATAGATTCGTGTTTCGAACTATCCCCTGATCACTCGCCCATAGTACTTAAATTTAAAAGTAATGTTCTTCTTGCGATTCAAAATAAATTTTCTTACAACAAGAAAAAAGACTGGGAATGCTTTAGAGAAATTGTTGAAAATCAACTTGATATAAAGATACCACTTAAAACCAAAGATGAAGTGGATAGCTCAATAGCATATTTTAATGACATCCTTTTGTATGCCGCAACTGATTCCACACCCATAATAACTCAAAAATCGAACAATTATAGTATCTCAGCATTCATCGAAGACAAGATTAAGGCAAAGCGAAAGCAAAGAAAAAATGGCAATCAACTAGATCACCCTTGGATAAAACTATCCTTAACAAATTAACCAAAGAATTAAAGGACCTGTTGAAAAACGACAAACAAAACAAACTGAAAAGTTATCTCGAAAACTTTGATGCAAGTAGGACAACAAACTATTCATTATGGAGGGCCACAAGAAAGATTAACAATGCCATCATCCACCAATCACCAATCCAAAAATCTGACTTATCGTGGGCCAGAACTCATAGTGAAAAGGCTAACGTATTAGCTGATCATTTTTATAAAACTTTTTCCAATCCGAAGGACAAACAAGATTTTGTTCTGCCAAGTATTATTCAAACCACCTGTCACATCAAAAATATTTCTTTAAATGAAATTAATAATACTATAAAAACAAGAATTGATGCAAACAAATCTCCTGGTTATGACAGAGTAACAGAGAAACTATTAAAAGAACTACCAACAAAAGGTCTTATCTACATTAGAAATATATTTAACGTTATAATAGCAATGAAATATTTTCCTAAAGTATGGAAAGTTGCTGAAATAATCGCTATTGCTAAACCAAACAAAGACGCCACAAAGGCTAATTCATACAGACCAATTAGTCTACTACCAATTTTATCGAAATTATTCGAAAAACTTATTTTTGATCGATTAGAACCGATACTCAAAGATAGAAACCTTATACCAGCGCATCAGTTTGGCTTTAGACCCATGAACTCTACGATCCAACAAATACATAGAGTGACAAACAGAGGCTCGTATGAATAAAAAATAGATATTACTAATAGGGGGAAATACAGGGTTTTTTAAGCAATTACTTCACAAATCTAGTCTGCTTGGGAGTAGACTAGAAATTTAACTTTTTAATTTTCGTTTACATTTCATGCTATTCTACCAGCCAATTGGTAAATTTGGAGTTAAAAGCCATTCCTAAGCCCAAAGTAATTACTTCGAAGTAATTGCTAAGTTTTATTCATATGACCCAAAATCTCATCAGAAATTGATAAGAAAAATGTTTGTGTGGCTACATACCTTGACGTGGCGAAAGCATTTGACAGTTTATGGCATGCTGGCCTGCTTCATAAATTATAAAAAACTCTACCAACGGATTTCTTTCTCATACTAAAAAGTTATTTAACTGATAAGACACTTTTATGTAAAATATAAAGATGAATGCTCAAGAATAAGTAAAATGGAAGCTGGAGTTCCGCAAGGCAGTGTTCTTGGGCCTACTCTTTATCTTCTGTACACAGCAGATATTCCTATCCCAACAAGAAATTCAGATATGATTGCAACATTTGCAGACGACTCTATCCTACTGTCATCAAATAAAAATATGACTATGGCCATATCAAACCTCCAACAGTTGCTCAACAATACATTAAACTGGTTTGAAACCTGGAGCATACTAGTAAATGGTGAAAAAACAGTACAAGTAACTTACACTAATAGACAGATCAGTAACCATCAACCAATCACAATCAACAACACTCCAATTCTTAATGATAATAAAGCTAAATATATTGGCATGATAATAGACTCCAAACTAATCTGGAAAGACCACATCATCCACAAAAAAAACGAAGTAAAGTACAAATTTGGGCAACTATACTGGCTCCTAGGAAAGGATTCGACTTTATCTATTCAAAACAAACTGCTAATTTACAAAACAATAATAGCTCCTATTTGGAAATATGGTGCAGAACTTTGGGGAACTGCAAGAAATTCAAATATAAACATCATCCAGCGAGCGCAATCAAAAATACTAGGAACTATCACAAACGCTGAATGGTACGTATCCAATGAAAATATACATCGTGATCTAAACGTCATCACAGTCCAAGAGGAAATAAGAAAGTCCAGCTTAAAACATACAACCCAACTTATATCTCATTCAAACAATGAAATAAGACAACTGCCCAATAACGAGCTTTCAGGTTCAAGAAGACTAAAGCGATGCACCCCATTAGAGTTATTCACCCGATTTTTGTAATCTGGCGAAATTTATATTAAAGAATTTATTAAATTTTGTCTTTCTTTTACTAACATTAAATATAAGTTATCTTAAGTACTGATTTAAGTTAATTAACACCCAAACCTTAAAACTAGTTACTTATTGTCATATAAAGACAGATGTAAATAAAATGGGATGAAAAAAAAAGAAAGCTAGCAATTCAAATTAGTTTGCACCTCTGCAAACTATCGATGATGACGATAATGATGAAACAATTATCGAACCAGCTGTTAAAGTTAACATACCACCAATAACAATCTTAAAATGTAAAATTGAACAAGTTCATGAAATGTGTAGAATATTAAAAATCAAAGATTACTCTATAATATAAATTATGAAATGGAAGAAAATTTATGCTACGCTTTCAGCAAGGCAAACTGGCCGCATTTTATGAAATTCATAAACAGGAATCTACCTGTGGCGGATAGCTTCAATGAAATAAACAACAGCACTCAAATTGACAATATGATAAATGTTTTCAATAATGTAGTAAAAATGGGAATAGATGAAAGTGTGCCCAAACGTAGAATTGCACCAACCTCTAAACCCTTACCAAACAACATAAAAATTATGATACAATTAAGGAAAGTATTTAAAAGGAACAGGAAGCGTTATAGAGATGTTAATGATCGTCGAGCTATGACACGTTTAAATAAAAATATTACGAATGAAATAAACCACTTCAGAAACCAAACTTGGAATAACATGTTGTCCAATTTGGACAAAGCATCTTCCCCTTTTTGGAAAGTTTCAAAAATGTTAAAGAAGAAATCTAGCAATATTCCAATTTTAAAACACAACAATGTAGTATGTTTCACCCAGCAAGAAAAGGCTGAAATTTTGGCTCACAACTTTAATTTGAACCACTGTATTTCATCAAATTTAAGTGATACTACTACGATTACTGAGGTTAATGGTGTTGCAAACCTTATTCGTAATATTAACTCAATCCCACAAAACTGTTACTTCACTACTACTGAAAAAGTTGGTTTAATTATAAAAAAATTGAAAAACAAAAAAACTCCAGGTTTAGACGGTATTAATAATAAATGTCTAAAAAATTTACCTAATAGAGGCATCAACTATCTAACGAACATTTTCAATGGTTGCCTTAAATTATGCTACTTCCCCAGTGATTGGAAAATCTCAAAAACCATTCCAATACTCAAGCCAAATAAACCTCCTGATTCTCCACTTTCTTATAGACCAATAAGTTTGCTCTCTTCTATAAGTAAAATCTTGTAAAAAATTATTAAGGAAAAACTTATTAATTTTATCGATGCAAACAATATACTTCCATCGCAACAATTCTGGTTCAGAAGTGAACATAATAGGTCTCAACCCCTACTAAAAATCAGAAAATTAGTTAAAAATAATTTTCAAAACGGAAAATCAACTGGAATGATTTTGTTAGACATAAAAGCTGCGTTTGACTCCGTTTGGCATAATGGACTTATTTTTAAATTGAAAAAATTAAACTTTCCAATTGAACTCACAAAAATTATTCAAAACTTTCTTCAAAATAAATCGTTCAGCGTTTACTTGGGTAAAACCTGTTCACAACAAGTTAATATCATTGCGGATATTATTACAAACTTGCAGTCTGCTCTTACTGGGTTGAGTAATTATTTTAATAAATGGATGATTTTGGTTAACCCTGAAAAAACGCAGGCTATTTATTTTACAAGAAAATGTAAGTCTTGTTTTATACCCCAGAGTTTACCTCGTTTCATGAACCATGATATTCCATGGGAAAACAACGTTAAATACTTGGGCGTTATGCTTGATACAAAGCTTAATTTTAATAATCATATTCCCTATGTAGTGGACAAAATTAACAAAATTATTAGAATCATGTACCCAATTATAAACAGAAAGTCGGAAATGAACATAGACAATAAAAAACTCATCATCAAATCTATATTCCACCCCATAATGTTTTACTGTGCACGTCTGTTTGGTACACGTCTGCAAAATGTCATATAAAAAAACTCCAAGTAGCACAAAATAAGCTACTTAAAATGATATTTAAACTACCATGGCACTATTCCACCCGACGCCTACATAGTCGCGCTGGCTTCGAACTCGTTCTGGATAAAATCGAAAGATTGACTCTAAATTTTAATGGAAGATGCCAACTCTCACAACATGTACATATCAATGAACTGATCTCATCATAATTTTATGTACTTTATTTTTTTTCTCATTTTTATCTTATACCTCTGCTTCATAAAGGTTTTTGTAAATTTTTTTCCTTCCGTTTAATAATAATGTACATAAATTTCATAAATTAAAAAAATATATTTATATATCTAAGTAGAAAAGGAACGAAGTTCCTAAACTCTTTGCTTCTAAGTCAAATGTAAATAATATAAATATTATAAGAAATAAATTGAATTGAATTGAAAATATATGCAATGAAATGGTTAATCGTTATGTTTTTTGTTTGTTTATTTATGTACCACTAATTTAAAGTTCAGAATGATTATTTTGTTTTTTGTGAATTTTTTTTAGTGGGAATAAAAATTGTTTTATTATAAAACAAATTTTTATTTGTATATTTTATCGGGTTGTTGATTTTTGTAAAATTAATTTATTTAAAATAAATTCTCCTCTTTTTTAAGAAAAATGTCCTCTTTTTTTAAGGTTGACGTCCTCTTTTTCTCAAAATGCACAACCGACCATTGCCATTGCAATAGAAGCGTGCACGATATCTCCAAGGGAATTCGCCCGGTTTGCATGTGGTCAGACTACACAGTCTAACGGCATGCTGAGACACGCTTTAGAGTATCGCAAAACAAAAACGATTAACCGTTATTCCTTATTAAATAATATAATACAGGTCTCGAGATAACTTTCTTCTTCGGCGACTCACGGCGAACTGAATTACCATATATAATTGTTTATTTCAATATCGCTAATGATATCATATTTTCATGGAATAGTGACAAAATAACGACAAAAATTTTGGAATATGACGAAAATATAATCGCGTTGCTTGATATTTTCGATATCATAAGGATATCGTTATTTTATGAAAAAACGATGTCATTAACGAAGGTGTATTTTCTTCACAGTACCTATTACTTATGAATCGCTAATGATATCATTCTCGGACAAACTTATCATCGAAATGATATAGCTACGAATTCGAAACGATATCGTTTGGTTTGTTGGGTAATTTGTAGTTGTTTTTATATGTTTTTAACGTAATTTATTATACCCTTTACTGTTACCGTTACCCTTACTGTTATTGGTTTGGTAACCAACCTTGACAAAAACGCAGCTATTTTAATTTTTTATTTGTCACGTAGATTCTCGATTTTTAAAAAAGAAATTTATTTTTATGAAATAAACATTAAAAAAAATCCCCAAAAAACAAATCTAAAATTTCTTTGACGAGTCGTAATGAGATCAAAAAAAAAAATTCCAACCAAAAGATACTTTTATTACCTCTCCAATGGTGCACATGTTGTTACAATCCGACCATAAATGAAGATCCAGCTAAGACTATATTTGAACTTTAAACCGACTTAGACTTTTCGGCGAAAGAAAAATTTAATACCAGAATCCCAAAAAAAATGTTTAACAGTGGTAAAAATTTTTAATCAATTGGTGAGGTGCCCCATAAACTAAACTTAAGCCCAAGCCTAATGTAAATCATTGCAAATTCAAGTGTAAGACTTACCTCTAGAGAGAGGCAACTGAGTATTTGTATAACTATATGAGGTGCTGAATCATCTAAACAATTTTGATTAGAAATCTCGTCCCCACATCTTGTAATGTTACAAGAATCTTTTTGTGTTGATTGTCCGTTGTCCTCAATAACAGAATGTGTATTTAATTCTGGCCATTTTGCTTTCGAAGTAATATGTTCATTGCAAATATTTGTATTTGGTTCTTCAGCATATTGTTTATTACTTGCAAAAGCCTGAGAGGAGGAGGCATGCGATAAAGGCACTCGCGGGACAGTCGTTGGAATCCATTCTTGCTCTTGTTTTATATTTTTATTTTTTCGGTAATTATCACAACTTTTACATTTAATATCTTTGCTGAAGCACTTTATACTTTTATCATTATGAAAACTGCATTTACATTCTTTACAAAAATCATTTGGTTCACTGGTTGTACTATAAATTTGATGTGCCGAAATATCATTTTCTTCGATTAACATTAGGCACAGACGACAAACTTGAAAAAACTTTGGTGGAACACTACACATAATTAAATATATAATATAAAAAAACCTTTTCCATCCACAATTTTAATGCACACTTATTTAAAAACAAAAGACGGAATTTAAAATACTAATAATAAATAAACGAAACACTAAAACGTCGGTAGAACCCAGCCATACTAAAATGTCATAATATTATATAGTGTTGCCAGAAAATTATTAAATAATGACCAAATGTCACTTTAAAGAAACATGAAAAGATAGCAAAAACACTCACCACAAAACCACTACACGCAAAAAATAAAAAGGGTGAAATCACATAAAATAAGGGTATGAAAATGTCATATGGAATTGTCGGTGGGTAAGACTAATGGACAATCTCAAACGGATATGGCTTTATATTCACATAAGACACAACTATCGGTGCGTTTCAAATTTATCGTCCACATTTTCATCAATGGGTTGCAAAAATATAATTTAAATAAGGTTGCGTTTACATTTGCATCGAAATCCCGAGATTTCGCTATTCACCCCTCTGAAAAAACAATGAAGAAAAGCATATATATGTGCAATTTTTAATAAAGCACACATAGTTGGGTCTAATAAATTCATTTTCTAAAAATTTAACGTTTATATGATTTTGTTCATTGTTTTTTGAGAGTGGTGAATAGCGAAATCTCGGGATTTCGATACAATGTAAACGCAACCTAACATACATTTAAATTTAACCCTCTAACCGGCCTAAGCTTTTTTGCAATGAAATTTATACCATGTGTTCCTCACGAAAAATAAACAATAAGTTCTTCTTCAAATTTTTTTTTTTCGTTGCCTACTTTAATATAGGGGTTACACGATCAATTTTTGCCTTTCAAGTTTCAATACACTCACATTTTTTTACTAACACACTCACATTTTAAAAATTGAACAGCAACTTGATATCAATTTTTGCTTTCAAGTTTTGAGAAAACTTGACGGTCAAGTTTTAAACAGCTGATCAATTTCTTGTAAATTTATTTTTCTTTTTACAAATATTGTGCCGCAATAAAACACGATTGATAAAATACGGAACGTGAATATTTCGGTAAATCGACGAAATGATTTAAAAATCAAAATAAATAATAAATCAATTTCTGCTGACATGAAAATGTCTGTGGAATATGTGAAGAAAAAAATAGGCTTTTCGAACAGCCTACAGTGCGGAAACAGCCCACAGAGGCGAGCATTTTTAGTTCTTTCCTTGACGACGGCATCTTGAAAGCAAAATTGACTATCAAGTTGCATGCAGCCTACGTCACAGCTTCAAGTTCAACTGAATTTGACAATCAACTTGAAAGCAAAATCTTGATCGTGTAACCTCACTGTAAGCGATATGGGCAAAATAGTTTAAGGGTGAATCTCGAAAACTACCGCATAAAAATTTCTAGGTTTAAGCACAAATTTTTTCTCTTACCAAGATGTAATTGCAATAAAAAAATTAAATTTTTTGTGCTGTTACTTAAGAGGATGTAGAGATTTTCGTTTTTCGACAAATGCGAAATTGAGCGAAAACGCACCAAAACTTCAATATATATTATTTAAACTTATAAGCTTTGCTATGTATACCAAATATATTCTTTTTACCAAATTTCAGAAAAATCCGTCCATTCGTTTTCAAGTTAAGGCGATGTCCTTTAAAGGTATCCTTATGGAATCCTGTGTGTCCTTGGACCAAAGTTTCAATCTTACTTTGTGGTCATTATCAATTGTTTTAGTCGCTTTAAATATATTTTTAGGATTTTTGAAAATTTTGGTTGTTTTAAAATATTTAATTTCTGAAATTTTACGAAATTTTATCTTTGACACTACCTCGCTTCCAAGCCGTGCATTGTATACAAAAAAATTCTTCACAAAAAATTTAATAAATTTTGTTTTCTGTTGAAAAAGCATAATTTCTTATTATAAAATACTCTTTTGGCAAATTTCTGGTCAATTTAATATACCCCGCCTGGAGGCGGGCTTGCCGGTTAGAGGGTTAACGGTTCGTTGTAATTCAAAAATCTGTGGTTATCATACACAGAGTTGAATAGAATCAGCTGAGATATCTTAAGAATGAAGGTTCAAAGCAAAAAAGAGTAATAATAACAAAGGATAAAAATAGCATTGTTAAAATTTCGTTGATGTTAGTCTAAGTTGAGTTGTTGATAACAAATTCGATTTGCTTGCAACGGTCACATAAGTAGACAATTATCAAATATTAACACACTCAAGGCGAAAGACACTGATAAAGGCTTTGTAGCGAAAGCCGAAAATTATTTTTTGTAATTTAATTGTAAAAATTGTATCATCTTTCTTTGATTTGAAAATAATTTAAACAGAAAGTGATATTAATTTATGATCTAGTGTCAAACTAAAGAGCATTCATTTACTTAAATAAGAGATCAACTAAAACATTAACCCATTAATCTCAAACACATTGACAAGGTGCAAAAATATAATTTAAATAACATACATTTAAATTTAAATTTAGCGGTTCGTCGTAATACAAAAATCTGTGGTTATGATAGACAGAGTTGAATAGAATCAGCTGCGATATCTTAAGAATTAAGGTTCAAAGTAAAAAATAGTAATAATAACAAAGGATAAAAATAGCATTGTTAAAATTTCGTTGATGTTAGTCTAAGTTGAGTTGTTGATAACAAATTCGATTTGCTTTCAACGGTCACATACACGCAAAGAAAAACTATAGTATTTTCATCTTAAATAAGCGTACAAGTTGCCTTAGTTGATTGTGTACTATACAACTACAAAAGTTAATAATACAATTTATAAAATCACTTAGGCAAATATTCAAAAACAAATATTCGTTGAAATGTCTTCGTTCGTTGTAAAAAATTACATATTTTTTCCAGGTTTTTTTTAATTACTCTGTTTTATTGGAAATTATATTTTTATTAATATTTTAATATCTATTTTATTTCAATATTACATTTTTTTGAAAACACTTATAAAACACAATTAAATACGTAAGCAATGATATTTATTATTCCTCTTGCTTATCCTGTTGTTTGAAAAAAGGGACAAGGAATACACATTTAATAACAGCTTGTCTGAAAAAAACAACAAATTTACAATTAGGGCTTCGAATATTTTTTATATTTAGTTTTCCATTTTATTCCATATTCTATTCCATATTTTATAAAAAAAAACCTTAAAATCACTTGCTTTATCTTTTTCTATAAAAAAATGCTTCTGCCATCTTTATTTTTGTATATCAAAGAATAATCTTAGTTGCTACTGTCAGTTATCTTGTTTTTCTGTAAGAACATACATATAGCCTGTTGTTTGGTCAAAATTCAACAACGGTACTTTTCCTAAGTATTACTTCAATAAATTTACCCTGTATTAATAAACCTGTATTAAAAAAAAGATTTTGTGGAAAAAAAAATTTACAACGTATCAAAGGAAAATGTTCTCAGAATAAAGTAGTATATCAAATTAAAACAATTTATCGCAAAAACTGCATTATTAACTTATTGTTGCGTAAGAAAAAATTAAACGTAATTTGACTGAAAATTAAGAAAAAAAGTAAAGATAATTCAAAGCAAACGAAAAATTTATTAATATTACACAAAAATCTAAACTAAAATAATATGCTGTGTTTGATTGAAATGTTGAAGGTTAAAAAAAAAGGTTAAATTAAAGAAAGAATTAAAGTGCCGTTTTTATTAAAGCCAAAACTGTACAAAAGAAAGAACCGAAATTAAAGTACTGTTTTTACTAAAAACTAATTAAAACAGTTACTTCCTTGAAGAAGGAAAAAACAATTATTAGCTTGACATTGTCTTCTCCTTGAAGAACCGTACAACGAAAAATAGAAAAAGATAGATCAAAAGAAAATACAAAGAAATTGAACAATTATCAAAAAAAAGAAAAAACCTAAACTACATACGTTAACAACAACAGCATCTATAAAACGAGTAAAAAGGTTAAAGTCGGGCATTGCCGACTATACAATACCCTACACCAATCTGGTGTATTGTTTGGATCCAAAATTCGAATGGGTTAAAATGGGGCTTGTGTCAAAATTTTCTATAATGTGAGTCAGCGCACCAAATTTCATTAAAATATCTTAATATTTACGACCTGCAGTTTGTAACCAAGCCAATTTTGGGGGGACCCTTATATGGGCACTAGTTCTAAACATGGACCGATGTTCACCAAAATCAATAGGCCTCGTCCTTGGGCCAACATAGGTCTATGTACCAAATTTCATCAAAATATCTTAATATTTGCGACCTGCAGCATATAAACAATATAATTTTGGTGGGACCCTTATATGGGCACTAGGTCTAAACATGGACCGATGTTCACCAAAATCAATAGGCTGCGTTATTGGGCCAACATAGGTCTGTGTACCAAATTTCATCAAAATATCTTAATATTTGCGACCTGCAGCGTATAAACAGTATAATTTTGGTATATGGGCACTAGGTCTAAACATGGACCGATGTTCACCAAAATTAATAGGCTGCGTTATTGAGCCAATATAGGTCTGTGTACCAAATTTCATCAAAATATCTTAATATTTACGACCTGCAGCGTATAAACAGTATAATTTTGGTAGGACCCTTATATGGGCACTAGGTCTAAACATGGACCGATGTTCAACAAAATCAATAGGCTGCGTTATTGGGCCAGCATAGGTCTGTGTACCAAATTTCGTCAAAATATCTTAATATTTACGACCTGCAGCGTATAAACAATATAATTTTGGTAGGACCCTTATATGGGCACTAGGTCTAAACATGGACCGATGTTCACCAAAATCAAACTCGTTCGTCCTTGGGCCAACATAGGTCTGCGTACCAAATTTCATCAAAATATCTTAATATCTTTGGTGTTTCCATAGTACTTAACCCCACCGAAGTAAAATAATATAACAGGGCTATGAACTAAAAAGCTTCAACAAAGTTCGCCAACTTACCATCAGATAGCGCGCAACAACTGTTCTAAAATTCAACATCTCGCGCAATTACAGTGTTGCCATATTTTAAGCCCTTCATCTTTCACCACCTTTCACTTCTTCTCTATCCCATTTCCAAAGGAAGCAACACGTTAATTAGTAGGAAGAATTTCCTGAGTGTTGCTTCTCTTTAAAAAAAAAAAAAAAAAAAAAATTGTTGCGACCTGTAGAGTGCGCACAAGATTGCATGGACAGACGGACGGACAGACGGACATCGTTAAATCGAAATAAAAAAAAATTCTGAACCGATCGGTATACTATAAGGTGGGTCTACGACCAATATTTTTTGGTGTTACAAACATCAGCACAAACTTATAATACCCTGACCACATAGTGGTGTAGGGTATAATTAACAACAGCAGAAGGAACCACGAAAACACAACGGTAGCGGCATAGCAACAAAACGTCGTCACCAAAACAGATAAGAAAATAAAATTTTATTAGTGTTGTTGTTATCAAACCTATCATTATAATTATTATTATAATTATTAATATAATTATTATTATAATTATTATTGGAATTATTATTATAATTAGTATTATTATTATTAATATTATAATTATTATTAAATATGCTTACTTATACTTACCATTTATATTATAACTTAATTTTTTTTATACTTACCTTAAATTAACCTTAATACTTACCTATATACTTACCCAAGAAACATTTTTACGGACTCTCCGGCACGTACGGATTCATGAATCCGGCTTTTACGGCACGTTAACTGTCCGTAATGTACGTATCCGCCAATGATTGTACGTATACGGAACATTAACGGACCTTATTAATGGATTTTCGAACACAATACGCTTTAACTCCGTTTTGGTGTATTCGTTTCCGTACCTTTAAATACGGATTTCATCGGTTGCAGTTTGTTTACAAAATAAAAAATTATATTTTTAAAAAGTCGGTGAAAATATTATTATAACGGGAATATATAGAGAATATGCAATAGAGGGAATTCTTTCTATCACACCATTAATCGAACAACATCAAGTAACAAGGTAAGATTTATGAAACTTATTGTTTTTTGTATAACATGTGAGAATTTGCATCGTGTACGCAGTCAATTAAACCATAACTAATTTATTGTCTCTTTTTCATATAGATGGTGGATTTTACTCTGGGTCCCTAATCGCTGGATAGATAGGTCAACCGAGCCGGATGTGCTAAATATTGTAATTGTATTAATTAGAAATTTATTAATAGTAATTGTAAATAATAATTATTAATGATTTTATAAAAAAGGAAACAAAGTATTGTGTATTGAAAATAAACACATGATCTATTTTTGTGGAGAAAATCGGTAGGATACGGACAAGAAAATACTCAGTTTTTAACACGACATAACGGTCCGAAAACTGTCCGTCATTGACGGACTTTCAGCGGACTAGTCCATTTTTTACATGACATAACGGTCCGTAAACGGTCCGTCATTGACGGACTTTAAACGGAATAAACTTAACGAATTGTTTGTTGGGTACCCATTATAATTACCCTACGGGAAATTTTAACAAACTGTCACCGAAATGGCCCCTTTATATGAAATAGACTGGTCACTTTTACATGGCGTTCTCATAGGAGGGGGAAATTGACCCCTTGTGACATGTCACAAGACAAATCCCAGGACAGGTCCCTGAAATTTGTTTTTTATGAGAGTTCAGTAAACACAGTTATTATTCAGATGGATACCACGTATAAAAAGGAAAATATATATATAACTCTAGTTTTCAGTACTTCAAAAGAGTGAAATCTCTTAGTAAATTAGGATTTGTCCGTGCGTTAGTTTAAGCGGTAATGCTACTGGTACTTTAATGGTGCTGACACCAAAATATTTAAATTGTGGTGAAAATGTCATCGAAAGAGCAATATTTTGTAGTTAAGTTGTAGTATAAATGGGGTAAGAAACGCTAATATTTTTCACTTATTTTAAATCTTCTGAATTGGAAAATACTTGTTGTAACCAATGACAATTTTATTTATTTAATATCGTATTATTACGATCGGCCTTTGTTGGGGAAAATTTACCGTGACGTTTGTAAATTTAAGGAAACAAACTTAGCTTTAGTTATTGTTAAATTATTCCATGTAAAGTTATCAAACTAGTTACTGCTGCCTCGGTAATCATTTCTATCAATATAAGTTTAGTTTTGAATAATAATTATGGTCTAACATATTAACTAGCCTGTTAGAGAGTAACATAATAATATGCCACGATAAACGGGTAACATCCAAATACGTAATATGAAACACAAAGTTAAAAAAAAACAAATTTTAAGAGTATTTGCTTATGGATTTCAGATCTTTTACACTCAGAAAAGTTCTGCAGTTACTACTTGACAGTTATTTGTGTAGTAATGCGGTTGTAGTTATTTTAACTACAATTGTAGTTAATTTACTTAGAGCAAAATATTTCAATGTTTTTGACAGTTATTTTTTCAAACTAACGACAAAAACTACCACATTTAGTAACATTTATTTTATGCAGTTATTTTGAATTTTTTTTACAAATACTTATATTTTCAAGTGTGTGTGCACACACACGAAGCAATCAGGAGCATGTGTATGACGCGCTTGTTTAGAAATTTCTAGTGAAAGAATATGAGTAGAACATATTTCTTCTTGTCTTAGTCATAAAACAACGCCAAAGAGTGAGGACGCGTAATACGGAAAAGTTTATATATTTTTTATTAAGTTATTAAAATAATAAGGTAAGTTTATAATATAAATTTATATACGGGATTATTAAAAATTATTGTATTTATTTGCTTTCAGTTCTTTTATATTCTCATCTCTTTCTACCTGGAGAAAAAAGGAAGCCAAACAACGCCATATTTCATCCCTCACAGACGGACATCTACAACAATATCTTACTAGTGAAAAATAAAAGTGACATTAGTGTAAATTTTGATTTCTCAATTTTAAATAGAATAAAATTAAGTTAGGGGTGTTTACATAAATTTGTTTTTTATTAAATTAATAATTTTTAAAATAATTTTTATTTATGTTTTTTAACTACATTTGTAGTTGTTTGTACAGTTTTACAATAATTTGCATGTATGTTGTTTCAATTGCATTTGTAGTTGTTTTTACTACATTTGTCAGTTGATTTTTAACAGTTAAAAATAACTTCATATTGCAGTTAATTTAACTGCAAATGTAGTCTACACCTTTATAAGTGCAAATGCAGTTATTTTAACTGTCATTTGCAGTTGATTTTACCTACATAATTCCCTGAGTGTAGACAAGTCGTAAACGTGCAAACTGAAATATTATTTTACATATAACAAAAAAAAAAAAGATAAACCTTTTTATATCTTTTTGTATTCTTAATGAAATTTAAATATTAAAATTTTCGGCCTTAATTTATATGATACCTTTGATTATTTACCAATTTATTTTAGATGATTATATAAGCTTATTTTTAGTCCTGTGAACTTTTGTTTAAATCGAAATTTAATTCAGTTTTTGTTCTTGCGTCCAAGTTCCCGACCCCAAACGATAGCGCTATGGTAGGGGGACCCTTTTTTTGAATTTTTAATTGGATTTGCGAAACGTAGTCGATCCGAGCTAAGATTTCGAAAATTATTCATTCATTATTCATTAAAATTATTTATAATAAATTAAACTCTTAAGTGTCTATAAGCCGCCTTAAGCAGATTTACTGAGTTGTATTTATGGTAAATGTTTTATAGATAATTATTTTGAAATATTCGTGAGTTAAGAGTAACTTTAGTCTAGTATCGTTTAATTTACCCGATGGGGAATAAAAATTGTATACATTTTTTGAATTTATAAATCTGATTTAAGTATATTTGTTGGCAAATGGCTGAGTAAGAAGCAGCGAAGGTAGGTATTGAATCGTGAATAGATGTTAGGGGGAACCAAAAATTTTAGGCCGTTTGAGTTACCATGGTTTAAGTCCATTTGGGTACTGAGGGAGGGCAGCCTGTAGATATCTAACACCTATATCTACTTGGTTACATTTACAAAGTGATTCGTGTCGTTTGTGGCCCTGATTTTTCAATATTTTGGATTTAGTGCACTGGTACATTATAACTTCGTCCACTCACTTTGTACTTGCAACGGACACCCGCCCAAGCCCGTCTAGCCTTAGCCGCGCAAATGAGTCAATTACCAGTGTGGCAAGTATAAGTAGTGGCAACCCTCTTCTGAGGGTTGAATCGCGACATATAAAAGAATAATGATGCTGGATTTTCTCAAGTTTTTATCTTATAATATTATTAATGCAAACAAAAATAAAAATATTAATGCAAATAAAAACAAAAAAAATATATTTTTAGTGTAATTTTCATGTCAAAATTGCTGACTTGTTGAAAAAATACAAGCCTAAAAGTATTGAGTAATTACTTTTCAGCATTGGGTACTCTAAAAAAAAGTCGGAAATGAGTACTCGGCATTCAACACTTTTACAGTCATAGTAATTTTTTATTTAGTCAATTTTTTTTGCAAAATGTGTCTTATAATTCTCATTTGTTTTTTAGACAAATAGTTTTTATATAGGTTTGTTTTTTTCGAATTTCATATCTATATCTATAAATTCTTGTAAAAAAACGACTATCCGTACTTACGTGAATTATTTTTATTTTTTGTAAACAAATAAAATTTAAACATTTGGGGCTGCCTTTGGACGAAATCTGTTTTCGTATATGGGCTTGCCCGGAACGCGAAATAGAGCAATTACCTTAAGTGGCATGCTCTCCCTTTACTAACTACCACATAATTTATTTGTTAGCATTTGTTGTTTTTAATATTTTATCAATTTTAAAATACTAAAATTCCCAAAAATTCTGTGACAAATATTTTTTGTTTACATTTGAAAGAGAAAAGCCAAGAATTTTCAAGACTTGGCAGCATTTTTATAACTACTTAATTTTTAAGAAGCTAAATTTGTACCTACTTAAAATTTTTATAAATGCTTAAATTTGTATGGAATATTTATATAAAATTCGAAAAAACAATCCTTATATACATCCACATTATTATACCTACACGCAGAAAAAAAAAGGTGTATCTTTTAAAAAGCCTGCTATGTAAAATTTGCATAGTATTGAACTAATACAAAAATACAAACCCCAAATTCCTGGTAATTAATTGATATGCATTTTTGCTTAACTACGAATGCTTTTTTTTGTTAAGTTGGCTAAGTACGTGCTTTGTTAAATTTACATTGGTGAAATTTATTTTAAAACGTACTATGTAAAATTTGCATTGATCAAATTTTGAAAATAAAATAAGAAATAAGTAAATTTTTCTAATAAGTCAGGTAAATGTCAAAAAGTGCTTTGCTTAAATGCAATCTAATATAAAAGAATAATGATGCTGGAATTTCTCAAGTTTTTATCTTATAATATTATTAATGCAAACAAAAATAAAAAATATTATTGCAAATAAAAACAAAAATAATATATTGTTAGTGTAATATTCATGTCAAAATTGCTTACTTGTTGAAAAAATACAAGCCTAAAAGTATTGAGTAATTACTTTTCAGCATTGGGTACCCTAAAAAAAGTCGGAAATAAGTATTCTGTACTCAACACTTTTACAGACATAGTAATTTTTTATTTAGTCAATTTTTTTTTGCAAAATGTGTCTTATAATTCCCATTTGTTTTTATATGTGTACAGTCACATTATTATACCTACAGTTATTGAACGGAAATGACGAATAGAGCAATGAAGGATTGGTAAACACAATTAGAGTTCGGCAGCAGAGGAATTGAGGACAATGAAAAATAATAAAATATAAATAAAATTAATTAATTAAAATAAACAACCTAAAATAAAAATACAGAATTTGCAATTTTTCTTTTATTTATTTAAAAAATAAACCATGTTTTTTTATTAAAAGAAAAAAGTTAATTTTCCTTTGCGTGTTGTTATATTAAAGAAATGCTTCGATGTAATTACATATATATCTCTTTGAAAATTTATCTAAGCGTCTTGACAAATTTGTCATTAATTTTATGTAGTTGTATATCTACCACGGAACTTTGTAAAATTTTGCTCTAATTTTTGTAAATGTTACACCTTTTTTTCTGCGTGTACAGTTATTGAACGGAAATGACGAATAGAGCAATGAAGGGTTGATAAACACAATTACAGTTCGGCAGCAGAGAAATTGGGGACAACGAAAAATATTAAAATATAAATAAAAATTAATAAATTAAACTTGAAATAAACAAACAAAAATACAGAATTTGCAATTTTTTTTTATTTATTTAAAAAATAAACCATGTTTTTTTTACTAAAAGGAAAAAGTTCATTTTCCTTTGCGTGTTGGTATATAAACAAAGGCTTCGAAATTTTACCTAAGCGTCTTGACAAATTTGTCGTTAATTTTATGTAGTTGTATATCTACCACGGAACTTTGTAAACTTTTTAAAACTTCACAAAACACACGAAATACACGACTGGCTGTAGGATGCTTTATGAAATAAAATAGACAATTTTGCATTACTGTTTCAATTCTTTTAAAAATTTAAACTACTATAAATTATATCTCCATGTCCTTTAAGACAAGGATGCATTTGTTTTAAAACTGTTACACAATTAACATGTTAATTCTGTAAGAACTTTAACTTTTCTTATTTTTCCTAAGAAAGTGTAAATACACATCGGTTCAAAACCACATCAATTCTAAAACATGTTCCACTAGAGCAACATTGAATCCGAACCCGTTTCAAGGAATATAAATTCGAATTAAAACAAATAACCTAAAGTTAAAAAATTTTAATTTATATAGAATTTGACTTCTGTAACTGCACACTCAGTGAATTGTCTATATGCTATTGATGAATTTATACACTGATTCAAAAGCGTGTGAAGTTAAATTTAAAAAATAAATTTAAAGCTCACATTTTCAAATTGCCTTTAATGGGTCAATATTCTTGAATTTAACTTCACAAAGTGTGAAGTTAAATTCAAAACATAATATTCTTTAAATTTAACTTCACAAAGTGTGAAGTTAAATTCAAAAAATAATAGTCTTTGAATTTAACTTCACACATTGTGAAGTTAAATTCAAAAAATAAATTCACGAAATAAATTCTAGAAATAAATTAAAAAATAAACTCAAGAAATAAATTCAAAAAATAAATCCAAGAATAAATTAAAAAATAAATTCAAGAAATAAATTCAAAATATAAATTCAAAAATAAATTAAATAAATAAATTCAATATTTTTTTAAAAATGTCAATTTTGAACAGACGTGAATGGGGTTTGGTCATATCAGTGGACGCGGCTGAGGGAGCAGATTTCAATTCTGAGATTACTTTATTCAAAAGTTGCTCAGGAAAATAGCCATAAATTTTCAAAAATGTTAAATTTAAATTTTTAAACATGTCAAGTGCAGGTGGGCCCAGGGCCAATTTCGAACAGACGTGAATGGGGTTTGGTCATATCAGTGGACACGGCTGAGGGAGCAGATTTCAATTCTGAGCTCACTTTATTCAAAAGTTGCTCAGGAAAATAGCCATAAATTTGGCTGAGGGAGCAGATTTCAATTCTGAGCTCACTTTATTCAAAAGTTGCTCAGGAAAATAGCCATAAATTTTCAAAAATGTTAAATTCAAATTTTTAAACATGACAAGTTCAGGTGGGCCCAGGGCCAATTTCGAACAGACGTGAATGGGGTTTGGTCATATCAGTGGACACGGCTGAGGGAGCAGATTTCAATTCTGAGCTCAGTTTATTCAAAAGTTGCTCAGGAAAATAGCCATAAATTTTCAAAAATGTTAAATTTAAATTTTCAAACATGTCAAGTGCAGGTCGGCCCAGGGCCAATTTCGAACAGACGTGAATGGGGTTTGGTCATATCAGTGGACGCGGCTGAGGGAGCAGATTTCAATTCTGAGATTACTTTATTCAAAAGTTGCTCAGGAAAATAGCCATATATTTTCAAAAATGTTAAATTAAAATTTTTAAACATGATAAGTTCAGGTGGTTCGAACAGACGTGAATGGGGTTTGTTCATATCAGTGGACACGGCTGAGGGAGCAGATTTCAATTCTGAGCTCACTTTATTCAAAAGTTGCTCAGGAAAATAGCCATAAATTTTCAAAAATGTTAAATTAAAATTTTTAAACATGACAAGTTCAGGTGGGCCCAGGGCCAATTTCGAACAGACGTGAATGGGGTTTGGTCATATCAGTGGACACGGCTGAGGGAGCAGATTTCAATTCTGAGCTCAGTTTATTCAAAAGTTGCTCAGGAAAATAGCCATAAATTTTCAAAAATGTTAAATTTAAATTTTTAAACATGACAAGTTCAGGTGGGCCCAGGGCCAATTTCGAACAGACGTGAATGGGGTTTGGTCATATCAGTGGACGCGGCTGAGGGAGCAGATTTCAATTCTGAGATTACTTTATTCAAAAGTTGCTCAGGAAAATAGCCATAAATTTTCAAAAATGTTAAATTTAAATTTTTAAACATGACAAGTTCAGGTGGGCCCAGGGCCAATTTCGAACAGACGTGAATGGGGTTTGGTCATATCAGTAGACACGGCTGAGGGAGCAGATTTCAATTCTGAGCTCACTTTATTCAAAAGTTGCTCAGGAAAATAGCCATAAATTTTCAAAAATGTTAAATTTAAATTTTCAAACATGTCAAGTGCAGGTCGGCCCAGGGCCAATTTCGAACAGACGTGAATGGGGTTTGGTCATATCAGTGGACGCGGCTGAGGGAGCAGATTTCAATTCTGAGATTACTTTATTCAAAAGTTGCTCAGGAAAATAGCCATAAATTTTCAAAAATGTTAAATTTAAATTTTTAAACATGTCAAGTGCAGGTGGGCCCAGGGCCAATTTCGAACAGACGTGAATAGGGTTTGGTCATATCAGTGGACACGGCTGAGGGAGCAGATTTCAATTCTGAGCTCAGTTTATTCAAAAGTTGCTCAGGAAAATAGCCATAAATTTTCAAAAATGTTAAATTAAAATTTTTAAACATGACAAGTTCAGGTGGGCCCAGGGCCAATTTCGAACAGACGTGAATGGGGTTTGGTCATATCAGTGGACACGGCTGAGGGAGCAGATTTCAATTCTGAGCTCACTTTATTCAAAAGTTGCTCAGGAAAATAGCCATAAATTTTCAAAAATGTTAAATTAAAATTTTTAAACATGACAAGTTCAGGTGGGCCCAGGGCCAATTTCGAACAGACGTGAATGGGGTTTGGTCATATCAGTGGACACGGCTGAGGGAGCAGATTTCAATTCTGAGCTCACTTATTCAAAAGTTGCTCAGGAAAATAGCCATAAATTTTCAAAAATGTTAAATTAAAATTTTTAAACATGTCAAGTGCAGGTGGGCCCAGGGCCAATTTCGAACAGACGTGAATGGGGTTTGGTCATATCAGTGGACACGGCTGAGGGAGCAGATTTCAATTCTGAGCTCAGTTTATTCAAAAGTTGCTCAGGAAAATAGCCATAAATTTTCAAAAATGTTACATTTAAATTTTCAAACATGTCAAGTGCAGGTCGGCCCAGGGCCAATTTCGAACAGACGTGAATGGGGTTTGGTCATATCAGTGGACGCGGCTGAGGGAGCAGATTTCAATTCTGAGCTCACTTTATTCAAAAGTTGCTCAGGAAAATAGCCATAAATTTTCAAAAATGTTAAATTAAAATTTTTAAACATGACAAGTTCAGGTGGGCCCAGGGCCAATTTCGAACAGACGTGAATGGGGTTTGGTCATATCAGTGGACACGGCTGAGGGAGCAGATTTCAATTCTGAGCTCAGTTTATTCAAAAGTTGCTCAGGAAAATAGCCATAAATTTTCAAAAATGTTAAATTTAAATTTTCAAACATGTCAAGTGCAGGTCGGCCCAGGGCCAATTTCTGACAGACGTGAATGGGGTTTGGTCATATCAGTGGACGCGGCTGAGGGAGCAGATTTCAATTCTGAGATTACTTTATTCAAAAGTTGCTCAGGAAAATAGCCATAAATTTTCAAAAATGTTAAATTTAAATTTTCAAACATGTCAAGTGCAGGTCGGCCCAGGGCCAATTTCGAACAGACGTGAATGGGGTTTGGTCATATCAGTGGACGCGGCTGAGGGAGCAGATTTCAATTCTGAGATTACTTTATTCAAAAGTTGCTCAGGAAAATAGCCATAAATTTTCAAAAATGTTAAATTTAAATTTTTAAACATGACAAGTTCCGGTGGGCCCAGGGCCAATTTCGAACAGACGTGAATGGGGTTTGGTCAAATCAGTGGACACGGCTGAGGGAGCAGATTTCAATTCTGAGCTCACTTTATTCAAAAAATGCTCAGGAAAATAGCCATAAATTTTCAAAAATGTTAAATTTAAATTTTTAAACATGACAAGTTCAGGTGGGCCCAGGGCCAATTTCGAACAGACGTGAATGGGGTTTGGTCATATCAGTGGACGCGGCTGAGGGAGCAGATTTCAATTCTGAGATTACTTTATTCAAAAGTTGCTCAGGAAAATAGCCATAAATTTTCAAAAATGTTAAATTTAAATTTTTAAACATGTCAAGTGCAGGTGGGCCCAGGGCCAATTTCGAACAGACGTGAATAGGGTTTGGTCATATCAGTGGACACGGCTGAGGGAGCAGATTTCAATTCTGAGCTCAGTTTATTCAAAAGTTGCTCAGGAAAATAGCCATAAATTTTCAAAAATGTTAAATTAAAATTTTTAAACATGACAAGTTCAGGTGGGCCCAGGGCCAATTTCGAACAGACGTGAATGGGGTTTGGTCATATCAGTGGACACGGCTGAGGGAGCAGATTTCAATTCTGAGCTCACTTTATTCAAAAGTTGCTCAGGAAAATAGCCATAAATTTTCAAAAATGTTAAATTTAAATTTTCAAACATGTCAAGTGCAGGTCGGCCCAGGGCCAATTTCGAACAGACGTGAATGGGGTTTGGTCATATCAGTGGACGCGGCTGAGGGAGCAGATTTCAATTCTGAGATTACTTTATTCAAAAGTTGCTCAGGAAAATAGCCATAAATTTTCAAAAATGTTAAATTTAAATTTTCAAACATGTCAAGTGCAGGTCGGCCCAGGGCCAATTTCGAACAGACGTGAATGGGGTTTGGTCATATCAGTGGACACGGCTGAGGGAGCAGATTTCAATTCTGAGCTCAGTTTATTCAAAAGTTGCTCAGGAAAATAGCCATAAATTTTCAAAAATGTTAAATTTAAATTTTCAAACATGTCAAGTGCAGGTCGGCCCAGGGCCAATTTCTAACAGACGTGAATGGGGTTTGGTCATATCAGTGGACACGGCTGAGGGAGCAGATTTCAATTCTGAGCTCACTTTATTCAAAAGTTGCTCAGGAAAATAGCCATAAATTTTCAAAAATGTTAAATTTAAATTTTCAAACATGTCAAGTGCAGGTCGGCCCAGGGCCAATTTCGAACAGACGTGAATGGGGTTTGGTCATATCAGTGGACACGGCTGAGGGAGCAGATTTTAATTCTGAGCTCAATTTATTCAAAAGTTGCTCAGGAAAATAGCCATAAATTTTCAAAAATGTTAAATTAAAATTTTTTAACATGTCAAGTGCAGGTGGGCCCAGGGCCAATTTCGAACAGACGTGAATGGGGTTTGGTCATATCAGTGGACGCGGCTGAGGGAGCAGATTTCAATTCTGAGATTACTTTATTCAAAAGTTGCTCAGGAAAATAGCCATAAATTTTCAAAAATGTTAAATTAAAATTTTTTAACATGTCAAGTGCAGGTGGGCCCAGGGCCAATTTCGAACAGACGTGAATGGGGTTTGGTCATATCAGTGGACACGGCTGAGGGAGCAGATTTCAATTCTGAGCTCACTTTATTCAAAAGTTGCTCAGGAAAATAGCCATAAATTTTCAAAAATGTTACATTTAAATTTTCAAACATGATATGATATGATATGACCAAACCCCTGATATGACCAAACCCCATTCACGTCTGTTCGAAATTGGCCCTGGGCCCACCTGAACTTGTCATGTTTAAAAATTTTAATTTAACATTTTTGAAAATGTATGGCTATTTTCCTGAGCAACTTTTGAATAAAGTAATCTCAGAATTGAAATCTGCTCCCTCAGCCGCGTCCACTGATATGACCAAACCCCATTCACGTCTGTTCGAAATTGGCCCTGGGCCCACCTGCACTTGACATGTTTAAAAATTTAAATTTAACATTTTTGAAAATTTATGGCTATTTTCCTGAGCAACTTTTGAATAAAGTAATCTCAGAATTGAAATCTGCTCCCTCAGCCGCGTCCACTGATATGACCAAACCCCATTCACGTCTGTTCGAAATTGGCCCTGGGCCCACCTGAACTTGTCATGTTTAAAAATTTTAATTTAACATTTTTGAAAATTTATGGCTATTTTCCTGAGCAACTTTTGAATAAAGTAATCTCAGAATTGAAATCTGCTCCCTCAGCCGCGTCGACTGATATGACCAAACCCCATTCACGTCTGTTCGAAATTGGCCCTGGGCCCACCTGCACTTGACATGTTTAAAAATTTAAATTTAACATTTTTGAAAATTTATGGCTATTTTCCTGAGCAACTTTTGAATAAAGTGAGCTCAGAATTGAAATCTGCTCCCCCAGCCGTGTCCACTGATATGACCAAACCCCATTCACGTCTGTTCGAAATTGGCCCTGGGCCCACCTGAACTTGTCATGTTTAAAAATTTTAATTTAACATTTTTGAAAATGTATGGCTATTTTCCTGAGCAACTTTTGAATAAAGTGAGCTCAGAATTGAAATCTGCTCCCTCAGCCGTGTCCACTGATATGACCAAACCCCATTCACGTCTGTTCGAAATTGGCCCTGGGCCCACCTGCACTTGACATGTTTAAAAATTTAAATTTAACATTTTTGAAAATTTATGGCTATTTTCCTGAGCAACTTTTGAATAAAGTAATCTCAGAATTGAAATCTGCTCCCTCAGCCGCGTCCACTGATATGACCAAACCCCATTCACGTCTGTTCGAAATTGGCCCTGGGCCCACCTGCACTTGACATGTTTAAAAATTTAAATTTAACATTTTTGAAAATTTATGGCTATTTTCCTGAGCAACTTTTGAATAAAGTGAGCTCAGAATTGAAATCTGCTCCCTCAGCCGCGTCCACTGATATGACCAAACCCCATTCAGGTCTGTTCGAAATTGGCCCTGGGCCCACCTGAACTTGTCATATTTAAAAATTTTAATTTAACATTTTTGAAAATTTATGGCTATTTTCCTGAGCAACTTTTGAATAAAGTGAGCTCAGAATTGAAATCTGCTCCCTCAGCCGCGTCCACTGATATGACCAAACCCCATTCACGTCTGTTCAAAATTGACATTTTTAAAAAAATATTGAATTTATTTATTTAATTTATTTTTGAATTTATATTTTGAATTTATTTCTTGAATTTATTTTTTAATTTATTCTTGGATTTATTTTTTGAATTTATTTCTTGAGTTTATTTTTTAATTTATTTCTAGAATTTATTTCGTGAATTTATTTTTTGAATTTAACTTCACAATGTGTGAAGTTAAATTCAAAGACTATTATTTTTTGAATTTAACTTCACACTTTGTGAAGTTAAATTTAAAGAATATTATGTTTTGAATTTAACTTCACACTTTGTGAAGTTAAATTCAAAAATATTAACCCATTAAAGGCAATTTGAAAATGTGAGCTTTAAATTTATTTTTTAAATTTAACTTCACACGCTTCTGATTCAATTAAGTTTCGCTGGAATTCGTCTATTGAAACTTTTAATTGAATTTCATATTATTTATTAAAAATGTCATACACCCAAAAAAGTTTTTTTAGAAAGAGATTCATAAAAATTGTGAAGCTTTTTCATAAAATTTAATAAATTTGGCTTTTACTTTTTGAAGAAAACTCCATTAGCTTATTGAAAAATTTGTTTGCAGCTCGTCCGATAAAATTCTCTCAGAGTAAGTACGCTCAAACTTTAGGTTATTTTTTTTACTGTTAATGGCCTTTAGTAACGAAAAAGATACTGAGAAACAAAGTAATTTGGTATTCTCAATTAACTGAAATTAATCTCAAAGAGAACTCAAATTTTTTTATCGATGACTTTAATGAAAATTTCGTAGCTGTAGGAAGAACCTTATTTAAATTTAAAAAACTTTAGGTATAGCATTTCTTTAACCCTTTCAGACCCAGCATACACGATTTTGAGATGCGATGTTTTCTTTTAAAATTACAAATATTTTCAATACTAATAGGTTTATTTAGATAAAAAATTTCAGTTATACTTTTAGCTAAATTATATTTCATAAAATATGAATTGACACCAGGAAATTTTAATAGTATTATTACCATTTTACCTTAAAGTTATAAAATGAATACATTTTTGCAAGCTAGTTGGGTCTGAAAAAGTTAAATGCAATACTAAATTTTATAGTATCAGTATTGATTAAAAATCACATTCAAAGAAATTTTGTATCTAAGCTTTTCAGATTTTTAAATTTTTTTCTAAATAAAAAATCTACGTTAAGTAATCGATATGTAACAGTTTTAGGTTTGCTGTTCTTAACTTACTAATATTTTGTTAGTTTCAGCAATTCTTTCTGCCATCTTCAACGAAATTTTAGTAGATTAAGCAACATTTTTACAGACCTTTTTTTAAAAAAATCTCAGATCCCGAAACTTTTCAACCTTCGAATATGAAAACTTTTTTATTAAATACATCGTATTCATATATGACGTTAATATTTAATGAAAAGAGTCAGCTTTTTGTGTTTTAATTAATAAAAAGTTAATGAAATACTTTAATTGATCATCAAACGATTAATCGATTAACCGCCAATTTTCTCGAATAACCGACCCGAATAACGGGTTAATCAATTTTAGTGATTTTTCGAATAATGCATTAACCGGTTAACCGCCTATGTCGAATAATTGGAAACACTACTTTAGACCCAATGGAAATGTACTAATGATTATAAAAAATGTTGCGTGGTTCTAATTTTTGCTTCCCGCGAAGCATAACTATGAAGAAAGCATTGGGAAGTGCTTGTCTTCCTTCCTCCAAAATATTGCAAAATCTGGCTTCTAGCTTGTCGTCCTTATAAAAAAACAAATTTACTAACATATTTAGCGTTAGATCTTTACATAAAATAATGTAAATTGTACTCCGCCAATGAATAAAATGGTTTTTAGAAATATTTATAACTTGAGGTTATTTTTTTATGGTACTTTGTCTACAAAAAAAGTGCAGCTGTCAAATCGAAATCTCGCTACTCTCATAAAGTGCAAATGTAAACGGTCAAGATTTCGGTGAAATCTCGAGATTTGAAAACAGATGTAAACGCAACTTTAGCATAAAAGTTTATATTATTTTACAATTTTCTAACTTTTTCACTTTTGGTATCTACTTTTCGCCATATTGTTTTATCTTCTTTTTTTTTAACAATTTTAAACTTTGGAAATTTTAATGCTATTTTTAGGAATTATACACATTTTACAAACATCTGGCAACAAATAAATGAATTGTAAAACTTTGGGTATCATACATAAAAGTTTTTATCATTTTCACATAATATAACTAAATATTGACAATTTATTAAATAGATAAGAAAAGAAACTGATTTAACATAATGTACAAAAGAATTTATAATGTAGCAATTTATATAAAAATTTAAGGGTTTGATTTAAACTAAGCTAATGGAAACTATTTTTTCTGTACACGCAAAAAATAAAAAGGGGGAAATTACATAAAATAAGGGTATAAGTTACCTAGTTTTAGTATGTATTATAGCTCTACCCAAGTTTTGGGTATAACTTATATAATATGCTTGGTATAAAATAAGAAAAAAAAATCTAACAATAACTATACAAAAAAAACTTGGTAATTATTTCTTATTCTGTTTTTGGAATTGTTAGCACTAATTTATTAAACTTAAGCCATATTTTATTTATTAATCTACGTTAAATTATTTAGCTCTTTCCTTCTCCCTTATTAAAACAATTTGATTATTTATGTGCTAATTCATAAACAAAATTTATTTGGTATTTGAAGCTTGCTATAGTTAAAGTACATATTTCGCTTAATAAGGAGTTATTAGAAATCTTGATTCATAATCGTATTTTAACTATAAATTAATTTTTCGATTTGATACTGGCAACACTATTGTTTATTTTCTCTCTTCTCCCAAATAAGTCATAAGTGATGTACAAATTTAGTACACGATTGACTCGGTAATCGGAAGTGAAAATGTATTTTCTTAAATTAGAGAACTAATGAAGTGCTAAGATAAATTTAAAAGCCATTAAAAATATTGTTTTTATATTTATAAAGCAAATCAATGGAAATGTGTGTAAAAAAGTAATTTTTTAGAACATATTATTCGAAGCATACAAAAGTAATCGAATTTCGAATAATCTTTTGACAGTATGTACATCACTATTGTTTTGTTTTTCTTTTTAATTTTATTTTTACATTTTTTTTTTGAAATTTTTTCGAAAAAGGTCATTGGTTACGCAATTGTTGAAGCTTTTTTTTTGAAGTTTGATAGATGCAAGTTGTTGGAATCTTCACATTTTAGGGATGGGATGGCTTTTATTTCATGCCATTTCATGCCTGAAAATGAAATAATTAACAATTAAATGGCGGCTTCCTCACTCCAAACATTATAAAAGGTTTAAAGTTAATGAGTATCGACTATAAACCTATATTATTTTTTTCGTTATTAAGCAATGAATACTGTTTTCACAAATTAGCTTAAAATTCTGCAATCAGACTGTTGTAAAAGTTTATGAATTAGACCATTAAACTTCATTTTTGTTTAAAATATTAAATTTGGAAAACTATTTAATTACACTCAGAAAAGTTCTGCAGTTACTACATGACAGTTGCTCGAAAAGTGGTTTTGTGCGTTCCTTTACTTTTGGGTAATTTTGTGAGAGGATTTTTTGCTTACCCTCATTTTACCGAACTTTACCCAAAAAGTAACGGAACGCACTTCTTGTTTTGGAAGCCAAGTTTTTAACTAATGAAGGTATAAATATTTTTTTTAGTCTCAAACTTCATTAAGTAATCAAATTTTTATTAATTTAAGATTTTAAGAAAATTTGTGGAACTTATGCCACATTTTTATGGCTCAAGCTCAGTGACAATGAATATTTATAATCTAATACATATATATTTCAAATGACGTAAATAATATGGGAGCGCCTATATCACAATTTTCAGTATTTGATTTTGAAAATAGCTTAGGTTTTGTAAAAATTGTAAAATCGCCAACTAATCCCATTTCCCATATACAAAGGAAATTGCATGTTTTTAATACCAATTCCCCAAACAATATTCCATTAGTATATCCTTTCAATAAGAGCAGCAACTATTCTCTGGGGAAACCTTTACACACTTCTGAATCTAGATTTTTTTCTTTCGTAAACATTTATGGATTTCGAATTACATCTATTCTTCCTGATAATATATGTATGTTTATTACACATATGATTGTGAAAGAAATTTTTAGTACAAAACATACGGAACACAAATACAGTGATATGCATTTGAAAGGTACCCAGGTGGAAATTGAAGACGGTACAAAAAACAAAGCGCTGTGAAAGCGTTTGTTTTCAATGGTACAAAAAAAAGCGTTTTCACAGCGTTGAAAAATATTATTTTGGATTGCTTTTCGAACGTTCACAAAAACTATTTTAGGAGCGCTTTTCATACAAAATTTACAACCGTTTGTGAAATAAAAACACTGTTCAAACATTGCTTTAAAGCGTTTTTCTAACGTTTACAAAAAGTACTTTAGCAGTACTTTTAAAGAATATATAACCGATTATTTAAAAACACTGCCAAAACATTGATTTAAAGTGCCTTCAAAATATTCGAAAACGTGCATTCTAATGTCAGAGTCACCTTTTTAAAGTGTTTGATCAAAATGATAAAAAAAAGTTTTATATATACATATATAATTTTAATTATATTTTATTATTTATGTGAAAAGCGTTACAGCAATCATTATTTATGTAAAAGAGTTATAGCAATGGTCTCATTATGAAAATTTGTAAGAATACACTTAACTTGCACTAATTGTATACTAATATCAGCATAATTTTCATTAAATTTTTTTTACATTATACAATCCAATTTCATTTAATGAAAGTGGATACTTAAAAACATCAGTTGTTTCATTATAAATTTGGCCATTTATCACAATTGTGTTCACAATGTTTGATGATAAAAATTTCTTTAATTACTAGAATATTTCCATTACTGAGTAGAAATACCTTGTCAGGGTGAGATGAAGTGAATTAAAAATAAATTAACAATTTAATCGATAAGTTTTTCAATATCATTTTGAAATGTTTAATTTTCTACGCAGTTTCCGCAATTTCAATTGGTATAAATATTGTTTTACAATATAATTTCAAAAGTCAAATGTTTCTACATACAACCGATTTGTTTGTTAATATGATAAAATTTTAGTCGAGAATAACCCAACAGTACAAGCATTTTTTTCTGTGTAATATTTTAAATAATTCAAAATCCTGAATAAAATACTTTTTATGTTTAAGTTTATCAATTTCAGTGTATTTTTCATAACTTTACAATTAATTTTCATTCAAATTTAATAAAATATAATTTATTAAAAAAGGTTAATATATAAAAATGTTTTAAAAAATGATTCCCATATTTGTATTTAAAACGATGGCAAAGTACTTCATTTGTTTATTTCCTAACGCTTTGACAGCGTTAAAATTGGTATGTTGTAATAATGTTTCTAGACCGTCGAGATAGTACTTTGAAATTTGTTTTTGGAACGGTTTGACAACGATATAAAATACCACCCTGAGACCGTAAATCATGGTTATCATTTGGGTCGTTTTCACAACGCTCTGAAATTGTAAACCAGAATGTTCTACATATGCTAGTTTGACGGTTGAAAAAGCATTTTAAAGTTTTTTTTTGCAACGCTTTGAAAACGTTATAAAATACCACCCTCACACCGTAAATCATGGTTATCATTTGGGGCGTTGTCAAAACGCTTTAAACTTGTAAATCGATATATTCTGAAAACGTTTGTACCACCTTTTAAAATTCTTTTAAAACGTTTTCACGATCGTATTTTTCCACCTGGGCCGTTACCGAAATAATAAAAATACCGTTATCCTTAAAATACCGTTACCGAAATAACTAAAAAACCGTTATCCTTAAAATACCGATACCGAAATAAATGAAATAGCGTTACCCTTAAAATACCGTTACCGAAATAATCTAAAATAGCGTTACCCTCACCGATAACCGCATCGTTTCGGTTACCATCCATGTTTTTAACAAGCTATTGCCATCTAGAAATGGTTGGCTGATTATCCAGAATGTGCTGATTGTCATTTTTCATGGTTGCAGTCACAAGCTAAGGGTGCTCAACATTTTTTAGGCTTGAAGGCTGTTATTTATATGGCCCAACGATTGAGACTGGAAAAGGAATTGTATTACAATAGGAGAGGCTGTCAATGCTTTGTTTTTTATGGTAACAATTTAAAAAATTTGTGTTTTTGTTGTGATTAAATAGATTTCCAAATTTAATATTTTAAAGCAAAAATCATGATAACAATGCTTTAATTTGCATCCAACTATTAATACCAGTAATAATTATAAAATAAATAATCAAATAAATTAATCAAATTGTTTTAATAAGGGAGAAGGAAAGAGCTAAATAATTTAACGTAAATTAATAAATAAAATATGGCTTAAGTTTAATAAATTAGTGCTAATAATTCCAAAAACAGAATAAGAAATATTTACCAAGTTTTTTTTTGTATAGTAATTGTTAGTTTTTGTTTTCTTATTTTATACCAAGCATATTATATAAGTTATACCCAAAACTTGGGTAGAGCTATAACACATATTAAAACTAGGTAACTTAACACCAAAATGGCATAAAGAAACAGTAAAATTGGCACAAGAAAAGGCAAAAATGGCACTTTTATTCTAAAAATTTTAAAGTATAATAGTTGACTTAACCCTCTAACCGGCAAGCCCGCCTCCAGGCGGGGTATATTAAATTGACAAGAAATGCGCCAAAAGGGTATTTTATAATAAGAAATTATGCTTTTTCAACAGAAAACTAAATTTATAAATTTTTTTGTAAAGAATTTTTTTGTATACAATCCACGGTTTGAAAGCAAGAAAGTGTCAAAGATAAAATTTCGTAAAATTTTAAAAATTAAATATTTCAAAATAACCAAAAGTTTCAAAAATCTTAAAAACATATTTAAATTGACTAAAACAATTGATAGTGACCACGAAGTGAGATTGGAGCTTAAGCTATTCAAAAAGTTCCTTACTTTGGTCCAAGGTCGCACAGGATTCCATAAGGACACCTTTAAAGGACATCGCCTTAACTTCAAAGCGAATGGACGGATTTTTTTTGAAATTTGGTAAAAAGAATATATTTGGTATAGGTGATAAAGCTTATAAGTTTGAATAATATATATTGAAGTTTTGTTGCGTTTTGGCTCAATTTCGCATTTTTCAAAAAACGAAAATCGCTACATCCTCTTAAGTAACAGCACAAAAAAATTTAATTTTTTTATTGCAATTATATCTTGCTAAGAGAAATAATTTGTGCCTAAGCCTAGTAACTTTTATGCGCTAGTTTTCGAGATTCACCCTTAAACTGTTTTGGCCAATATCGCCTAAAGTAGGCAACGAAAAAAAATTTTGTAGAAGAACTTATTGTTTATTTTTCGTGAGGAACACATGGTATAAATTTCATTGCAAAAAAGCTTAGGCCGGTTAGAGGGTTAAGTGTTTTCTGATTGTTTTTAACTCTTTCATGTCACAATTTAAATGGCTGGGAATTTTCAGACCGAACTTCGGTGAAGAATAGATCTATGCCAAAGAAATATTTTTTATAATTTTTATAGTTTTGCAGCGCCCCCTAACGGATATATTTAGAATTAAAGTTCAAACGTTAACCTGTTGCCGGTCCCGAACGGGCTAAGATTTTTTTTAAATTTTAATTTTATATTTTTTCCATAACTAAACTCTACATAAAGTTTATTGAGTTTTTGAAACAAAAATTTTATTTTTCCCTTAACTTTGATGTGAGAAAAAGTGTGTGTGGACACTAGGAAAATAGCTCGCAAATAAACACTTGTAAAGCTTTTAAAAATATAACTTCGTAAACGAATGCTCACACATATTAGTTTAAGTTGGAAAAAAACCGTCAGCAAAAATTACAAAAACTGTAGGAACTATGACCGAAAATATACAATGTTGCCTATAAGCAACATTTGACATTAAAGGGTTAACAGAAATACAGTAATGAATGAATTTAAAGTTGAACTGCTAAAGTGCACTCGGCTTAAATTGGTATGAGTTTTAAATATTGAAATTTTCGTTACTATTGTTATATCAACTCACTCCTAGAATGAGCGGAATAATTATATTAAGTATCTTGACAAACTGTACTAGTTATAAATAACCAAATGTATTTTTAAGTCTTATCACATAAGAGAAAAACCCATAATTAATAATATTGACCAAATGTATTTTTAAGTCTTATCACATAAGGGAAAAACCCATAATTAATAATAATAACCAAATGTATTTTAAGAAAAAACCCATGATTAACAATATAATCTTTTAGTACCTTTCCTATGAAACAGATAAAAACTTATTCTGTGTTTAGGAAGAAACATCAGGCACCGATAAACGATCACCTACCTGTGTTGTTTATCAGGATGTATATTATATTATGGGTATTGAAAATTATAAATAGAGGAACAACTAAATTTAATAAACAGAACTTATTTTACCAGCAAAGAGATATCGTCTCATTTCTTAAGCGAATATTAGGAAACGGTTAAACATTTTTCTCGAAAAGTAATGCTGATAAAATTGAAAGTAACTTCTTTCAATTCATCCGTATTCAAAATTGGCGCAGTCGGTAGGATTACAAAATGGTTTTGTTATCCCTGCAAATAAAAACTTACGGTACGCTAACATCCTTAAACGAATATTAAGGATATCAAGTGCTAACTATGAATGAGAAATCTATTAGTGAAAATAATAGTAACGAAATACTTCCCAGCAAAATATTGGTAATGACACCTCATTACTATATGCATTACCACAAATGATATATCATTACCTTTTGCATTATTTTATAATATAAAATAATGACTTCCTAATAAAGGCCTATTGTATTCATTGTTTTTAAATATAAAATAATGACTTACTCGTCATAGTTTAAATAAGTACTTTTTACACAGTTGAATTTTATATATTTTTATTTATTATATGTAAATATGTTTTATGTTTAAATTTTTATGACGAGTCCTAAAATTACACACTAGAGAAAACTTAAATTTTTCTGAATGTATTTCCTTAAGCTAATAGTATTTGCTTAACTCTTTATTTTTAAGAATCAAGTAAGCAATCGGATAACCACTTATAATTCAACTTTTTGTAAGCATGTGTGTAACCACTTATTATTCAAAATCTCGTAACTAGTTATTTCTCATTTTTTCGTAAGCGAGCAGGTAAGTGTGACTACTTATAAAAACGACCACGCCAAACAAAAATAATGAGTTTAGACGCCAAAAAATAAGTTGTGTGGAGCTAAGAATTTCTATTATATAACCACTTATTTGGTAATGAAAGATTTTGCTGGGTTGTTAAGCTAAAATTAACAAAAGTATAAAATTCGTAAAAAAGATTTATCGAAAATAAAATCTATAACGAATAATGTCGGTCAACCCAGGAAATCCTGCCCTAGCAGCAGTAGCAGGTGGAGGACAAGGACGAGCGCTTGACATCAATCCACTAACGTATTTGGAAAAAATACAGGGATTCGATGGTAGAAAAGAAGATTTGTCAACCTTTTGTACCAACGTCGATGACATTTTACCCACACTCTTGGCCTATAACGCACAAGCTCAAAGAATGTGCATAAACATCGTAAAATCTAAACTAACTGGAAAAGCTAGAAGAGCAATAGAAATACATCCACATTTAAACAACTGGACAGACATAAAAGCAATGCTAGAAACTAATTTCGGAGGATTTCAAACGTCCGATCAACTATACGAAGAACTGAGAGCAGCACAATATCGAGTTCTCACCAACAACAACATTATGTTCAACAACCACAACCATAATGGACACAGCCACTACCCAAACTAGAAGACAAAATCATCATCAAACCCCAAAAACGAAATGTAATTGTAAGTGTACAAATTATGAAAATAATGTTGACCAGAATAAGGACAAAATTGTGGAAACTTACGAATCAGGAAATTTTTCATGTACCAGCCTCTCTGACGGACAACCCAAATGACTTGGACCTCCCTATATTTTACTCAGAAGACAGACAAGAAATCTTAGATTACTAATTGATACAGGATCTACTGAAAATTTTCTCAATTTGGACCAATGTCCACCTAAATTCATTAGGAAATTAAATAAATCCATTCAAATTAAAACCGCTTCAGGAAATTTTCATATTAGGCATGAAGGCACAATTCCCAAAAATAATATTCAAGTCCCTTTAAATTCGGACACTACTTTTGGACTCTATAAATTCCACGAATTTTTTAACGGTCTTTTAGGACATTTAACGTTAAAACAAAATAACTTCTTAATTAATTATGGAACGAAACAGATTAAAATCAACGAGAAAACTTTCCCATTGTATTATGAAGGAGATTCAGAGGAAATACTCCCAAAAGATTTAAATCAACTACCAGAATTATTCAATATCAAAAATTTAGGAACTAATGACCCATTACGTGTAGAGCATCTTAATTCAGAAGAATCAAAAACAATAAAAATTTTGATTCAGAACCACGAAGACGTTTTCTATCAGAAAGGTGACGATTTGACCTTTACTAATGAGGTTAAACACAAAATTGATACTGGACCTTCCGGACCAATCTATACCAAAACCTATAGATATCCTGTTACCCATACTGAAGAAGTGGAAAAACAGATGAATAAAATGCTAGAACAAGGCATTATTAGACATAGTAATTCCCTATATAATGCTCCTATATGGATTGTTTCTAAAAAAGAGGACAAAGAAGGTAACAAAGGGTAGCGAATAGTCATTGATTACCGAAAATTAAACCAAGTCACTAGAGAAGATAAATATCCTATCCCTAGAATTGACGACGTCTTAGACAAGCTAAGACGAAAAAATTATTTTTCAACTTTAGATCTAACTAAAGGATTTTATCAAATAGAAGTAGAACCGGAAGATAGAGAAAAAACTGCCTTTACAACTCACAACGGACATTTTGAATTTGCAAGAATGCCTTTTGGACTAAAAAACGCTCCGGCGACATTCCAAAGAACGATGAATAACGTTTTAAGGGAACATGTAAATAGAATCTGTGTCGTGTACATGGATGACATCTTGGTCTTCTCAACTTCACTACAGGAACACATCGATAATTTGGAAAGAATATTCAAAACATTGAGGAAAGCAAACCTCAAAATATCATTAAATAAATCAGATTTCTTAAAGAAGGAAACCGAATTCTTAGGACACATAGTCACAAAAGATGGCATAAGCCCTAATCCACGTAAAATAGACTGCATAAAACGTCAAACTATTCCGAAAACCATTAAGAAAATACAAAGTTTCCTCGGACTCAGTGGTTATTATCGTAAATTTATACCTGATTATGCGATAATCCGCTTTAAAAAGGATTTAATTACACTGTGAGACAAATGGTAGGGGTCAGTGATCGGGAAGGGTTCAAACTACCGGGGAAAGTTATATCGGTAAAAAAGAAGTTATACGTGTCCCAGCGTTTCGCTGGGTCACCCCTAGGAATCGAGATATATCGATTTGACCTTTGGTGGTCTTTTTTTGACATAACTTTTTTTATAATAACAATTTAAAAAAAATTAAAAATTACAATTCCTTTAATCTGTTCATATAACGTTTTTCTATATACTCAACAGATTTGCCGGTAATTTGTTTGAGCAAAATCGGACTAGTGGTTCTCGAGTTATGTCAAAAAAAAAGATATATCTCGATTCCTAGGGGTGACCCAGCGAAACGCCGGGACACGTATAACTTGTTTTTGACCGATATAACATTTCCCGTTAGTTTCATCCCATCCCGATTTTGACTGTCGCATAGTGTTATCAATGTAAATGATAAGGACTATAAAGAAGCTTTCGAAAAATTGAAAAATATATTAATGTCGAACATGGTTCTAAAATACCCTGACTTTAATGGAAAATTTATTCTAACTACATATGCAAGTAATTATGCATTAGGCGCGGTTTTATCTCAAAAAAACGGACCCTTAGCATTTGCATCTAGGACGTTGAATAAACATGAATGCAACTATTCTATATGGGCCGTAAAACAATTTGGACATTACCTCTATGGAAGAAAGTTCGATCTTCAAACAGATCACAAACCACTCATATGGTTAGCCAATCTCAAAGAACTTAATTCTAAACTTATCTGATGGAAAATCAAACTCAATGAATATGAATTTGATATATCTCACGTACAGGGAAAGCAGAATAAGGTGGCTGACGCACTTTCAAGAATTAGAGAAACTAACGTCAATCGAAGGCAAAAGGCAATCAGATTAGGTGACAATATATGCTCTCTTTGTAATGGAAAATATGCCACAATTAGCTCACTGAATAAACATTTAAGAGATATACATAATAGAGAAGATTTAACGGAGGAATCTAGACCAAAAAGAAAATTGAAGGAACCCCACAGAATGACGATATTAGACAATATTCCTATCATCCCTGATGATGATGACCAAACCATACATTCCGCCGAAGAGGATAGTATGGACTTATTCAAAACTACCGAGAAACCTTTCCAAAGTTTTTCTAACCAAATTGTCATTAAAAGGGGAATTGAAAGTAATATTGAAAAGGAAATAGTATTCCCAAACAGAAGAACAACATACAATTATGAAAACTTAAACCCTGAACTAATAGCGCAAATATTAGATCAGATTACAGTTGACAAATTAGTAGCTCTTCGTTGTAACAATACAGAAGACTTAATAACGCTTCAAAATAAATTTAAAAAAAGACATCTAATCCGAATAACATTATAAAAACTGATGTGTTTGTATCTAACGAAACTGTAACAGAAAAAAGTTACGAAGAGATGATAGAAATAATAGCAAAACATCATAGACTTGATAATAATCACCCAGGTATAACTAAAACTCATGAGGAATTAAAGAAAATTTATTACTATCCTAATCTGAAAAAGGAAATTACTAAATTCATTAATAACTGCCATATTTGTAACTTTAAGCATGAACGAAACCCTATTAAATTACCTTTTGAAAACACGGAAACTCCAACAGAACCTTTTCAAATTTATCATTCGGATATATATTTTATAAACAACCAACAAATGTATGTTACTATGATAGACAAATTCACAAAATACGCAATGATCGAAGAGATATCCGATAGAACAACTCTTACACTGATCAAAGCTTATCTGAAGTTATTTATTTTAATAAAGAATCAAAAAAAACTTACTCTAGATAACGAAAAGGGATTTAAATCACCACTATTTACTGATTTTTTGGAAAAACAAAATATTCAATATCATTTCACAACACCTAATCGACAACAGGAAATTCAGATATCGAAAGATTTCATGGAACAATGAACGAACAGATACGAATATTAAAGATTAGAGAAATAGAAAATGATAACAATCTAAATATAGATTTACCAATACAAGCCTTAAGCAATTATATTAATTTACTTCACCTCACTACAGGTAAAAAACCTATAGACTTACATTTTTTCAATAAAATAAACCTTCAAGAAATATTTGAAAGAATGGAAGATAAGAAAAGGAAAATACGCGAATATAGAAACAAAAATAGAAAGAATGAAGAGATAAACTCTAACTATGTGAAGACATACAAAAACAAATTAGATCAGAAAGTAAAGAAAGTTAACGTAAAGAAAACAGATAATAAAAAATACACTAATAATAATCAAGAATTTCATAAGGATAAATTCATTAAACAAAAGAAATATATTTCCAGATATTTGGAAGTCCTTATCGATCCTATTGATGATCAACCTAGCTGCAGCACAAAAGCTATTAACAACCGATCTTAATCAAGGAAATGGATTCACTATCATCCAAACAGGAGAGATATCAAAATTACTCGAAAATATTACACATATTCCAACTGAAGATTATTTAACTTACATTAACACATTAGAATACGAAATAATGACACTAGATGACGCATATTTACAACATCAAATTAAACACACTAAACTACAATTATTGAGTTTAATACCCAGATCCCGTGCTAAACGCGGACTAATCAATATCTTTGGAACAGGATTAAAATACCTGTCCGGAACAATGGACGATGATGACAGGACGGAAATTGAAGAAAAACTTAGAATCATTACTCTTAATAATCATAACGTAATCGAACAATCAAATAAACAAATCAAAATCAATGCTCATTTTGACGAACAATTAAAAACATTAACAAATTTGCAAAACCTACAGACTAAATTACTTATACAAAATATGGAATTAATCAATCAAACTAAAACAGATTCACGCAAAGCTTACCTCGGATACGAAATTGAACATGTCGGGAAATTGATTGAACAAGCTAGAAAATTGCTATTGGCTTCAAAATTGCGAACACTAAACAGGGACATACTAACGGATAAGGAAATTAATGACTTTAACGTTACATTGGAAAAAATGGAAAACATCGAATTAGATGTTGCGACCCAACAAAGAAACATCATTTTTATAATTAAGGTAATATAAAGAACTATAAAGAAATTGTTATACAACCAATACCTAATTTTAACAAAAAACAGTTAACCTTAGTTAATAGGAACTACTTAGTGAAAGATAATATAATCTATGAAAAAACTAACAAAATATCTAACCTAAAGGAAGAGAAAGATAATTGTATTCAACACATATTTATTTAACAAAAACCATATGCATTGTAATTATGAAATCAATACTTTAACAGAGATTATGGAAATTGGAGTTAACGCGATTATAGTAATTAATGGAAATTTTAAAGTAAATCACACATCTAATGAATTCCCACTCACCCTGAATGGAATATATTTAATATATATTGAAGACTGCCAAATTTATCTAGATAAATGGTATAACAGGAAAGGTTATTCTAATACAATAATTGTACCTAATCCTATTAGAAACATAACAACTAATGATTCACCATTAACTTTAGAACAACTTCATTATAAAAATATAGAAAATATAAAAATAATCAGAGAGTTAAAACAACATGAAAAAATTCAAAATGTATCTATCTCTACTATTGTAATAATAATTATTACCATAATTTGTATCTACATTTATGTCAAAATCCGGAATAAGAATGTTAAGTAACCTGGAGTTACCGTTAACTTAACCTTAATCCCTTTGGGAACCGGGCAAGCATCTTCGTCTGGGGGTGTTATATCAACTCACTCTACGAATGAGCGGAAACTCCCTTTTGAATAATTATATTAAGTATCTTGACAAACTGTACTAGTTATAAATAACCAAATGTATTTTTAAGTCTTATCACATAAGAGAAAAACCCATAATTAATAATATTGACCAAATGTATTTTTAAGTCTTATCACATTAATACTAACAACCAAATGTATTTTAAGAAAAAACCCATGATTAACAATATAATCTTTTAGTACCTTTCCTATGAAACAGATAAAAACTTATTCTGTGTTTAGGAAGAATCATCAGGCACCGATAAACGATCACCTACCTGTGTTGTTTATCAGGATGTATATTATATTATGGGTATTGAAAATATTATAAATAGAGGAACAACTAAATTTAATAAACAGAACTTATTTTACCAGCAAAGAGATATCGTCTCATTTCTTAAGCGAATATTAGGAAACGGTTAAACATTTTTCTCGAAAAGTAATGCTGATAAAATTGAAAGTAACTTCTTTCAATTCATCCGTATTCAAAATTCTATAAAAAAAATTTAAAATTTCGTTTTTACCAACATTAAAAAAAGTATTTGTGAATTTTTTCCAAAAATTATCTACAAAGGTTGAATTTTTACTTCATTTTTTTTAACGAAAAGTCTAAAAAAAATCGACAAAATAGCTTCTTTTTTGGCAAGGATTTGTAAAAATGGCATTTTTACAAAATAAATGGAAAAAATGGTAAAAATGGTATTTATTGGCAAATGCCAAAAAAAAACTTGCACTTGTTATTACTTTACTTTTATTATATTTTAGTTTTCTTTTTCTTGTTGCACTGGATTTTATTTAACTTTTTTATGTAAGGTTACAAAATTGATATATGTATAAATTTTAATTATTTGGTTCTTAATTAACACCCTTTCGGAATATTAAATTATTTCTGATTTATTTTTTTAGTCAGAGGCCTTTTAGGCCAAGCTGTGTCTTCATACGCCTTTACTTTTGTATAATTTGGAAATTTTTCGATCTGTTTAAAAGCATTAAGAAGACTTAAGTACCTGGGTCAACAAGTTTTCACTTCAGTGGATAATCTCTTTAAATACAAACTCTTAAATTTCAATTCAACGTTATAAACTTTAACATTAATTTTAGGGCTAGGTTCAGGGTTTTGTGATTATTTTATGATTATTTCCATTTCCTTTAAGATTTAGAGTTTATGTGTACACTTCAGTTTTAAGTTAATACTCAGGTTTTATTATTTATATTACAATGTAAATTTTACTATTGCGGTAGGGTTTCTAGATTATGAGTGTTTACCGATGACAGTGACTTCGCGCTAATACTAATTGTCAATAAGCATTTCAGTATAGTTGGCTGAAATGCGCATGCCAACATATGGTGTTAATTCTATCTATGAATATGATAGGGCTACTATTGGGTTAGGGGTTATAGCGCTACCATTGTTCGCTGGCGTGAACTTCCTCCTGGGCCCGAGGAACCTGGGAATGAAAAGAACAATTATTTTCATATGTGCAGGTGAGGGATAAAAAGTGTTGGGTACACAGAAAAAATTATTAACCTTAAACATATCTTAAAAATAAAATTTGTTTTTTAACAAAAATATAATTGAATCAATTAATATTAAAATTGACTTTTAAATATTTCAGTAAATAATATTTTAAATAGAAAATTTTTAGTATCACATCTAAATGCTTTGCAGTTCACAAACAAAACAAATACATATGTATGCAGTACATCAAATATATAAACGTGACGTACACACACTTTTTTTACAGTGTCACATTTTTTTTTAATTTTTAATCAATATTTTAATTTTTTTTATTTTTTGAGTAGTGTTTCGTCCGTTGTGCTATCAACATATTAATTTGTCGTCACTGTGTTACTCTGTTTTGTGTTTTTTATAATTGTTAATATTTAAAAATAATTATGTGAAACAATTATTAAAGTAGATAAATAAATACAATTAAATAATTAATCAAGCTTAAGGTCTGTTTTAGTAATAAATTGTATTTATTTCTTTTCAATATTTCCCCTTCATCGAAAATTTTTTAAAAATATAAAATATACAAAAATAAGTGATTTTTTGTTAGTCACTGTAACACAAAAAAGTCAAAGCAAATGGTATAAACATCCTATATATTAAAACAACAAAAATATACACTTACAAAGAGTTTCAATATTCAAAGCAATCACACAGAAAATTATTGGTTGGAATTCGATCAAAACCATTAAAATGAATTTTCCAGGACGTTATACGGAGTTGTCTATAATTGCGTACTACACCAAAAATATTTCATTACCCATTGTAGAAAATCATTACCAAATATGTGGTTATGTAACTACATACCTGGTAATGGTAACTAGTTACTTTTATTATTACATTTCTTATTCCCAGCAGAAATTTGGAAGCGGTAAAAATGATTAGTGCTTCTTTTCTGCTTCGTTTACTGCTTCTGAGGATTTGTAGCTTGCAGTAGTGTGTTAAAATAGGCAATAGAGTTTTGTTTACCACACTTTATCGCTCTAACAAAGCACGAAAGAATGACAATGATAACCGAATTTACTAGCTAAAAGCTGTGATTTCATGCCATTATTTGGAGCTATGATAGAAGCGCATATCGCACGCAAAGAAAAAACATGGTTGGGATGACCATATTCGAAGAGCATCATATATTTTAAGGTTTATGATTGCGACAATCATATTATGAAATACCTTTTTCTTTCATAATATGATCCCTTAATTACTACATTATGATTCCAAACTGATCCCAATATTATCATATTATAGTCTTGTATATGATCCCTATAGTTTTTTCCCAGCATTCTCTTAAGGGTGAGTGAAAAAGCTGTGCACGATTTGTTTTATTCACAATAGTACATTTATTTATTAAATGACTAATTTACAAACTTAAATAATTTAAATTAATTTTAATTATCACTTATATATAACTAAAAATAATTTATGGAAACAGCTGATAACAGCGCGTAGAAAAATATTGTTAAAAATACAATTTTACAATGCATCCGAAATGATCATAACATGTTCTCAGTGATCATAATATTATATTAAACAATAATTTTATTTAATTATTGCTTGACAATCTATATCTTTCTAGACTTCTTGTGTAGAGCGATTTCTTTCTTCCAAAATCAATGTCGCTATTAAAATGAATACCAATAAGATATTTTTCTATTTTTTAAGTATTTTTTTTAATACATATATATTATATTATTTATTTTAGTGCTTCTTACAACTTCTTTTCACAAAATCTTAAACAAGACCAGGCTTCGTAATGCACGCACATGTGCGCACATGCACATGTGCAAAAATTGATGTACAGACAAAAGATGCACATGCACATGTGCATGTGCAAATTTTTGTGCGAAAATATTTTGCACTTCGCACATCAAGATGTGCAAGTGCAGATACTATTCGCACATGCACATCAAAATGTGCATGTGCGAATACTATTCGCACATGCACATCTCCATGTGCAATGTGCGAATACAAATTCGCACATGCACATGTGCGAGTGCAAATGCAAGTGCATATGCACGTGCATTAAAAAAACAGCTAACATTAGAAAAAAATCGCTAATATTGTCGAAAATCGCAAATATATAAAAAAATCGATAATAATTTAAAAAAAAAATGCAAAAATGGATACAAAATCGCCAAAATTGAAAAAAAAAATCGCCGAAATTAAAAAAGAACTGTCCAAATTTTCAAAAAATCGCCAAAAATTAAAAAAAAAGACAAATATGAAAAAATCGCCGAATTTAAAAAAATCTTTAAAATTTAAAAAAATTGCATAATTTAAAAAAAAAAAATTTCAAATTTTAAAAAAATCGCCGAAATTTAAAAAAATCGCCGATATTGGAAAAAATCGTCAAAACTGGAAAAATCGTCAAAAATTTGAAAAAATCTGCAAAATTTAAAAAAATTGCCAAAATTGAAAAAATCGTTAAAAATTGGAAAAAAAAATCGCCAAAATTTTAAAAAATCGTCAAAATTTGAAAAAAAAATTCCAAAATTTGAAAAAACACTAAATTCGAAAAAAAAGTAAAAATTTGAAAAATTGTGAAAAATTTGACAAAATCTTCAAAAATTAAAAAAAATCGCCAAAATTTTAAAAAATTTCCAAAATTGGAAAAATCCCAAAAAGTGGAAAAAAACGTCAAAATTTGAAAAATCGTCAAAAATTTAAAAAAATCGTCAAAAAAAAATTTAATTTAAAAAAATTGCCGAAATTGAAAAAATCGTTAAAAATTCGAAAAAATCGCCAAAATGGAAAAAAATTTGAAAAAAAAACACTAAAATTTAAAAAAAGTCAAAATTTGGCAAAATCTTCAAAAATTAAAAAAAAATCGCCAAAATTGAAAAAAATCGTCAAAATTTGAAAAATTCTCCAAAATTGGAAAAAAGCCCAAAAATTGGAAAAAATCGTCAAAATTTGAAAAATCGTCAAAAATTTTAAAAAATCGTCAAAAATTTCTAAAATTTGAAAAATTCCTAAAATTTAAAAAAATCGCCAAAAATTCAGAAAAATCGCCAAAATTGAAAAATCTCCAAAATTTGAAAATAGTCATGTGTTGAAAAAATCGGCATAATTTGAAAAATTCGCGAATATATGAAAAAACTGCAAAAATTAAAAAAAGTAAAATTTTAAAAAAATCGTCAAAATTAAAAAAAAAAATCGAAAATGGCAGAACTGTGAGAAATTCGAAATCATGAAAATCGTCAGAATTAGAAACGATAAAAAATTATATGGTGAAAATTTGAAAAAAATCTTCAAAAATTAAAAAAAATCGCAAAATTTATTTTCGCATTTATTTTTTCACAGATGACTCGCAATGACTTCCCTGTTCCAAAACCGTAGTCCGTTTTCATCTAACTCATTTAGTTTTCGAGATACGGGAGATATTCCAAATAAAAGCCCTTTTCTCTCTACGACGCTTAGTTTTCGAGAAAAACGCGATTTTAAAATCTAGCAATGCAAGTCAAAATCTAGTTCCGCTATCGGGGTATTGGTGGCGAGTTTTGAACTTTGGTGCACTCAGTTTTCCTCTAGCTCTTCTAGTTTTCAAGATATGGACGATTTAAATTTTATATAAGCGATTTTCGCACTTAGTTTTCCACAGATGACTCACTATGACTTCCGTGTTCCAAAACCGTTGTCCGTTTTCATCTAACTCATTTAGTTTTCGAGATACGGGAGATATTCCAAATAAAAGCCCTTTTCTCTCTACGACGCTTAGTTTTCGAGAAAAACGCGATTTTAAAATCTAGCAATACAAGTCAAAATCTAGTTCCGCTATCGGGGTATTGGTGGCGAGTTTTGAACTTTGGTGCACTCAGTTTTCCTCTAGCTCTTCTAGTTTTCGAGATATGGACGATTTAAATTTTATATAAGCGATTTTCGCACTTATTTTTCCACAGATGACTCACTATGACTTCCGTGTTCCAAAACCGTTGTCCGTTTTCATCTAACTCATTTAGTTTTCGAGATACGGGAGATATTCCAAATAAAAGCGCTTTTCTCTCTACGACGCTTAGTTTTCGAGAAAAACGCGATTTTAAAATCTAGCAATGCAAGTCAAAATCTAGTTACGCTATCGGGGTATTGGTGGTGAGTTTTGAACTTTGGTGCAGCCAGTTTTCCTCTAGCTCTTCTAGTTTTCGAGATATGGACGATTTAAATTTTATTTAAGCGATTTTCGCACTTATTTTTCCACAGATGACTCACTATGACTTCCGTGTTCCAAAACCGTTGACCGTTTTCATCTAACTCATTTAGTTTTCGAGATACGGGAGATAATCCAAATAAAAGCCCTTTTCGCTTAGTTTTCGAGAAAAACGCGATTTTAAAATCTAGCAATGCAAGTCAAAATCTAGTTCCGCTATCGGGGTATTGGTAGCGAGTGTTGAACTTTGGTGCACTCAGTTTTCCTCTAGCTCTTCTAGTTTTCGAGATATGGACGATTTAAATTTTATATAAGCGATTTTCGCACTTATTTTTCCACATATGACTCACTATGACTTCCGTGTTCCAAAACCGTTGTCCGTTTTCATCTAACTCATTTAGTTTTCGAGATACGGGAGATATTCCAAATAAAAGCCCTTTTCTCTCTACGAGGCTTAGTTTTCGAGAAAAACGCGATTTAAAAATCTAGGAATGCAAGTCAAAATCTAGTTTCGCTATCGGGGTATTGGTGGTGAGCTTTGAACTTTGGTGCAGTCAGTTTTCCTCTAGCTCTTCTAGTTTTCGAGATATGGACGATTTAAATTTTATTTAAGCGATTTTCGCACTTATTTTTCCACAGATGATGCGAAAATCCCTTAAATAAAATTTAAATCGTCCATATCTCGAAAACTAGAAGAGGCAGAGGAAAAGTGACTGCACCAAAGTTCAAAACTCACCACCAATACCCCGATAGCGAAACTAGATTTTGACTTGCATTCCTAGATTTTTAAATCGCGTTTTTCTCGAAAACTAAGCCTCGTAGAGAGAAAAGGGCTTTTATTTGGAATATCTCCCGTATCTCGAAAACTAAATGAGTTAGATGAAAACGGACAACGGTTTTGGAACACGGAAGTCCATAGTGAGTCATATGTGGAAAAATAAGTGCGAAAATCGCTTATATAAAATTTAAATCGTCCATATCTTGAAAACTAGAAGAGCTAGAGGAAAACTGAGTGCACCAAAGTTCAACACTCGCCACCAATACCCCGATAGCGGAACTAGATTTTGACTTGCATTGCTAGATTTTAAAATCGCGTTTTTCTCGAAAACTAAGCGAAAAGGGCTTTTATTTGGAGTATCTCCCGTATCTCGAAAACTAAATGAGTTAGATGAAAACGGACAACGGTTTTGGAACACGGAAGTCATAGTGAGTCATCTGTGGAAAAATAAGTGCGAAAATCGCTTAAATAAAATTTAAATCGTCCATATCTCGAAAACTAGAAGAGCTAGAGGAAAACTGACTGCACCAAAGTTCAAAACTCACCACCAATACCCCGATAGCGTAACTAGATTTTGACTTGCATTGCTAGATTTTAAAATCGCGTTTTTCTCGAAAACTAAGCGTCGTAGAGAGAAAAGCGCTTTTATTTGGAATATCTCCCGTATCTCGAAAACTAAATGAGTTAGATGAAAACGGACAACGGTTTTGGAACACGGAAGTCATAGTGAGTCATCTGTGGAAAAATAAGTGCGAAAATCGCTTATATAAAATTTAAATCGTCCATATCTCGAAAACTAGAAGAGCTAGAGGAAAACTGAGTGCACCAAAGTTCAAAACTCGCCACCAATACCCCGATAGCGGAACTAGATTTTGACTTGTATTGCTAGATTTTAAAATCGCGTTTTTCTCGAAAACTAAGCGTCGTAGAGAGAAAAGGGCTTTTATTTGGAATATCTCCCGTATCTCGAAAACTAAATGAGTTAGATGAAAACGGACAACGGTTTTGGAACACGGAAGTCATAGTGAGTCATCTGTGGAAAAATAAGTGCGAAAATCGCTTAAATAAAATTTAAATCGTCCATATCTCGAAAACTAGAAGAGCTAGAGGAAAACTGACTGCACCAAAGTTCAAAACTCACCACCAATACCCCGATAGCGTAACTAGATTTTGACTTGCATTGCTAGATTTTAAAATCGCGTTTTTCTCGAAAACTAAGCGTCGTAGAGAGAAAAGCGCTTTTATTTGGAATATCTCCCGTATCTCGAAAACTAAATGAGTTAGATGAAAACGGACAACGGTTTTGGAACACGGAAGTCATAGTGAGTCATCTGTGGAAAAATAAGTGCGAAAATCGCTTATATAAAATTTAAATCGTCCATATCTCGAAAACTAGAAGAGCTAGAGGAAAACTGAGTGCACCAAAGTTCAAAACTCGCCACCAATACCCCGATAGCGGAACTAGATTTTGACTTGTATTGCTAGATTTTAAAATCGCGTTTTTCTCGAAAACTAAGCGTCGTAGAGAGAAAAGGGCTTTTATTTGGAATATCTCCCGTATCTCGAAAACTAAATGAGTTAGATGAAAACGGACAACGGTTTTGGAACACGGAAGTCATAGTGAGTCATCTGTGGAAAAATAAGTGCGAAAATCGCTTAAATAAAATTTAAATCGTCCATATCTCGAAAACTAGAAGAGCTAGAGGAAAACTGACTGCACCAAAGTTCAAAACTCACCACCAATACCCCGATAGCGTAACTAGATTTTGACTTGCATTGCTAGATTTTAAAATCGCGTTTTTCTCGAAAACTAAGCGTCGTAGAGAGAAAAGCGCTTTTATTTGGAATATCTCCCGTATCTCGAAAACTAAATGAGTTAGATGAAAACGGACAACGGTTTTGGAACACGGAAGTCATAGTGAGTCATCTGTGGAAAACTAAGTGCGAAAATCGCTTATATAAAATTTAAATCGTCCATATCTCGAAAACTAGAAGAGCTAGAGGAAAACTGAGTGCACCAAAGTTCAAAACTCGCCACCAATACCCCGATAGCGGAACTAGATTTTGACTTGTATTGCTAGATTTTAAAATCGCGTTTTTCTCGAAAACTAAGCGTCGTAGAGAGAAAAGGGCTTTTATTTGGAATATCTCCCGTATCTCGAAAACTAAATGAGTTAGATGAAAACGGACAACGGTTTTGGAACACGGAAGTCATAGTGAGTCATCTGTGGAAAACTAAGTGCGAAAATCGCTTATATAAAATTTAAATCGTCCATATCTCGAAAACTAGAAGAGCTAGAGGAAAACTGAGTGCACCAAAGTTCAAAACTCGCCACCAATACCCCGATAGCGGAACTAGATTTTGACTTGTATTGCTAGATTTTAAAATCGCGTTTTTCTCGAAAACTAAGCGTCGTAGAGAGAAAAGGGCTTTTATTTGGAATATCTCCCGTATCTCGAAAACTAAATGAGTTAGATGAAAACGGACAACGGTTTTGGAACACGGAAGTCCATAGTGAGTCATATGTGGAAAAATAAGTGCGAAAATCGCTTATATAAAATTTAAATCGTCCATATCTTGAAAACTAGAAGAGCTAGAGGAAAACTGAGTGCACCAAAGTTCAACACTCGCCACCAATACCCCGATAGCGGAACTAGATTTTGACTTGCATTGCTAGATTTTAAAATCGCGTTTTTCTCGAAAACTAAGCGAAAAGGGCTTTTATTTGGAGTATCTCCCGTATCTCGAAAACTAAATGAGTTAGATGAAAACGGACAACGGTTTTGGAACACGGAAGTCATAGTGAGTCATCTGTGGAAAAATAAGTGCGAAAATCGCTTAAATAAAATTTAAATCGTCCATATCTCGAAAACTAGAAGAGCTAGAGGAAAACTGACTGCACCAAAGTTCAAAACTCACCACCAATACCCCGATAGCGTAACTAGATTTTGACTTGCATTGCTAGATTTTAAAATCGCGTTTTTCTCGAAAACTAAGCGTCGTAGAGAGAAAAGCGCTTTTATTTGGAATATCTCCCGTATCTCGAAAACTAAATGAGTTAGATGAAAACGGACAACGGTTTTGGAACACGGAAGTCATAGTGAGTCATCTGTGGAAAAATAAGTGCGAAAATCGCTTATATAAAATTTAAATCGTCCATATCTCGAAAACTAGAAGAGCTAGAGGAAAACTGAGTGCACCAAAGTTCAAAACTCGCCACCAATACCCCGATAGCGGAACTAGATTTTGACTTGTATTGCTAGATTTTAAAATCGCGTTTTTCTCGAAAACTAAGCGTCGTAGAGAGAAAAGGGCTTTTATTTGGAATATCTCCCGTATCTCGAAAACTAAATGAGTTAGATGAAAACGGACAACGGTTTTGGAACACGGAAGTCATAGTGAGTCATCTGTGGAAAAATAAGTGCGAAAATCGCTTAAATAAAATTTAAATCGTCCATATCTCGAAAACTAGAAGAGCTAGAGGAAAACTGACTGCACCAAAGTTCAAAACTCACCACCAATACCCCGATAGCGTAACTAGATTTTGACTTGCATTGCTAGATTTTAAAATCGCGTTTTTCTCGAAAACTAAGCGTCGTAGAGAGAAAAGCGCTTTTATTTGGAATATCTCCCGTATCTCGAAAACTAAATGAGTTAGATGAAAACGGACAACGGTTTTGGAACACGGAAGTCATAGTGAGTCATCTGTGGAAAAATAAGTGCGAAAATCGCTTATATAAAATTTAAATCGTCCATATCTCGAAAACTAGAAGAGCTAGAGGAAAACTGAGTGCACCAAAGTTCAAAACTCGCCACCAATACCCCGATAGCGGAACTAGATTTTGACTTGTATTGCTAGATTTTAAAATCGCGTTTTTCTCGAAAACTAAGCGTCGTAGAGAGAAAAGGGCTTTTATTTGGAATATCTCCCGTATCTCGAAAACTAAATGAGTTAGATGAAAACGGACAACGGTTTTGGAACACGGAAGTCATAGTGAGTCATCTGTGGAAAAATAAGTGCGAAAATCGCTTAAATAAAATTTAAATCGTCCATATCTCGAAAACTAGAAGAGCTAGAGGAAAACTGACTGCACCAAAGTTCAAAACTCACCACCAATACCCCGATAGCGTAACTAGATTTTGACTTGCATTGCTAGATTTTAAAATCGCGTTTTTCTCGAAAACTAAGCGTCGTAGAGAGAAAAGCGCTTTTATTTGGAATATCTCCCGTATCTCGAAAACTAAATGAGTTAGATGAAAACGGACAACGGTTTTGGAACACGGAAGTCATAGTGAGTCATCTGTGGAAAACTAAGTGCGAAAATCGCTTATATAAAATTTAAATCGTCCATATCTCGAAAACTAGAAGAGCTAGAGGAAAACTGAGTGCACCAAAGTTCAAAACTCGCCACCAATACCCCGATAGCGGAACTAGATTTTGACTTGTATTGCTAGATTTTAAAATCGCGTTTTTCTCGAAAACTAAGCGTCGTAGAGAGAAAAGGGCTTTTATTTGGAATATCTCCCGTATCTCGAAAACTAAATGAGTTAGATGAAAACGGACAACGGTTTTGGAACACGGAAGTCATAGTGAGTCATCTGTGGAAAACTAAGTGCGAAAATCGCTTATATAAAATTTAAATCGTCCATATCTCGAAAACTAGAAGAGCTAGAGGAAAACTGAGTGCACCAAAGTTCAAAACTCGCCACCAATACCCCGATAGCGGAACTAGATTTTGACTTGTATTGCTAGATTTTAAAATCGCGTTTTTCTCGAAAACTAAGCGTCGTAGAGAGAAAAGGGCTTTTATTTGGAATATCTCCCGTATCTCGAAAACTAAATGAGTTAGATGAAAACGGACAACGGTTTTGGAACACGGAAGTCATAGTGAGTCATATGTGGAAAAATAAGTGCGAAAATCGCTTATATAAAATTTAAATCGTCCATATCTCGAAAACTAGAAGAGCTAGAGGAAAACTGAGTGCACCAAAGTTCAAAACTCGCCACCAATACCCCGATAGCGGAACTAGATTTTGACTTGCATTGCTAGATTTTAAAATCGCGTTTTTCTCGAAAACTAAGCGAAAAGGGCTTTTATTTGGAATATCTCCCGTATCTCGAAAACTAAATGAGTTAGATGAAAACGGACAACGGTTTTGGAACAAGGAAAAATATTCGAGAAACAATTTTTGTCGATTTTCACAAATTTTTATGACTTTTTCAATTCTGGCATTTTGCAATTTTTTTTCCAATTTTTGGCGACTTTTTGAAATTTTGATATTTTTTAAAAATTTTTCAATTTTGGCAATTTTTTTAAATTTTCCGACTTTTTCCAATTTTTGACGACTTTTTGAAATTTTGACGATTTTGGTAATTTTTTCAAATATTGACAATTTTTTCAAAATTTTTACGATATTTCGCAATTTTGGCGATTTTGTCTAATTTTTGAAGATTTTTTTATTAAATTTTGACTATTTGGGCAATATTTTCAAATATTGACGATTTTTTCAGTTATGACGATTTTTTCAAAATTTTTTCAAAATTTTTCAATTTTGGCAATTTTTCAAAATTTTCCGATTTTTTCCAATTTTTGAAGACTTTTTGAAATTATGTCGATTTTGGTTATTTTTTCAAATATTGACAATTTTTTCAAAATTTTTACGATATTTCGCATTTTTGTCTAATTTTTGACGATTTTTTTTAAATTTTGACTATTTGGCCAATTTTTTCAAATATTGACGATTTTTTCAAATTTTGTCGATTTTTTCAAAATTTTTACGATATTTTGCAATTTTGTATAATTTCTGACAATTGTTTTTAATTTTGGGAAATTCTTTCAAATATTGACGATTTTTTCAAGTTATGACGATTTTTTCAAAATTTTTCAATTTTTACAAAATTTTTAGAAAATTTTAAAATTTTTCAAATTTTTCGATTTTTTCCAATTTTTGACGACTTTTTGAAATTTTGACGATTTTGGTACTTTTTTCAAATTTTGTCGATTTTTTCAACATTTTTACGATATTTTGCAATTTTGTATAATTTCTGACGATTTTTTTTAATTTTGGGCAATTCTTTCAAATATTGACGATTTTTTCAAGTTATGACGATTTTTTCAAAATTTTTACAAAATTTTTCAATTTTTACAAAATTTTTAAATTTTTTCAATTTTTCAAATTTTTCGATTTTTTCCAATTTTTGACGACTTTTTGAAATTTTTGACGATTTTTTTTAATTTGGGGCAATTTTTTTCAAATATTGACGATTTTTTCAAAATTTTTCATTTTTGGCAATTTTTAAAATTTTTGGCGATTTTTGGTGTTTTCTTTTTAAATTTTGACGATTTTTAAAAATTTTTGCATTTTTTTTTCTTGTTTCGGCGTTTTTTTCTGATATTGAAACTTTTATCAATTTCAGCGATTTTTTGCATCCATGTGCGCGCACATGTGTGCACATTTTGCACATACACATGTTGATGTGTAATGTGCAAGTACCAGTCTGCACTTGCACATGTGCATGTGCGAATTTGTATTCGCACATCGCACATGGAGATGTGCATGTGCGGATAGCATTCGCACATGGAGATGTGCATGTGCGGATAGCATTCGCACAGGCACATTTTGATGTGCATGTGCGAATAGTATTTGCACTTGCACATCTTGATGTGCGAAGTGCAAAATATTTTCGCACATGCACATGTGCAAGTGCAAAGTATAAAGTCAAATGCGCACATGCACATGTGCATGTGCGAAGTATAAACAAAAATTTGCACATGCACATGTGCATGTGCGAAGTATAAACACAAATTTGCACATGCACATGTGCAAGTGCAAGATGTGCGAAAATGTGCGCACATGTGCGTGCAAATACGAACCCTGAACAAGACTAACGCTAACTGATAGATGACGCTCTTTAAAAAATATACTGATCATCTCATGGTTGTCGAAACTATACCAGTGATTGTGAACATGATCTCTCTCAACTAAAATAATAATATGATTGCAATTCGAAGAGAGGAATATGATTGTCCAAATAATATATGATTGTAGACGGAAAAATATTATGATAACCGACAAAAAGAGAGATTTTAACTATAAAATGATTATAGGCGACCATATGATTTGTAAAGTATGATTAATACATTAATAAATTGATTGCAACAACCATGTATGGCAGTAGTAACCATAGTTAGGTAGCTGTGATCATATTGCAACCATATCTTTTCTCTGCGTGCGGATATCGAAACAAGTGCTTTCACGCGAGCTATCTCGAACAAAAATCATGCCTTATATCAGCAATAATGCAAGCGCTGCACTATTTTCTTTCCCTGACGAACCTGCTTCCAAGCAAGCAGTATTTTTTGCTGGGTTATCTTTGTATGGCGATATCGCGAAAAATAATGAGTTATGGTTACACACCAACTTACGAAAAATCAAAAAATATGTCGTTACCCCTGTGCTTACCAGTATTTACAAAAATAATGATTCTAAAAATAGATTTTCCAAAAAATAAATTTTACAAAAAAATACTTTTTTATTGTAAAATTTTATTTTAATAAAATTTGCTCGTGCGAGAATCGAACCTAGAGCTCCAGATTGTGAGTTTATAGCTCTACCATCTGAACTATCTACTACTACTACTAGATTTTGACTTGCATTGCTAGATTTTAAAATCGCGTTTTTCTCGAAAACTAAGCGAAAAGGGCTTTTATTTGGAATATCTCCCGTATCTCGAAAACTAAATGAGTTAGATGAAAACGGACAACGGTTTTGGAACAAGGAAAAATATTCGAGAAACAATTTTTGTCGATTTTCACAAATTTTTATGACTTTTTCAATTCTGGCATTTTGCAATTTTTTTTCCAATTTTTGGCGACTTTTTGAAATTTTGATATTTTTTAAAAATTTTTCAATTTTGGCAATTTTTTTAAATTTTCCGACTTTTTCCAATTTTTGACGACTTTTTGAAATTTTGACGATTTTGGTAATTTTTTCAAATATTGACAATTTTTTCAAAATTTTTACGATATTTCGCAATTTTGGCGATTTTGTCTAATTTTTGAAGATTTTTTTATTAAATTTTGACTATTTGGGCAATATTTTCAAATATTGACGATTTTTTCAGTTATGACGATTTTTTCAAAATTTTTTCAAAATTTTTCAATTTTGGCAATTTTTCAAAATTTTCCGATTTTTTCCAATTTTTGAAGACTTTTTGAAATTATGTCGATTTTGGTTATTTTTTCAAATATTGACAATTTTTTCAAAATTTTTACGATATTTCGCATTTTTGTCTAATTTTTGACGATTTTTTTTAAATTTTGACTATTTGGCCAATTTTTTCAAATATTGACGATTTTTTCAAATTTTGTCGATTTTTTCAAAATTTTTACGATATTTTGCAATTTTGTATAATTTCTGACAATTGTTTTTAATTTTGGGAAATTCTTTCAAATATTGACGATTTTTTCAAGTTATGACGATTTTTTCAAAATTTTTCAATTTTTACAAAATTTTTAGAAAATTTTAAAATTTTTCAAATTTTTCGATTTTTTCCAATTTTTGACGACTTTTTGAAATTTTGACGATTTTGGTACTTTTTTCAAATTTTGTCGATTTTTTCAACATTTTTACGATATTTTGCAATTTTGTATAATTTCTGACGATTTTTTTTAATTTTGGGCAATTCTTTCAAATATTGACGATTTTTTCAAGTTATGACGATTTTTTCAAAATTTTTACAAAATTTTTCAATTTTTACAAAATTTTTAAATTTTTTCAATTTTTCAAATTTTTCGATTTTTTCCAATTTTTGACGACTTTTTGAAATTTTTGACGATTTTTTTTAATTTGGGGCAATTTTTTTCAAATATTGACGATTTTTTCAAAATTTTTCATTTTTGGCAATTTTTAAAATTTTTGGCGATTTTTGGTGTTTTCTTTTTAAATTTTGACGATTTTTAAAAATTTTTGCATTTTTTTTTCTTGTTTCGGCGTTTTTTTCTGATATTGAAACTTTTATCAATTTCAGCGATTTTTTGCATCCATGTGCGCGCACATGTGTGCACATTTTGCACATACACATGTTGATGTGTAATGTGCAAGTACCAGTCTGCACTTGCACATGTGCATGTGCGAATTTGTATTCGCACATCGCACATGGAGATGTGCATGTGCGGATAGCATTCGCACAGGCACATTTTGATGTGCATGTGCGAATAGTATTTGCACTTGCACATCTTGATGTGCGAAGTGCAAAATATTTTCGCACATGCACATGTGCAAGTGCAAAGTATAAAGTCAAATGCGCACATGCACATGTGCATGTGCGAAGTATAAACAAAAATTTGCACATGCACATGTGCATGTGCGAAGTATAAACACAAATTTGCACATGCACATGTGCAAGTGCAAGATGTGCGAAAATGTGCGCACATGTGCGTGCAAATACGAACCCTGAACAAGACTAACGCTAACTGATAGATGACGCTCTTTAAAAAATATACTGATCATCTCATGGTTGTCGAAACTATACCAGTGATTGTGAACATGATCTCTCTCAACTAAAATAATAATATGATTGCAATTCGAAGAGAGGAATATGATTGTCCAAATAATATATGATTGTAGACGGAAAAATATTATGATAACCGACAAAAAGAGAGATTTTAACTATAAAATGATTATAGGCGACCATATGATTTGTAAAGTATGATTAATACATTAATAAATTGATTGCAACAACCATGTATGGCAGTAGTAACCATAGTTAGGTAGCTGTGATCATATTGCAACCATATCTTTTCTCTGCGTGCGGATATCGAAACAAGTGCTTTCACGCGAGCTATCTCGAACAAAAATCATGCCTTATATCAGCAATAATGCAAGCGCTGCACTATTTTCTTTCCCTGACGAACCTGCTTCCAAGCAAGCAGTATTTTTTGCTGGGTTATCTTTGTATGGCGATATCGCGAAAAATAATGAGTTATGGTTACACACCAACTTACGAAAAATCAAAAAATATGTCGTTACCCCTGTGCTTACCAGTATTTACAAAAATAATGATTCTAAAAATAGATTTTCCAAAAAATAAATTTTACAAAAAAATACTTTTTTATTGTAAAATTTTATTTTAATAAAATTTGCTCGTGCGAGAATCGAACCTAGAGCTCCAGATTGTGAGTTTATAGCTCTACCATCTGAACTATCTCGGCATTTTATATTTGATAGATAAAAACATGATTGTCCTGCTCCACACAAGTCAGCTTACTCGCCAACATAAAAAAAACCAAAAAATATGTGGTTACATATATCCTTACCAGTGTTGAAAAATATTGAATCTAAAAATAGATTTCAAAGAATTTCAAAAAATGTACAAAATTACATTCTATTTGAAGTACTGTTAAAAATAAGTCATTATCAGCAACTCATTATTATACGTTTTGAAATAATGCAGAAGGTACGTCAGTGTCATTACTGGTAGTCCAAAATATAATGATATGTCATTACGTTTCTACACTGGGTAGGTATTAAAAATAAGGAAAATGAACTAAAAAACAATACTTTTATTAAATTACACTATGCGACAGTCAAAATCGGGATGGGATGAAACCAACGGGAAATGTTATATCTGTCAAAAACAAGTTATACGTGTCCCGGCGTTTCGCTGGGTCATCCCTAGGAATCGAGATATATATTTTTTTTGACATAACTCGAGAACCACTAGTCCGATTTTGCTCAAAGAATTTTAAAAAAATTACAATTCCTTTAATCTGTTCATATAACGCTTTCTATATACTCAACAGTTTTGCCGGTAAAAATAAATGTTTGTTACCGCTACCATAAAAATCAATAACCTTTTGTTTATTACTTTTTTTTAATATTTTAGGCGAAAAATATTTTTTTCTTCATACATTTATTTTTACCGGCAAAACTGTTGAGTATATAGAAAAACATTATATGAACAGATTAAAGGAATTGTAATTTTTAATTTTTTTAAAATTGTTTGAGCAAAATCGGACTAGTGGTTCTCGAGTTATGTCAAAAAAAAGACCACCAAAGGTCAAATCGATATATCTCGATTCCTAGGGGTGACCCAGCGAAACGCCGGGACACGTATAACTTCTTTTTTACCGATATAATTTTCCCCGGTAGTTTGAACCCTTCCCGATCACTGACCCCTACAATTTGTCTCACAGTGTTATTGGTATCTCCAATCAATTTTAAAATTAATATCAGTTTAGTAATAAGCAGCCATTTATTTAGTGAATATACTAGAAAATTGGTGTAATGTATCACATTTATTAAAAAATTTTCAATAATCGAAAGTGGTAACTACAATTACGGGTATTCTACTTATTTCAGGGGGGGGGGCTTTTCAAAAATTTTTGTTTAATTTTTCCCGTGTTTTTTTATTTACTGGGGAAGCTTTTAGAACTATGTACAGAGAAAAAAATTTATAACATTTAAAAAAACTCGTTATTTTAAGTTATGTGTGCTCTTTTTGTGTAAAGTTCAGTAAAATGAGAGTACCTAAACTAGCTAAAATCCTTTATCTAAATGACAAAATTGACCAAAAATACGGGAACGCACAAAATCACTTTTCTAACCCAAAACTTTATTTAAAAGAAAAAAATTAAAATGCGTATAGTTTTAGTCTGCGTATAGTTTTAGCAAAGTTAATTTTTATATATAGAAATTTTATTTTGTGCATTTCTTTGCTTAATTAAAATTTAAAATTTTCACAATTGTGTTATTTTTTATTTGCACCAGCTGTCCCTTTTACAATTTTCCGAAGTTAATAGTAAAAACACAAAGAGAAGTTAATAGTAGACAGAGGCAGAAAATTTTATGAAAATATCTGTAAGAACTAGGGTTTGGGATTTCCCGGACTTTTTTATTTCCCGGGAAACGGGAATAAAAAAAATTTGATTCCCGGGAAATAAGTAATTTTTGTTAAAAAAACACTATCAGTACAAATTCAGTCTGTGTAGTGAGAATTCCCAGTAAAAATATCAGAATGTTGAACATTTAATTTCACATAAATTACTCTAAGCACTGCCAAATGAATTACATGATTCCAGCAGAAAGCACCCACTACTGGACTGTCGGAAACAAACCGTTTCATCACATTTGACCCATTAGATATGGTGGCCACAATGTTATTTTCCAAAGACAAATAAAACTCTTCTAGTCTTATTTCTACAATTCTTCTTATTTCATCAGCATTACATCTTCCTGATATATAAACTAACCCCAGGTAATAAAATGAATTATTTCCGTTTATACATATGTTCAAATATCTCTTTTGTGATATTCTTGTCCATTCATCTAAGATCATAGTAAATCTCCTATTGTTAGAAATATTGCTCGATATTTCTTTTATCATGATATCTTTTACATGATTGTAGTAATTTAATATAATGTTCTTTACATCGGTTTCATTTTTTGGCAATGCCAGGTTTTTATTATAAAAATTTTCTCGAATAAACGAAGATCTAGTTATGGTGCGGATTGACATTTCGTCGATTGCGGCGAATTTGGATACCATTTCAGAAAATGTTTGCCCTAACATAAAACGTTCAATGCCTATTCAGCTTACACTTTTTCCTCGGGTACTTTGCTAATTTTAGCTGGAACGTTATTCTTGTTGTTGTTTTCTTCAAGAGGAGTTGCATGACCATCAATTTTATTTTTTTTTTGTGAACCAAATTTAGAAGTCGGATAACCAAATTTAGATACATCCGTTAACCATTAGTCTTTTAGGGCAAATATTGCACTGCGCTGCATTGCCCTTTTTTGTGAAGTTTTCCATACTCCTGACATTTTATTCTTTAATATAAAAGAATATATTAGTTTGAAAGCAGGTGTATTAAAATAAAGTAAACTTACTTGAAAATATCACATTTATTAATGAAAACGTTACTTATAAAATTATTGGCCCTTAATATAAAGGAGTATTTTAAATTTAAAGTCGACTTGATTTTTAATCATACGGTTTTGTTCATTTTGTGTATGAAAACCTTACAAAAATATTTATATTTTCAAACATTTTGATTGGTTGAAAATAAATTAACCAATCAGAATGCTCCAAAAATAAACCAAGTCAAGGTATACTGCCACCCAATATTTTAACTAAAGTCGACATTTGAAAAATTTAGATAGTAAGGGCAATTATTTGTAAGAAACAAAACTTTTTTTTTTCAAATTTCTGTTAAACATTTTACCAAGTTTTTAGGTTTTACTACTAAAATTTTTAATAAGTTATGCGAAAACTCTTTATTAGTTGCAATGCTCCTAACTACTTGGCAAAGATTTTTTTTGTGTGTCAAATAAATTGATTCCATTTTAAAAGATTTTAACAATGATATTTTTGTTTTGGTATTTAAAATGTTTTTTATGACTAAAATTAAAAAATCCTATTCCAAACAAAAACAATTTAAAAAATTTAATATTTTTAAAATTTCCCGTTTTCTCGGGAAAAATATATTATTTTCCCGGGAATTCCCGGAACCCCAAACCCTAGTAAGAACGCAAAAATATCTGTAAGGGTCTAAAGGGTCTTGTTTAATATTACAACCAGTGAGTGTCCCTGAAGTTGTCAAAGGTGTGCTGCCCTTTTTAAAAAATGTAAAAATTACGTATATAATGAATATTTTCCAAGGACCTGTCACCTTCCACTATAAACAGAGTTCAAATTATTATTGATTTTATACTCTTTTAATTGATATGAAACTCACATTCTATGTAGTAAGGAATTTATTGGCGCACCCCTAACACGGTCAACAAAAAAGTCAACAAGTAGAAAAGTGTGCGTAAAATAGAATTTAAATGGCATATGAATTAAAAATATACAAAGTTAATTAAACCTAGTCTATGCCTATTATGAAAAGGTGATACTAACTGAAAACACACAAATTATAGACGTAATTTTGATTACTTAAAAAATCGCAGCACACTTTGACAACTTCACGGACCGTCACTGATTACAACTTAGAATGGCTAATAACCATAAAAGAAATTTCAATTTTTAACGCATTTTCTAAGTTCTAAACTAAGTTATATATTACCCCCTAAATTCATAAACGGTGAGTAAAATTGTAGGAGAGTTATTAAACAAATTTTGTATGAAAATGACGTTTTGTAAACCTGCTATAACTTTACAAAGCATTTATGAATTGAGGGGTACAAATGTAATTTGATTTCTAGGTGATTTCCATTTTCAATAATTTTAGGGGGTTATTTTGTAATACGCAACGCTTTGCGTTGCGTTGTTTTCCATACAAATTGTTTTTGTAACAATAACAATTTACACACAAATCAACGCAACGCAAGGCGTTGCGTTTTACAAAATAACCCACTTAGTTTTTTGCAAATATTTTAAATTTTCTGTTATCCGTTTGTGATATGGAGTATATTGTTTTACTAATTTTTTGCCAAGCATGGATTCCGTGCGCATTTTCTGACAAAACTTGGTAGAAGGATAGGTAGACGTAGCTCTAAAGATATGTTGGTAAAAAATGGGTTAAACAATTTAATACTATATCTTATAGTTTTGTTACTTGATTTTACCATGGAAATTATATTTTAACACTTTTTGGAAAAACTTTTAATTTATTTCGATATTAGTTTTAAAAGATAAAACTAATATGCAAGTGCTATCCGATATCTCGATAAAAATAAATTTACAAAGAAACGAGTAAAAAGGTTAAAGTCGGGCATGCCGACTATACAATACCCTACACCAGTCTGGTGTATTGTTTGGATCCGAAATTCGAATGGGTTAAAATGGGGCTTGTGTCAAAATTTTCTATAATGTGAGTCAGCGCACCAAATTTCATTAAAATATCTTAATATTTGCGACCTGCAGTTTGTAACCAAGCCAATTTTGGGGGACCCTTATATGGGCACTAGTTCTAAACATGGACCGATATTCACCAAAATCAATAAGCTGCGTTATTGGGCCAACATAGGTCCGTGTACCAAATTTCATAAAAATACCTTAATATTTACGAGCTGCAGCGTATAAACAGTATAATTTTGGTAGGACCCTTATATGGGCACTAGGTCTAAACATGGACCGATGTTCACCAAAATCAATAGGCTGCGTTATTGGGCTAATATAGGTCTGGTGCACCAAATTTCATCAAAATATCTTAATATTTACGACCTGCAGCGTATAAACAGTATAATTTTGGTAGGACCCTTATATGGGCACTAGGTCTAAACATGGACCGATATTCACCAAAATCAATAGGCTACGTTATTGGGCTAACATAGGTCTGTGTACCAAATTTCGTCAAAATATCTTAATAATTACGACCTGCAGCGTATAAACAATATAATTTTGGTAGGACCCTTATATGGGCACTAGGTCTAAACATGGACCGATGTTCACCAAAATCAAACTTGTTCGTGCTTGGGGCAACATAGGTCTGCGTACCAAATTTCATCAAAATATCTTAATATTTGCGACCTGTAGAGTGCGCACAAGATTGCATGGACAGACAGACAGACGGACGGACGGACAGACGGACATCGTTAAATCGAAATAAAAAAAAATTCTGAACCGATCGGTATACTATAAGGTGGGTCTACGACCAATACTTTTTGGTGTTACAAACATCAACACAAACTTATAATACCCTGACCACATAGTGGTGTAGGGTATAAAAACTAATATGCAAGTGCTTGTGCAAATTTAAATGTTACTGACACTTTAGAAAACATTGTTTTCTATTGGCGTTTATACATTAATGGATGTCACTACATTGATAGATCTGTCAAAACAACAGAGTATTGGAAGATGACAAAGAAAATTGTGGTAAATTCTTTGTTGTTGTTTTAGCTTTTTCTTTGATATTTTGAATGTTTAATAACGCTCCTAGACGAGAACAAGAAATTCTCATTGAGTTTGTAATTTAACTTAAAAAATATTTCCAGAAATTCTAAAATTATTTTGATTTCCAAAGGAGTGCGCCATTTCAATATGGTCTTAGACTAATTTGAAAGCGCAATAATAATTTCAAGCCCGATGGTTCCACCGCGAAATGAAAGTAGAATTTCAGAGAATTTTGCAAAGTTGTCCGGTTTTTTATTTTATGGCCTCTTGAAATATCTGTGTGGCGCGAAAGCCCAAAAATATTGTACATTTTTAGAGTTAGGAACTCTCTCGCGTTCACGAATAAGTTAAATTTCAATTGTTCTTTTAGGTTCTTTTATTTTATTCGGAATTATCAAACAAGCCACTGCTATAATATAATATTATATTGATAAAAAAATCCTGAAAAAATAGCAAAAAAAAGGTACTCAAAATTTTGTTAAAAGGGGCCCTGCACAGAATGCTTTTAAAATTAGTAAATTCATTCCGCTAAATATTAGTAAGATAAGTACAACAAAAATGCAACTATTAAATACACGAAATTCAAGAAGTGTGTGAAGTTAAATTTAAAAAATAAATTTCAAGCTCACATTTGCAAATTGCCTTTATTGGGTTAATATTTTTGAATTTAACTTCACAAAGTGTGAAGTCAAATTCAAACCATAATATTCTTTGAATTCTAAATAAATCAAAAAATAATATTCTTTGAATTTAACTTTACAATATGTTCACTATAATATTCAATAAATTCACGAAATAAATTCAAGAAATAAATTCAAGAAATAAATTTAAAAAATAAATTCAAGAAATAAATTTAAAAAATAAGTTCAAAAATAAATTCAATAAGTAAATTCAAAATTTTTTTAAAAATGTCAATTTCGAACAGACCTGAATGGGGTTTGGTCATACGCATGGACATGGCTAAGGGAGCAGATTTTAATTCTGGGATCACTTTATTCAATAATTGCTCAGGAAAATATCCATAATTTTTCAAAAATGTGAAATTTAAATTTTTAAACAAGTCAAGTTCAGGTGGGCCCAGGGCCAATTTCGAACATACCTGAATGGGGTTTGGTCATATGAGTGGACAAGGCTAAGGGAGCAGATTTTAATTCTGAGCTCACTTTATTCAACACTTGCTTAGGAAAATAGCCATAAGTTTTCAAAAATGTGAATTTTAAATTTTTAAACATGCCAAGTCCAGGTGGGCCCAGAGCCAATTTCGAACAGACCTGAATGGAGTTTGGTCATATGAGTGGACAGGGCTGAGGGAGCAGATTTTAATTCTGAGCTCACTTTATTCAAAAGTTGCTCAGGAAAACAGGCAAACATTTTCAAAAATGTTAAATTTTAATTTTTAAACATGTCAAGTTCAGGTGCGCCCAGGGCCAATTTAGAACAGACCAGAATAGGGTTTGGTCATAAGAGTGGACAGGGCTGAGGGTGCAGATTTTAATTCTGAGCTCACTTTATTCAAAAGTTGCTGACGAAAATAGCCAAAAATCTTCAAACATGTGAAATTAAAATTTTTAAACATGTGAAGTTCAGGTGGGCCCAGGGCCAATTTCGAACAGACCTGACAGGGGTTTGATCACATGAGTGGACAGGGCTGAGGGAGCAGATTTTAATTCTGAGCTCACTTTATTCAAAAGTTGCTCAGGAAAACAGGCAAACATTTTCAAAAATGTTAAATTTTAATTTTTAAACATGTCAAGTTCAGGTGCGCCCAGGGCCAATTTAGAACAGACCAGAATAGGGTTTGGTCATAAGAGTGGACAGGGATGAGGGAGCAGAATTAAGCTCTGAGCTCACTTTATTCAAAAGTTGCTCAGAAAAATAGAAAACAATTTTCAAAAATGTGAAATTAAAATTTTTAAAATGTGAAGTTCAGGTGGGCCTATGGCCAATTTTGAACAGTCCTCAATGGGGTTTGATCATATGAGTAGACAGGGCTAAGGGAGCAGATTTTAATTCTGAGCTCATTTTATTCAAAAGTTGCTCACGAAAATAGCCATAAATTTTTAAAAACGTTAAATTTAATTTTTAAACATTTGAAATTCAGGTGGGCCCAGGGCCAATTTCGAACAGACCTGACAGGGGTTTGATCACATGAGTGGACAGGGCTGAGGGAGCAGATTTTAATTCTGAGCTCACTTTATTCAAAAGTTGCTCAGGAAAATAGCCATAAATTTTCAAAAATGATAAATTAAAATTTTTAAACATGTCAAGTTCAGGTGCGCCCAGGGCTAATTTCGAACAGATCTGAATGGGGTTTGGTCATATGAGTGGACAGGGCTGATGGAGCAGATTTTTATTCTGAGTTCACTTTATTCAAAAGTTGCTCAGGAAAATAGCCATAAATTTTCAAAAATGTGAAATTAAAATTTTTAAACATGTCAAGTCTAGGTGGGCTTAGGGCCAATTTCGAACAGACCTGAATGGGGTTTGGTCCCATGAGTGGACGCACTGTCCAGCTTTTAATTCTGTACTCACTTTATTCAAAAGTTGCTCAGGAAAATAGCCATAAATTTTCAAAAATGTGAAATTAAAATTTTTATACATGTCAAGTTCAGGTGCGCCCAGGGCCAATTTCGAACAGACTTGAATAGGGTTTGGTCATAGGGGTGGACAGGGCTGAGGGAGCAGATTTTAATTCTGAGCTCACTTTATTCAAAAGTTGCTCAGGAAAATAGCCATAAGTTTTCAAAAATGTGAAATTAAAATTTTCAAACATGTCAAGTCCAGGTGGGCCCAGTGCCAATTTCGAACAGACCTGAATGTGGACAGGGCTGAGGGAGTAGATTTTAATTCTGTGCTCACTTTATTCAAAAGTTGCTCAGGAAACCAGGTAAAAATTTTCAAAAATGTTAAATTAAAATTTTTAAACATGTCAAGTTCAGGTGGGCCCAGGGCCAATTTAGAACAGACCAGAATGGGGTTTGGTCATATGAGTGGACAGGGCTGAGGGTGCAGATTTTAATTCTGAGCTCACTTTATTCAAAAGTTGTTGACGAAAATAGCCAAAAATCTTCAAAAATGTGAAATTAAAATTTTTAAACATGTGAAGTTCAGGTCGGCCCAGGGCCAATTTCGAACAGACCTGAATGGGGTTTGGTCATATGAGTGGACAGGGCTGAGGCAGCAGAATTAAGCTCTGAGCTCCCTTTATTCAAAAGTTGCTCAGGAAAATAGACAACAATTTTCAAAAATGTGAAATTAAAATATTTAAAATGTGAAATTCAGGTGGGCCTATGGCCAATTTTGAACAGACCTCAATGGGGTTTGATCATATGAGTAGACAGGGCTAAGTGAGCAGATTTTAATTCTGAGCTCATTTTATTCAAAAGTTGCTCACGAAAAAAGCCATAAATTTTTAAAAACGTTAAATTTAAATTTTTAAACATTTGAAATTCAGGTGGGCCCACGGCCAATTTCGAACAGACCTGACAGGGGTTTGATCACATGAGTGGACAGGGCTGAGGGAGCAGATTTTAATTCTGAGCTCACTTTATTCAAAAGTTGCTCAGGAAAATAGCCATCAATTTTCAAAAATAATAAATTAAAATTTTTAAACATATCAAGTTCAGGTGCGCCCAGGGCCAATTTCGAACATATCTGAATGGGGTTTGGTCATATGAGTGGACAGGGCTGATGGAGCAGATTTTTATTCTGAGCTCACTTTATTCAAAAGTTGCTAAGGAAAATAGCCATAAATTTTCAAAAATGTGAAATTAAAATTTTTAAACATGTCAAGTCTAGGTGGCTTAGGGACAATTTCGAACAGACCTGAATGGGGTTTGGTCCCATGAGTGGACGCTGTCCAGCTTTTAATTCTGCACTCACTTTATTCAAAAGTTGCTCAGGAAAATAGCCATAAATTTTCAAAAATGTGAAATTAAAATTTTTAAACATGTCAAGTTCAGGTGCGCCCAGGGCCAATTTCGAACAGACCTGAATGGGGTTTGGTCATATGAGTGGACAGGGTTGAGGGAGCATTCAGTTCTGTTCGAAATTGGCTCTGGGCCCACCTGAACTTGACATGTTTAAAAATTTAAATTTAACATATTTGAAAATTTATGGCTATTTTCCTGACCAACTTTTGAAGAAAGTGAGTTCAGGGTTAAAATCTGCTCCCTCAGCCCTGTCCCCTCATATGATCAAACCCCATTCAGGTCTGTTCGATATTGGCCCTGGGCCCACCTGAACTTGATATGTTCAAAAATTTAACATTTTTGAAAATTTATGGCTATTTTCCTGAGCAACTTTTGAATAAAGTGAGCTCAGAATTAAAATCTGCTCCCTCAGCCCTGCCCACTTATATGACCAAACCCCATTCAGGTCTGTTCGAAATTGGCCCTGGGCCCACCTGAACTTGACATGTTTAAAAATTTTAATTTCACATTTTTGAAAATTTTTGGCCATTTTCCTGAGCAATTTTTGAATAAAGTGAGCTCAGAATTAAAATCTGCTCCCTGTCCACTCATTTGACCAAATCACATTCAGGTCTGTTCGAAATTGGCCCTGGTCCCACCTGAACTTGACATTTTTAAAAATTTAAATTTAACATTTTGAAAATTTATGGCTATTTTGATGAGTAAGTTTTGAATAAAGTGAGCTCAAAATTAGAATCTGATCCCTCAGCTCTGTCCACTCATGTGATCAAACCCCATTCAGGTCTGTTCGAAATTGGTCCTGGGCCCACCTAAAAAATTATCATAAAGGATTTTCCAGAAGTAATAAAAGGCGCACTTGCTTAACAGAATTTGTAGTCAGATTAACGTTTAATTTACATGTAAGTACTTTATGGGCAGTTTTGACAACAAAATCGGTTACAGGTAGAATTGAAATTACCATTTCATTCTTATTACCTCGTCTCCTAGACCATAGATAACGCAACAGTTTTTGTGAATGCATTAAGTCGTTGTGAAGAACTCGAAGTGTGAAGTGCTAATTTGAGATAAAAAAATATTAAAAAAAATCATTCGAAATCAAGAAGTTTACAATGAATCCACCATCCTCTACACCGCAAAATGAAGCAATAACAACATCAACAACTATCGAAAACCCAATGAGTCATATACCCAGGCATGATGTTACTGTTTTTGGTGTGTCTACTGATTTGACTGATCTTAATTTACCAACCCATCTGGATATCTTGAGATATTATTTTTACTTGAGCGAACAAAAAAAGTTGTCCTATAAAGCATTCACTATTCAAGTACAAGATAAGTTGATTGGAATTTGGGAAAAACTTGGTATGGAAATAATGCTGAAAAAAAGTGTATGTAATAAATTGAATAGATTGTTTGACAAATATCAAGAGCAAATCAAGAGAAGAAACAAACCCCAACAATTTACAGAGTATGTAAAATCTCTGGAAACAATTTTTTTCATTGGAACATGTAAATGCGATTTGAAGGCAGCTCCATGTGCATGCGGTTTGGTTCCCGAACGCCTCAAAGAGTTTATGCACGATCAACATAATCAGAGAAGTCTAACAATGGATGGATTTGCGATGGAAATTGAAGAGCAAGGAGCAACGTCTATGTCATCAATGCCAACATACCAAGATCCCGATGATTCAACATACGCACCGCCACCGGTTCAAGAAGATTTGGATATAAGCACAAGTTCACAATACACACAGAGATACGATTGTTTTAACTTTGCCTTGGTATGTGACAGATTTGGCTTGCCTGATAGAGTAGCATCAGCAATGGGAACAGCTCTTTTCCAAGATTTTAAAATGAAAGATATCCATGGCAAACCTCTCATCATGGATAAATCGAAAGTTCGCCGAGAAAAAGAGAAATGCAGACAAGAAGTGCTTCGCAAACGGTTAGATGATACCAATTTGTTAGCATTTTAATTCGATGGCAGAAAAGATGATACTTTAACGAGAGATACAATTGATGAGAAGTATCATACTAGAATGGTAAAAGAACCTCATCTTGTTATTTTGAGAGAACCGAATTCTGAATTGATTGGTTACGTAAGACTGGAACATGAAACCGCTGAATACAAAACAACCAAATTAAATGATTTTTTCAACGATAAAAATATATCACTGGATGCATTAATTGGCATATGCACTGACGGTTAGCCAACAAACACTGGCCCAAACGGTGGAATTATACGACGATTCGAATTGCTGTTAAAAAGACCATTGCATTGGTTCGTTTGCCTTCTACACTTCAACGAACTTCCGTTTCGGCATTTGTTTGAAGCTTTGGATAAATCAACCAGCACTGGACCAAGATCGGCAACCGGAAAATTGAGCCGTCAAAACGAAACTTGTGAAACTCTTCCGGTAAGTTATTGCTATCACTCATTTATTATAATTGTCAACCGTTTTTAATTGTTTTATTTTTATATATTTTCAGGTGGTGGACGGCTTTCAGAAAATTGAGTTGAAAAATATGCCCCCTGCTCCAGAAAAAATTGAATTTTCCACCGATTCCAAGTACTTATACGACATGGCCCATGCAATTTCTAGCGGCGTGGTTTCAGTGGATCTGGCAAACATCAAACCAGGGAAAATTGTACATTCTCGGTGGCTCACCAAGGCCGCTAGACTATTACGATTATATGTGACAACGGAAAATCCAGATGCAAATTTAAGAATACTGGTTGAATTTATAATTACATGTTATGTGCCAATGTACTTCAATATCAAGTATTACAGCTCTGTCGTGTACGGTAGTAGATTATTTTTCAAATTCATTAGTTGGTCAAGATTTCTAGAACCTCGTTTACGCAAAATTGTCAATAAAGTAATTACAGATAATTCATATTATGCGCATTCGGAAAATATCTTGTTATCAATGTTGTTTGATGATAGCAAAGAAAAGCGCGACTGTGCTATCAAGATAATTCTACGCTATCGAACCGATGTTGACGACCCAACGGGACTTAGAGCTTATAAAAAACCAGATATAAACTTTTATTGCACAAGTTACACGGAAATGATCAATATGAATGACATAAATGACGTATTTGAACCACCATTCACGCGAAGCATTCCATACGATACTTTGAAAGAATATTTAAATCAAGATGATCCACCGTTTAATGATCCAAAAATTCCATCACACATACAAGAAACAGAACGACACGTTCAATTGCTAGCTAGCGTTTCCAAACGAGTTATACCGGAAAATGTAGAGGCTGTTATGGCGACGACATTAGAGAGCCGTGCGAAATTGCCCAGACTTGAAAGCAAAAAAGACTTCAAACAGTAATTTTTTATTTTTTCTTTTCTATTACTAAGTTAAATTAATTTTTTCATTTACATATGTTCTGACTAAATAAATTTCTAAGGAGAAAAAATAAATAAAATAATAAAAATAAATAAAATAAATAAAAAATAATAAAATAAAGTGCCAAAAATGGTGATTTTTTAAAATGTTTGTATGGGGAACCCCCAGGGGAGTTCCAGGGGGTGTGCCACTGGCATGGGTGGATCGGCCCTCCAAAGTTAGTGGGGGTCGGTCATACATTTGGACTCGATTGGGGCACTCTAAATGGGTCAAAGTGTGATTTTTCAAAATTTGACCCTACGGGACAAAAGTCAACAGTTGGGGGAATTCGTTTTAGAGGTATGGTTCCTTTGACAAAGTTTCTTATTTTGATCCCTAGAATACGATTTTCCCTGAGCCATTTTTTTGCCTCCCCACAAATCGACCCGGCCTAATGTATACATTTATACCAGCAAACAAAGTTTTTGGTATAGAAGTATAACAAACAAAAATAACAATAATTAACAATAAAAAATGTATTAATATAATGTGTTATATGTGCTTTTTACACCTGTAGAAGGACCTTTGGGAAGAGATGGGGTCTACAGCCGTATATCATTCACTGGATGTATGCGGCGATTATCAGACCAATCTTGACCTACGGGGCACTGGTGTGGTGGAGGGCGGTGGACACGGGTTTATATCTCTCCACTCTCGCAAAGGTGCAACGACTGGCTTGTCTGGGTATTACGGGGGCGGCTCGTTCTTCACCCCAGGCAAGTTTGGAGGTGATGCTTGGCATCCCAACACTGGATATTTATATCAGGGGCACGGCGGCAAAGGCAGCTCTCAGACTCAGGGAGATGCAGGAGCTGAGGCAACGCACTTGGGGGCACAGTACCATTCTGCATGGGATTGGTGGTGCACTACTGGATCGTGAAACGGACTCTATTGTACCGGTCACGAATTTCCAGAGGACTTTTGAAGTGATTGTACCGACCAGGGAAGACTGGGCAGCCGACTCCGTTATTCGGAGTGGTGATATCTCAGTGAGTGTTCACGGACGGTTCGAAGACGGACATGGGGACAGGGTCGGGAGTTTACTCCGGCGAACTGGACCTTCGAATCTCCATACGACTCTCGGGCGATTGTAGCGTATTCCAGGCGGAAGTGTATGCAATTGACGTGGCCGCACGGATGATAATGGAACGGGATTTGGATCCGTCGTCCATTAGCATCTTTGCGGACAGTCTTGCTGCTTTGAAAGCCCTGGAATCCGATACTGTCAGAAAGGGGTGTGTGCGGCACTGTATTGAATCCCTCGACCATATTCGTCGGCACTCGGTGAGGCTGGCGTGGGTCCCTGGACAAGCTGGGATTGCGGGGAACGAGCGGCCTGACGAGTGTGCGAGGAATGGCTCCGAGTCGGTTGAGGACCCTATACAGACGGAGGTCCTGGTTCTTCTGGTGGAGCTATTCGGTGTGATAGGGGATATATCGGATAGGGAGATGAGGGCAAGGTGGACAACCTTGACCAATTGTAGGATATTTCGGACCCTATGGCCACTGCCTGATCCGGGGAGGACAAAGATTCTTCTTGGATTTGGCAAGCGGACGGTCGGGATGCTTGTAGGAGTTCTAACGGGACACTGCGCGATAGGCCGAATGGCTGCGCGTTGGGGTTACACCCAGGCGGACTACTGCAGGGGCTGTGGGGACGAGGAGGAGACAGTGCATCATCTGCTTTGTGAATGTCCGGGACTAAAGGAACGGCGACTCAGATATCTGGGGTGCAGGTTCTTCGACGACCTGGACAGTCTACGCGATGTTTCTCTGTCTGGTCTTGCGAACTTTTTAAGGGGATCGGGATGGTTCTAGATTTCTCGGGTCGTGGTATTTCTTTCCATGTGGGGAAAACTAAGGGAATCACAATGGCCCCTATGGCCTCCGAGTGAACTTGCCGTTCTGGCGGGCTCCCATTCAACCTAACCTATGTGTTATAAATTAATGTAATGTGTGCTATTTCTTTCGTATTATAAAGGGTTCTTCAATAAGAGCGCTACAAAAGTTTTTTTAAATAAAACAAAAACGGTTTTGGATATCAATGAAATTCTTTATTCCTGTGAAAGTACGTTCAATGCCATTATGTATGGAAATCGATCTCTTTTACATGGCCACCACTGGCACGCTTGCAGAAGTCCAGACGCTGAAACCAATTTTCGACGGTTTTCAAGCATAAATCGGCCGATATTCGTACGAAGTTCATCAATCTGGCTTGTTGGCATAGACAATAGATTTGACGAAGCCCCACAGGAAATAGTCCAACGGCGTCAAATCGCACGACCGAGGCGGCCAATCGACTGGACCATTTCGTGAGATAACACGTTCTCTAAAATTGGTTTGCAATAAATTGATTGTGACATTCGCTGTGTGGCTTGTGGCGCCGTCCTGTTGGAGCCACATGTCCTCCAAGTTCATATCATCCAATTGGGGCCAAAAATATTCGGTTATCATTGAACGGTAGCGATTTCCATTCACAGTAACGTGCCGGTCTTGATCATCACGGAAGAAGTACGGCCCAATGACGCCCCCGGCCCATAAACCGCACCAAGCAGTAATTTTTTCGGAATGCAATGATGACTCATGGAGTACGTGTGGATTGCTGTCTGACCAATAACGCATATTTTGTTTATTGACGAAGCCATTCATTATGACGACCATAAATTGGACGTAGCGCTCTTAACGTTGAGGCCACTGACTCCGAATGTCGGTAGTAAATTTTAATAATTTCGACTCGTTATATATGTATATATGTTCCCTCGGTTCCTATAAGGAGCATAGGGCCGACTCGTTGTTGGCTCGTATATCTTTCCATCATGAAATGGCAAACCTTACTGAAGAGAAATGTCAAAAGACCGGCAAGAATTATGGCGTCGTTTGCTGTCCCTGTCTTTCTACTTTTGTAGCGTCCCTGTTGAAGAACCCTTTATATCTATAATTCTGAGCTACATTTTCAATATCTGTCTTTAAGTTAATTCTATTTGTTGTTGGTGTATTAATTATCTGTAACATTTCTAATATATAACGACGTTTATAATTATGTTCTGTATTTAAAACTGATACATTTTCAAAGTCAGGATAGTGATTTAAACTTGATCAATGCGAAGATAATCCTGTCTTTTGTGAATTAATATGTCTATATTTCTGATCTGATCTATGTCCAGCTATTCTAGTTTTCAATTTATTCTTTGTTGTACCTATATATACTTTATCTCAACTCTCTCCGTGATTTCCAGTACATGGTATTTTATATACTATATTTGACATGTCCAATTTCTGTATCCTATCCTTTGTCTTACTGTATTATTTATTTACTGTATTGTATGATTTAAAAGCTATTCGATATCTATTAGTATCTATTATCTTAGATTTCTCTAAACGTTCCGATATTCCCGGTATATAGACCATAGACTTGTAAATCTTAGGAATTAGGAGAATTTTTGTTGTGTATAGACGTGTTTCTTACCGCCTCGTGAAAATCAGCTAAAAAAAACAGCATTAAAAAGTTGTGAGCCATCCTAAGGATTCGTAAAAGAAGCATCGATATATGCCGTATTTGCTGTGATAATGATGATGAGACAACAAATTAATACAAAATAAAGTCTGACTGGAAGTTGTAAACAACACCAGCTGTTTCGCTCATGCAAATACTGGTTATTCTAAAGAAAGTATTGTCAAGTTGAATAACAGTTTGAAGACCACTGTTAAAATTCTAAAGTGTTACCATTTACTTATTTAAGCAGTTACCCCAAGACTATAAAGTTACACCCAACAAACAAATTGGTACTATTTTATGAAAATGGCAAATGCAGATGGTAATCCTTATAAAAGAACTTTGTCAGAAATTTCTCCAGAACAGCAAACTGGAAATGCTTCGAAAAACAGGAAAGTGGGAGAACTAGATGTAGATGATTTAGGAGCTATAATTAAGGAAGGCAATAAAGAAGTCTTGGACAAGTTATCAAGCTTATCTGTTGATGTTGAGGCATTAAAACAACAGAATATATGGCTAAAAGAAGAAGTTGAGTGTCTCAAAGCAGAAAAAGATGCGGACCGAAAAAGAATTATGCACCTGGAAGAACAGCTCAAAAGCAAAAATCTTATGTTCAAGGGGATAAATGCTAATAAATCATTAAATGAAGAAGTTTTCAAAGTATGCACCGATAAACTTAATTTACCAAAAACTACAATAATAAAATCTACGCGGAAGATATTTGAAAGCAACGGTAAAATGACTGTGTTAGCAGAATTTGATTCTCTACAAAGTGTACAAGAAATTCTTCAGCAGACCGGAAAGCTTAAAGGTACTTCAATATACATTGAAAAGGATCTGAGCGTAGAAAGACAACAAGACAAAAAGGTGATGCTACAGTTGAAAAAAGAAATAAGAGCTATAAGTACTAGGTATACTGTGAAGGTCGTAAGTGATATAATGAAAATTGGAAGCAGCTGGATACGGTGGACCAAAGATAAAAAACTTGTAAGCGGTACTAGAGAAGCAGGTGATATATTTAAAGAATTATATGGCAATTGTTTGTCTGAAATTAATATAAGTTATAATGTATTGTTAAATAATTCAATGTCAAAAAACTAATGATATCTAAAATTTGTTTAAAAATAATAGCTTTTAACATTAATGGTCTAGGGAATAAATGTCTGTTTCCGGATTTCTTTGAGTATGTATGTAGTTGTGATGTGTTTGCTTTATTTGAAACTCACATAGAGGAAGGTAACATTGATAGATGGAGAAGATATTTTAGAAACTTTGACCTGTTTTGGAAACCAGCAACTCGAATAAATTATTGAGGACGTGCTATAGCTGGTTGTGTATATGGTGTTAGGAAAGATTTGGTGGAAATAGGGTTGAAACACTCGTTTAAGATGAGAAATAGTACAGTAGTAATTGCAATACAAATTAACAAAATCAATTTCAATATAATACCAGTATACATCAGAGGAGCTAATTGGAAAAATGAATTCACAGTATTAAAAAGTTATTTCGAAAATAATTTGGAGGCTGATGTAATTTTGGTGGGTGATATGAATGTACGTTTGGGTAATATGCAACAGGAAATAGAAGAAATTCATAAATCAAATTTTACTGCGGGTTTAGAAAATAGAAATTCGGAAGACAAAGTGATAGATTTCAATGGAAAGAAGTTAATAGAATTCTGCAATGATTATGGTTTAATAATTTTAAATGGATGCACAAAAGGTGATGAAAATGGTGCCCTAACGTTTGTAAGTAGTACCGGAAAATCTGTCAATGACATCTGTGCAGTATCACAAGAATTACTACAATTTGTCGAAAGCTTTCAAATTGAACCAAAGGTTTGGTCAGATCATATGCCGCAAAGATTAACGCTGAACATTAAAAGCCTAAGTGATAGAGAAAAACCCATGAAATTGTTGCCAAAACTAATTTGGAAAGAAGCTGAAAAAGAAAAATACAATAAAAATTTAAACAAAAATTTAAGACTACAAATCGCGGAAGGTAACTTTCTGAATTTGGAAAAATTAGTAAATTTAATAAAGATGTCTCTACCAAACAAAGAGAAGAACAGAAGCAAAGCTGTCTTCAAAAGCAGGTGGTTTAACTATAAAAGTTTAAAAGCCAGAAAGATTTCATTTGATCTGCTAAATGTGTTTAGGAAAACAAAATCCTTACAAGATAAAGAAAAGTATCTGCAAGCAAAAAAGAACTATGTAGTAGAATGCAGAAGTCAAAAACAAAAATATTATATTGATCTAAATGACAAAATTAACAGAACAAATGATTCCAAAAAATGGTGGGAGCTGGCGAAGGAAATAAGAGGGGATTGTTTAAGAGTAGGTGTAGCAATACCAGCTAATGATTTTAAGCAATATTTTCAAAACCTACTAAATCCACAACAGATGGCAAGCGAGATTTATTATGCACCAATGTGGCACACAGATGAAGAATTAGATAGAGAAATAACTGTAGAGGAAATTAGAAAAATGCTGCAATTAACTAAACCCAATAAAGCACCAGGTGTCGACAGAGTTCCATATGAAATGTTTAAGTATGCTTCTGCGGAATTCCTGAATGAATTAGCAAAAACATACAACATAATTTTTGAAACTGGAAGAGTAGAGGAAAGTTTTGTAGAAAGTATTATATTCCCTATATACAAAAAGGGAGATATAAATATTCCAGGAAATTATAGAGGAATTTCATTTATGAACTGTGTAGCAAAAGTATTGATGGGAGTTTTACAAGCAAGATTGACAATTTGGATTGAAAAGAATAACGTATTAAATGAATTTCAAGCCGGATTTAGACCACAGTATTCTACGGTAGATAATATCTATAATTTAGCGGCCATAGTAAATATGAAGTTTAAGGAGAAGAAAAAGACCTACGCCTTTTTTGTGGACTTCAAAGCAGCTTTTGATAGGGTTTCAAGAAGTTCACTTATGTATAAACTGCAGGTTCTTGGTATTTCCACAAAAGTTGTAAATTTGCTACAGAATATTTACAGCTACACAAGATCATCAGTCTGGACTGGTGACGAATTATCAGATCCATTTGAAACGTACACTGGAGTTAAGCAGGGTTGCTTGTTATCCCCTCTTCTATTTACATTGTATTTGAATGACCTTCATGACAACTTAGGAGGTGGGTTAATGTTAGAAGGAGTAAATGTCCGTTTGCTATTATATGCTGACGACATTATGATATTGGCAGATAACATATTGGTCATGCAAAGAATGGTAAAGAATTTGGAAGCCTACTGCAATAAGTGGAACATGGAGGTTAACATGAGCAAGTCTCAAATTATGATATTTAGAAGTGGTGGCCGACTTTCAGTACATGATAAAATAAAATACAAAGAACAATATGTAGAAGTTGTTAATGAATATAACTATTTAGGGGCAATCCTAACACCTAAAATGAGTTTCAAAAAACACTTGCAAAAAAGAAACAAATCAGCTAAAAACAGCATTAATGCTACATGGAGTGATTTTCTGAGTAAAACAAATATAACTCTCGAAACAAAATGGAAACTTTTTCAATCAGTGTGTCGATCCATTCAAACGTACGCAGCTCAGGTTTGGGGATTCGGGCTTTTTGAAGACGTGGATATTTTACACCGTTATTTTATAAAAAGAATATTAAAATTGCCGGAATCTACACCAAACTATACGCTTTCGTTGGAAACAAATGCAGAAGTTAGCTACATTTATACATTGAATTTACACATGAATTATATTAGGAAGCGAATTTAACATCATGTTCGAAAATGATACGTCAGCAGATGATTGGCGCTGCCTAGGAACAGCTTTGTTGCAACAACTTAAATCAGCAAATTTTACTCTAATGAATGAAATAGCTTTGAGAAGCAGAAATCGATTCTACAAATATCTAAACCTAAGTAAAGGTACCAGCTACATACAAAATGGAATAAATCTAAAACAAATAACAACAATTTTTAAAACTAGGTGCGATATGTTACCACTAAATGCAAAAGCGTTTGATGACAATGAAAGTAAAACATGTAGTTTATGTAATCTGAGAGAAGATGAAAACCTAATGCATTTTATGGCAAAATGTCCCATACTCAGGGAATTCCGAATCAGACATTTAGGAAAAAATTATCTTAATTATAATGAATTAGTAGATGTTTTAAATGGAGATATAACCAATGGATGGAAAAGGCTATATAATTATGTAATTTGTGCTCTGGAATATAGAAAAATGATAATAGATGAATTTGTATGAATTAACAGTTAATATTATTATATTATTACACATAATTGTTAAACTAAGAAATAACACACGACTAAAAGTCATTGTTATAATTTTAAGGTCTTTATTTTATTCTAAATTTATTTTTGATTGAATAAAGAATACAATACAATACTTGTAAATATTTTGTTTAATTAAATTCCCTGTGTTAATATTCCTCCTAAATTTATATTGATTTATTAACGAAGAAGTTAATGCTATCGGAAAATCATTATCTCTTAATAAATTCCTAATTATTTCCTCATTCTTTCTATGAAATTTTCTGTCACTAATAGTCAATACTTTTTCTATCAAATTCTTTGCAGTGTTAATAATGATTTTCCTACTATGTTTTGAATAAAAATTAATAATTCTACCTGACGCTGTTGGTTTCTGATACCAATCCATTATCAAATTATTACCTCTTCTTATTACCAAAGTATCTAAATAAGAAAGTTTAGAATCACATTCCTTTTCCATGGTAAACTTAATATCAGGACTAAATTCTTTTAATGCTCTTAACATATTATCAATTGCATTTTCAGAAATGACACAAAATAGATCATCCACATATTTAGTCATTATCCCTGGTTTAACATCAAGTTTTTCAATACAAGTGTCCAATAATTCTTCCATAACTACATCAGCCATAATTGGAGAAGCAGGTGATCCCATTGGGAGTCCTTTCCGTTGTAAATATATCTTCTCACTGTATTGAAAGTATCTATTATCCTCTATACAAAATTTCGAAATACGGAAAAATAAGCCTTTTTCAATAGTTGTATATTTCCCAAAAACATTCCATTTTCCCCATATAATATTCATTGCCAAATCAACAGGAATACTTGGGAATAAAGAAACTATATCAAAAGAAACTAATTTTTCATCATTCTGTATCTGTTTGTTGAATAATCCATTCTTAAATTCAAGTGAGTTCTTTACAATGTACTTAGATTCTTCTGTAATCTTCTTTAAAATGTTAGTAATGTATTTACAGAGTTCATATGATAGAGAATTAATAAAAGAACAAATTGGTCTCAATGGAAATTCTTTATGAATTTTAGGTAGTCCATATAATCTAGGTGCTGTAGCAATATTAGTCTTAAGTTTAATTTTCTCTGTAGTCGTAATAATTTTCTTTTCAAAAAGTTCATCAACTAAATTATTATTAATATTTTGTAATCTATTCGTTGGATCCCTATTTTGTAAACTATATTTTGTAATATCTCCTACGATATTGTTCATTCTCATATCATAATCTTTTCTCCTTATAGCTACAGTTGTATTTCCCTTATCAGATCTCAATATAAATAAATCCCTATTCTTTTTAAAGAAAATTTCGGCCTCCTTTACCTTATCCAAAATGTATCTATCTCTGTTTGTCAATGTTATTCTATTCAAATGGCTATTAATTACATTTGTTAATCTATTTCTAGCTATTTCTTGTTCCTCCTTATCCGGTATTGTCTGTATACAGTCCTCTGCATCAGTTATCATATTCAACTTCGGAAAATCCTCTCTTTTAACTGGTAATGCATGTTTGTGTCCTAATGAAAGTATCCACTGTACGTCTGTCGGAATATCTAAGTCAGTCTTATTAATAACTCATTTCTTATTAAATCTAATTCCTAACTCTTTCGTTTGTATTTCCCTTAAACATTCAAATTTCCTTTTATGAACTCCTCTTACCTTCTCATTAAAAGATGCTGCAATTATCTCTTGATATCTTAAAAATTCTCTCATTTCAGTTTCATTTAAATATATCTCTAAATTAATTTTTATCAATTCTATCTCACTTTGAAAATGTTTCAGTAATTGGTGTTTTTCTTTTAATGTTAATCTTAAAATTTTGTTGTGTAAATCTTGTATATAATTATAAATGTTGTTCTGAATCGCCAAAAGTCCTTCCATCTTAAAAATATTTGAGACATTCTTTGTAGAATTTGAGATAAATTTTGGTGTAATTCCGGTATTTCTGCAACGTATCATAAAAGTTATCGTAGATTTTACTTTAATAATTTTATCCCTTATTGTCTTGAATTTATTGATTAATATTCTGACTTGTGCGTTCTTTTTGAAATTGTTGTAATTCATCTTATATTTTTATATCTTCTGCTCTTGATTTTGTAAATTCTTTTTGTTTATTTAACTTTCTTTTTCAATTTTTAACTCTACAATTTTCTTGAGCTTAAGTTTTGTTTTTTATTTATAAAAAGTTTTTTATTTTCGATGTTTCGCTACTCTAATGTGTAGCATCTTCAGGAAATAACAATTAAATGAACAAATTATAAACAATTTGAAAGTTTGAAAAAATTTGAAAAGCATTTGTCAAATATAAATTGTATGTATACATTTATATCAGCAAACAAAGTTTTTGGTATAAAAGTATAAAAACAAAAATAACAATTAGGTTGTTCATAAGGGGTGTGCTATCTGTTGTATCGTTGTATCGTCCTAACAAAAAACAGAGTTGTTAAAATTTTTATTTGTGTTTAACAACGATTTTCTATTCAGTTTTCTATCGGTTAGCACACTCAAACATAGGACACTAAACATACGTAAAAATATTGTATCGTGCTATTCTCAAATGTTGTATTTTTTTAATTTAATTTTTAACAACTCTGTTTTTTGTTAGGACGATACAACGATACAACAAATAGTACACCCCTTGTGAAAACCCTTAATAATTAACAATAAAAATTGTATTAATATAATGTGTTATAAATTAAATAAAGAAGATTACAGAAGAATCTAAGTACAATGTAAAGAACTTGTTACCGCTACCATAAAAATCAATAACCTTTTGTTTATTACTTTTTTTTAATATTTTAGGCAAAAAATATTTTTTTCTTCATACATTTATTTTTACCGGCAAAACTGTTAAGTATATAGAAAAACGTTATATGAACAGATTAAAGGAATTGTAATTTTTAATTTTTTCAAAAAATTGTTTGAGCAAAATCGGACTAGTGGTTCTCGAGTTATGTCAAAAACAAGACCACCAAAGGTCAAATCGATATATCTCGATTCCTAGAGGTGACCCAGCGAAACGCCGGGACACGTATAACTTCTTTTTTACCGATATAACTTTCCCCGGTAGTTTGAACCCTTCCCGATCACTGACCCCTACCATTTGTCTCACAGTGTTATTAATTTTTATTCAAAACATAGTAGGAAAATCATTATTAACACTGCAAAGAATTTGATAGAAAAAGTATTGACTATTAGTGACAGAAAATTTCATAGAAAGAATGAGGAAATAATTAGGAATTTATTAAGAGATAATGATTTTCCGATAGCATTAACTTCTTCGTTAATAAATCAATATAAATTTAGGAGGAATATTAACACAGGGAATTTAATTGAACAAAAGATTTACAAGTCTATGGTCTATATACCGGGAATTTCGGAACGTTTAGAGAAATCTAAGATAATAGACACTAATAGATATCGAATAGCTTTTAAATCATACAATACAGTAAATAAATAATACAGTAAGACAAAGGATAGGATACAGAAATTGGACATGTCAAATATAGTATATAAAATACCATGTAGTGGAAATCACGGAGAGAGTTGAGATAAAGTATATATAGGTACAACAAAGAATAAATTGAAAACTAGAATAGCTGGACATTAGAGTTGTCCAAAAAAAAAAAAAAAGTTGGAATTTTCACGCTCCACAACCCTATAAATATGCCACTTTGAAAAAAAATGTGGTCTGATCAAAAACATCACCAAAAAAGTTTTGTTTAGAGGTAGCACATCGCAATTGAAGTTTCGAGGTAGTACTTGTTCTATTATTTTTAATTAATTAAAAATAATGGAAAAAATGAGAAAAATTAAATATAATTATTATGATCGCGACATATCAAATCTAATATATTTTTAGATGTACATTACGAATATGAAATCAAAATTAAAATCGGAGTCGCGGATTTCGCGAAATTTGAAAATTTCATACAAAAAATGATCAACTTCGATCAGGATGTTTTCTTATATTTACCAATATGAAAATTTCGTTTTTGCATTAATATATATCTGCTAAATGTCCTATTATGTGGGATAGGGTTTTTGGTAGCAATAAAATTATAGCAATCTAAATAATAGCGAAATATTAAAAAATGTCAAATTTTAAGTTAATTTGCAAGGATATCTGTTATCCTTTTTAAAATTAAAATCAGTGTTATATATAATGAAGGTCCTTTGTAAGTAAATTGCAAGAGTATAACAAATTGCATTTTTCAATAACACCGTTTACAGGTAATTAGGAAAATATCTCAAAAAACTTGAGTTTTTTTGAATTTTCAAAAACCGCGAATAATTCATAAACCACAAATTTTTTTTAAGTTTCGATTGCTGATTCATAATCTTCGTTAAAATAAAGATCAGATTTGAGAAATTTGCTCATACAAGGCAAAAACAAGTTGCATTTTTAATTACATCTTTTTGGAAAATTTCGAGAATTTGACTAAAATATGTATTTTTTTGTATAAATTTAAAAAAAATCGCGAATTACTTCAAAGTTACTTAATTTTTTTAAGTTTTGATTTCAAATTTCTTATATTCACATTAATTAAGACCAGATTTAAAAAAAATTGTTAAATAATAGCGTACAGGTTAAGAAATAATTAAATTTAAAGTCAACCCTACTTTTTGTATAAATTACTCTAGAGATAAATTACTAATTCTTAAAAGACAACTTTTTGTGCTACCTCTAAATAACAGCGGATTTAGCTGAAACTTGGAACAGAGAGTTTTTAGACATTAAGGAATAGGGGCAACACTGTGGAGATCGCGAATTCCAACTTTCATGTTTTTTTGGACCACTCTACTGGACATAGATCAGATCAGAAATATAGACATATTAATTCACAAAAGACAGGATTATCTTCGCATTGATCAAGTTTAAATCACTATCCTGACTTTGAAAATGTATCAGTTTTAAATACAGAACATAATTATAAACGTCGTTATATATTAGAAATGTTACAGCTAATTAATACACCAACAACAAATAGAATTAACTTTAAGACAGATATTGAAAATGTAGCTCGGAATTATAGATATTTAATACAAAAGAAATAGCACACATTACATTAATTTATAACACATTATATTAATACATTTTTTATTGCTAATTATTGTTATTTTTGTTTGTTATACTTTTACCCAGCAAAATATTGGTAATGACACCTCATTACTATCGGCATTACCCAAAATGATGAATCATTACCTTTTGCATTATTTTATAATTTAAAATAATGACTTCTTAATAAGGGCCTATTGTATTCATTGTTTCTATATATATAAAATAATGACTTACTCGTAGTAGTTTAAATAAGTACTTTTTACACAGTTAAATTTTATAAAAATTTTATTTATTATATGTAAATATGTTTTATATTTAAATTTGTATGACGTGTCCTAAAACTAAAACTAAAATTTTTCTGAATTTATTTCCTTAAGCTAATAGTATTTGCCTAACTCCTTATTTTTAAGAATCAAGTAAGCAATCTGATAACCACTTATAATTCAACTTTTTGTAAGCATGTGTGTAACCACTTATTATTCAAAACCTCATAACTACTTATTTCTCATTTTTTCGTAAGCGAGCGGGTAAGCGTGACTACTTATAAAAACGATCACGCCAAACAAAAATAATGAGTTTAGACGCCAAAAAATAAGTTGTGCGGAGCTATGAATTTCTATTATATAACCACTTATTTGGTAATGAAAGATTTTGCTGGGTATACCCAAAACTTTGTTTGCTGGTATAAATGTATACATACAATTTATATTTGACAAATGCTTTTCAAATTTTTTCAAACTTTCAAATTGTTTATAATTTGTTCATTTAATTGTTATTTCCTGAAGATGCTACACATTGGAGTAGCGAAATATAGAAAATACAAATTTTTTTATAAATAAAAAACAAAGTTAAAAATTGAAAAAGAAGGTTAAATAAACAAAAAGAATATTTAAAATTTTTGCCTTGCTTAAGTACACAACATATCAAAAACTTGGAGTGTGAAAATTTCTTAAAATTTTTTAATAGATTCTTTAAGTTTTCGATAAAAAGAGTGAATTTTGCCCACCTGAGATTATCGAGCTGTTTTCACCTTCCGGGGATCCTGATTTTTTTTTGTGTTACGCAAATAATGTTAACAAATCATGTTTCTGAATACTGGAAGGTGAATTCTTCTTAATTTTTTTTATATATATTTTTATTTTGTTTTTATAGCAAGTGTGAAGTTGGCCCATTGTCGTTTTTGACCCCCTGGTCCCCTTTCAATGTCCTCGAAATTTTTTACACATATTTGTCTTGCTTAAATACATAACATATCAAAAAATTGGAGTGTGAAAATTTCTTAGAAATTTTAAATATTGTTTTTAGTTTTTCATGTATATGGAGTGGGGGACAATTTCGTGGTTTTGATACCCTGGTCCCCTTTCAATGTCCCGGAAATTTTGTAGACATATTTTTTTTACCTAAGTACACAACATATCAAAAATTTGGAATGTGAAAATTTCTTAGAAATTTTAAATGTCTTTTTTAAATTTTCATTAAACGTTTGTATTTAGCCCACCTGAGCTTATGGAGATATTTTCACCTGTAGATGTATCGGATTATTTTTATATTATGCAAGTAGTTTCTATGTATCACATACCTAAATATTGAAAGTCCAAGTCTTCTCGAATTTAGAAATAAATTGTTTTCAATTTATATGAAAGTGTGAAGTTGTCCCATTGTCGTGTTTAATAGTTCTTTTAAATTACATTTACTGGGTGTTTTTATAAAAAGTAAAAATTTGTGTGAAAAACACTAATTTAAAAACGTCTTTCCTTCAAAATCTTTGCACAAATTTGTTAGGACTTCCATGTAGAACAAATAAGGCTAAAAAATTTGTAAGAAAAATCTTTTTAAGTTTGTGTTTTTCACAAAAACGTTTTAGCGAATTTCTCCGATTCTTTTTATAAAAACAGGCAGTTAAATAACACTATGGAACATTTTTGGGATTATTGTCTGGGGGGTGAGAAATTCCAAGTCAGGGTGATGGTACTAGGTCAGTATAGTAAAACCCTCAAAGGGTTTGGCGTTCGTATGTGTCATTTTTTTTTATGACCTTTTAAATTTTTTCCTTATCTTGATGTTTTTTCGCTTAGTTGTAACTCGAGAACCACTTGTCCGATTTTGATGAAACAAATTTAGAAAAATTTAGAATTACAATTTCTTTAATCCATTCATATAACATTTTTCTTTATAATCAACAGTTTTGCCGGTAAAAATAAATTTGTGGAGAAAAAAAAATATTTTTTTGCCTAAAAATTAAAATTTTTTATGAATTTAAAAAAAAAAAATTTTAATTTTTAGGCAAAAAAATATTTTTTTTTCTCCACAAATTTATTTTTACCGGCAAAACTGTTGATTATAAAGAAAAATGTTATATGAACGGATTAAAGAAATTGTAATTCTAAATTTTTCTAAATTTGTTTCATCAAAATCGGACAAGTGGTTCTCGAGTTACAACTAAGCGAAAAAACATCAAGATAAGGAAAAAATTTAAAAGGTCATAAAAAAAAATGACACATACGAACGGCAAACCCTTTGAGGGTTTTACTATGCTGACCTAGTACCATCACCCTGACTTGGAATTTCTCACCCCCCAGATTGGCTGTTGTACTGTGTAATAGGGATTACTTTAATTATTTGTTGAATATAATAAATTCAAAATTTAATAAATATACATCCTCAAAACAATTTCATTGTTAAAACCGAATTTTTTACAACCGAATTGATTCGGTTGCTGCCACCTCGTAATTCGGCTGCCCCAATTCTTCGAATTCAGTTGTGACAACTGATAATTCGGTTGTCGCAACCGACTTGAATTCGAATTCGGTTGCCACAACGGAATTATTTTGAGAGTGTAATTGAGAATTGCAGTATTGTCAAATTCTTATTTAAACAAATATTTTAATTTTCCACTGTATTTCGGGGGGTAACCCTATTTAGAATACCCAGTGTATCCTACATAATCTTTGGGTCATTGCCTATGTCTTGTCTATTATATTTGCAGGTAAAACTATTGTTTTTGAAAATGTGGGCTATCTTCACTTCGCTATATAGTGTTGGGAAGTTGACCCACAATATTTATAGGAAATAGTTTTTGATGTGTGTTTGTAAAATATATTTTTTAAAATGTGGGATATGTGTGTGGGCTAACTTCACGCTAGTATTATTTACTTACATTAGCTTTACTGATCCCGCGTGATTAATAAAAATTCGTTTCACTCACACAACCCTATTATTATTGGTTGATAATGTATACCCTACAAACAAAAGTGTAATTATTTTTTCGTTTTTAACTGATTTTATTTCTAATAAGGATTATATACTTTGTGCAAATATGTGAGTATATTGACGAATAGAGTGTTTTAAATTCAGCCAAGTTGACTTTTCCTGTTGTGGTTGTAATATTTATGTGTGTTGTGTTGTAATATACATTATGACGTCTTTGCAAATGTGATGCTCTTAAGTTGTTGAAAGTGATGTACATTTTGTTCGGTAATCGGTATATGTGACAGCGCATAGAGAAAGTGTTCCCTCCCAGAGATATGCGCGTTTTATGAAAGTGAAGTCGACGATTCTAAAAAAATTTTCGTACTAACAGAGTGATATTCACGATTTAAAAGAATTATAAATGAGTATTTATTTTAATTCACAATTAATAATTTCAGAAAATAAAGCTGGATTCGAAAAACCGCGAGCAAAATTGATATCAAACTCATGGAAACAGCGCGCTAGGTAGAAAACAGTAAAAACCAACTACACAAAACAAGAGGTAGGGACGACCTACATGTTTTCAAGGTTGACCAACACGTTCCTGACGTCATGAGATGTGTCGCTTTCAAATGAGACCAATACCAACACGCTCAGTGATGGTACACCAAAGATACACGTATTTAAATCTTTAAAATGGCTCTCCTGAACAAAACCGGTTTTTATCCTTAGGTCCCTTTCTATTTGGCGCGTCACATATGATAAAAGACAAACAATTAAAATTTTATTACTAATTCTTAATATTAAATATATTTTAGGAACGAATCCCAATACAGTTTTATTTTCACGTCGAGAACTTTTCAATATTATCCCAGCAAAATCTCAGTAATGGGTGCTCATTACTAATATCTAAATAATAAGCAGTAGAATTAGGGTCTACTGCTTATAATTCGGTGTCAAAACTCATTATTTTTGTTCGACAAGGTCGTTTTTGTAAGTAGTTGTCCATATTCGCTTCATGAAAAAACGCACAAAATTTGTGCACCCGCTTACCCACTGCATTACAAAAGTATATAAAATAAGTAGTTACCACAATAAGTAGTTATTCGTGTGCTTATACGCAGTTAAAAAATAAGTGGTTACAAGTTGTTAAATAATACGACTTACTTATATACTTACTAGTGGTTAAAAAATAAGTAGTTACCAAATTCACATTATCTTTATAAATAAGTAGTCGCGCGTAATCTAGACTGCTTATAAAAACGGCTTCGCCTAACAAAAATAACGAGTTCTGACGCCGAATTATAAGTAGTAAAAAATTTTAGTTTTATTATATAACCACTTATTTGGTAATGAAAGATTTTGCTGGGATGATAAATGCAAACGCAAAAACAATTAAAGACAAAATAAGATTTCTAAGAGAAGAAGTCATTAAATGTATTAAACCTTCCGATATAAAGGATTTTGGTGTAAGATTTAATAGTTTCATCAAAATGTTTAAAACGCGTTGGGAAAAAAGTAATACACTCAAAAAATAAGTTATTAGAAAAATTAGTAAAACGTCTTGTATATCAAGTGTGCTAGTTTTCAGCAATTTTCTTGCGGAAATTCCGTTTTCAGCTAAATTTTTAGTTATATTTTTTTAGCACTAAACTAATTTTGAGGTAATGTTTTACTAATTTATTTTGCTAAAAAAAATTGTGCTGATAACCGCATTTATAGCGTGGACGAAAACCAGATAGACAATATGTAGATTTCACAGCTTATCTGGATGTAGTACAGACAACGGAAATGATAATTAAAAAAAACAACTTACACAATTTCTATATTCAAATTTTCAGCAAATAAATTAACTAAAGTAAAATTTCTCTACAAATGTTTTGAGTTTTTTTTAGTCTACTAATATTCAACAAAAAGTTTAGTGCTTTTAGCAAGGATTTTTTTCATTTGCAATCGACTAAGTGTTAGGAAAACTTTTTCTGAGATTACTATTTTTTTGGTAAAAATAAGCTCGCTGATTTTCAGCAACACCTTTTGCTGATATTACCAACTTTTTTGCAAGCACGCTCCTGACTAAAATGACACAACAACATTTTTTGCTGAAATTACTGAGTGTAGGAGCTATTCTATTCGTGCTTTAATAGTGGATCCGTCTAACTGTGGAAAGACTAATGTTATGATTGGTTTGATTGAAAGTCCCAATGGACTTAAATTTGAGAATATTTATGTCTATTCCAAATCGCTTTATCAATCCGAATGTTAAGTTGATATGGTTTCATCCTTCTATATTATTTTGAAAGGTATTTTCGTTATTTTTTTTTTTCTATAGAATTAAATGGTGATGTCAGATTTCACGTATATTCATCTGTCTTTGTTCTACAGAAAAAGCACTTTAAGAGTAGAGATACAATCTTGCGGCTGTGGCTGCGGATTCCGCTGCGGAGAGAAAAAACAAATTAAATGACTGCGGTTGCGGTGACGGTTGTTTTTATATATACATTCACACTTTCTTTACATGTGTGTGTGTACATTTAGTGTATGTGTGGAGAGCACCAGCGATGAGAAATGAGTTTTTGTTTCAGTATAGAAAAATTTTTAATTTTTTACATTTGTTTTCATTTTAACTTCGGCAAATATCATTAAATTCAAGTGATAGGCTAAATGAGTTCGAAACTAGTAATAAACATGAAAAACAATAATTTTTCAAAATAAAAGTTCAATCGTTTCAGCTTTTCCATCTCTGAACATCATCAAATATCGGGATTATTTTTTGAAAATATGGGAACATTGTAGTGAGAGAAAAATATGCGAGTATGAGAGAAAACGCAGAGAAATTAAATGCGTGACTTAAATTATTTAATTCGGAAATTTAAAAAAAAATTAACTTTATTGTTTGACTTCAAGCTTCAAGACTCGTTTTACAATTTAATTTTTCTTATTCTTATAACTTCAACTAAATCAGCGTTATTGTATTAATTTCATTTCTACATTGACAAACATTTGTCACCATTATTATGTTAAAATCAATAATGCCAAATTGACAATTGTTTGTCAGCATTAATATGTTCCCAATTTACAAATTTGATTTCGCAATCGTAATTCATTTTGTTTGACCTATTTTATTTAAGAAGTCGTCGAACTTGTCTAGAGTGGCATCAGCATTTATTCTAGTAACAAGTTCGTCGACTTTGTATGTACTTTTGTTCTTTTCATTATCTATATATGTAACTACTCCCCCCTTTAGATTAGAATTCTCCGGAATTCTGTTATTTAATTTGATTTTTATATATTTCGGTCTAATGAATAAAATAATAATTAATACAATAACAATGAAAATTACTACAATATTACATCCATATGTTACTTTTGTGTGATATTTTAATTCTTTAATATTTTTTACATTATATTGATGTTCTTTTTTAATTTGTTCGAATGAAATCTTATGTGAAAAATTTTGAACTTTGTTTGTATTTTCAATTATGTGTCTTTCTTCTGCATTTTCTGCAATATTTGAAAAATAAAAATCTTTTATCTTAATTGAACAGTTATTGAAATTGATTAAATTATTTCCATTTAAAGTATTTTTTTCATGATTACAAGTTTGATTTACAGTAGTATTTATTGCATTTTTAATTAAAATTGTATCTATATCTAACTGTAAAATTTCAAAATCTTTATTTTCTATTAATTGACAGTTATTCTTTATTAAACAATGGTTACTCAATTTTAAATCTTTTAAGTGTTTGTTTTCTTCAAATTTATAAGTTTTATTTTGGAATTCAAAAGTTTGTTCTATGTTTGATTCTATTTCATTAAAATCAAAATTTGGTAGTGGTACAATAAATCTTAACTTAACCGTTATAAATGTTCTGGGTATTTTTATTCCAAAAATAAGGTAAGAGTTGTTAAAATATGCTGTTCCAAATTGGATATATTTTAATTTGTTATAATCAATTTCATATTTTCTTATTTCATTACTAGTTAAAATACTTGGATGAACAATACCATATTTTGCAGAAATTACATTATCTTGTAAATGTTCTATTTTATTTTTTATTAACTGTATATTTGTGAGTTGTTCCAAATATACACTTTTATTATCTTCTATTTCTAAAAATTTATTTATAGAATTCAATTCTTTTTCTATTTTCTTTCTGTCATTTGATATAACTATTTTCAAATGTTCTAAAGTTACGTTAAAATAATCATTAATTAATATTTGTTGGTCATTATTGTTTGTCAGTTCGTCTATATTTAGTAAGTGTTTTTTTTGTATTTTGTCTGTCCTCTTCGTCCATAGTACCAAATAACCATTTCGACATACTTTCAATTCCGTTAATTAGTCCATGTCTTTGTCTATTTTGTTTCGGTATTAAAGTCATTAATTTATTTCTTGCATCCAATAGCTCTAATTCAAGTAAATCCTTTTTTTTTTATTTTCATTAAAATTATGTTGTCTGTTAGTTTGTCTAGAATTTCATCTATATCGTTAAGATTAATTATGGGCAAAACTACGTCCGAATACTGAACTATTTCCTGGTCCCTCATATATATATCCGTATATCCTGTTTGTTCTGCTAATAGTCTTGTGGTCATTATCCCACTAGTCATTGGAGTCCATAATAATATCATCAATATTGTCCAAAGCTGAAAATTTTAAAGGTCTTTTAATATTACATGGGTGTATTTTCTGTAATTTTGTCTTCCTATATTTCGGTTGTTCCTTATGTCTAAGTGCCCTATAATTTTTTATAAAACCTTCTTGTCTTTTTTCCGTATAGTCTTCTCTAGATTTATTTAATTTGTCCACGATTTTCTTCTTACTCTCTTCTATGTTTTGTTTAATTTTGTCATCATGAATTTTTCCCTGTTGAGCCTCGTTGGGTGTACATTTAATAGTCGAATGATATCTGTCATTATAGTTCCTTATTGTCCTTTGCATTATCTGTTTTATAGGCATATTTTTATTTATTTTATATATAATCCTAAATTTTTCCGCAATTGTATTGTGTAATCGTTCTATATCCGCATTGCCTGTATGACTATTCGGTTTAGTCAAATGCAATTCAATGGATTCACTGTCTAAGAATTCTTTTATCCTAACAGCTTTAAATTCATTATCTGCTATTATTTTCCTTGGTTTCCCTATCTTGGCGAAGTGATCTTCTAATTGTTCAATTATAGTTATATGATTTCTATCATTTAATGGATATGCGGCTCCAAATTTAGAGAATTTATCTATAATTGTCATAAAGCAAAATCCTTTCATTGTATATGTATCGATATGCACTACTTCATTTTTCCGTGATGCTGTTTCCGTGTACACAAATTTTAATCTGATCGGATTTCTATCATATTTTACTTCTTGACATATTTCGCATTGGTTGATAACTAACTGAATTAATTCTATTAATTTTGGATAATATATTTTATGTTTAATCTGGTTATATGTCTCGATAATACCCGAGTGCATACTTTCCCTAATATGATAAATAGAAATTTGTTTAATTGCTTCTACTTCGGTTTCAATATCCTGTGCTCTCATTGTGCATTTAGTAAAATTTATCTGTTTATCGTTGGAAAACATTTCTATCAATTTTTCCTGGACCATGTTGTAACCATGATCCGATAGTTCAGAAAATATTCCCACTTTACCTTTTATCATGTATTTTGCAAATATATTTCCCATTACGTTAAAGTCACATTCCGCTATAAAAATTATTCTTTTACCGTGCAAAAATTTTATTTATTCAATTTTGTTATTCGTCAATATAATTTGTGTCTTGTATTTATTAACTATATCCTCCTTTATAAAAAAATGGTCATGTAAGTTTTCTTCTGCTGAATGAATTGTCATCATTGATGTGTTGTCATCTTCTATATTGTCAATTATATTCTTTTCGGGCTCCGAATTATGTGGAACTTGCGTTTCTTTATTTCCCTCAATATTTTCACTATTAACATTATCTACATTATTTTCTATTCTACTCAAGAAATCAGCTACCTTATTCTCTTTCCCTTTTATATAATCTATTTCAAAGTCATACTCTCCTAATTTTAAAAGCCATCTTTGATGTCTTGGTGACATATCTCTTCCCCGGTATTTAGAATGTAAAAATTTAATAGGTTGATGGTCAGTAAATATTTTAAACTTTCTGCCGTAGAGATACCGTCTCAAATAATTTACGCTCCACAATATGGCTAAAAATTCTTTATCCGTTACCGAATAATTCCTCTCATGATTGTTCAAGGTTCTAGATGCAAAGCAAACTGGATGACCTTCCTGTGAAAGGACTGCCCCAATTGCATAATTTGAAGCATCTGTGGTTAAAGTAAACTTTTTCTCGAAATTCGGATATCTTAAAATCGGGTGAGAGCTAATCAATTCCCTTAATTTTTCAAATGCTTCTATGTATGTAGGATCTTTTAAATTTATTTTTACTCCTTTTTTCAAATACTTTGTTATAGGCTGTGCTACCTTAGCGTAATCTTTTACAAACTTCCTATAGTACCCTGTTAATCCCAGAAAACTTTTAATTTGCTTCTCTGTCTTTGGTATCTCCAATTGTTGGATGACTCTGATTTTACTCGGATTCGGTTTCAGTCCTTCTTTTGTCAAAATATGTCCCAGAAATTCCGTTTCTTTAGTTACATTTGTCTAGTTACATTTGTCTATCTGAATTTTTAGGTTAACCCGTTCTAGTACCGTAAAAATGTCCGTAATCGCTTTTATATGTTCCTTTAGAGAAGTGCTAAATATCAAAATGTCATCTAAGTACACTACACATGTCTTATTGATAAAGTCCCTCAATGTTTCGTTCATTAGTCTTTGAAACGTTGCCGGTGCGTTTTTTAGTCCAAAAGGCATTCTTATGAATTCGTATAGTCCGTGTGGGGTTACAAAAGCAGTCTTTTCTCTGTCTTGTTCTCTAATTAGAATCTGATGATATCCCTTAGCAAGATCTATTGTCGTAAAATACTGTGCCCTGCCTAGTTTGTCTAAAATTGAGTCTATGTTGGGTAATGGGTATTTATCATCTATATTTACCTCATTAAGTTTTCTATAATCTATTACAAGTCTATACTTTAATTGTCCAGAATTATCTACCTTCTTTGGTACTACTATCAAAGGACTCGAATATCTCGAACTACTCTTTCTAATTATCCCTTGTTCTTCCATTTCCCTTATTTGTCTTCTTACTTCTGTTTCGTGTTGTGGTGGGTATCTATATAGTCTGGAGTTAATTTGTTCGTCTGTCGTTGTTCTTATTTCATGTTGTATATTTGTTGCACTAGTCAATTGGTCTCCTTCCTTGAAAAATAATTTTTTAAATCTCCCTAAAATTTTCATAACTGCAGTTTTTTCTTCTCTATTCAGATGATCCAATTGGATTCTGTTCCAATAAAATTCAGTCACTTCTCGTGTGCAAACTTCTATATTCTCATATGGATTATTAAGGAATCTTGTGATCCTCTGATTAAACAATATATACCCATCTATTAAATTTATCATCGTATTAAATAAACTGTTTTAAGTCCATTCCGATTATAAAATTATACTTTCGTCATTTTAACTCAGTCATTTTCCATCTAATTTTCGCGTAAATTGGTAAATTAAATTCATTAGGTGCTTCAGTAAGCACTTCATATTTGATTACGTCTTTCCCAGTTATTGTACTGAACCGAATTGGTTCCTTTAATAAAATTCTCTTAAAATTATCTACATTTTTATCTATTAAACTTATTCTTGCTCCCGTATCCACTAAAGCTTTATATTTTTTTTCCTTTATAGTAATTATTATGGTGGGTAGACAGTCTGAGACTGTTTCATAAAAAACGTATCCCGTTTACTTTGTCCCTGTCCGAGTCGATCTGCATTACATTGACACAAATCTACCATAGATTGACCTGCCACTGGAAATTGATCCGTTTCCCCATAGAATTCTCCTAGTTCCCCTTGGTCCTGCCCAGGTTGAGTCAAGCGATTTTGGCTGACATTTGGCCTGGGGTTTCCCACCTCAAGGAACCCTTGAATATTATTTATCTGTAAATTATCGACTTCCATTGGTTCGTTTTGGTCTTGTCTAAATTGAGTCAAGCGATTTTGGCTGACATTTGGCCTAGAGTTTCCTACCTGGGCGAACCTCCGGTAATTACCCGCAAGATTATTATTCTGAGCTCTATAGCGTCCAGAATTATTATAATTATTATTTTGATTATTATGATTATTTGAATTATAATTGTTATTAAGATTGCCATTATTATGATTATTAGAATTGTAATTGTTGTTAAAATTTAAATTTCCCTCTTGATGATATTGTGAATTATTTTGACCCTGATAATAATATCCGTTGTTTCCTTGATTAAATCTATTGTGATTCATCTGATTATGGTTAACATTCTGAATATTACCCTTTTGTCCCATATTCTGTGTACTATTGGGCCCTTGTCTATAATTTGTTCCCTTAAATTTTCTATATTCTGGTCTAATACAGGTATCTTCGAATCTCCGTAGACTCAAAATTCTCAATATGTCGTTAATGTTCGTCTTTTAATAAATTTTATCTAACAATGTTCCCTGTGTCATTTCCTTAACAGTATTTACCAGTAAACTATCCACATTTGAAAGGTCCATGTAGTGGTCATCCCTATAGTAAACAGTCAGTTCGTCCGCTTTATATTTTATATTTTGTACTTCAATAATTAATTCTCTTACCGAATTGACTTTTAGGTTGGCTATCATTCTGTATATTTGATGTGGTTCGATGTTCGGCTTGTACCTCAATTTTAGTGTCTCCTTTATAAGCTGCCAATTATCTGGTTCTGGTATGTTTATGATGACATCCTTCGCCTGACCATGAATTGTTCGGTAGAAAATAGTCCTTACTGCATCCTTGTATAATGTTGCGTCCGTTATTGTTGACAGGAGATATTCGGTGCTACTAAAAAAGCTGTTTATTGTTATCTCTCCCGTTCCAGTAAATGTGAGTAAATGTTGAATAGTTTTTGTTATATGCTCCCTTATGCCTCTATCCTGGCCTTGCTGCTGTTGCAGTTCAATGTAGGCTAACCTCATGTTTTCTAATTGTTGTTCTCTCCTCTTGAGAGGAGGTATTTGAGCTTGGTCTTGAGCCATCCTTCTGTCGTCAAACGTTTGTTGTCTTTTAACTTTCCGAATTTTGTATGTGGTGTTGGCTTTATTAGCTTTCACTGCACTTTACCGTTTTTGTGGTGTTGACTTTATTAGTTTTCACTGCACAAACATTTTTTTTTATAGTTTCTGTGGTGTTTACTTTATTAGTGTTCACTGCACAATTCTTTTTCTATAGTTTCTGTGGTGTTTACTTTATTAGTTTTCTCTGCACAATTATTTTTCTATAGTTTCTGTGGTGTTTACTTTATTAGTTTTCACTGCACAATTCTTTTTCTATAGTTTCTGTGGTGTTTACTTTATTAGTTTTCACTGCACAATTCTTATAGTTTTTTTTTCGAAAAACGTATGTTCGAATCACTGGATTCTTTTCACTGAACTTGGATCCTACCGACTGCGCCACTTAAATTATTTAATTCGGAAATTTTTAAAAAAATTAACTTTATTGTTTGACTTCAAGCTTAAGACTCGTTTTACAATTTAATTTTTCTTATTCTTATAACTTCAACTAAATCAGCGTTATTGTATTAATTTCATTTCTACATTGACAAACATTTGTCACCATTATTATGTTAAAATCAATAATGCCAAATTGACAATTGTTTGTCAGCATTAATATGTTCCCAATTTACAAATTTGATTTCGCAATCGTAATTAATTTTGTTTGACCTATTTTATTTAAGAAGTCGTCGAACTTGTCTAGAGTGGCATCAGCATTTATTCTAGTAACAAGTTCGTCGACTTTGTATGTACTTTTGTTCTTTTCATTATCTATATATGTAACTCGTGCGTTTTTAGTTGTCAAAACCCCATATAAAAAGAATAAACGCAGAACAAACCGCAATGTTGTATCTCTACATTAAATCAGAGTTTTTGAATGTCGACCGAGGACATACATACATATGTATTTGATCTGTTTTCTACAGGTGCAATTTTTTTATAATTCTACCGATATTATTTGATTTTTATAAAAACTTATAGAGACATTTAAACATTTTTAATACAAACCTGTATGTAGGAATATGTGGTTTTTTAAGTTAGTTTGGTTTGAAAATCCTCTGAAACATATGTGGCATTTGAAAGGCCATGAACCATTGTGCACATATGTGTGGGATTTTAGGTCTCCTGGTGTTGAAAATGATTTTGCGCACATAGTACATTTATGGGGTTTTTCCTAAAATAAATAATAAAAAAACACAGCAATATACATTTAAGATTAAAAGTTAACCTGCTACCAGGGTTCGTATTTGCACGCACATGTGCGCACATTTTCACACATCTTGCACATGTGCATGTGCAAATTTGTGTTTATACTTCGCACATGCACATGTGCATGTGCAAATTTTTGTTTATACTTCGCACATGCACATGTGCATGTGCGCATTTGACTTTATACTTTGCACTTGCACATGTGCAAGTGCGAAAATATTTTGCACTTCGCACATCAAGATGTGCAAGTGCAAATACTATTCGCACATGCACATCAAAATGTGCATGTGCGAATGCTATCCGCACATGCACATCTCCATGTGCGATGTGCGATGTGCGAATACAAATTCGCACATGCACATGTGCAAGTGCAGACTGGTACTTGCACATTACACATCAACATGTGTATGTGCAAAATGTGCACACATGTGCGCGCACATGGATGCAAAAAATCGCTGAAATTGATAAAAGTTTCAATATCAGAAAAAACGCCGAAACAAGAAAAAAAAATGCAAAAATTTTTAAAAATCGTCAAAATTTAAAAAAAAAACACCAAAAATCGCCAAAAATTTTAAAAATTGCCAAAAATGAAAAATTTTGAAAAAATCGTCAATATTTGAAAAAATTGCCCCAAATTAAAAAAAATCGTCAAAAATTTAAAAAAGTCGTCAAAAATTGGAAAAAATCGAAAAATTTGAAAAAATTGAAAAATTTTGTAAAAATTGAAAAATTTTGTAAAAATTGAAAAATTTTGTAAAAATTTGAAAATTTTGAAAAAATCGTCATAACTTGAAAAAATCGTCAATATTTGAAAGAATTGCCCAAAATTAAAAAAAATCGTCAGAAATTATACAAAATTGCAAAATATCGTAAAAATTTTGAAAAATCGACAAAATTTGAAAAAAGTACCAAAATCGTCAAAATTTCAAAAAGTCGTCAAAAATTGGAAAAAATCGAAAAATTTGAAAAATTTTAAAATTTTGTAAAAATTTAAAAATTTTGTAAAAATTGAAAAATTTTGTAAAAATTTTGAAAAAATCGTCATAACTTGAAAAAATCGTCAATATTTGAAAGAATTGTCCAAAATTAAAAAAAATTGTCAGAAATTATACAAAATTGCAAAATATCGTAAAAATTTTGAAAAAATCGACAAAGTTTGAAAAAATCGTCAATATTTGAAAAAATTGGCCAAATAGTCAAAATTTAAAAAAAATCGTCAAAAATTAGACAAAAATGCGAAATATCGTAAAAATTTTGAAAAAATTGTCAATATTTGAAAAAATTACCAAAATCGACAAAATTTCAAAAAGTCTTCAAAAATTGGAAAAAATCGGAAAATTTTGAAAAATTGCCAAAATTAAAAATCTTGAAAAAATCGTCAAACTGAAAAAATCGTCAATATTTGGAAATATTGCCCAAATAGTCAAAATTTAATAAAAAAATCTTCAAAAATTAGACAAAATCGCCAAAATTGCGAAATATCGTAAAAATTTTGAAAAAATTGTCAATATTTGAAAAAATTACCAAAATCGTCAAAATTTCAAAAAGTCGTCAAAAATTGGAAAAAGTCGGAAAATTTAAAAAAATTGCCAAAATTGAAAAATTTTTAAAAAATATCAAAATTTCAAAAAGTCGCCAAAAATTGGAAAAAAATTGCAAAATGCCAGAATTGAAAAAGTCGTAAAAATTTGTGAAAATCGACAAAAATTGTTTCTCGAATATTTTTCCTTGTTCCAAAATTGTTGTCCGTTTTCATCTAACTCATTTAGTTTTCGAGATACGAGAGATATTCCAAATAAAAGCCCTTTTCGCTTAGTTTTCGAGAAAAACGCGATTTTAAAATCTAGCAATACAAGTCAAAATCTAGTTCCGCTATGGGGGTATTGGTGGCGAGTGTTGAACTTTGGTGCACTCAGTTTTCCTCTAGCTCTTCTAGTTTTCGAGATATGGACGATTTAAATTTTATATAAGCGATTTTCGCACTTATTTTTTCACAGATGACTCACTGTGACTTCCGTGTTCTTTCATTTTGTGAGTGATCTAAGTTAAGTGCATCGGTTTCATAAAAATAACAAAAAAAACATTGTATAATATATTTTGTATTAAAAATGTCGGAACCAAAATGTAAAATGGACCATTTTTGTAATGTTTGTGGACGTTTCATAGCAAGCGATGAAAAATGTGGCAATGCGAGTGATTTTTTTTTTGGAAGCCTATAAACAATATTTCTCGCAAGAGATTATCACTGACGTAAACTATGCCCCTAAAAAAGTTTGCTTTAATTGCTATTCAACTCTTATGCAATGGAAAAGTGGAAAGAAGAAGGCTATGCCTTTTGGTATACCAATGATGTGGTTAGACAACAGCCCGCATCAAGAAGAAAATTGCTATGGATGTATCAACTACCATAAAACTTTGAATAGAAGGAAAGCAAAGAATAAAACTTATGTAGCAGTGCCAAGTGTCCAATTACCATTACCGTACTCAGAATTCGTTCCAGTACCAACATACCGAAGTATTGATCTTCAAACAGATATCAGTACTACAACCGCTACTGCTACATCCATGGATTTCCTCTCAGAATACGACCCTGGTGAAGGTACATCCTCTGAAACATCAAAGGACCCAATCCTAGTCACACAAAACCAATTGGATGGAATTGTTGCAAATTTGTGTTTGACTCAGAAAAAATCAGAACTACTGGCTTCATTTTTGAAAGGAAATAATTTGCTGGCGAAAGGTACCAAAGTAACAGCATATCGAAAACGCCAAAAAGAGTTAGAAAAGTTCTTCAATGTGAATGATGCAAAAAATTTCGCTTATTGCAACGATATTGGAAAGTTAATGGAGACGATAGGGTTAACCTATAAAAAAGATGATTGGCGTTTATTCATCGATAGTTCATTAATCAGCTTAAAAGTTGTGCTTTTGCACAAGACAAATAGAATGCCTTCTGTTCCGATTGCGTATAGCACTGACACTAGTGAAAATTTCGATAATTTGAAACACATTCTGGAAGTAGTCAAATATAACGAACACCAGTGGCGCATTTGCTGCGACCTCAAAATAGTTTCATTGATTACAGGCTTAACAGCATCTGGGCGTCCAAAATATCCGTGTTTTTTGTGCGATTGGGATTCACGATACGGAGAAGGTATTAAAGGAAGAAACCAGTACAAACAGAATAACTGGAATAGTCGCATTGGACGGAAATGGCCTAAATACAATAGGCTATAAGAAAGTCTTGTTCCTGAAATGAAAATTTTGTTGCCGTTGCTCCACATTAAACTTGGGATTGCTAAAAATTTTTTGAAATGTATCGCAAAAAGACCAGCAGTATTCAACCGCTTAAAAGACATTTTCCCAAAACTAAGTAACGCCAAAATTCAGGAAGAAGTTGTTAATGGTCCCGACATACGGAAACTAATGAGTCGTCAAGATTTTGACCAAGTTCTGACAGACCGAGAATTAAATGCATGGCTCGCATTGAACGCAGTCATTAAAGGACTTTTGGGTAAAGAACGCAAAGACAACTACAGGCAATCTGTTGTAAACATGTTGGCAGCTTTCGATGAAATTGGGGTTAACATGTCGTACAAAATTCATCTCTTGCATCAGCATCTTGATCAACTCGCTCAACAGTTGCCAACTGAATCTGATGAGCAAGGCGAACGTTATCACCAAACTGCGCTTCCATTTGAAATAAGGTAATAGAGTGTGCATATTTTGAATTCCTAGATTTTTCTAATATCTTTGTCAGAGTGCACAATTTAAACATGTTAACGATTGAAAACTATTTTCGTTTCAGGTACAGAGGAAAGAAATTTTCATTTTCATTTCATTCCTTGTATTATTATTATGTAAATCAATTTTTTTATTTAATAACTGTTTTTTATTTTATTATTTTTTTTATACATTTATTTTTATTTTTATATTTATTTTTATATTTATATATTTTAAAATTTTTTAAATTTTTTTTATTTTTATTTTTTAATTCTTTTAACCAAGATATTAGAGAGAGCAGTGATGTTGATCCACAGCCGCCTGCTAAACGGCAACTGGCCAAATCATTAATTTAATTTATTTAATTTTTTTACTTAAAAATATTCCTAACTAACATTTCAAAATTATATTTTTTTGAAACAGAAAGCAAAAAAGACTTAGTTTTGTGGAAAATATTTTCAAAAAGCATGAAAAAAAATCAAGGTTGGTTACCGTTATCTTTATAATACCGTTATCGCTAAAATACCGTTTCAAATTTAATACCGTTACCGTTATCGATACCTCTAAAAAAATTTATAAATACCGTTATCGTTACCGATACCGTTATTTTTATGGGTAGTTACCGGTATTTTACCGGTATTTATTATTTTATATAAAAATTACAATTTTTTTATTTTTTATTTTATAATCTTGAGTGTTTTTTTTTACAAAAAATTTATAGATAATAATTTTACTTATTAAAACTACCAGTATTGAATTTATAGCTTAAAATCTGTATTTTCAGTACTTAAAATTAAAAATATGCCATGGTTTTACTTCTTTTTATATGTTTTTAACATAATTTTTAATACCGGTACGTACCGGTATTGCTGTTTCGATAACGGTATACCGTTACCGAAACAGTCTTAAATACCGTTACCCAAACAAACGAAATCTGATACCGTTACCCTTACCGTTATTCGTTTCGGTAACCAACCTTGAAAAAAAATAATTTTTCCAACATTTTGCTTCATAAGCACCACAAACATTTTCTAAATCCATTTTTTAAAAAATTTTAATTGTTGCACAGGTCTCTAGAAATAATTTGGCTTTTACAGATTTAAAAATATCAATTAGTCGACGAGTTATAGCCAAAAAACCATATAAACATATCTTATTTTATAATCCGAAAATTTGATTAAAAAGTGGCAGGGTTAATTAGTGATGGTATCATCCATAAATTGGTTTTTTTGTTAAAAGTTGACACCAACCCAGCAAAAATAAATGGAATGACTTCTAAATGAATCACTTCCTTTATTACATCACAAAGAATTAATCCCTTAGGAATGGGTTTTAAACAACATCTAATGCTGTAATAAATACATATATGCTAGTCGGAAATTCTTTTTCATGGGTGATAAGAAGTTAATATTTTATATGGGGGTTGCATAGGAACGTGCTGGCACAGAAATCGGAGGGTTGAGGGTTCGTATCCCACCAGGTCGAAAAAATTTTTTGTAACTTTTTTACAAAATTAATAATTTTTTGTAGTTTTAACTGTAAAATTTTTATTTTTTTCTATTTTGGTACACTCAAAAATTAATTTTTGAAACGATTTAAAATTTCTTTTTTTAATTTTCTATTAATTTTTAATGAAATTTTATAGAAATATAAAAGTTCTAAATAAATATGTAATTCTTCAAATATTTTTTGTTAAAATATCAAAAAGGTAAATATTATAATTTTGTTTGTATTTACAAATTGTAATTTAAAAAATCCATTTTGATCAAATATAAATATATTTAGAAACTAAATATAACAGAAAAAGAAAAATCCTGTAAACATTTTAGTTAGAACAAAGGTTTAAAAGGCTTAATTCTTTCATTCACTTTTTAAAAATTAATGAAATTTGGGTTAAATTTCTTAAGTAAGAATTTTTAAACAACATTTCTTATTTAAGAAATATTCAAGACAAAAATCAATATTAGTTCTGACTGTAAAACTGACCCTTAGATTCCAACAAATTATCTTCCTAGGAAACTAGAAGACATTTTCACAATCAAAAACACAGGATTAACTGATATTTAAAAAAAAAATAATTATAGAACAAGAATTATATACAGATTTTTTAAAATTCAGAGGTGGGCAAAGCCCACCCTAGACTGCTTTTTGCCCACCCCAGAATTTAAAAAAATCTGTATATAATTCTTGTTCTATAATTATTTTTTTTTTTAAATATCAGTTAATCCTGTGTTTTCATTATTAAAGATGTCGACAGCTTCCCTGACTTTAAAAGTCTTTTTAGGTTCCTCCACACAATCATATTCGTCGGACATTTCTTATTCTATTTCATGATCGTTATATTCAATAGAATCCTCCTTTCATTCTTTAAAGTTCAAAGCTGTTGCCTATAGTGAAATACAGAATTACATACATACTCGTACATAAAGCTTTTTTAATGTAATTGTTGGCTTTATAAGCATTTTTGATTGACAGCCAAAGCCATTTTAAATATGTAATAAATGCAAATTACTCGGGTATTCCCTAAATTACAATACTATGCGGTTGAAATTCGCACACATTTTTCAAAAGATGTTGTTCATATTTTAAAGCGTTTGCATAAAGTTCATATTTTAGAGTATTCAGTGGTAGAGAAAAAGCGTTCATATTTTGGGATGTTCATATATTAGGATGTTCATATTATCGCGAGTGCACTGTATATTTAATGCCATGAATAAAAAAAGGAACATATGTAGCGCCTAATTTGAATGTCATACATAAATTTATATCTATCGTACAACCTTATAATAAAGGACAGTAACGTTCGCATGTATTCGCATATATTTAATAAATGTATATGTTCATATATGTCCACATATGAACATATACTTAAGTGTTACCTCATTTTTCGGATCCATACATATATGGTTGAACCATAAATGTTCATATATGGACATTTTTCACCGGGTCATTTATAAATTGTTATCTTTCATATAAAAATTATTTAAAAATAAAAATTCAAAGTTACAAAAAATAAAAGAATTTTTTTTTTGGATTTACAAATTTCTTTGTTGGTGCCTTTTTAAAAAGTTTTTTTTTTGTATTTACAAATTTGGTATGAGAAAGGTGTTTAAAAATTTAATTAGAATTTTGTAAATTCGTTCTGTGTACACTCGTAGAAATAAATCTGTAAAAATAGCAGAAAAAGCAAATAAAAATTAGTTAAAAATGATGCTCCAGCAAAAATAAATCTGTTAAATTTGCAGAATTCTAGCTATATTTAAGTTAACTTTTAGTTAATTGAAAATGACAAAATGTATTGTAAAATCTACAGAAAATTTTGCTAAATATTAGTATACTAAAAATAGCAAAAACAAACTGTTATATCTATAATTTTTTGTTATTTTTAAGCTAAATTTTGTTGAATGCAAATAGCAGTCTATAATGTTAAATTATCAGAAATATTTACTAAAAAAAATGTAAAACTGTAAATTTAACAGGTTTATTTTTGCTGTTCTTATTTTACTTGTATTTAGCAAAAAAAAATCTGCTAATTTAACAGTTTCTTCTGCAGCATCATTTTTAATTAATTATCAGTTACTTTTTCTGCTATTTTTACAGATTAATTTCTATGAGTGTACTATTTTGGGGAAATTTCAATATGTTGTATGAGCAAAAATTCTACGAAGAAAATGTTAGTTTTTGATCACCTCAGTAATTTAAGTGGTTGAAATATGGGGTAAGAATAGGTTAGTCAAAGGTGGAAGAAAATATGAGACAGGTTGATCTTAGATTTCTTTTCTCTATCAAATATCAAAATTCTATACTATTCTGCAGTGTTGCCAACTCCAGAAGGCAGAAAAGCACCGAAAGCATTGTAAAAACGGTTAAAAAGGGTAAAAATTTAACAAAAATACACGAAAGTAATTTTTTTAAAAATTTAAGTTCAGAATTTTAAAATGCATTTTGGCGTTGTAAAAATGTGTAAAACGAGGCTATAAAAATTCCCAAAAAGGGGTAAAAAGCACCAAACTAATATTTCAAAATTTCAAAGTTTATATATAACGGAGTTTTGACTGAAAATTGTATAAAATCACTGTGCGAAAAGTGCTGTTTAATGTATTCATTATGAAATTTGTATTGTTTTTTCAACTTTTAAACAAAACTTAAGGAGAATTTCAATAAATCGAGAACAAAAACCAGAAATATAAGTTTTATAAAAAGCACTAAAAGCACTTTCTAGAATTGAAAAAAGCACTGTAAATACCCGTTTTTTAAAAGCGGGTATTTGTAAAATATCACCGGGTACGGAGAGGTAAAAAGCACTAAAAAAACCCGAAAAGCACCAAAATGGCAACACTGCTATTCTGAGCATATAGCATTCCCTGCACGAGGTTTTCTTCAGTAAAAAGAATGCATTTTTCAGAGTTTTCTATAAAAAACATGTGAAAATTTTATCAAAACAGAGGGAGTTATTTTTAAAAGACTTTTTTTGTATGAAAAAATCGCAAGCATAATGTCGAGAGTGTTTTTTAAGAATGGGCAAATAAACAGCCAAACATAAGTGGGGCCCTTGCCCACCCCAGAAAAATGGTCTATGTACGCCTATGGTATTTTATCAAGGTAATTCGTTATTTTTAATTAACTAAAAGTTAACTTAAATGTAACCAAAATTTTGTAAATTTAACAGTTTTATTTTTCCTTCTTATCTTACTAGTATTTAACAAAAAAACAATCTGCTAATATCAGCAGTTTTTTGCAAGGTCATTTTTAATTACATAATTTTTAGTAGCTTTTTCTCCTATTTTACAGCTTAATTTCTTTATATGAGTGTATTATTTTTAATAAAAAACACTTTAACCCCTAAATTCATAAACGCTTTGTAAGATTATAGGAGGTTTATTGAACAACTTTTGTATGAAAATGACGGTTTGTAAACCTGCTATAACTTTACAAAGCATTTATGAATTTAGGGGTAAAAAAATAACAACTTTATATATTTTCCAATATGTTAAGCGGGGAATACACTTAGGAACATTAGTAAAAAAATGACAATTTTTTTACGAATGTTGATTTGTGTATGTTAATGTTCGTGGTGACATTCCCGCAATTCGTGTTTACAAAATTTTTTGACATTTTATGTTCCCTACTCAATGTATTCGCCGCTTTATATATTTTTGTAAATAAAAAATGAAGATAAAAACAATTTTCTGAACAAGACTGCAAAAATTCAGCTATCAGTTATAACAACCCTACGGGGAATGAGGAGTCAATTGCCCTCCAAGGACCTATCCCGTGACCGGTCAACCGAAGGCATATAGCTAAATTAGTACAAATATGAACAAAATTAATTTTCTAAGTATTTTGTGATCCGTTATTTCCACTGTTGCTTTGAAAGAACTTGACCGATACGGAAATAAAAAACAAAATTCGCAGCATATTTTTAAAAATATTTTTTTTTATTTTACTATTTTATTTATTTTGAACTTTATTTTTTTTACGATTTGCTTATTTTAGCTCTTATTTTAATATCTATAATTTTTTGCTAAGAAATTGCAAGTTTTGTATTTTCAACGATTTTAATATTAAAAAATCGTTGAAAATACAAAACTTACAATTTCTGATTGTTTTAATTTTAACAACTGGTATTTCATTTAACTTTTCTTTTTAACTTAAGGGGAATTTTTAAAATTTTTATTTATATTATCAGAGTTTTTGAGATAATTTTCTAATCTTTAATTGATTTTTTAATTTAATTATGGAAAACGGAAAAAACTAGTCAACTGCCATTAAAGGACCTATCCCATGACCGGTCATTCGGGGGCATATTTAAGGCACTTCCACTATATTTGTGTGTGTGTTAATGTTGTTTTCTTTTCTATTTTTTTCTTTTCCATTGTTTTTTATTTGCTTTTTATTTCATTTGAACAGAAACGAAAAATATATAACTTTACCATCAGCCAGTCATCACGCATAAGCAACATTAGCTCAGACTGTAGAGCGTTTGCCTTACAAGCAGAAGGTTGTGTTATCGAGCCCTACTTTGACGCCAAGTGGATTATTTTTAATTCTTAATTTTTTATTAGTTTATTTGAAAAGCTATTTTTAGACACACCACCTTACTGTCACAAAGTGTCTAAACTGAGGCAATTGGTCATTTCCAATGACAACGCCATGTTAAAGTGACGTGTGTCTTTCAAACAAAAAGGACCGGTCCTTGCCCCCTTGGGGCCTATGCTGCGTGTCACTTTGGACCGGTCCCTTTCCCCGTAGGGAAGCGATAGCATAGTGCAGTGGTGGCAAGACTTTTTTTATCTGCGCTACGGATAACCCCCAAAGGGAAAAACTAAATAACATCCAAGAACGGTTATTTCATTTTTGGGGGTTTATTTAATCTTTAATTAAAAAATTCCCCAATGAAATAAAATTTAAACAGTTTGAACATTATTGCCTTTTCATTTTTTTGGGGGATTATTCCATTTTTGGTGGTTATTTCATATTGTTAAAAAAAGTTAAATTTGGTGCGCCATTTATTATTTAAGTACCTACGTAAGAAACTAGTTGAAAAATGTGCTTCGCGCAAAAATTTGATTTTGTTAAAATAAATCGCGCGGTTTTTATCATTATAATAATGAATAAAAAGCGAATATTATGGACTTGAACAGAGAAATTTCTATTTCAGATGATCAAAACCCAATTTCAAATTCCATTATGAAACTTATTTTCAGCCTTTATTTAATTGAGGGGTATTTCGTAACACCTATTTTCCCTTTAAAAAAACTTAATTTTTTAGATCCAATTGTTTTACAAGTTGTTTTCCATTTTTGTGCAATTTTCTGGTACTTTTTACTTCCCCGATTATGAGGCATTTTCTCATCGAAACATTTAAACTTCTTTCAATCTAGAGTTTTACAAATATTCCCAGAATTTTCTGATAATCGAATTTGCGAGTTCTGTATTTACCATATTTCGTTAAACAAAAAATGGTGGCAATACTAAGTTTTTCTAATTTTATAAGACGATTTACAAGCTCTAGGAAAAATTTCACCATTATGGAGCTAAATCACACATTTTTGTAGCGAAATTTAACATTTAACTGAATTTTTTGCTGGTCTTCTAATAGTTAAAATTTTTTGAAAATATCCAACAAAACGTCGCGTGCCACCTAAACTCCACTCGCGTGCCACTACTGACACGCATGTTATAGTTTTGCCAGCCCTGGCATAGTGGGTAGAGCGTCTGCTTGAAATGCCAACGAGTGTGGGTTCAAACCCCGCACGATGCATGATGATTTTTTTTTTTAAATTAAATTAAAATAGAAAGAAGTGAAAAAGAACTTCCTTATCATCGGGTCAAGCCCTACGGGGAATGAGGAGTCAATTGCCCTCCAAGAACCTATCCCGTGACCGGTCAACTGAAGGCATATTACTAAATTAGTACAAATATGAATTAAAGAGAATGAACTAATTTTCTAAGTATTTTCTGATTCGTTACTTTCACTGTTGCTTTTGAAAAACTTGACCAATACCGAAATAAAAAATAAAATTCGCGGCATATTTTGTAAAATATTTTTTTAATTATTTGACTCTTTTATTTATTTTGAACTTTATTTTTTTACGATTTGCTTATTTTAGCTCATATTTTAAATTTTTATAATTTTTTGCTAAAAAATTTTAAGTTTTGTATTTTAAACGTTTTTTAATGTTAAAGCTGTTTTGGTTTTAACAATTGGTATTTCATTTAATTTTCTTTTTAAATTAAGGGCAATTTTTTAAATTTTTATATATATTATCAGAGTTTTTGAGGTAATTTTCTAATTTTTAATTGATTTTTTAATTTAATTATGGCCAACGCAAAAAACGAGTCAACTGCCATTAAAGGACCTATCCCGTGACTGGTCAATCGGGGGCATACTGAAGGCACTTCCACTATATTTGTGTGTTTGTTAGTGTTGTTTTCTTTTCTATTTTTTTCTTTTCCATTTTTTTTATTTGCTTGTAGTGTTTGTTTTTTATTTTTCTTTTTTATTTGAACAGACACGAAAAATATATGACTTTACCATCAGCCAGCCATCACGCATAAGCAACATTAGGCGGTAGAGCGTTTGCCTTACAAGCAGGAGGTTGTGTTATCGAGCCCTACTTCGACGCCAAGTGGATTATTTTTTATTCTTAATTTTTTATTAGTTTATATGAAAAGCTATTTTTAGACACACCACCTTACTGTCACAAGGTGTCTAAACTCTGGCAATTGGTCATTTCTAATGACAACGTCATGTTAAAGTGATATGTCTCTTGTCATCTGGGACCGGTCCTTTTCCCCGTAGGGAGTATACATACTTTGTTTTAAAAACGAACAACTTCCTTCCTATGACAAGCCAATGGTAAATTCATCGGTGAAAAACTCAAAAAAGAACAATTCCCTTTTCAACAGTTGCAGTGCTTTAACTACTTCTTTTTCCTTACTCTTTTTCCAGGGAACACACATGCCTACCTTCGCTTTAACTTAGCTCTCTTGAGAAGTTTTGTCTTTAGTTACCCAGGAAAAAGAGTGAGGAAAAAGAAGTAGTTAAAGCACTGCAACTGTTGAATAGGGAGTAGTTTTTTTTGGGTTTTTCACCGATGAATTTAACATTGGCTTGTCATAGGAATGAAGTTGTTCTTTTTTAAAAGAAATTATATATGTATATTTGAACCAATGAAAAGGAAGTTCTTTTTCACTTGTTTTTATTTTAATTTAATTTAAAAAAAATCTTCATGCATCGTGTGGGGTTTGAACCCACACTCGTTGGCATTTCAAGCAGACGCTCTACCCGTTATGCTATCGCTTGTTATAATTGATAGCTGACTTTTAGCAGTCTTGTTCAGTAAATTGTTGTTATCTTCATTTCTTTAATTTTTTATTAACAGAAATATATAAAGAGGCGAATACATTAAGGAACATTGAGTAGGGAACAAAAAATATCAAACATTTTTGTAAACACGAATTGAACGAATGTCAACAAGGAACATTTGTAAAAAATGGCCATTTTTTCACGAATGTTTTTTAGTGTATTCCCCGCTTAACATATTGGAAAATATATAAAGCTGTTTTTTTTAGTGTTTTTTTTTATAAAAAATAATACACTCATAGAAAGAAATAAAGCTGTAAAAATAGGAGAAAAAGCAACTAAAAATTATGTAATTAAAAATGACCTTGAAAAAAAATTACTGATATTAGCAGATTGTTTTTTGCTAAATACTAGTAAGATAAGAAGGAGATATAAAACTGTTAAATTTACAAAATTTTGGTTACATTTAAGTTAACTTTTAGTTAATTAAAAATAAGGAATTACCTTGATAAAATCCGGAAAAAATTTGGCAGCATATTAGTAGATAAAAAATTGTTTTTTCTGCAAGGTAATTTTTAACTTATTTTTACTAGTTCTATCTAAAATGTTTACAGGATATTTCTTTTTCTGTTATATTTAATATATTTAGTAAAAATTTGATCAAAATGGCTCTTTTAAATTACAATTTTTTAAATACAAACAAAGTTGTAATATTTACCTTTTTGGTATTTTAACAAAAAATATTTGAAGAATTACATATTTATTGGGAACTTTTATATTTCCATAAAATTTCATTAAAACTTAATAGAAAATTAAAAAAAAAAATTTTAAATCGTTTCAAAAATTAATTTTTGAGTGTATAAAAATAGACAAAAATAAAAATTTTACAGTGAAAACTACAAAAAATTATTAATTTTGTAAAAAAAGTTCCAAAAAATTTTTTTCGACTTGGTGGGATTCGATTCTGATTTCTTAGCCAGCACTTTCCTATGCAACCTCCATACAAAATATTAACTTCTTATCACCCATGAAGAAGAACTTCTGACTAGCATATATTTATTGCAGCATTAGATGGTGTTTAAAACCCATCCCTAAGGGAGTAATTCTTTGTGATGTAATGAAGGAAGTGATTCATTTAGATGTCATTCCATTTATTTTTGCTGGGTAAATTCTTTTCTATTCAACTTTCAATCAAGCAATAGTGAAGTGAGATTTTCTATAACGGTGTCACAAATTTTTTCATACCACGTTGAACTAAATTTTAGTAATTATAAAATTATTAAAATTTTCTTCGATTAAAAGGTAAAATAAGGCTTATTGTAGAATTCTTTTTATATAATACTAATCGATTGAATTTTGTACAGAATGATTATATTCGCCATATAGCCGCATTAAAAAGTAATTGAAAAGGCTGCGTTAAAGTGGTGATTGTGCTTCTGCCATATTCTGGTTTGTATTCCGAGATAAAGGCCATATTGCGCGAAAATTTTACCGAGCTACCAATTAGAAGCACATTTACCTAGTATTTTTTGTGAATCACGTTTGCTGTGTTACTTATGTAACAAATTTGGGGGAAAAATACGAATACCAAAACGGAAATCTTCCAGACAATAGCCGAATCTTCGGGTAATGGTGAATATTCAGTTTTCCGAATCAATTTTTCTATATTAGTCAATTCATGCATTGTTGCATCACCCAGTCAGCCTGACCACGTGGTGTATGAAATTTTACGTAATCATTACAAATCATCTAATCAAGGACTTTTCACTACTTTTGCATAGTTTCCGTGGTGGTCAAATATTGCGAGCCACCACTGTTACCTGTTATTGTCGGCACTAAAAACGTTAACCCTCTACCAAGCCTTAATTTGAGTGGGCCGCGAACAGATATTTGGAGTGGCAGAGCAAAATTTTGGGTATTTGTTTCGGGGCTTAACCCATTCAAAACATTTCAACGTCATATATGGAACATGGAGAACGACGAATGTATAGTCATAATCGTTTCTACGTCATACTGCATTAACTCAGCTTTAAATCATCATTAAGGAGGGACATGACATTCGCGGCAGAGAAAACAGACCTTTTTTAAAAATTCATAACTCAGTCAAAAACAAACATTTTTTCAAAATTTTTATTATTGTAGAGAATTGAACAAAATACAATAAAAAAAATCAAAAAAATATATTTGTCACTCCAACATGGTTTTATAGAGCTTCAAACTGGCGGCAGAGAAAAAAATGGGGTCTCGTGGTTGCAGCGCTGGGTGTCGCAAAAATTGTCCGATCTGGAAAAAAATGACTTTTTTAAATCTTAAGAAAATTGGTTATCATATAACACGAGCTTTTTTTTTAATTTTTTTTCAATTTTTTGTGATGTTCCAAATTTGAAAGTGTGTTTTTTCGAAAAAAATATTGACTTTAAAAATTTATAAAAAATCGAAAAAAAATTTAAAAAAAAGCTCGTGTCATAGGATAGCAAATCAAGTTTAAAAAAATACAAAAAAAAAAAATTCGTCAAAAAATTAACCCGCTAGTGCCACAACCAGTACGAAAAACATGGTTTCGAGATAAACGCGTTCAAAGTTTGTGTATATACCAGCTGCCGTACGTAAAATTAAAAATGCGCTCTCACTAATCCGTAACTTTTTAACCCGTAGGAATTTTTTCATGAAATTTTTTTTCTTAGAATCTTAAGAATATTTACTAAAATACGAAGTTATAAAAAAAGACGATTTCAAAAAACGGAAAATGTCATGTCCCCCCTTAAGTATAAATTACACGTAACTATTTCATAGCGTTATTTATAATTACCTGAATTAACTGTTAATTGATCGTTAAAGTGTGCGGTTAGTTTTCCAAGGGCAATTCTGAATTCCGAACATCTCAATCTTTATTTAAATTGTATCGTGAATACGATTATATCGTCATTATATGGAACGTCACTCGCCCTAAAACCCAAATTTTCGAAATGTTTCATTATAAATTCTAAAAACTTAAAAAAAATTTCTACAACGAATTTCACTTAGAAGATTGCACCTTCTTAAGCTTCTGTTTTAAACAAAGTTAAAAATGGTAAATTTTTTGTAAAATATATACAGTACTATTTTGAAAACTTGTACTTTTTTTGAAAAATGGTATTTTTTTAAAAAATGGTACTTTTTTTTAAAAATTATACTTTTATTCGAACACTAGTACTTTTTTGAAGACTAGCACTTTTGTCGAAAAATAGTACTTTTTTTTAAAAAAAGTGCTTTTTTGAAAAATTGCACTTTTTTAAATTGTATTTTTTTTTTTGAAAAATGCTTTTTTGAAAAATTTTCTAAAAATAGTACTTTTTTTGAAAAATAGTACATTTTCTGAATAATAATACTTTTTTTAAAAAATAGTACTTTTTTTGAAAAGTAGTCCTTTTTTGAAAAATAGTACTTTTTTTTGAAAAATACGACTTCTTTTGAAAAATACTACTTTTTTTTGAAAAATGGTACTTTTTTTAAAAATGGTACTTTTTTTCGAACACTAGTACTTTTTTTGAAGACTAGTACTTTTGTTGCAAAATTTTACCTACTTTTTTTTTTTAAATAGTACTTTTTATTGTTGAAAAATTGCACTTTTTTAAAATTGTATTTTTATACCCTACACCACTATGTGGTCAGGGTATTATAAGTTTGTGCTGATGTTTGTAACACCAAAAAATATTGGTCGTAGACCCACCTTATAGTACACCGATCGGTTCAGAATTTTTTTTTATTTCGATTTAACGATGTCCGTCTGTCCGTCCGTCCGTCTGTCTGTCTGTCCATGCAATCTTGTGCGCACTCTACAGGTCGCAAATATTAAGATATTTTGATGAAATTTGGTACGCAGACCTATGTTGGCCCAAGGACGAACAAGTTTGATTTTGGTGAACATCGGTCCATGTTTAGACCTAGTGCCCATATAAGGGTCCTACCAAAATTATATTGTTTATACGCTGCAGGTCGTAAATATTAAGATATTTTGACGAAATTTGGTACACAGACCTATGTTAGCCCAATAACGCAGCCTATAGATTTTGGTGAACATCGGGCCATGTTTAGACCTAGTGCCCATATAAGGGTCCTACCAAAATTATACTGTTTATACGCTGCAGGTCGCAAATATTAAGATATTTTGATGAAATTTGGTACACAGACCTATATTGGCCCAGTAACGCAGCCTATTGATTTTGGTGAACATCGGTCCATGTTTAGACCTAGTGCCCATATAAGGGTCCTACCAAAATTATACTGTTTATACGCTGCAGGTCGCAAATATTAAGATATTTTGATGAAATTTGGTACATAGACCTACGCTGGCCCAAGGACGAAGCCTATTGATTTTGGTGAACATCGGTCCATGTTTAGAACTAGTGCCCATATAAGAGTCCTACCAAAATTATACTGTTTATACGCTGCAGGTCGTAAATATTAAGATATTTTGATGAAATTTGGTACACAGACCTACATTGGCCCAATAACGCAGCCTATTGATTTTGATGAACATCGGTCCATGTTTAGACCTAGTGCCCATATAAGGGTCCTACCAAAATTATACTGTTTATACGCTGCAGGTCGTAAATATTAAGATATTTTGATGAAATTTGGTACACAGACCTACATTGGCCCAATAACGCAGCCTATTGATTTTGGTGAACATCGGTCCATGTTTAGACCTAGTGCCCATATAAGGGTCCTACCAAAATTATACTGTTTATACGCTGCAGGTCGCAAATATTAAGATATTTTAATGAAATTTGGTGCGCTGACTCACATTTAGGGTTGCCACATGGCCTTGAATGGCCATGATTGTCAAGTTAATTTAGGTCTTGTCAAGTGCCAAGGTCAAATTTATTTTGTCAAGTTAAATTAAATTTTTGTCGTTTTTTTAAGCATTTAAAAAAAATAAATTTAACTTGATTAAAACTATTTAATTTTATAATATGCAAAAATTATCTTCGCAAAAGTACCATCGTATGTATTATGGTTAGGGTGACCATTCGTACTGATTTGATCAGTACATGTACTGATTTTTGGTCTCGTGTACTGATAAAAAAGTCGTGTACTGATTTGTACTGATTTTTTAAAATTTGTACTTATTGTACTGATTTTTGGCATTTAAAAAATATGACGTTCTTTTAGTAAAAAAAACCAAAATGCAAGTACAATATAGTTTTTTTATATGATAAATTTTTGTGAATGTGAAAGGTTTTCTCTACTAGAAAGCATTCAAAATAATTTTTCTACATGTAAATTTCTTAATCTAATATGTAGTTTCATACACAGAGAAGATTCGTGGTGACAACCGAATCATTGAAATTTCTAAAGAATGGGTCCTTTTCCTGTAAACTGGATTTGTGTAAGTTTATTAGGATGGTATAATGGTTAACCGAAAAAGTTTGTTGCCTCAACCAAACCATTAGGTTGAGGCAACCAAACCATTTGGATGATATTTTTTAAAATTTGTACTGATTTGAAGTCAGAAAAAAATGGTATTTACCTCTGAACCACAACACAGATTTGTATGTTTTTGACTACCACTAAGTAAATATGCAAAAATATGTAACTACAAATCGATACCATTTTGTTCTAAATTTGATGATTCGGATAAATATTTAGTCCATATTAGTTTTGGACTATCGACAAAAAACATGCATTTGCATGGAATTCCTTGCCCTATTGATGATATATTATCAAAATAAAATGGCGCTTAAGGTATATCTTTGATTTTGAGAGCGCGAGTAAAGATTTACGAAAGACGGGTTTCCTTAAAATTCAGTAAACAATAATTTTACTGGGACAAGAAAGACATTAAGTGCTATTTTATTTTGATTATATATCATCCACTTAATAAATTTATGAAAAAAAGTTTTTGTTTTTTATGTTTCAGAAAAAAATATGTTAAAATTTCAAATTGACGATTCGAAAACTATGGAAAGTTTGTATATTTTTTTGGCCTAAAGTTTGAAAATTTCAAAGACTTCTTGCAGGAATAAATGCTACAAAAAAAATAAAATACTAATCAATTTCGTCAGTTTTGTAATTTTACGTGTTTTTCTTTACTTGGTCCATTCAACCCATATGTCTAAACTTCAATGGCTGGTAGCACTATCGAGTTTGTCCCCAAAAATTCCAAAAAAACCTAAATTTTTTTATGAATCTCAATAAAATGGCGATTGTATTCAAAAATTATAAATTTTTGTATTAAGACCCTACTGCACACATATGCACATTAAATTTTTTTTATTGTCAAGTTTTTTTTTTTAATCAAGTTATTTTTTGCGAAGTGTCAAGTTATTAGACTTTTGCGATGTGGCAACCCTACTCACATTATAGAAAATTTTGACACGAGCCCCATTTTAACCCATTCGAATTTCGGATCCAAACATTAGTTGGCTTTTACCCAGACTGGTGTAGGGTATTGTATAGTCGGCATGCCCGACTTTAACCTTTTTACTCGTTTTTAAATGCTTTTTTGAAAATAAAATTTTTTTTTGAAAAAATAATTTTTTTTTAAAAAAACCTAATTTTTTTTTACCTTTTTTGAAAAATGTAATTTTTTTTGAAAAAACATAATTTTTGTTAAAAAAAAATTGTAGGTACTTTTTTTATGAAAAATTACACTTTTTTCATATGAATGTGGAAATACCATAGCGAATACACATTTCCATGTAAAATGTGCCAATGCCACCAGCACATGTAAATGTGCTGATAGCTCCAGCACATTCACATTTTAAATGTAAATGTGCTGATAGCTCTAGCACATTCACATTTCGGATGTGAATGTGCTAATACTTTCAGCACATTCACATTTCAGATGTAAATGTGCCGATACCTCCAGCACATTCACATTTCAAATGTAAATGTGGCAACATCAAATTTACATTTCATATGTGATGTGCCGTTGGTGTTTGGCACATTTCACATTTAAATGTGCCAATATTACCGGCACATGGCACATGTAAATGTGCCCACATGTGTGTGCAGGGTAAGGACCCTCACTGCAGGTAATAAAACAATATTTCATATCTGAGTATTTATAAGTATAGAGAGCAAAAAACAATTATGGCTTTAATCAATTTCTGAAAGTTTAAAAAAGTGCCATCAAATTTCATGACCTAGTGTTTTTTGGCACAAAATTGATCTGGGGCATTTGCTATTTCTTGGTGAGTTCTTAACCGATTTTGAAGTTATGCAGCTTTTTGAAAAGATAATTTTATAGTGAAATCGATTCATAACACAAGTGGTTGAAAAAAATTAAACTATAGAAATTTTCAATCGATTTCCGCCTCGACTTTTCTTTATTCGATTGCCCCCAAACTTCATATTTATTAGTTTTATATAGAAAGGAAACAAATTGGACCCCGACACTCTTTAAAATCGCATTTTCATTTTATTGGACGCCTCTAGTGTGGAGGAACCAAAAAAGACGAGTAAAACAAGGAAAGCTGTCGACATCGGGCCTTAAATGTTTTGTGGGAGTAGGGTTGCCATCCGTCCTCTTTTCCCCGGACACCGTCCTCTTTTTTAAGGCGTCCGGGGCAGTCCTACTTCTTTTTAAGTAAGTGTCCGGGGATGTCCTACTTTTTGCACTTTTCTCCATAACTTTTTTTTATTGCTTCTAAACTTTTGAATTGTTGGCATCGCTGTTATTTCAATTGACTTGGCAAAAAAAATTAGCATTGCTTTTACTGATGAAAATGTTTTTAATGAATTTCTAATCCTGAAAAATTATGTAAAAACCTTAAATTCAATTAACACGACTGAACAAGTTTTGGTGGATTTTTTTTTTTTTATTAAAAATGATGTTTGCTATGAAATGAGAAAACTTGTTGTGTTCTATTTTTTCTTTCCAGCACATCATGCCAACGTAGAACGTATATTTTCTTTAATAAAAAAAATTTAATCCAGAGACAATTTCTCATATTATTAGTCAAATATAATTTTGACGTGAATTGTCAAGAGTTTTTTTGTTTTTATTCAGGTACTACAAATTTTAAGTTCAGAATGATTTTGTATCTTTTTTGTGAAGTTTTTTGTAATCAAGGCGCAGTGGATGCCAGAAAAAAAAACTGAATCCAGAAACTATTTCTAGTTCTATTTCTGATATTATCAGAGTCAAATAAAATTTTGATATGAATTGTCAAGAGTTTTATAAATATTTGAAGAAATGCGATAGTAATGTATTGATTCAAATTGGAAGTAACCCAACAAACAATTACTATTGAAACTGAGTAAATCTAGATTTGATAACAAGTTTAATTCTCAAACATTACCTTTGAGAATAGCATTGAGAATTTTTATTCTCAATTTGAGAATCATGCCGTTCTCTATAAAAACGGCAGTTAGAGCTCAAGCATATTTCTCAAATATTTTTAGAGTCCAGATATAGACTTGAAAGTAACAAAAATTCAAATGTTTCTCAAATCAACATTTAACATGAATATTAAATTTTTATCAATATTACCCAGGTAGAAATTGCCGACGGTACAAAAAACAAAGCACTGGCAAAGCTTTGGTTTACAATGGTACAAAAAAAAAGCATTGCAAAAGCACTTATTCAGAACGATTTGCCAAGCTTTGTAAAGAGTGCTTTCCCAATACTTGTTTTATAAAATTTATCACTGTTTATGAAAACAAAAACCACCGGCAAAACATCGGTTCAAAACGATTTGCCAACGTTAGGTAAAAGGACTTTGCCAGTGCCTGTTTTACAAAATTTACAACCGTATATAAAAAATATCACTGGTAAAACATCGGCTTAAAACGAATTGCCAATGTTTGCTAAAAGGACTTTGCCAGTACTTGTTTCACAAAATTTACGACTGTACTGTTTTAATAGTGTTAACTTATAATTTATTTTTATTAATCTTATTACTAATTCCTTTTTATTACTGAAATTATCAGTATTTTAATACAAAAAATCAATGTGCTCAAAACACTTATTTTTTATATACAGAAAAAAATGTTTTGCAACCAGGCTTTATACTCAGAAAAAGGATTTATTTTTTAAGATTACTGTTTTTTCGAAAAACTTTTTTGTAAAAATATTGTTTTCACTCCTAATATTCTCAATTTAAAGTGAAAAACAATAATTTCAGTTAAATTTTTCTTTATTTCAAATAAAAACTGTTAAATAATGTTGATTCTTTTAAAATTATCCTAATTTCCAATATTTTAATGAATTTTCTAAGAAAAATCTTTAAATTTTATCAATTTCAATTGAAAATCGTTTAATATTACAAAAAATACGCAGAATGTAAGTTTAATTTTTTATGTTTTGTTTTTCCATTTTATGTTATTTCATAATTTAATCTTTAATCAAATAAAAAAATCTAAAACTTGAATCAATTGGGTTTTACTAATGTGTAATATAGGCATCTCTTTCGGCATTTAAAATACCTGAAAACCACTTTTTAGTCCATTGTAATAGTACTTTTCAGAACGTTGGCAGAGCACTTATTTTACCATTGTTACCAATGCTTTGCCAACGTTCGGTAAGATAGACGGCCAACCGAAGATCGACGTTATCATTTCAAGGTTGACCCAGTACTTTAATTTTCGAAAAACGGACGCTCTGCCAGCGCTTGTACCACCATATACAGTGATTTGCCAACGTTTTGCCGTTTGTATTTTTCTACCTGGGTAATTATATAATAGAAAAATACTGTCTATAAAGACTTGAGAAATATATTATATATCAAATCTGCCTCCAATGAAAATAATGAACTCTTTTCAAATCTTACTACCATTTATTTTTAGACTTAAAAAAATAAAAAATTGTATTGAATGGTTACAATATAAAAACATTTAAAAAAGTAAAGTATAAAATATTTAAAAGCCACTTAAAAATTAAACTCCCGGGTGGTAAAAAGTTATCTTCAAATTTGGATACCTTAAAATACAAAAATGATTAAGGGTCAGTTTAATAATCAAAAATAAAAACGATTTTTTTCTAAAATTTTGCTTAATTAAGAAACGTTGAAAAATTTTTTTTGTAACTTGAGTAGTATTTAAGACAAACATCAGTTCTTAGTTGTGACTATAAAACTGGCTTTTGAGTGTTAATAAATTTTAAGTTTAGCTGTGTTTATTTAAATGTTAAAAGACAATTAAAACAATTTTATAGACATTAAATTTTCAGGGCCAGTTTTATAGTCAGAACTGAGAACGATTTTTTTCTAAAATTTTGCTTAAGCCAGAAATTTTCAAACAAAATTTCTAATTTAAGAAATATTTAGGACAAAAATCGTCCATAGTTCTGACTATAAAACTGGCCCATGTAACATATTTATTAAGGCACATCTACACGAGATGGAAAGCTGCTAGAGATAGAGCAAAAAACACCTCTAAATAGCTTAAATCATTCATAATAGAGCTAATTAGCGGTGTTTTATGCTCTATCTGTAGAAGTTTTCTCTCTCGTGTAGAACTGCACCCTTTAGAACTGCATACAGGCTGTTTTTTTAAATAATATGTCCATAATACTACATTTATACTTGAACAAAAATCACCTAGTTTTTGTACAAAACTGGTTTTTGCTTGTTTTTTTGTATGCGTTTTGTCAAGCTAAAAACTAGAAGAGGCAAAAACCAGGTAGTTTCTGATCAGGGATAAATGTAGTATAAGATTTTTTTATTGGTCTCGTAATGAAAAAAGGAGCGCTTAAAATGCTTAGTTTAAATCATATTTTACCTGAAAAATGCAAAGACAACCTTGATGGCAACATTCGCTGTAAAAAGTACGATCTGTAAAATGTTGATGAAATAAGTCAATTTTTTATATGGGTGATATCAAAAAATGTGATAAAAACCGTGTAACCACCGAATTTCTAATGCATGGATTACATTTGAGTTACATATTTCGATATATATCAGTGCATTGTCACCTGTTTTACAAAATTTATAACAATCTGACCAATTTTTGGTTAATACATACAATTTGTGACCAATTTTATAGGCCAAATGTAAACTCCGTAACAAGTAACTCATAAGGTTTTTTAATTTTAATAGCTTATATTTTAATAACCAATAAAGCTAAACACTAACTGTAAGAATTTATATGAAGAGGAAAAGTGCCGTTTTTAATAAAAATTAATACATTTTACAAACTTTTTCGTATATCTTAGCTATCACGACTTCAACTCTGTAACGATTTTTCGTCATAATTTTTGATAAAAATGCATATACCAGAATTTTGGAGTTATCTATTATTTATATTGCGAAAAGTATAATGTTATTTATACTCAAATGATCGTTGGACTGTAAGTAATCATCCAGTATAACAGACTTGAAGCTCTTCTGCAGCATGTAACATTCTCGAGATGAAAAAGGATGTCTTTAATAAGATTTGAAAAAATGTTGTAAACTCGGTTCGTAATTTTTACACCAAACTATTTGACGAGTAAGAAAAACAATGTCATATTTGGATTCACCTTGTAGGAATCATGCGATTTTGTTTCGGAAAAAAAATTCTGTCAAAGCGTTTCTGAAAGAAAACGAAAAAAGTAACCAAATGTAAACTCCGTAACCACAATTGTTTGCATCAGGTTTCATTCAAATAAATGTAGATAAATGTTTAAAATATTTTAAAATAACCATAAACAGAGGTGATTCAACTAATATTTATGCGTCAAAAGACGATTCAACTAATAATTTTGCGTCAAATCAAAAAAAGTTATCAGTTTTTTACCCTAAGCTGCTGGAGCGAAAAACGATTGGTTTTGCATTTCATTGGTTCTGAATCGATATTTCGAGTCATTACCCTACGGGGAAAGGGAGCGGTCCCAGATGACACGCAGGATAGGTCCCAAGGGGGCGGAGACCGGTCGCTGATCGGTCTTTTTGTTTGAAAGAGACATATCACTTTAACATGGCGTTGTCATTGGAAATGACCAATTGCCACAGTTTAGACAAATTGTGGCAGTAAGGTGGTGTGTCTAAAAATAGCTTTTCAAATAAACTAATAAAAAATTAAGAATTAAAAATAATCTACTTGGCGTCGAAGTAGGGCTCGATAACACAACCTTCTGCTTGTAAGGCAAACGCTCTACCGTTTGAGCTAACGTTGCTTATGCGTGATGGCTGGCTGATGCTTAAGTTATGTTTTTCGTTTCTGTTCAAATAAAAAAGAGAATGAAAAACAAACACACAGCAAATAAAAAAAACATGGCAAAGAAAAAAATAGAAAAGAAAACAACATTAACACACACACAAATATAGTGGAAGTGCCTTGAATATGCCCCCGATTGACCGGTCATGGGATAGGTCCCTTAATGGCAGTTGACTTGTTTTTTTCGTTGGCCAAAATTAGATTAAAAAATCAATTAAAAATTAGAAAATTACCTCAAAACCTCTGATAATATAAATAAAAATTTTAAAAATTCCCCTTAAATTACAAAGAAAAGTTAAATGAAATACCAATTGTTAAAACTAAAACAGCTTTAACATTAAAAAAACGTTGAAAATACAAAACTTAAAATTTCTTAGCAAAACATTATATAAATTTAAAATAAGAGCTAAAATAAGCAAATCGTGAAAAAATAAAGTTAAAAATAAATAAAAGAGTAAAATAAATAAAAAATATTTAAAAAATATGCCGCGAATTTTGTTTTTATTTCGGTATCGGTCAAGTTTTTTTAAAAGCAACAGTGAAAATAACGGATCAGAAAATACTTAGAAAATTAATTCATTTTCTTTTGTTCATATTTGTACTAATTTAGTAATATGCCTTCGGTTGACCGGTCACGGGATAGGTCCTTGGAGGGCAATTGACTCCTCATTCCCCGTAGGGTACTGACATTAGTTTGACAAATTAAATTTGTTTCACACAATTAAAGAATTTTTTGATCGTGAAATGTTATGTTTTTAATATATTATTTTGTAACTGCGCAACCGCTGTTTGGATTTTAAAAATTTTTATATTTTTGAAAAGCATAACTCCATAAAAGGATCAAAAATACAAAATTAAAAAAAAAATAAAAATTTTTTCGCGGAATGAATTGTGTTTTTATTCGCGAAACCGCCAATTTAAGTCAATTCAAGTTTTCTTCTATTTTTATTGTTGTAGCCTTTATTTTTAAAGATCAAAATAGTGGCTAAATTCGCCACAAAAGGCAAGGAGATGGTTGAGAAAATTGTACAGAATTTTAACGTAATGTTTGTTTTTTCATTTTGTCACTTGTTTTAAGTGGGCGTGGCTTTTAACGAAAAATTAGCGATATAAATCTCTTATCAAATTACATAGTAAAATTTAGGCAGTATTGAGCGGTTTTGTACACACTGTATATTTTTGGAAATCCTATAAAATTTCCTAAGTCTTGCATTATCCTTATCTACAAATAGTCACCAGACCTAAAATTGCAGCACTTTAAACATGACCAAATTTTTATTCGTTTTTAGCGATTTTAAAAGAAAGTTAACAACACTGAAATTTTAACATGAAATGCTTTTTACTATACGGTAAAAAAAATCTTGACTGATTTGCTATACTGTGGTAAGAAAAGCATAAAACTATTCAATTTAAAATTTCAGTGCTGTTAACTTTATTAAAAATCGCTAAAAACAAAGAAAAATTTGGTCATGTTTAAAGTGCTGCACTTTTAAGTGTGGCGACTATTTGTAGATAAAAATAATGCAAGACTTAAGGAAATTTTATAGGATTTCCAAAAATATACAGTTTGTACAGAACCGATCAGTACTGCCTAAATTTTACTATGTAATTTGATAAGAGGTTTATATCGCTAATTTTTCGTTAAAAGCCATGCCCACTTAAAACAAGTGACAAAATGAAAAAACTAACATTATGTTAAAATTCTGTACAATTTTCTGAACCATATCCCTGCCTTTTGTGGCGAATTTAACCACTATTTTGATCTTTAAAAATAAAGGCAACAACAATAAAAATAGAAGAAAACTTGAATTGACTTAAAAGCTTGGCCACAACTGTATCATTGGAAAGCAAGTTGAAAACCCAAATACGAAAAACTAATAAATTGAAGAAAATTCGTACGCAATTTTTTTTGTTATGTCTTTTGCTTGCAGAAATGTAAACTCCGTTACAACAAAAAAAATTTAAATTGTGCAAAAAAAGTTATTGCGACAACTTGTAGAAGAGATTTTTTGCAATTAGGTTTATAATGACTAAACTTACTGGTTCCATTAAGAAAAAACCGAAATATTAATACTTTTTGCTTCTCACAAATTTGGCCCAAAATTTTATCACATTTTTTAATTTAACCCATATTCACTGTTATCATATTTTATTACTTACTTTCTTAGCTCCTTTTAACATATAAAAAACGCGTTGCCTCTTTCTGTAAAATTAGATATTTCAAGGCGTATTTACGCGTTATTCCTATAATTTTTCAATATATATTTTATTTATTGACATTTTTGTTTTGTTATTTGAGATACGTTATACATACAAAATTATCTCAAATCATTATCGAATATAGAAACATACTCCACAAATACTTGAAATATATATAATTTTCTAATGTGAAGATAATTTTTATAAAAAATTTAAAAAAAAACTTATTTTCAGTTTGAAAATGATTTGATATAAATGATAAATCTCAAACCTATGCTTTTAAATAGAAAAACACTAGAGAAAAATAGAGAAGTTTATATAGAAATTTCAAAGCTTTTACAAGTGTATTTCTCAAATCGATTTCAAATATTAATCAATATAAAATTAGGGACTCAATTTTATTTATTGAGACAGATTTGAAATATACGCTTGATATCAAATGTAAATCTCAAATATTCTCTAAGGCTTGAACTGTTGTTTGTTGGGTAGTATCTCCAAATTTCAAACAATTTTTTGTTTGTATTGAAAATTTACCATATCCGGTTAAAAAAAATTAATATGGAGCTTAATATAGTCATACATAATCTAATGTAATCTATATACAGCCTCATCCGAGAAATGGGCCCATGTAAATCTATCAGTTGAATTATAATTGTACTAGTACAGACCTCAGATGATAAAACTGTATAAATATTAGATATAATTGTATCCGAGAAATGGCGCGATATATTTGCATTAGATGATGCATTATTATATTACATTGTATCATTTTTGATCTGAACTGACAAAATTACATAAAAGTCATATAGAATTGTATCCACATTTTTATCTGATATAATTGTATCAAATAGAAAATCCTACTTTTTATCAGATACTATTATATCTGATCGAAAACTGGATGTAGTTATATTTGATTTAAATATAATTGTAACAGATTAGTTCTAAATTAATACAATATTATAAATTTATCCACTATCGTATACAATTATGTCGCGCCATTTCTCGGATACGATTTTATGTGATGTAAATATAATTTGATCTAAATTTAAACAATTAGACTAAAATCGATATAATTATATGGGCCCAATTCTCGGATCAAATTATATGTGAATCACATATGATTATATAAAATCGTTTTTACTCGGGTATGCATATTAAAATTAATTGTTCGAAAGAAAAAGTTCACTTTTAAAAACATTTTTCGTTTCAAAAAAATTTTAGATTTTAAATTACTTAATATCAAGATATTTCACAGGTACCTATTAAAGAATTTACATGAAAAAAGAGTCCGATATGAGATATACCTACATCCCTTCGAAAAACACATTACATTCATTAGAGATTTCGAAAAAAACCCTTTTAATAAAAATAATTACAAGATTCTGTGTTAGTTTTCCTACAAAAAACTTCCAGATTCTAAAGTTTAATAAAAATTTTATGATAAATATTTACGGGTTACTTTAATAAATTTTCAGATTTATTGATTTAGATAATGGAAAAATAACGTATTTTTGAACAATTCTTTCTATATTTCCTATTGAAAAAATCGTCAAATCGGCACTGAAATTTAGTATTACCTGAGCAACTATTTAGCATCAGTTTAGTATCAGTTGAGCCTATATTTGCAAACTCAAAACTGCTGAAAGCTGCTTAAAATTAAGAAAAACAAGCGCGGAATATATTCAAATAATAAAATTTGAAATATCCGTTTGTTTTTTTGATTTGTTGTTTGTTATTATTTAAATTTAAATAAAAAAAAGAAAATTGTCAATTTTTTGAACAAAGTGCCATCTAGTGATAACGATGTTTTTATAATTTATTTTTTGGTGATGCCATACCCCTGATTTGGCTATTTTCGATAATAAAACTCGTCAAAATGACGATAAATCGTCAAAACTGGCAATATTGAATGCAATACCCTTCATATGATTTGCATGGAGCAAAAAACTAGAATCTTGAAACTAGCACGTGTCCTATAGGCTTTAGGAATTTAGTAATTCGGCCTAAATATTTTCATGAAAATAATATTAAAGTTTCCATCGCTATTGCAAAAACTAGCGTTTGGACATTATTATTATTTAGCGTTTTTTTTAATCACCTGTATTTAGAATTTTTCATACAAATTTATTTATTAAATCAAAAAAAACGCTGGATTTAATAAATCCACAACAAAAGCAAAAATATATGAAACAGTCTATTAATTTAATGTCAGAAAACAATACGAATGTAAATTAAAAGAGAGACAAGAAAATTGGAAAACTAACAAATAAAAGGTGTTTATTAAATTTTTTTTATGAAATATGTTTAGAAAAAAAACTACACCTCACCAAATACATATTTTCCATCTTGGACATGGAGAAATAGCTGAAAGAGAAATGGCAATTTTTCACTCTACTGTAAGTAATTTAATTAAATCCAATTAGTGAATATTACATATTGCAATAGAATTTTTCAATTGTAAAAATATAAATTGAAGTGATGAAACTGAAAAGGCAGACTGTCTATCGCTGTTTTATATAAAATATAATTAAAACTTAAAAGTTAAAGTAAAATCCTTCATCATCGAATTCGGTATTAAAAATTAGGGTGAAAGAAGTGTCGGACAGAAAATTCTTTTTAAAATAGGGAGAATCTAACCCCATCTGTTGAGCACTTTAGAACTAATTTTTGGATTTATTAAATCCAAGTAATTAGAAAAAGCGGCTATTATTAATTTTTATGAAAGCAAAAAAATTACCTTGATATGAGTCATTCGATGATAGTATAGATTGGAACTAGCTGTAAATCTTTTTCCACATATTTGACATTCGTGTGGTTTTTCGCCAGAATGTATTCTTCGATGTGTATTTAATGAACTTGATGTACTAAATCCTTTTCCACAAACCATGCATACGTGAGGTTTTTCCCCTAAATGATAATAAAGTTTAGAAATATAGTATTTGGTTTACTCTTTGCGTAAAATATGTGCACTATGATTTTCCTTAAATTTTGCATTGTCGAATTTAAATGCTAACACCCCCGAGTTTTGTTCCATTTAGACTCTAATGCACGAATTAAAAAAACAAAAATACCAAATTGCATTTAAAGATGTTAAGTTTTTGAAAATTTCTAAGATTTCACATAATTCTCATATATCATGCATGAATCATTTCTGCTTAATTTTGGTATGCTGATCACGAAAATGTTAGTTTTAAAAACTAAATGAATGCCTCAGTGGCCAAATGAGTCTCAATGAGAAAATAGTATATATTGCGGGTATTCACAGTTCATGCTATTTATCGGTTAAACTTCAAAAATCATGCTATTTTACAACAATGGCACATTAACACTTACAGCTCAGTGGTATTAATTAGGGACACAATACCAACAAGTGCATCTTAGGTAAAAAAATGTTTTCTATGAATATTGATAAAATTTTTCAAATTCGTGTCAAATTTCGCTCTATACAATGGAAAAAAGCTTGTTACTTTATTAAATAAATTAATAACAATAGAGCTGTAACCTACAGTGGGGAGCGTTATTGAGTAAATGTCAGTACTTGAGGAAACTAACAAGTGCAGACATAAAAATATCAGTCAAGGGGACTAAAGTATACTTTTCTGAAAGGTTCGCTTAATCTAAATCTGGCCTCAGAAATTTCAAAAAACGATATATCCGTAAAAAAATATGTTATCAAAAGAATTCAAAAACTATTTTAAAGAGGAAGAGTAGTATATTCAGATGCCGTTACAAATCTTGTTAAAAATATTTTTCGAGGAAACATACGATTCGAAATATTTTGAAGAAAAGTAAAGTTTTTCCCATTTATATAGCTCGAAAGTCTGATATGGAAGGTCATTTCTGAGGCCAGATTTAGATTAAGCGAACCTTTTGCTTTCTGAAAAGTATACTTTAGTCCCCTTGTCCGATATTTTTATGCCTGCATTTGGAAGTTTCCTCAAGTGCTGACATGTACTCAATAATGCTCCCCACTGTAAATGTTTAAATACGCTTGATATCTGTCGTTCACATAATTAAGGACACATCATAACTTTTATAAAAAAACACATATTTATTTAAAACAGATTAATATTTTGTTGTGAAACCTTTGTTATCGATAACCGCTTGACATCTGCGAGGCATCGAGGCCACAAAATTTTCACATACACTGTTTGGAATGGCTTCCCAAGCCTTTTTTGTTTCGGTATAGAGATCTTCAAAATTGGTTATCTTTAACAAGCTTACACTGGTTTTTACAACTTGCCATAAGTTCACAATTGGGTTGAGATCAGGACTACATGAAGGCCAGTCGAGAACAGTAACCGAATTGTTTATAAACCATTGCTTGACGTGTAGAGCGGTGTGCTTCAAATCATTGTCTTGCTGAAATATCCATGTTACAGGCATATTTTCATCAGCATAAGGCATCATTGTATTGTTGAGTATTCTCGCATATTGGAACCTGTCCATAACACAATCAATTTTGTGGAGCGGCCCAACTCCAAATGATAACATAGCACCCCCAAGCATGATTGAACCTTCGCTATGCTTTAGCGTAGCCCGGGCGTACTTTGGATCAAATTCTTTCGACTTTGGACGGCGAAAATATTTTTTTTCCATCGGGGGAGACTCTATTAATTTTTGTTTCATCCGAAAATAATATTCTGCTCCATTCCACAGATGTCCACTGGCGGTACTTTCTTGCAAACTCTAGTTTCACCTTTCGGTTACGTTCAGACAGTAGTGGCTTCTTCCTGGAAATTCTTCCAAATAGTCCAGCTTCTCGCAATCGCCGTTTTACTGTATCTACAGATGGTGTTGCTTCATTTTCACCAAAAATGTCCACCCGAATCTCATTTGCTGACTTTTGCGGATTTTTTTTTGACTCGCGGACAATGTGAGCGTCTTCTTGAACTATTGAATTTCGGCTCCTTTATTTAAGGACCACTTTTTCTCTAGTCGAATGCTTCTTGAAATATTGAACCGCGTTGCTAACCATGGATTTAGAAACTTTTAAGGCTGCTGCGATTTGCCGATAAGTACTTCCATCTTGATGCATTTGTACAATAATCTTCCGAATACTAACGTCACAGGATTTGTTTTTACCCATGGCAAAAAATTGTTTAGAGCTTTTCAGACACTGCAAAACACTCTGTGCAATAATGACCAATGGAATAATATTTTTAAAATTTACCTGAATTTGCAAATACAAAAAAAAACTTATTACTGTCCCTAATTTAGTGCACGATCAATTTATTTCACAAATTATAAAATAACGCCACAAAGAAAAAATAACGGTAAAATAACTGTTGACTTTGATGAATTTGAAATGAACAGAGATGTATCATCTAATCGATGTTCCATCTTTGATTTCTATTTTATGCATACATTTTTATATGAGCTTTCAAATATTCGTTTCTGATGTCCCTAATTACTTGCACGGAGCTGTAAACTGCGAATTCCTTCATTGTTTCTTCAAATTCCCGTTAAATTATAATTTTGGCATTTAGTAGTGTTAATACTTATCATCAGAGAAATTTGTTTTGCATATTATACAGTTAGGATGCAATAAAGTGTTTTGAAATTCAAATTTTATAAAATTCAGAAAGTGAAGTTAATCGATTTGGCAACTGAAGCATTCAAATATTAATATAACAGTATTAGGGCAGGTCAATTTGTATGGAGTCAAAAATAATAAAAAATCGTGGGGGGGGGGATAATGATTCTACGAAGAATTCTAAACAACTTTGCCCTGGAAACATAGGTCTAAAATGGATTTCTAGCTTCCGGAAAATCCAAAATATGTTGTGAGTAGTGCTTCACTGCAATGTTTGCTTAAAATTTGCGTTAACATGTAAGTATTATGAACTAGTATAATAGTTCTGGACTTTTTAGTTAGGAGTAGGGTTTTTCTTATCCGCTAGTTAGAAAATTAATATATCCGACATATGTTGCACTTGAAAAACTCGATTTATATTAAAACGAATAATACCTCATTCATACTGAACCCAAAACTTAAAATTTTTAAAATTTATTTTGTTTTCGATTGTCAAATCCCATACAAATTTCAATTCAAAAACTAAAAAAAAGCGAAAACTTCTAGTTTTGGGTTTAGTATGAATGAGGCTTTACGACAAAGTTCATCTTTGGTTGTAGCCATGAGAAAATGTACTTAATATATTCTGAAATAAGGGCTTAATATAAAATATCCATGTCTTCCACTTTTTCGAGATCAATTCGTTTAGAGTTTAAATAGGGAATTAATATTTGTATGGAAAGCCGTGTTGATTTTAGAAAACTCTTAGAACTACATACATTAATTAAATATTAATTCGCGGTTTAAACGGATAAAAGAATTGAATCATCCCTTCTTTCAGGATATATTGGAAATGTCAATAGGTACAAACTTGTGTGGGATCAGCTTTATAGTCAGAACTAAGATCAATTTTTTTGCTTAAATATGGAATCCAAAAATTTCTATTTCTACCCGAGTAAAAAAAAGTATTTATAATCAAATGGGGCATATCGTTGCTGCGCCTAAGAAAATAGCTATTTTTTTCAAAATTATTTGTGAAACACTTAAATTAGGTCTTTATTTTGTGTCTTGGCCATGTTTTTTGGAAGTAATTCTTTTATAAATGAAAAGCTTGAAGTTTGGTTTATATGTGTGTAAAAAAAAAATTTCTAAAAATTTACGCAAAAGGCTGAAATAAAGCGGATTTGTAGATCTACTCTCAAAAAAGTTTTTAGACAAATATATATTTTCTTAGGCGCAGCAACTACCCAGTAGCAAAAAATAATAGTTCAAAACCAGATATGTACTAGTTTATTTGAACCAGGCAACTAGTACGAGTTCTACCGCCTCTCCATACAAACAACTGTAGAATTTAACATGGAGATGTCATAGGAATGGGGGCAATTGTCGCCTAACTCCCACTTTGGTACTAGTTGTAGAGCTAGTTTGAAAATTATAATTTAAGGACGAAAAATAGGGAGCAAAACTGGTGCTAATGTAACACTCGCGGAACCAGTTCTGAAGTGACTCTTTGCAAATACAGTAGACGCTCGCAAATTAGAGCTTTCAGTAATTCGAACGTCCAGGAATTAGAATCAATGTTTGCAATACATTAAACGCTCTGAAATTCGAATTTAAAATTCTAATTTCTGAGCGTTTTTTTTTTTTTTTGGTTATTTGAATACACAGGAAATTCCCAATTTATTTTTATTCTGTTTGAATAAAGTAAAACTAAAAAGGGGAATCACCAAATTATATATGTTTTTCCCTATTTGTTTTTTTTTTGTCGTATTTATGTACATTTTTGGCTAGTTTATTTGTGAAATTTGATACGCGTGTACATATTATTTGGCAGTCTCTATTAAATAGTGAAAGTGTATCATTTAAAATGTTAAATAAACGTAAAAAAAACACTTTATCATTGGAAACGAAACGAAAAAAAAACGTCCAGAAATTAGAATAATTCAGAAATTAGAATTGCCTCAAAAACAAAGCGGTTCTAATTTGCGAGCGTCTACTGTAGTACTGAACTAGTTGATTAAGACCTGAATTATATAAATAAAAACCAAAGATTTTTCTTTGATGAAACGTAGATTACACCGATATTTTCCTCTTACTGAGATAATTAGGTCCATTTACCTAACGGAATTTAAAATATTTTATGTTTACGATTTCTAATCGCAATAAAAAATGTTAAGGTGGGTCACATACTGTAGGTTTAACTTTAACTTAACTATAAATAACAGAAAATGTCAAAAAAAAAATGTACACAAAACAGCAACAAATTTTTGGATTAACTATTAACTAAAGTTTAAACCTGCAGTATGAGACCCACCATTAGTGTTTATTTGAAAACTCAGACTATATTATTAAAAACAAATGTAAACAAAACTAGAATTTCAAAACTCTTATTTAACCCTTTCGACCCCAAAGTTACCTACAAGCAACTTCGTTGTTATGTGCCTATAACTCCCGTTATATTTTTTTATAATGATTTTTTTACTCAGTAGCAGTGCAGTTCCACAATGCCTGTGTATAAATTTCATATATCAGGCTTTGATAGTGTTCATTTGAGAGCTGTTTTTCATAGTGTTCATTTTTTCTCACAGCAAATTTTACGGAAAAATAATTTTTTTGTTTAAATTAGTCTCAAAAATTGTGTGATGAATTAAATTCATAAAATCAAAAGAATTTAGTAATAGAAAAATATAAAATTAAAATTTAAAAAAGTCTTAATCCGTTGGGGTCCGGTAGCATATTAATGTTTGAATTTTAATTCCAAATATCTCCGTTAAGGGGTGCTGCAAAGCCAAGAAATTAATAAAAAATATTTATTTGGTAAAGATCTACATTTACACGAAGTTTGGTCGGAAGATTCGCAGCCATTTAAATTTGGGGTCGAAAGGGTTAAGTTCAATCTTTTGAAAGAGTCTCTGCATACTTTCAATAAAAACAGTAAGTACATAAATGGTTCAAAATTATTGTTTTAGAAAGAAAAATAGAAATTTATCAATCTAGCTCTGGAGTAGTGACTCTTTGGCACCAGTACTTTACCAGTTGATTTGCACCTAAATTTAATTCACAATTTAATTTAAGTATTTATTTCCAAACTCTGATTTTTTTTATTAAAAACAAATGTAAATAAAATAAGAATTTCAAATCTCGTATTTTAATTTGTGTAATTTTTTAAACATGTCCCGCATAGATGGGGTTTAACTAGTTCACAACTGGTTCAAAATGATTATTTTGAGAACTAGTTTCGTAATACTAGTCAAAAAACTAGTACTTTTTAGAACTAGTTCGACCATTTGCTACTGGGTATATATTACAATCAGGGTTGGCAGGCAATACCGCTAAAATACCGTTATCGATTCAAAACCCTTTCAACTGACTGCCGTTACCCCTAAAATACCGTTACCGAAATAACCAAAATACCGTTATCCTTAAAATACCGATACCGAAATAAATAAAATATCGATACCCTTAAAATACCGTTACCGTTATTTTTAATTTTCTGTTTTTGGTAATTGCACATGATTATTTAGTATTTTTCGTACATTAAGATGGTAGATTGCCCGAGTAAAACGAATTATACATTATTTTATATTATTTAATACAATTATGTCTCGTTGTACATTGCTTTGTATGGCACTATATATATAAGACATAATTTTCGTCTTTCGAACAAATTTTATATGACCCAATATCTAAGCATATCTTTTTACATATGTTGTCATATTTAATCCGTTCTCGCTAATGGAATTTAAATTGTAAGACCAAATATAGCCCAGTTTCAAGTTTAAATTTAATAAAGATTTTATCGAAATCAATTACAATCCATTTTTAATTTTAAAATATTTTTTTTACAAAAACAAATTTTAATATAAAGTTCAAGTGATTTAAAAAATAATAACATGAAAACGAAAACCAGTAAAATATTTTTGTATAGAATATGAGTGAGATTATGTGAGAGTTACCCACCCATACATTATCGACGCTGAAAATATTATTTTAAAAGAGTTAATACTAGGATTTGGGGTTCGGGAATTCCCGGGAAATCCCGGGAAAAGTTTGGCGGGAATTCCCGGGAAAATAATATATTTTTCCCGGGAAAACGGGAAATTTTAAAAATATTAAATTATTTTTATTTAGAATAGGATTTTTTAATTTTAGTCATAAAAAACATTTTAAATACCAAAACAAAAATGTTAATGTTAAAATTTTTTAAAAGGGAATCAATTCCTTTTAAGTAATAAAGATTTTTCGCATAATCTATTCAAAATGTAAGTAGTAAAACCTAAAAATCAGGTACAATGTTTAAAAGAAATATGAACAAAAAGTTTTGTTTCTTACAAATAATCGCCCTTTTTATCTAAATTTTTTGGTGGCGCTGTGGTGTAATGGTTAGCGCGTTGGACTGTTACAAGGTTGCGGGTTCGAGCCCCAACCAAGGCAACATCAATTTATGAAAAATAATAATATGCATGAGTTTTTTCTATCCCTCATAGAAATCGCAGCGTCCTCCTTCGGTGTTCCCATAGCACTTAACCCCACCGAAGTAAAATAATATAACAGGGCTATGAACTAAAAAGCTTCAACAAAGTCCGCCAACTCTTCATCAGATGGCGCGCAACAACTGTTCTAAGATTCAACATCTCGCACAATTGCAGTGTTGCCATATTTGAAGCCCTTCATCTTTCACCACTTTGCACTTCTCCTCTATCCCCTTTCCAAAGGAAGCAACACGTTAATTAATAGGAAGAATTTCCTGAGTGTTGCTTCTCTTTAACAAAAAAAAAAAAATGTATATTTTAGTTAAAGACGACTTTAATTAACATATTGGGTGGCAGTATACCTTAACTTGGTTTATATTTGGAGCATTCTGATTGGTTAATTTATTTTCAACCAATCAAAATATTTGAAAATATAAATATTTTTGTAGGGCTTTCATACACAAAATGAACAAAACCGTGTGATTAAAAATAAAGTCGACTTTAAATTTAAAATAATCCTTTATATTAAGGGCCAATAATTTTATAAGTAACGTTTCCATTAATAAAATATTTTCAAGTAAATTTACTTTATTTAATTACATCTGCTTTCAAACTAATATATTATTTTATATTAAATAGTAAAATGTCGGAGCATGGAAATACTTTACAAAAAAGGACAATACATCGCAGTGCAATATTTGCCCTAAAAGACTAATGGTTAACGGAGGTAGTTTATCCGACATCTAAATTTGGTTCACAAAAAAAAATTGATATTCATCCAACTTTTTTTGAAGAAAATGAGCCAAATGTGATAAGGCGGTTTGTTTCCGACAGTCCAGTAGCGGGTGCTTTCTGCTGGAATCATGCAATTTATTTGGCAGTGCTTAGAGTAACTTATGTGAAATCAAATGTTCAACATTCTGATATTTTTACTTTGAATTCTCACTATACAGACTGCATTTGTACTGAAATAGTGTTTTTTTTAACAAAAATTATTTATATAGGTGGTTTTCATTAACAATTTTGTTAAAAAATATTTACCGGGATTCCCGGTATTCCCGGGAATCAAATTTTTTTATTCCCGTTTCCCGGGAAATAAAAAAGTCCGGGAAATCCCAAACCCCAGTTAATACTTAACATACGCAGTAGAGCGTACCACTTTACAGGCAAACAAAAAAAAGTTCGCCGTATACCCTCCAATATGAAGTATTGTTGCAAGGTTTCAAAAAAAATTTTTTTTAATTTTTTTGCCGAACGTAGGGGTCGCCATTTTACATTTTTCGTTATACCTTTGGCATTTACAGTCGGATCTTAAAGTATGATACATCGATGTTTTTCTCTCGAGGGGACCAGTGTTTTTCTCCCGAGGGCCATTGACCTCATGTATCCCGTTCTAGTAGTTAGCCACCAGATCTCAGTTGCTACAACCTTGGATTTTTCCTTTATAGCAAAACACAGGTCTCTTCGAGGCAAAAAAATCGATATATCACACTTTAAATTCCGATTTTAAATGCCGAAGCTATAACGAAAAATTGCAAAAGGCGACCCCTACGTTCGGCCAAAAAAAATTTTTTTTTTGAAATTGCCTTGAAAAAATACTTCATATTCATTGGCGGACTTAGGCTTAGCTTAGGGCTTAGCCCACCCTAGACTGATTTTTGCCCACTCCAGAATTTAAAAAAAAATCTACCTACAATTATTTTATCTATAATTTTGATGGCAAAAAGTATCACAATATTACTTTTTTTATATTAATTAATCCTGTGTTTTTTTGGTTTGGGAAAATCTCTTCTAGATTCCTAGGCAGCTAAGTTGTTGCGTATTGCACACGCATTGCTGATGTCAAATATGTTGTATTATGCTAAGGTGTTTACAGGCGTCAAGGGTCGTGTAATGCGTAGAAACAACCTTCTTTTCAATCGAATTATTCGATTTATTTACAACCTTAAATACCGTGACCACGTTTCTGATTATGTAGTAGACTTTCTAGGAAGCAATTTTAAAAGTTTTATACACTCAGGGAATTATGTAGGTAAAATGAACTGCAAATGACAGTTAAAATAACTGCATTTGCACTTAAAAAGGTGTAGACTACATTTGCATTTAAACTGCAATGTGAAGTTATTTTTAACTGTTAAAAATCAACTGACAAATGTAGTAAAAACAACTACAAATGCAATTAAAACAACATACATGCAAATTATTGTAAAACTGTACAAACAACCGCAAGTGTAGATAAATAACATAAATAAAAATTATTAATTTAAGAAAAACAAATTTATATAAACACTCTTAATTTTATTCTATAATAAATTAAAATTGAGAAATCAAAATTTACTCTTAATGTCACTTTTATTTTTGACTATTAACATATTGTTGTAGATGTCCGTCTGTGAGGGATGGAATATTGTTTGGCTTCCTTTTTTTTCAGGTAGAAAGGGATGAAAATATAAAAGAACTGAAAGAAAATAAACACAATCTTTTTTTACATTCCCGTAAATAAATTTATATTTTATATTATAAAACTTACCTTATTATTTTTATAATTTAATAAAATATATAACCTTTTCCGTATTACGCATCTTCACTCTGTAGAGTTGTTTTATGACTAAGACAAGAGAAAACATGTCTTCGCACATTCTTTCACTAGAAATTTCTAAACAAGCGCTTCGTAAACAAAATCTTGTTTGATTCGTACACACATACACACTTGAAAATTTAAGTATTTGTAACAAAATTCAAAATAGCTGCATAAAATAAATGTTACTACAATGTAGTAGTTTTCGTAGTTTGTTTAAAAAAATAACTGTCAAAAACATTGAAAAATTTTGCTCTAAGACAAATAACTGTCATGTAGTAACTGCAGAACTTTTCGGTTGTTAATACATTTTTATAAAGTTTTCAGGGCCAAATGTCCGGAATATTTACTAGAATATTTTATACTTTCAGGTTCTTTAAGGAACCCTCAATTAAATTATCCTGTTCATAACACATCGATTCTCCAGCGATCATTTCAGTATAGGGTAGCTAGAATTTGGAATTCTTTGCCCTTATTACTTAGAAGTTTTAACTTTTCGGTCAATGTATTTAAAGCCAAACTAAAAGAATATGCCTTCTGTAACAATCTTTAAATTAATTTAATAATTATTTACCGTTTTATTGTTGAATTTGATAATTTATATCTTATATATTTGAAAGCAATAATCTACAGGGAATCATTATGGAAAAGTAAATATAAAGAGAAAGAATTCTATACACATTTGTATCATTTTTATTTTTAAATACATAAATGTTTTTTTATTTTTTGTAAATTAATTAATTTTACTTTGTTGTTAATTATATATGTATACTTTATTTAGTAGTATTTTTTAGTGAGTTGTATATGAGCCACATTTGGCCATATGGGCTTGGTTTGAAATTGTAAAAATAAATAAATAAATCTAAGGGTCAGTTCTATAGTCAGAACTAAGATCAATTTTTGTTTTAAATATTTCTTAAATAAGAAAGTTGTTTGAAAAATACTTACCTAAGAAATATTTAAGAAACAAATCGATCTTAGTTCTGATTATAAAATTGACTATAAGAGTTTTTCTTTAAAAAAATTATTAGAATCGCAAAGTTGTTCAATAATAGAAATATAACGCATAGTCTTTTTTGGTGAGTTAAATATCTTAGATTTCATAGTTTTCTAAATGAATAATTAGTTAATATCTAACTAGGAAGTTTCTTAAAACTAAACATTACTATGTTATTTTAATCAAATTTCAATATTTTGGAGAAAAAAAAATTGTAAGATGAACATCTCACTGTTTTTGACCACCTCGGTAATTTAAGTGATCAAAATATGGGGTTAGAAAGGATTCGTCCGAAGTAGAATTAGACAGGTTGATCTTAGATTTCTTTTCTCTATCATAATAATCTGAAAATATTCATTGTACGAGGTTTTCTTCAGAAAAATAGATGCACTTTTGGGCAAATTAAGGGTCGCTTGCCCACCCCAGAAAAATGGTCTAGGTACGCCAATGTTCATATTGGAGGGTGTACGGCGAACTTTTTTTTTGAGGTTCGGTCTAAAACGCAGTCAGACTTTGCATGGGATTTCGTACCAGATATGTATAGCAACAAAACATTGATTTAAACGAGTAAAAAGGTTAAAGTCGGGCATGCCGACTATACAATACCCTACACCAGTCTGGTGTATTGTTTGGATCCGAAATTCGAATGGGTTAAAATGGGGCTTATGTCAAAATTTTCTATAATGTGAGTCAGCGCACCAAATTTCATTAAAATATCTTAATATTTGCGACCTGCAGTTTGTAACCAAGCCAATTTTGGGGGGACCCTTATATGGGCACTAGTTCTAAACATGGACCGATGTTCACCAAAATCAATAGGCTTCGTCCTTGGGCCAACATAGGTCTATGTACCAAATTTCATCAAAATATCTTAATATTTGCGACCTGCAGCGTATAAACAATATAATTTTGGGGGGACCATTATATGGGCACTAGTTCTAAACATGGACCGATGTTCGCCAAAATCAATAGGCTTCGTCCTTGGGCCAACATAGGTCTATGTACCAAATTTCATCAAAATATCTTAATATTAATACCTGCAGCGTATAAACAGTATAATTTTGGTAGGACCCTTATATGGGCACTAGGTCTAAACATAGACCGATGTTCACCAAAATCAATAGGCTGCGTTATTGGGCCAATATAGGTCTGTGTACCAAATTTCATCAAAATATCTTAATATTTACGACCTGCAGCGTATAAACAGTATAATTTTGGTAGGACCCTTATATGGGCACTAGGTCTAAACATAGACCGATGTTCACCAAAATCAATAGGCTGCGTTATTGGGCCAATATAGGTCTGTGTACCAAATTTCATCAAAATATCTTCATATTTGCGACTTGCAGCGTATAAACATTATAATTTTGGTAGGACCCTTATATGGGCACTAGGTCTAAACATGGACCGATGTTCACCAAAATCAATAGGCTGCATTATTGGGCCAATATAGATCTGTGTACCAAATTTCATCAAAATATCTTAATATTTACGACCTGCAGCGTATAAACAGTATAATTTTGGTAGGACCCTTATATGGGCACTAGGTCTAAACATGGACCGATGTTCACCAAAATCAATAGGCTGCGTTATTGGGCCAATATAGGTCTGTGTACCAAATTTCATCAAAATATCTTAATATTTACGACCTGCAGCGTATAAACAGTATAATTTTGGTAGGACCCTTATATGGGCACTAGGTCTAAACATGGACCGATGTTCACCAAAATCAATAGGCTGCATTATTGGGCCAATGTAGGGCTGTGTACCAAATTTCATCAAAATATCTTAATATTTACGACCTGCAGCGTATAAACAGTATAATTTTGGTAGGACCCTTATATGGGCACTAGGTCTAAACATGGACCGATGTTCAAAAAAATCAAACTTGTTCGTCCTTGGGCCAACATAGGTCTGCGTACCAAATTTCATCAAAATATCTTAATATTTACGACCTGCAGCGTATAAACAGTATAATTTTGGTAGGACCCTTATATGGGCACTAGGTCTAAACATAGACCGATGTTCACCAAAATCAATAGGCTACATTATTGGGCCAAAATAGGTCTATGTACCAAATTTCATCAAAATATCTTAATATTTGCGACCTGCAGCGTATAAACAGTATAATTTTGGTTGGACCCTTATATGGGCACTAGGTCTAAACATGGACCGATGTTCACCAAAATCAATAGGCTGCGTTATTGGGCTAACATAGGTCTGTGTACCAAATTTCGTCAAAATATCTTAATATTTACGACCTGCAGCGTATAAACAATATAATTTTGGTAGGACCCTTATATGGGCACTAGGTCTAAACATGGACCGATGTTCAAAAAAATCAAACTTGTTCGTCCTTGGGCCAACATAGGTCTGCGTACCAAATTTCATCAAAATATCTTAATAGCTGCGACCTGTAGAGTGCGCACAAGATTGCATGGACAGACAGACAGACGGACGGACGGACAGACGGACATCGTTAAATCGAAATGAAAAAAATTCTGAACCGATCGGTATACTATAAGGTGGGTCTACGACCAATATTTTTTGGTGTTACAAACATCAGCACAAACTTATAATACCCTGACCACATAGTGGTGTAGGGTATAAAAAGAAACATTTATTTTCCGTATATAATCTATGGTATATTCTTGTTTCAAATGAACTCTTTCTTAATATCTTAGTAAATTTAAAATTGTATTAATTTTCATTTAAAATGGTATCAGTTTACATGAAAACAATATATGCTTTTAATTTTAAATTGAATATTGGGTCATATTAATAAAAGTTAGCCAATTCTTCGAAGTAATTATTTTGGTTTAGGAATAACGTAGCACCAAATTTATCCATAGGCATGAAGGATACCATAAAATATAAATGAAAATTAAAATAAAAAAAATTGTCTACCCGCAAGCAGACTAAAATTGTGTAATAATAACTTAAAAACCTAATAAATAGTGAAATCTAGTTTTTTACAAGTTTAAAATATTTTTAAACGATTATTTCATGACATTTAATTTTATTAAAACCTGTTTCATGTCAAATTTGTTATCATAATTTTAATGTATATTTTTCATTTTAAATTTAATATCCCAAGAATTAAAGGTTCATTTGAACTTTTCTCACTTTCAAAATGAAAATCTTACCTTTAGTGAAAAATCCAGTAATGATATATGGAAATTTATTTGAAATTTCATTTTTAGATTTTTTTTATTATGGATTATTTTTGAACTATACTATAACTCGTATAAGTACTGATTAATGTGTAGATACTTTTTATGTATGCAGTTTCACATAAAGACTCGCAAAATTACTAGATTTAATTAGTTTACATCATACAAGAAACCTTAGGTGAATCCCCCATTGTTTTTCAGTACATTAATTAATAAAAACAGAAATTCGAAAATTTTTATCAAATTGCATCAAATTTTAAATATGAAGATATTATTTAATACAATAATGTCTGGTCAAAATTCGGATTAAATTGTATATAATTGAAAGTAATTAAATCCAATTTGATCCACGTAGATACAATTGTATTCACCATTTTTCTGATTAAATTGTATCTGATTAGTTATTCTATTCTATCAAATTAGATATATCACCATATCATCTTTTTTAATCGGGTGGTTCTGTTTTTAATCTCGTTTGTTTTTTGTAAAAAAATTGCGGGATGCATGGAAAAAACTGACTACCGTTATCCTCAAAATACCGTTACCGAAATAACTAAAATACCGTTATCCTTAATATACCGTTACCGAAATAACTGAAATACCGTTACCAAAATAATAAAAAACCGTTATCCTTAAAATACCGATACCGAAATAAATGAAATAGCGTTACCCTTAAAATACCGTAACCGAAATAATCTTAAATAGCGTTACCCTTACCGATAACCGCATCGTTTCGGTTCCCATCCATGATTACAAAATAAAAACATACATGTCGTTATGTATATCCATATATAATTGTATATAAAGTGTTTTTCATAAATTTTTTCTTATATTATGCCATATATAACTGCATCTAATTATATATCGGCCTTTATAATATTAGATATGGTACATATGATTATATATTACACAGCATGGCTGATCTTATAGTATATGTGGTTATATATAGAGCTATATCTTAATATATATGGTAGCATTTCAGCAATATATAATTATATATGGTGGTATTTAAACAATATATAACTATATATAGTGCTAGTTAAACAATGTATTACCATATATGGTACCATTTAAACCATATATTATCATATATGCTGCCATTTAAACAATATATGGTCATATATGGTACCTCATGAACAACACTTTCAATACAGTTCCAGATAAGATAATATATGCTACTATATATAGTGCCATGCATATTTATATATGGTATCATTTAAACAATGTATTACCATATATGGTTCTATTTAAACAATATATGGTCATATATGGTACCTCATCAGCAATATTTTCAATACAGTTTAAGGGTGTCCCTTAAAAATACATTTGTCATTACACCTCCCAGTTTTATTGGAAATGGTCCCAAATGGAAGAAATCGATTTTTTTTTGGAAAACGTTAACCCGTGCCGAAAGTTAGACAAAAATGGCCCATTTTGAAAAAAATTGTATTCCCGAGTAAAAAAAATTATATATAATCATATATGGCATATATTACAATATATAATTAGACATGTGGTTATGTATATCCATATATAATTATATATGAGGTTTTTTCCGAAAAATTTTCCTTATATTATGCCATATATAATTTCATCTAATTAGATATCGGCCTTCATAATATTAGATATGGCATATATAATTATATATTACATAACATGGTTGATCTTATTGCATATATAGTTATATATAGAACTATATCTTAATATATATGGTGGCATTTTAGCAATATATAATTATATATGGTATCATTTAAACAATATATAATTATATATGGTGACAGTTAAACTAGATATTATCATATATGGTGCGATTTAAACAATGTATGGTCATATATGGTACCTCATAAACCAAATCTTTAATTCAGTTCCAGATATGATAATATATGGTACTATATATAGAGCGATATATATTTATATATGGTGTTATTTAAGCTATATATTATCATATATGGTGCCATTCAAACCATATATTATCATATATGGTGCCATTCAAACCATATATTATCATATATGGTACCATTTAAACCATATATTATCATATATGGTGCAATTTCAACAATATATGCCCATATATGCTACCTCATGAACAATATTTTTAATACAGTTCCACATATGATAATATATGCTACCATATATAGTGCCATATATATTTATATATGGTGTTATTTAAGCAATATATTACCATATATGGTGCCATTTAAACCATATATTGTCATATATGGTGCCATTTCAACAATATATGCTCATATATGGTACCTGATGAACGACATTTTTTAAACAATATTAATATATAGACATATATGGTATCATTTAAACAATATATTGTCATATATGGCACAATTTAAACCATATATGGTCAAATTTGGTACCACATCAACATTTTGAATACAATTCCATATATGGTTTAATTTGAATAATGTAAAACTATGTATGGCGCTATAAAAAATATTATCAGATATGTTACTTCATTAACAATATTTATAATACAGTGTCATATATTGTAATATATGTATATCATTCAATATATATTGATGTATGGTATTGGTACAATAATTCCAATATCAGTTGAGATACAATTTGTGGGTCCATATCAACAATTTGTTCACGTACATTTAACATATATATTTGTACATTTAAGTTATAATTTATAAACACTTTATAAAGTTAAATAGTTCCATAAACCTCGTCTAACTGTATAGAATGTTTATGAATATACGATTTAATATATAATAATTACAACTACAAATTGGTGCCATTATCTAAAATTTAATTTAATGTTAACTTATAATAAAATAAAAATGTATTTCCTAAAAATAAAAATATAGTGTTAATTAATGTTAATATACAATAGGTTTAAGTTTAACATCCCAGACAAAAAAATATAATCGGCACAATGCTGGCAAACCGTTGGCGATGGTCGGTTATGCGTTGGCAGAACGTTGCATTAACTATCTTGGCAAAAAAATAGATTTCAAAAAACATTTTTCAAAAAATTGAGAAAACTTTTTTAATATTTGCTTTTAAAAACATGAAATTTAACCCAGTCCACCAGATTGTCAGCCAAGACCTCTACACTCTAATCTAACGAGACTTGTTATAGATGTGTGATAGCTACAAATTAAATGAATGATAAAAGCATTTCGAGCTAACTTATAAGCATCGAAAAAAGGTATTCCAGAAATTATTAAATGTATTTTATAAAATTTTAATTGTATATCACAAAATATTATTTGCACTTCAGAAACTACAATATTACGCAAATTTAATTATTTATTTATTTAGTTGTGTCCAGAAATAATGAAATCTATTTCAGAATTTCATAGCTAATAGAGAAAAATTTCTTAAATACATTTCATAATTTCGGAAATACGATTGATAATTTCTGAAATACAGTTTGATAATTTCTGAAATACAGTTGTGAATTTCGGAAATACAATTAATAATTTCTGAAACACAATTGATAAAACTGAACTTCAATTGACTAGTTCTTAAATACAATTCATAAATGTGAAAAATAATTGATGAGTTCTGAAACACAATTGATAAAACTGAAATTCAATTGATTATTTCTGAAATACAATTGATAAATCTTGAAACAATTAATACAATTGGAAATGGTGTAGAGCGTCAAAAAGATGTAAATAAAATTATTTTATTCAAAGATTTCAATTTAATAAAAAAATAAATATATAATTTTATAAAAAAATTTATAGAAAAAAAAATTTTAATTTTATAAAAAGAAATTCATTTTGTAAAAGAAATGCATATTGAACTCGTTACCTTCTGAGTTTAAACCTTATTTTAACAAAATATTGTAATTTTTATACAATCAGTGCTCTGCCAGTCTATTATTTTTTGAACAGTTGGCAATATATGTCTGGGATCTTATTTAATCCCAAATAAATGGAGATCTTACGTAGTACCCAAATAAAATGCGGCATCTAATTTTATCTGTCATTTTTATTGATACTTTTAGATGTCAATCCCCAAATATATTGCTGTTTCTATTTCGATCTGCCATTTTAATACCGAAATAAATTGCTGGATCTAATTCGATCTGCCATTTTTCTGATAAATTTAGATCCAAGTTTATCCCCAAATATATTGCTGGATCTAATTCGATTTGCCATTTTTCGGATCAAATTAGATCTAAGTTTATCCCCAAATATATAGCTAGATCTAATTCGATCTGCCACTTTTTCGGATCAAATTAGATATACGTTTATCCACAAATATATTGCCGGATCTAATTTGATCTGCCAAAATTGAGATCAAATTAGATCTAAGTTTATCCCCAAATATATAGCTGGATCTAATTGGATCCGCCATTTTTCGGATCAAATTAGATCTAAAAATATCCGCAAATATATAGCTGGATCCGCCAATTTTCGGATCAAAATAGATCTAGATTTATCCCCAAAGATATCACTGGACCTCCCAATTTTGAGATATAACTTCATCTTAGTTTATCCCCATATATACAATGGGATCTAATACGATACGATTGGATACACCCAATTTTGAGATCTAATTGGATCAGCTAGATATTACACCAGATCTTAAACAATATCAAATTGGATATAATTAGGTATTGCGCGAGATCAATTTTTTTTACTCGGGTTACTATTAAAAATTCCCAAAATTTGAAATTTCGAAAAAAATTATTTTTTATTTCATTTATTCATTTAATATAGTCAATATGATTCAGGCATGGAATTTTGACTTTATCGGATATCATTAACCCACTTTAGCCTGGAATCCAAAATGACCCACAAATTTGATAAAAATTCAAAAACATGTTTTTTTTTAAATTAATTTAAAACATTTTTTAAAATGCCTAATTTGGAGATGTCGATTGCTATTTGTACCACATAATAGTTGATATTGAAGAAAAAAAATAAATTGGAAAAATGATATTTCGAGTTTGTGTTTGGAGCGACTGCTTTCCAGGACATTTTACTAAAATTGCTCATTTTGTCAAAAATTTCGGAAAAACACCACTTAAATTTGGTAAGACTATAATTATTTTTACATTTGTTTAAAAGATATTTAACCCTTAGTAGCCTGGGTTCAGAAAAGACCCATGAAACTTAATATTAATTATGACTACGAGATTGTAAAGCCATTAAATTGATAAAAAAAAATCTTAACTGGATAATATAATTATTTTATGAAACGTGATCCATATGGGAGATTGGCGTACCTAGACCATTTTTCTGGGGTGGGCAAGCGACCCATTAATTTTCTGCAGTTTATTTGCCCATTCTCACACTCTTAATCCTAAAAAACACTTTCGGCATTATGCTTACAATTTTTTCACATAAAAAAAAATTTTAAAAATGATTCCTTGCCTTCTAATAAAATTTTCAAAATTAAATAATCCTGGTAGGTAATCCTACCAAAATCGCCATGTTTTATACAAAACTCTGAATAGTGCATTTATTTTTCTGAAGAAAACCTCGTACAAGGAATGTATTCCAAGCTATATTCTCAGATTATTATGAAATTTAGATATTTAATAGAGAAAAGAAATCGAAGATCAACCTGTCTAATTCGTCCACCTCGGACGAACCCTATCTAACCCCATATTCTGACCACTTAAATTACCGAGGTGGACAAAAATAGTGAGATGTTCATCTTACAATTTTTGTTTCTACAAAATATTGAAATTTCATTGAAATAACATAGTAGTGTTTAGTTTGAAGTAACTTCCTTGTTGATATAAACTAATTATTCGTTTAGAAAACTATGAAATCTAAGATATTTAACTCACCAAAAAGATTCTGCGTTATTTTTCTATTATTGAACAACTTTGCGGTTCTAATAATTTTTTTTTAAAACTCTTATAGTCAATTTTATAATCAGAACTAAGATAGATTTGTTTCTTAAATATTTCTTATTTAAGAAATATTTAAAACAAAAATTGATCTTAGTTCTGACTATAGAACTGACCCTTTTTAAAAATTCTGGGGTGGGCAAAAATCAGTCTAGGGTGGGCTTATCCCACCCAGACCGGTATAAGTCCGCCAATGATATGAGATTAATTTTTATACTTTTGGCAAAAAACGCCCCGCTAGGAAATTTACAGAATAACACCTTTCATATTTTTCGGAAAAATATCACTTTGAACGAATTAAAAAAAAATTTTACACTTGATAAAAATTATTATTATTAAAATAAAAATTATTATTTTGAGTAACTTGATCCATATAGGGTAAATGATCTCACTTTTCACAAAAAAAAGACCCACTGGGAAATTTACAGAATAACATTTATCAGATTATTATTATGAAAGCTGTTATTCTGTAAATTTCCTACTGGGGCGTTTTTGACCAAATGTATAAAAATTAACCCCAGATGGATCACGTTACATAAAATAATTATTTTTATCCAGTTGAGATTGTTTTTTTTTTTATCAATTTAATGGCTTTACAATCTCGTAATCATAATTAATATTAAGTTTCATGGGTCTTTCCTGACCCCAGGCCACTAAGGGTTAAATATTTTTTACACAAACATAAACATATTATAGTCTAGCCAAATTTAAGTGATGCTTTTCCGAAAACTGTAAAATTTGATGAAAACAATCAAATTTTGTTAAATTTTTGACAAAATGAGCAATTTTTGTAAAATGTCCTGGAAAGCAGTCGCTAAAAACACAAACTCGAATTATCATTTTTCATGTGGTACAAATAGCAATCGACATCTCCAAATTAGGCATTTTAAAAAATCTTTAAAAATCTTTGAATTTTTATCAAATTTGTGGGTCCCGTTGGGTCGTCAATATCGGTTCGATAGCGTAGAATTATCTTGATAGCACAGTCGCGCTTTTCTTTGCTATCATCAAACAACATTGATAACAAGATATTTTCCGAATGCGCATAATATGAATTATCTGTAATTACTTTATTGACAATTTTGCGTAAACGAGGTTCTAGAAATCTTGACCAACTAATGAATTTGAAAAATAATCTACTACCGTACACGACAGAGCTGTAATACTTGATATTGAAGTACATTGGCACATAACATGTAATTATAAATTCAACCAGTATTCTTAAATTTGCATCTGGATTTTCCGTTGTCACATATAATCGTAATAGTCTAGCGGCCTTGGTGAGCCACCGAGAATGTACAATTTTCCCTGGTTTGATGTTTGCCAGATCCACTGAAACCACGCCGCTAGAAATTGCATGGGCCATGTCGTATAAGTACTTGGAATCAGTGGAAAATTCAATTTTTTCTGGAGCAGGGGGCATATTTTTCAACTCAATTTTCTGAAAGCCGTCCACCACCTGAAAATATATAAAAATAAAACAATTAAAAACGGTTGACAATTATAATAAATGAGTGATAGCAATAACTTACCGGAAGAGTTTCACAAGTTTCGATTTGACGGCTCAATTTTCCGGTTGCCGATCTTGGTCCAGTGCTGGTTGATTTATCCAAAGCTTCAAACAAATGCCGAAACGGAAGTTCGTTGAAGTGTAGAAGGCAAACGAACCAATGCAATGGTCTTTTTAACATCAATTCGAATCGTCGTATAATTCCACCGTTTGGGCCAGTGTTTGTTGGCTAACCGTCAGTGCATATGCCAATTACTGCATCCAGTGATATATTTTTATCGTTGAAAAAATCATTTAATTTGGTTGTTTTGTATTCAGCGGTTTCATGTTCCAGTCTTACGTAACCAATCAATTCAGAATTCGGTTCTCTCAAAATAACAAGATGAGGTTCTTTTACCATTCTAGTATGATACTTCTCATCAATTGTATCTCTCGTTAAAGTATCATCTTTTCTGCCATCGAATGAAAATGCTAACAAATTGGTATCATCTAACCGTTTGCGAAGCACTTCTTGTCTGCATTTCTCTTTTTCTCGGCGAACTTTCGATTTATCCATGATGAGAGGTTTGCCATGGATATCTTTCATTTTAAAATCTTGGAAAAGAGCTGTTCCCATTGCTGATGCTACTCTATCAGGCACGCCAAATCTGTCACATACCAAGGCAAAGTTAAAACAATCGTATCTCTGTGTGTATTGTGAACTTGTGCTTATATCCAAATCTTCTTGAACCGGTGGCGGTGCGTATGTTGAATCATCGGGATCTTGGTATGTTGGCATTGATGACATAGACGTTGCTCCTTGCTCTTCAATTTCCATCGCAAATCCATCCATTGTTAGACTTCTCTGATTATGTTGATCGTGCATAAACTCTTTGAGGCGTTCGGGAACCAAACCGCATGCACATGGAGCTGCCTTCAAATCGCATTTACATTTTCCAATGAAAAAAATTGTTTCCAGAGATTTTACATACTCTGTAAATTGTTGGGGTTTGTTTCTTCTCTTGATTTGCTCTTGATATTTGTCAAGCAATCTATTCAATTTATTACATACACTTTTTTTCAGCATTATTTCCATACCAAGTTTTTCCCAAATTCCAATCAACTTATCTTGTACTTGAATAGTGAATGCTTTATAGGACAACTTTTTTTGTTCGCTCAAGTAAAAATAATATCTCAAGATATCCAGATGGGTTGGTAAATTAAGATCAGTCAAATCAGTAGACACACCAAAAACAGTAACATCATGCCTGGGTATATGACTCATTGGGTTTTCGATAGTTGTTGATGTTGTTATTGCTTATTTTATTGTAAACTTCTTGATTTGGAATGATTTTTTTTTAAATATTTTTTTTATCTCAAATTAGCACTTCACACTTCGAGTTCTTCACAACGACTTAATGCATTCACAAAAACTGTTGCGTTATATATGGTCTAGGAGACGAGGTAATAAGAATGAAATGGTAATTTCAATTCTACCTGTAACCGATTTTGTTGTCAAAACTGCCCATAAAGTACTTACATGTAAATTAAACGTTAATCTGACTACAAATTCTGTTAAGCAAGTGCGCCTTTTATTACTTCTGGAAAATCCTTTATGATAATTTTATGCTCAATTCTACCTGTAACCGATTTTGTTGTCAAAACTGCCCATAAAATACTTACATGTAAATTAAACGTTAATCTGACCACAAATTCTGTTAAGCAAGTGCGCCTTTTATTACTTCTGGAAAATCCTTTATGATAATTTTATGCTCAATTCTACCTGTAACCGATTTAGCTTAAGTAAGTTTACGACATGCAGCTGTGTCTTCTGGTGGCTTAAAAAACCCACACAACCTATTTTACGACCTGCAACAGAACGACACGTTCAATTGCTAGCTAGCGTTTCCAAACGAGTTATACCGGAAAATGTAGAGGCTGTTATGGTGACGACATTAGAGAGCCGTGCGAAATTGCCCAGACTTGAAAGCAAAAAAGACTTCAAACAGTAATTTTTTTTATTTTCTTTTCTATTACTAAGTTAAATTAATTTTTTCATTTACATATGTTCTGACTAAATAAATTTCTAAAGAGAAAAAATAAATAAAATAATAAAAATAAATAAAATAAATAAAAAATAATAAAATAAAGTGCCAAAAATGGTGATTTTTTAAAATGTTTGTATGGGGAACCCCCCAGGGGAGTTCCAGGGGGTGTGCCACTGGCATGGGTGGATCGGCCCTCCAAAGTTAGTGGGGGTCGGTCATACATTTGGACTCGATTGGGGCACTCTAAATGGGTCAAAGTGGGATTTTTCAAAACTTGACCCTACGGGACAAAAGTCAACAGTTGGGGGTAGTAGAATTCGTTTTAGAGGTAAATCGACCCGCCCTAATATTGCCCTATTTCAAACATATTTTCTCCACCATATTGAATTTCTGATAAAACGCGAGCAATCGCGAATTTCAAAAAAACCTGAAACACGTGTTCACTTAAATCGACTAGAGATTAAGATATGTAAGATTGACATTTAAATCACAAAATTCTTCATACAAAAGAGCCAAAAACTTGTTTTTTTTTGTAGAATATCCTTGCAAACAGGAAATTTCAAGGAATGATTGAACATGTTATATATACCGCTGGACGCGCTTCAAAAAAGCTTTCATATGATACCAATATTGTGTATATTGTCTTTAGATAAATACCAAAATTCTGCCAAAAACTAAAAAAAAGATCTTTTTTAAAAACGGTTCAGCTCGTGAGATCTCATTCCTAGACCTGAAATATTTTGGGAACCATCCTAAAACAAACCAAGGTTTATTTTCAGGGGGGCACTTTTTTTTGCTTTTTTTCTATCCATATAAGGTGAGTCGGTCTAATATATATTATATATATTTGGAGAAATTGTTAAACATATTCGCCGTGTTTTTACTAAAAACAATATATATTTGCATGCAAATATATTATGTTTGCCTGTAAATATATAAATGTTTGGATGAAATGAAATGACGCTATCGTCAAAGCTCTTCAGAGCTTTGAAGAATTAATTCCTTAATTCAGTTTTTCAATTCTGAATTAAAAATTCGATGAATTAATTCACAAAGCACCATATATTGAATGGAATTAATTCATATTTGTTTTCGTTCGATTTATTTTGTTACGAATTAATTCAATTGCTGTAGTTCTTTTTATTAAATCAAATGAATTAATTCACTGGTGAACGCGTTAAATATTATAAATCGAACGTCAAAAAAGTGAATTAATTCCTTACTGAACTAATTCACCACTGAATTCATTCAATTTCATTCAGTGAACTAAAAAAAAATAAAATTACATTCAGTGAATTAAAAAAAATAAAATTACGTTCAGTGAATTCAAAAAAAAATAAAATTACGTTCAGTGAATTAAAAAAAAATACGTTTATTGAACTCAAATCCTGTTTTCTGCCGTTCAGTAGAAGAAAACATTTATTTACAAATACAATTTGCAACTAAGCAATTTAACAGCGTTTGCTAGTGAAAATAAACAAATTACATATATATTAAGTGTTAGAGAAACCCGATGCAACCTACATGATTATTTTTTACTATTAAAAATAAAAACTTTACAGATATAGATGAATTTGTAAAAAATATAACTATTAATTTTTCAAACTTATGCTTCCCAGTAAAATGTAGATACTGTAATGATACGAATAAATAATTACGACCAGGTTGGTTTTCTGTTTGTAATGAGACTGTTTATTGAAATAATAAAAATGTTTAAAGCTACTTAATAATAATAAAGTGTACATTTGTGGAATATGCATATTACGCATATTCCCACGAATAAGTTTAGTGCAGTATGGACATATAAAAGAATCATGCTTATGGTATGCAATACAGAGTAGTCAAACATACTACACCTCCCTTTTACAGAAAAAGAATGATCAATTGGGTATGAACAATATGCATTGATCATTCTTTTGAATATTAATTTTTTAAAATTTAAATTTTTTTTTTTTCTTAATTTTATAAATATTATTTTTATCAATTTTTCTTTCTTATAAAATTTTAATCCTACGTGGGAGTTAGGGCGTACCTTTTCCTCCCCTTTTTAAAAAAAAAAAATAATTATTTATTTTTATTCTTATTTTTATTAATATAGTGTGTGGCCATCACATTCTAAATTTAAATATTAACCTTCTTATAATATAGCTTAAGCCTGTTCCTATGTACTAATGTGGACTTATTGCCATCACTTAAAAGTACATTATTTCTATTATCTATATCTATGACCTCGAAGGGTCCTTTGAATTGTTCCTCTAATTTGTGGCCGGATTCGTTCCGAACCAAAACTAAATCGCCTATTTCAATACCTATTTTATTCAAGTTTTTATCATAGAGGATCTTTTGTGCTCTCTTAGCTTTATCAAGCAATTTCCGAGCTCTCTGATTCGAAACTTGTAACCTATACTTTACTTCTAGGTTATAGGAATCCACATTATATATGGGATCCACCTGGCCTTGGTTCATGACGCCAAAGTCAGTAGATATTTTTCCAAATACCAGTTCAAATGGGCAATAACCATGAACTGTTGATGGCGAAGTGTTGTAGCAATATGTAAAAGACTTTAACCATTCGTCCCAGTCGGATTTGTCAGAGGACAAATATGATCTGAGATACTCGTTAAGTGTTCTATGAGATCTTTCAATTGTACCCATGGATTCATGGTGATATGCTGTAGATTTCTCTATATGTAAGAGATCGCAAAGTTCCTGAAGAACTTGATTTACGTATTCAGTACCCATGTCCGTTAGAATTCTTCCCATTGGACCATATAATAGTACAAAGTGTTCCATAATAGCCTGGGCCACACTTTTCGCACTTTTATTGGGTATTGGCACCGTTACAAGATATTTTGTAAGGTCACAAATCATAGTTACAGCGTATTCGTTTCCATTATTAGATCTCGGTAATGGACCAATTGTGTCTATCAGAACAACATCGAATGGTTTCACTGGCGTTGGAGTAATTATCATTTCCTCCTTAACGTTTCTCAGTGCTTTATTTCTCTTACATTGATCGCAGGACTTGACATATCTTTTGATGTCCTTAGTCATTTTGTCCCAGCGAAAATATTTTCTTATTTTATTAGTCAACCGTGTTATACCTGAGTGTCCTCCAAAAATTGGATCATCATGATATTTCCTCAGTATATTGCGCTTTTCTATTTCGTCTGTTATTTTCCTTAATTTAGGTGTGAGGGCTATTTTTACATTATTGAGGGAAGCGTTTCCTCTCTCTTTAAATTCCGCGATTCCTATATATTTAAATAATTTGTCATCTAGTGACATTTGGAATAACTTTATCCCGTTATTACCAGCTATCTTTTCAAGCTGTGAGAAGAATTGATCTAAATCGATTTTCTCATTAGCAACAAGGTTAGGTATATTCATTTTGAGAATTATCTTTTTCCCTTTTTTAATATTTACTGCGGTACCTTTAGTGTATAATCTTACACTTTTCTTTAATTCGCTATTATTGAGCACCTCATAGACGTTTGGTTGAACTAAAATTTTATCTTTTGTAGTCCCAGGGGTAATTTTCTCCCTTTTTGATTGAAGTCTCGTGGTTACCTTCAATATTTTATTAGTCTCAGTATTCATTATATCTGAGAATTCTATGCGAGATAGCGCATCAGCTGCATAATTGTCTCCGCCCCTAATATACTCGACCGTAAAGTCGTATTCCTCAAGATCTAATCTTATTCTCGTCAGTTTTGATGACGGATTTTTCATAGAAAATAAATAGGTTATGGCAGCTAGCTCCTGTTCAATCGTGGATTTATTACTTTCGCCTTTTGTGAATGTTCTGGATGCATAAGCCACAGGTAGTTGAATACCTTGATTTCCCTGGCTCAAAACAGCTCCGCAAGCATGTTTACTTGCATCTGTTGTTATGCAAAATTCCTTTGTAAAATCAGGATATTGCAGTATTCTCGGACTTAATAAACCTCCTATAATAATTGCAAAATGCAACAAAGCGTTTAGCTTCATCACCATTTTTAGGTGTTGGATAATTTTCAATTATCGAAAATTTGCTGTCATCAGGCAGAATGCCTTCGTCCGTGCATTTGTGTCCCAAGAATGTCACTTCACGACAGAAAAATGAACACTTATCCGGATGCAATTTGAGATTATATTTTCGACACATGCCAAATACATATCTTAAGTTCTGCAACATATACTCCTCTGAGCAACCGATTACTACTAGATCATCCATATACAAAAATGCTTGGGCTGGCGACAGCCCGGAAAAAGCCAAAGACACCATTCTTTGGAATGAATTCGGTGCAATTTTTATACCATATGGAAGTCTTTTAAATTTAAAGGAACCTTTTTCTGTTGAAAAAGATGTAATATCCCTTCTTCCAGTTCTATCTGATGAAAACCAGATACTAAATCTAAACAGGAGAAAAATTTTGCTCTACCTAATTGATCTAAAATATCATCTATGCGAGGAAGAGGGAATTTATCAGCTATAAGCATCTTATTTATTCCTCGGTAATCAACGACAAGTCTCCATCTTTTAAGGTCAGTCCCTGGTAACGATTTTTTCGGTACTAATAAAATTGGACTGTTATATTCTGAAACTGATGGTTCGACTATGTCATCATTAATTAGTTTATCCACTTGTCTATTAACCTCCTCTTTATGGGAGTGTGGTATGCGATAGTTCTTCATATATACGGGCTCATTATCCTTCAATCTGAGTTTTTGTCCATAAAAATTATTAACAGTTATCTTCTCAGATTCTAATGCAAATATGTCAACAAATTCAGAGCATATATTCCTTAATCTGTCCTCGACAAATTTAGGAAATTTTCTGGATAATCTTTCCAGTTTTTCTCGATCTTTTCGAAAATCTCGGCTCTGTTGGACAATGTCGTAGTCGTTTAGACTTTCCGTTCGTATTTGAGGATTTGAAATAATAATATTCTCGTTTGTTGTGTTAACAATTCTAACGAGTGGCATTGATTTCAAAGTTATCGTACTCGCAATATAAACACCATTTCGGAACATTTGGTGTGGAATCAATACTTCATCTTCGCTACTCTGAATACTGATAAGTCTTATCACTTCAGATCTTGCAGGAAGAGATATGGAGTTGATTTGCGACGCATTCCGCATCTCCAAATCGATATCATATGGGCATTCTCCAGATCTTAAAATAATCGAGTCCTTGTCGCTCTGATAATCGAGTACACAATTATACTTCCGTATGAAATCCATACCTATTATTCCGTCAGATGGAATTGGGAAATCATCCTGAACAACATGAAATTCATGTGCTATAAGGAGATCTTTAGCTTTCAAATCCGTTTCGACTTTTCCAAGTGTAGTTATTAAGCTCTGTCCTACACCACTAATAGTTGTCGTTATATTCCCATCAATTTGTTCGTTAAGAACTTTACCGATTTTAATTACAGAAATATCGGTTCCCGTGTCTACTAAAAATGTGGATCTCTCTCCGTTTAATGTAGTCCCAATGGAGAGGTAACTATAAAGAGATAGATTGAAGGTGTAAATTTTATTTTCTATTTGCTTTATATTAGGGGTGCATATTAGTTTTCCGAAGCATTGTCGGTTACTACTTGATTATCATCATATGAAATATTGTCATATGTAATTCTATGGTTTCTTTTACCATTATAAAAAATTTCTCGGTCGGGGTATTTGTATTTACTCCTTCGACCGGAATTGTAGTCATCGTAAAAATTTTCCTTGCCCATGATACAGTAACGTTTGCGTTTACGATTTTCCACGCATTTATTACCAATATTATCAGCATTACTGAATAATATATTCGGTTGTCCGTATGACTCGGTACAACTACTGATGAACTTGGCAAGTAGTTCATTCAAATTTGAAAAATTGCCTGCCTCTACTATAAATTTCACCCTTTCGTTTGCAGCATTTTTGGCAATTGCCCTTACCGCTGCCTGGGTTGAGTATTTAGTTGCCAGTTCTAATAGCACTCCGTCCGAAATATAGGCATTTTCCAAAGATCTTGTCAAGGATTCAATTTTAGTAGCATATGAATTCGCACTGCTACTGCCTTGACGGATATTAAAAAGTTTAGCCGAGGCTAGCTCGACTGATTCGCATTTCACGGAATATTTCAATTTCAAGGAAATTTCTCGGAGAGTTGTCTCCGAAGTAATTAAGTTTCTTACGAAACCTTTTAATTTCGTTTTCGCAAGCTTCACTGCCAGGGTCTCGTGTGATTCCTTAATAGAGTCAACAAGATTAAGGGTATCTAGAAAACTCTGTAGGTTTTCTACCCTGCCATCAAAGTCCGGAAGGAGCTTTGAGGCTAAATCCAAAAATTCCATCCCTGGTTGTGGCATTTGAAATTGTATTCAAAGAAGGTAAAAAATGTCCCAATTTTCGACTATCCTACCTTAGTATGCCAATGTTAGTATAGAGATTGGAAAAAAAATTCAGTTATGTCATAGCATCCACTATCCGTTCCCTTCAGGTAAACAGATTTTGGTTACTATGGCATAAATCGGTCGTCTCTTTTTTGAAGACCGGTTTTATTTTTATCGCACTGTGGGAGGGTCACTTGTGAATCACCCCAGTCGACAAAAATTAAAAAAAATTACCGCTAGAGTTACTAGCAGCCGGTTAGTCAGGATTCTGTTTTCTAATTTTCTCTTTTTTTCACACATGTATATTCATACTTAAAAATTTTCAATTTTATATAAATTTTATTTATTTTTATTAAAGAAATTTTTTTTTTTTTAAGGATGTTTTTTTCATAAAAACTTTTAATAAAAAATTTTCACTTTTGTAAAAAGGATTTTTTTTCTTTTTACTTAAAATTTTAATTTCATCATCTTTATATAAAAAATAATTTTTATAAATTTCATTCAATTTTATTTTTTTTGTTTTATAAAAAAAATTTATAAATTTAAAATTGAAATGTTGAGTTTTACAGAAAAAATAATTTTTCGTTAAAATTTTAATTTTATTATTTAGTTTTAAAAAAAATAATTTTTATAAATTTTATCTTTAGTTTTTTTTTTAAAAACAATTATACAATTTTCTTAATTTTAACTTACTATTTTGTTGAGTTGGTGGATGAGATGGAGTAGTTGATGTTTTCTTTGTTGAAGCCGCTTTATGGCTTTTTGCATCATGATGAGGAGAAGATGATTGGTGACTGGTGTATTGACCACACCAGCATCTTCCTTCAGGTAACTCGGCGTGTTACCCTTGTTTGATATTATTCATCGCTGTTATTGTTATTGTAGCATTTAGCATTGTTAATGTTTGAGGGGATGATATTATTCATCGCTGTTTTTGTTATTGTAGCATTTATAATATTTGATTAATTTAGCATTGTTGATTATATAAAAAATCTGGTAATGATTTGCTTCATTTTGTTGCAATGCACTTTTTTGTTTTGGTAGCAGTGTTTTTGTAATTTGTCACTTTTAGTTTTTAAATTGTTTAATTGGTTTTTTTTTTTTTTTTATTTAAAATTTTTTTTTTTTGAAATTTAATTTCACAGTTTTTGTTATAAATTTATAGTTTTTAATGATAAATTTTCACAACACATGAGAGTCTAAAAAATTTTGTCTGTACTCCGTTTTATCTTTTTTTTTTTTAAAAAAAAAAACACTTTTTCCTTCCCAGAGTCTGCTTAAAGCAGACACTGGCAGGATCGCCATGTAATGATACGAATAAATAATTACGACCAGGTTGGTTTTCTGTTTGTAATGAGACTGTTTATTGAAATAATAAAAATGTTTAAAGCTACTTAATAATAATAAAGTGTACATTTGTGGAATATGCTTACTACGCATATTCCCACGAATAAGTTTAGTGCAGTATGGACATATAAAATAATATCGTATTGCATGCTTATGGTATGCAATACAGAGTAGTCAAACATACTACAATACTTCACTATGACGTATTTCATTTATACGCTTTTACAATACAATGTTTTCTTCTACTGAACGGCAGAAAACAGGCTTTTAATTCAGCATATGTAATTTTTGTATTTCAATTAAGTGAACGTAATTTTTTTTTCAATTAAGTGAACGTAATTTTTTTTTCAATTCAGTGAACGTATTTTTTTCTTTTTTAATTCACTGAACGTAATTTAATTTTTTTTAATTCACTGAATGTAATTGTTTTTAAATTCACTGAATGTAATTTTATTTTTTTTTAATTCACTGAATGAAATTGAATGAATTCAGTGGTGAATTAATTCAGTAAGGAATTAATTCACTTTTTTTCCGTTCGATTTATAAAATTGAACGCGTTCACCAGTGAATTAATTCATTTGATTTAATAAAGAGAACTATTGCAATGGAATTAATTCTTTGAATTTATTGTTTGATGAACGCGTTCAGTTGAACGAATTCAGTGAATTACTTAAGAAAAGGAATTCATTCAATATCTATCAATGCAAGAATAATTCCACTGCTAATAGCAGCAAAATTAACAATTAACATTTACATTGCAAAATGTACGAAATTTGCACAATCCCAACCTATATCCACTCAGCGATGATTTACTTGTCAAAAGAAAAGTTTTGGTATCCATATTGCCCTATTTAGAACATATTGTTTCCACCACATTGATTTTCTGATAAAACGCAAAAAATCGCGAATTTCAAAAAAATCTGAAACACGTGTTCACTTAAATCGTCTATAGAGTATGATATGTAAGTTTGACATTTCAATCACAAATATCTCTGTACAAAAGAGTCAACATTTTTTTTTTATAGAATATCCTTGAAAATAGGACATGTCAGGATATGCTTGAACATGTTATATAAATTAAATTCTTTATATTAGAATTTTTTAAAAAAATTATTTTGTTGTGTGTCCGTTAGAACAACACAACGTTCTTTATTGGTTTATGGTAAAAATACAAGTAATCTTTTAATTTTAATTTTAACTTAAATTACCCTAACAGTCAGCCGATCACGCCACCTCTTCATGTTGTTTGTGTATTCGCCGGTCAGCAATATCAATGGGAACAACTTTGTAATTGTAGACACAATCGTCAGCTTAATGTTGGCTTGTGTATTGGCCAGACGCATAGTCAGCAATATCAATGGGAACAAAGCTACGTTGCTGTTGGAATGTGTTGTAATTGTAGACGCAACGTCATTGTTTTTATATTTTTGGAGTTTTAAATGTTTTCTGTGTTAACTCCTCCCCTTCTAAGATCATACGTCCTCGTATGATAATTTTAAAAAAAAATGGTAAGTTGTGAATTTTGCTTTTTCCTAAGCCTCCTGTTGGCGATGATAAATGTTCTATCTGGTTCAGGCAAACATTAATGTCCTCTGTTGTCTTTACCTCTTCTTGAGGAGTTTGTGTTTTCTTGTCGGTTTCAGAAACTTTATGTTCCTTGATTGCATTATTACGATTTCGCCTTATGATCGAGATAATAATGATCAGTATTAACACGGCTAATATTAGCGCAATATTAATGGACAAATTAACTTTGTTTTCAATTTGTAGCTGTTGTATAAAGTGGGAATTGTTAACATTTAAAGCTTCCATCCTTTCCAAGGTTATAACTTGTTCTTGAAAATTCACATTAACCGGCTGGAACAATGCAGGTAATGGCTTAGTAAAGGTAACCTGGGTTGTTGAATATTTTTGGTTACCTATCCGTATTGTAGAATTTAGATGATGAATCAAAAAGGTTCCGTTTAGCACAGTTGTTGAATTATCGATTGATATATTTCCTGCGAACTGGTTCAGTAGTATCATACTTTCGTCAATTTTTTCGACAAGAGGCACATGTTCGTCGTTAGTTGTTACGCACCGTGATGGCTTACTCTTCAGCAAATTAGGGATGCACTCAGATTCACTTAGATCTATGGTATTTTCTTTTTCGCAAATACTTAGTTTATTGTAATTTTTACATTCATTTTTAATTCCATATATTTTACCATAACATTTTAAGATATTTTTAAAATTTGTCTTAATCACTACGTTCTTACTTTTTACAGGTCTAATTAAAAGGTTTTCGCAATTCTGTTTATTCGTTGTTGGGATATTTACAATATAAATTATTTCTCTATCATTTGAAGCTATTTTAATTTTGGAAAAATTTAACAATTCATCTATGTTCCCAAATGGAATATTATCATTATTAAACATATTTCTAAGAATTTCAATTTCAGAATTTGAAAAAATAAAAGAATTTACAATATTTGATTTCGCCCAATGAATTGCGTACTCAATGTTAGATAGTTCTTCCTTAACAATCTCTAACTTATATTTAAAATCTATTAAAGGCTTTTCTTGAATTTTACTCTCTAACAATTTCGAAATATTATTCGTCATAATTGATAATTTGTTCACTTTATCCAGTGCCATTTGATTAATTATAACTTGGTTATTATTATTTTGCAAAACATTATTAATTTTGTTCTCTATAATTTCAAAATCAGAATGATCGGGATTACCGGCCAACCACTTCCACGCACTTCCAATAAAGTCAAGTGATCGCATTGTCCTTGTCCTGGATCGAAGTCTGGTTAGACTGGATTTCATTTGGGATATGGTGTACGATAGGTAGGGTAGAATCGAGGTGTCAGTGTCGTTATACATGTCAATTCCATCCTCAAGTTTCTGCACCAATTCCTCATATTGTCCCAAGTCAATCGTGTGAATCAATCTAAAGACACCTGTTTGAATTTTCGCCGGGCCGGTATTTACAACGACCAATCTTGAATTGGAATAATCCATTATCTGAAACTCACCCATAACAGACCTGAAGGTTAGAAGTATCCTGAAAAAAAAATTAGTAGTGTTTAAGCTCAATTCGTTCTCAGGGGTACAGTAGTCCAAAGAAAAAGAGGAGAATTTCTAATTCCTAATGTGACTCTTATGGATCACACGGCCACTATTCGTGACAATTGTTGTATCCCTGTTTTCCTTCACTATTTCGCCCTTAAAGCGATTACTCAATTTCGTGCCCAATCTTTTGTTGTTCCTCACATATACCAGTTGACCAGGCACATAATTCTTAGTAGGTAATTTTTTTCTGTTATGGTAAGCAAGATCCTGTTCCTGTTTCCGTTTCAGTCTTTCGATGTTTGACAGTCTTGTTTTCTCATAATCCTGTGGAGAAAACTCGACCGTGCGTCCAAAATAAAGATCTACAGGCCTTTTCCTAGTAGTAGTAGTGTGATTATACTCATTTACCGATCTTTCCAGCAATTCGTCAAAATCCCTCGATGTTTCATCTTCCTTTAGACACCTCATTAATTCCGCTAGTGTGGAGTGAAATCGTTCTATCTGCCCGTTTGATTCGCTCCTATAAGAAGGTGTAGTAAAAACATTAATTTTTAAGTCGTCCTTCATCATAAACATGATCGATGCAGAGTTTAATGAAGGTTCATTGTCCATGACGACGTTCTTTGGCACTCCATAAAAAAACAGGAGTTCTCTTAGAGGCCTCCTAATATTTTCGGTAGATCTGCTCTGTAGTTTTCTGACTTGTACATATTTAGAGAATTTATCAATTGACGTTAATATTAATTTCTTGTCCGTGGAAAATATGTCGATATGAATGGTGTGGCCTGGATATGTTGGAATTGGAGTCTCTTTAAGTACCGGAGCATTTGGGTGTCGTTCATATTTGTTTTTCTTACATGTGGAGCATAATTTTATGATTCTCCTAACTTTTCCATTCATTCCTGGGAAGTAATACTTTTCTAGAATCTGCAATTTGTTTTCTTTCTCATTGCGATGAGCTCTATTGTGTTCCTCGATTATTATGTTTTCCTGGTCGCTTTCCGATGTTATGTCCTCAACCACTATTTGTGTAAATCTGCATTTATAATTTGAAAAATTACCTTGGTATACTGTTTGAATCTTTCCCATTATAGGCTCGGGAGCTTTAATTCCATTTATCACAGATGGATTAAGATACCTTTTGAGAATATCTATAAGTTTTTGTTCGTCGTAACTGGTTTCCACAATTAAATGTCTGTGAAATCCTGGGAAAATAATCCTGAATTGATATGAAGGCATATTATCAATACTAATAAATAATTGATTTTTAAATACATTTATAGGGGTCTCCACACTGTGTATTAAGCCCTGCGAAGAACTTTCTGCACTGTGTTGAGTCATGGTCGATGAATCCAAATTGTCTTGAAGAACATTTAATCCTGACTGATTCCTAGACAAAGCGTCGGCCACTACGTTCGTCTTACCGGGTTTATACTTCAATTCGTAATTATACTCCTCAAGTATGCACTTCCATCTTTTCATCTTTGTGTTGTTATTACGGCTGCTAAGGGCATAAGTAAGTGGTTGATGGTCAGTATAAATAGTTACCTTTCTAGAACCGTAGAGATAGTTTCTCAACGAATTTAACGCCAAAATTATTGCAAGCATCTCTTTTTCATTTGCTGCATAATTTTCTTCTGTTCCGGTAAGCGTTCTCGAGATAAAAGATATTGGCCTGTCGTCTTGGCTCAATACAGCTCCTAACGCAACATTAGATGCGTCAGTGGTTAGCTGGAATTCTTTCTCAAAATCGGGATAAGACAGTATTACTTCCTGTGATACTAACGCGTTTTTCAGCTCATCAAAAGATTGCTTGGCTTCTTCGTCGAGTATTATCATTCTCCTACTCGATTCTGTTTTAGATATCATGCCCCCATCTCCCCGTAAGAGTTTGGTCAATGGTTTGGCGATATCCGCATAACCTTTAATAAACCTCCTATAGTATCCTGAAAGGCCAAGAAAGGATCGGAGTTCCTTTACGTTCCTTGGATAAGGGAATTCTACAATTGCATCCACTTTTTTCGGGTTCGCTTTAATTCCGTCACGAGAAACAATAAATCCGAGAAATTCAACCTCCTCCTTGAAAAATTCGCACTTATCTAATTGTACCTTCATGTTTGCATTATTCAATGTTTTAAAGATGGCATCTAGATATCTAAAATGAGATTCCTCATCTTTACTGAAAATTATGATGTCATCAATATAGACATAACACATCTTCCCGATGTGTTCTCTAAGAATATCATCAAGTGCGCGTTGGAATATAGAAGGGGCATTTTTTAACCCAAAAGGTAATCGCAAAAATTCGTACTTCCCATTATTAACTGAGAAAGCTGTTTTCTCAACATCTTCCTTTTTTAGGGGTATTTGATGGAACCCACTCTTTAAGTCAATAACCGTGAAGTATTTGTTTCCCCCCAGATGCGAAAGCATGTCATTTATATCAGGTATAGGGTACTTATCCGGAATCGTTATAGTGTTAAGTTTCCTGAAATCTACAACAACCCTATACTTTTCCTTTCCTGATGCATCCTGTTTTTTGGGTACTACCCAAATTGGCGAGTTATATGGAGAACGTGATGGCCTTATAATTCCATCCTTTAGCAATTTGCCGATTTCCTCCTCAACTACTCCTTTCAATGCCATAGGGTAAGGGTAATTCCTAGAATAGGTTGGGGTATTAGTTGAAGTACGAATGTCCCCTATTACTTTCGTTGTGTAAGTAAGTCTTTCATCTGGATCTGCAAATAAATTCTTATGATGGTCTACAATCTTTTCCAAACCTTTCCTATGATTCTCCGACAGATGGTCTGTCCTGATCTCGATGTTGTTAACATCCTGAGAAACACATTGGTATAAAAGAATCTTTCTTCCTCCCTTGATTGTAAAGTAATTCTCCGAGGTATAGATGACAGCCGATAATTCCTTAAGACTATCGTGACCCAGTATTCCATCGAAGGACTTAAGCTCCGGTAGAATGAAAAATTTGATGGGGATGTCATTGATACCAAACATATTTAAAAAGGTGTGATGAGTTATTTCCAGGTTCCCTGCGACTGATTTTGCGCTGAATTTTTTTATGTTAGGTATGTGATTCGTAGTTAAATTAGATTTTATATAATTCTTATTGCTGCCTGTATCCAAAAGAAATCTTAATATTTGTCCGTTCCTCGTTTTTAGTTGAAAGTAAGGTAACGAGGAACAATTTAATCTAAAAAATTGGCTTCATATTGAATCTCCTCAAGTGTGTTCTCTTCATTTTCGAGTGCAGCTACTTCTTTGGGAATATGTTGGAAGTATTCCTGAACATCATCAGGTTCTTCGTTTTCCGGCCGCTGATCTACCTCGCTTCCCTCTGGTGGATATCCGTAATCAAATAGTTCCTCTGGTATATAGTTAGTATTTATATGAAAGTTCCTCTGCAACTTGTTAACTGGACTTTGGAAAGATGCCGTTGTTTGTCTTTTAAAAGGCATGTTATCCTGCGGTCTATTGGTATAATTGACTTGTCGTGTTTGAATCGATTGGTCTATATCCATTGGCTCTACTCTAGTTTGTCCTTGAATATTAGGGGTTTGGTTCCAGTATTGTGTCTGAGTCTGTTGATTCGGAGGCCTACCCTGCTCAAACTGGGGTCTCGGTCCCAAATTTTGATAGACAGTAGGACTCGCGTTCCGGTAATGATAATTCGGTTTGAAATTTGGGTTATTATTATAACGAGGCGGTAGTGGTGGTCTGTTAGACATCACTCCACCGGCATGAGCAAGTTCAGGATAAAATTTCCCATTCCCCAGAGGTGACCTTGTTGTGCCAATTCCATCCCTATACCCATTTGCCCTGGGTATTCGGCCATTAGCATAATTCGCTCTGAATGTCATATTGTCTAGCTTAAGACAAATGTGTAATGCCTGGGGCAAGGAGTTCGGTTCACGGATACTTAATAATCTCGGGAGATCTCCGTTGAGACCTCTAATGAAGGTATCTAATGCCTTCTCACGGTAAGTATTCGTCATTGTGTGGAGGCTGCTTTCCCCCAAATCTAAACAAGAAACCTTATCAAGGATTAGCGACAGGTGTTGGTACACGGTTTGGTAGAACTCCGTTATCGTTCTATTTCTCTGACACAGACTAGTCATCTGATACTCCAACGTGCCTATGTCACGTTTGTCAGAGTAGTGCATCATGAGGCACTTCTTAATTCTGGGCCAATCCAGAGGAGTCCTGTATGACTCTAAGGCTGCGTCTGCCTCCCCAGTAACTTTTGTGCGAATAGTATGCAAGATTGCATAGTATCGCCCAGTCCCCTTCACAGATTCGTATAGTCCTAAGACTCTATCAACGGATTTCCTCCAAGAATTGAATTCCCCTTGTTTGCCGGAGAATTCTCTTAGAGATTTTACTATATCAGGAACCTTATCCAGTTCCTCTAATCTAGTTGTATTCAAAACTATAGGGTGGTCCGCCCCCTCTTCCGATAAAAGATCGGTGGGTGGCCTAAGGGCCTCCTTTATCATTGAAGCGATTTGCTCCCTCTGAATCGTGGTCAAGCCCCCTGTAGCGGCTGTTCCACCACCCGGTTGTGTCACTGTGAGACTTCTGCCCAACCTTTCGGTTACTGTTCTATGGTTTCATCTGGCATGGTAACTGATAGGGACGGATCTCGCTCTTAAGGGCTGTTCTACAAAATTCTGAATACCAGAGAACTTATGATTGAATAGTCAATCTAACAATAACCAAGCTTTTGAAAAATGAAAACTCAAGGAAAACCGATAGGCAATCTAACAACAATTAAACTTTTGAAAAATGAGAACTCAAGGAAAATCGATAGTCAATCTGACAATAGCCAAACTTTTGAAAAATGAAAACTCAAGAAAAACCGATAAAATTTCAGGCAATTTCTTATGATTAATAACCCGAGTAAAAAAAATTAATCTCGCGCAATATCTAATTATATCCAATTTGATATTGTTTAAGATCTGCTGTAATATCTAGCTGATCCAATTAGATCTCAAAATTGGGTGTATCCAATCATATCGTATTAGATCCCATTGTATATATGGGGATAAACTAAGATCAAGTTATATCTCACAATTGGGAGGTCCAGTGATATATTTGGGGATAAACCTAGATCTATTTTGATCCGAAAATTGGCGGATCCAGCTATATATTTGCGGATATTTTTAGATCTAATTTGATCCGAAAAATGGCGGATCCAATTAGATCCAGCTATATATTTGGGGATAAACTTAGATCTAATTTGATCTCAATTTTGGCAGATCAAATTAGATCCCGCAATATATTTGTGGATAAACGTATATCTAATTTGATCCGAAAAAGTGGCAGATCGAATTAGATGTAGCTATATATTTGGGGATAAACTTAGATCTAATTTGATCCAAAAAATGGCACTTCGAATTAGATCCAGCAATATATTTGTGGATAAACTTAGATATAAATTGATCTGAAAAATGGCAGATCAAATTAGATCCAGCAATATATTTGTGGATTAACTTAGATCTAAATTTATCCGAAAAATGGCAGATCGAATTAGATCCAGCAATATATTTGTGGATAAACTTGGATATAAATTGAATAGAAAATTGGCAAATCAAATTAGATCCAGCAATATATTTTGGGATTTAGTAAGACCTAATTTGATCTGAAAAATGGCAGATCAAATTAGATCCAGCTATATATTTGTGGATAAACTTAGATCTAATTTGATCCGAAAAAGTGGCAGATCGAATTAGATCCAGCAATATATTTAGGGATAAACATAGATCTAATTTGATCTCAATTTTGGCAGATCTAATTAGATATAGCAATATATTTGTGGATAAACTTAGATCTAATTTGATCCGAAAAAGTGGCAATATATTTGTGGATAAACTTATATCTAATTTGATCCGAAAAGTGGAAGATCGAATTAGATCCAGCAATATATTTGGGGATTAAGTAAGATCTAAATTTATCCAAAAAATTACAGATAAAATTAGATCCAGTAATATACTTCGGGATTGCGTAAGATCTTAACTTTTCCGATAAATTGTAGATCGAATTAAATCCAGTGATATATTTGGGGATTTGGTAGGATCTTAATTTATCCCATAAATTGCAGATCGAATTAGAAACAGCAATATATTTGGAGATTGACATCTAAAACTATCCAGAAAAATGACAGCTAAAATTAGATCCCGCATTATATTTGGGTACTATGTAAGATCTCCATTTATTTGGGATTAAATAAGATCCCAGACAGATATTGACAATAGTTCAAAAAATAATACACTGGAAGAGCACTGATTTTATAAAAATTAAAATATTTTGTTAAAATAAGGTTTAAAATCAGAAGCTCTCGAGTTCGATACCTTTCACGGCTATGCATTTTTTTTTTATAAAAATGCGCATTCTCCTTGCTGGTCTTATCGACATTTTTTCAATAATTTTTATTCTTTGTAATTTACTTGTAAAAATTGTATCATCTTTCTGTGATTTGAAAATAATTTAAACAGAAAGTAATATTAATTTATGATCTTGAGTCAAACTAAAATAACATTCATTTACTTAAAAATAACAGATCAACTAAAAACATTTCCCCCATTCAAAAGAATTTCTTTTTATAAAATTATAATTTTATTTTCTATAAATGTTTTTATAAAATTATATTTTTTTTATTAAATTGAATTTTTTTTTAAAAATAACTTTTTTTACATATTTTTAACGCTCTACACCATTTCCAATTGTATCAATTGTTTTTAAGATTTATCAATTGTATTTTAGAAATAATCAATTGAATTTCAGTTTTATGAATTGTATTTCAGAACTTATCAATTATTTTTCAGATTTATGAATTGTATTTCAGAACTAGTCAATTGAATTTCAGTTTTATCAATTGTATTTCAGAAATTATTAATTGTATTTCCGAAATTCACAACTGTATTTCAGAAATTATCAAACTGTATTTCAGAAATTATCAATTGTATTTCAGAAATTATGAAATGTAATTTAGAAATTTTTCTCTATTAACTATGATAAACCATCAACAAGTTCTGAAATAGATTTGATTATTTCTGAAATACAATTAATAAATTTCTGAAATACATTCCATAATTTCTAAAATACATTTCAAATTTCTGAAATACAATTAATAGCTTCTGAAATACAGTTAATATTGTAGTTGCTGATGAGTTACCATATATGATGGCACCATATATGACAATATATTGTTTAAATGGCACCAATATATAACTTAGATTCATCCATATACCATTTGATCCGAAAAATGGCCCGATAAAATTGTATCAGTTCTTATTTGTATCAGTTGTTATCTAATTGCATCAGTTTAGATCTGACCTGATTAAATTATGTGTTCATCAGATGAAATTGTATCAGATTTTTGACTTGATACAATTCTATTGGTTTATATTACATGGTATCAGTTTAGGTCCAAATAGATAAATTTGTATACAAAATTATATAGTTATATCCCAATTTTGACCTGATATCAGTTTAAAACTTTGATACAATTGTATAAGGTAAATGTCGGATACAATTATATTTTATTTACGTAAAATTGAACCAATTACGATCAAACCGATAAAATTGTATCAGATCAAAAATCTGATACAATTTCATCTGATTAACACATAATTTAATCAGGTCAGATCTAAACTGATACATTTAGATAAAAATTGATAAACAATTGATAAAAATATATCGGGCCATTCTTCGGATGAAACTGTATATTTATAGAGATATAACTTAATCACATATATGACGATATGTAACTATTTTTACTCGGGTTATTTAAATGATACGATATATCAAAGTATATGGTACTATATATGGTAGCATATATTATCATATCTGCATCTGTATTAAAAATGTCGTTCATCAGGTACCATATATGAGCATATATTGTTGAAATGGCACCATATATGACAATATATGGTTTAAATGGCACCAAATATGTTAATATCCCGAGTAAAAAAAATTATATATAATCATATGTGGCATATATTACAATATATAATTAGACATGTGGTTATGTATATCCATATATAACTATATATGACGTTTTTTCCGAAAAATTTTCCTTATATTATGCCATATATAATTTCATCTAATTAGATATCGGCCTTCATAATATTAGATATGGCATATATAATTATATATTACATAACATGGTTGATCTTATTGCATATATAGTTATATATAGAACTATATCTTAATATATATGGTGGCATTTTAGCAATATATAATTATATATGGTATCATTTAAACAATATATAATTATATATGGTGACAGTTAAACTAGATATTATCATATATGGTGCCATTTAAACAATATATGGTCATATATGGTACCTCATAAACAAAATCTTTAATTCAGTTCCAGATATGATAATATATGGTACTATATATAGTGCGATATATATTTATATATGGTGTTATTTAATCTATATATTATCATATGTGGTGCCATTCAAACCATATATTATCATATATGGTACCATTTAAACCATATATTATCATATATGGTGCAATTTCAACAATATATGCCCATATATGGTACCCTATTAACAATATTTTTAATACAGTTCCACATATAATATATACTACCATATATAGTACCATATACTTTGATATATCGTATCATTTAAACAACCCGAGGAAAAATAGTTACATATAGTCATATATGTGATTAAGTTATATCTATATAAATATACAGTTTCATCCGAAGAATGGCCCGATATATTTTTATCAATTGTTTATCAATTTTTATCTAAATGTATCAGTTTAGATCTGACCTGATTCAATTATGTGTTAATCAGATGAAATTGTATCAGATTTTTGATCTTTTGATCGTAATTGGTTCAATTTTATATAAATAAAATATAATTGTATCCGACATTTACCTTATACAATTGTATCAAAGTTTTAAACTGATATCAGGTCAAAATTGGGATATGACTATATAATTTTGTATACAAATATATCTATTTGGACCTAAACTGATACCATGTAATATAAACCAATAAAATGTATCAGGTCAAAAATCTGATACAATTTCATCTGATTAACACATAATTTAATCAGGTCAGATCTAAACTGATGCAATTAGATAACAACTGCTACAAATAAGAACTGATACAATTTTATCTGGCCATTTTTCGGATCAAATGGTATATGGATGAATCTAAGTTATATATTACCATATAAAGCTCCATATTGGTGCCATTTAAACAATATATTGTCATATATGGTGCCATCATATATTGCAACTCATCAGCAACTGCAATATTAAATGTATTTTAGAAATTATGGAATGTATTTCAGAAATTTATTAATTGTATTTCAGAAATAATCAAATCTATTTCAGAACTTGTTGATGGTTTATCATAGTTAATAGAGAAAAATTTCTAAATTACATTTCATAATTTCTGAAATACAATTGATAATTTCTGAAATACAGTTTGATAATTTCTGAAATACAGTTGTGAATTTTGGAAATACAATTAATAATTTCTGAAATACAATTGATAAAACTGAAATTCAATTGACTAGTTCTGAAATACAATTCATAAATCTGAAAAATAATTGATAAGTTCTGAAATACAATTGATAAAACTGAAATTCAATTGATTATTTCTGAAATACAATTGATAAATCTTAAAAACAATTGATACAATTGGAAATAGTGTAGAGCGTTAAAAATATGTAAATAAAATTATTTATTAAAAAAATTCAATTTAATAAAAAAAATATAATTTTATAAAAACATTTATAGAAAATGAAATTATAATTTTATAAAAAGAAATTCTTTTGAATGGGGGAAATGTTTTTAGTTGATCTGTTATTTTTAAGTAAATGAATGTTATTTTAGTTTGACTCAAGATCATAAATTAATATCACTTTCTGTTTAAATTATTTTCAAATCACAGAAAGATGATACAATTTTTACAAGTAAATTACAAAGAATAAAAATTATTAAAAAAATTTCGATAAGACCAGCAAGGAGAATGCGCATTTTTATAAAAAAAAAATGCATTGCCGTGAAAGGTATCGCACTCGAGACCTTCTGATTTTAAACCTTATTTTAACAAAATATTTTAATTTTTATAAAATCAGTGCTCTTCCAGTGTATTATTTTTTGAACTATTGTCAATATCTGTCTGGGATCTTATTTAATCCCAAATAAATGGAGATCTTACGTAGTACCCAAATATAATGCGGGATCTAATTTTAGCTGCCATTTTTCTGGATAGTTTTAGATGTCAATCTTCAAATATATTGCTGTTTCTAATTCGATCTGCAATTTATGGGATAAATTAAGATCCTACCAAATCCCCAAATATATCACTGGATTTAATTCGATCTGCAATTTATCGGAAAAGTTAAGATCTTACGCAATCCCGAAGTATATTACTGGATTTAATTTTATCTGTAATTTTTTGGATAAATTTAGATCTTACTTAATCCCAAATGCGGCCCTATGTTCCACTGGGAATTAAAGGATTAAATATATGTATATAATCCCCAAATATATTGCTGGATCTAATTTGATCTGCCAATTTTCTATTCAATTTATATTCAAGTTTATCCACAAATATATTGCTGGATCTAATTCGATCTGCCATTTTTCGGATAAATTTAGATCTAAGTTAATCCACAAATATATTGCTGGATCTAATTTGATCTGCCATTTTTCAGATCAATTTATATCTAAGTTTATCCACAAATATATTGCTGGATCTAATTCAATGTGCCATTTTTTGGATCAAATTAGATCTAAGTTTATCCCCAAATATATAGCTACATCTAATTCGATCTGCCACTTTTTCGGATCAAATTAGATATACGTTTATCCACAAATATATTGCGGGATCTAATTTGATCTGCCAAAATTGAGATCAAATTAGATCTAAGTTTATCCCCAAATATATAGCTGGATCTAATTGGATCCGCCATTTTTCGGATCAAACTAGATCTAAAAATATCCGCAAATATATAGCTGGATCCGCCAATTTTCGGATCAAAATAGATCTAGGTTTATCCCCAAAGATATCACTGGACCTCCCAATTTTGAGATATAACTTGATCTTAGTTTATCCCCATATATACAATGGGATCTAATACGATATGATTGGATACACCCAATTTTGAGATCTAATTGGATCAGCTAGATATTACAGCAGATCTTAAACAATATCAAATTGGATATAATTAGATATTGCTCGAGATCAATTTTTTTTACTCGGGATATTTCTTAAATAACAGCATATATAAACATATATGGCACTATATAGTAGCATATATTATCATATCTGGAACTGTATTAAAAATGTTGTTCATGAGGTACCATATATGAGCATATATTGTTGAAATGGCACCATATAAGATAATATATGGTTTAAATGGCACCATATATGGTAATATATTGCTTAAATAACACCATATATAAATATATATGGCACTATATATGGTAGCATATATTATTATATGTGGAACTGTATTAAAAATATTGTTCATGAGGTACCATATATGAGCATATATTGTTGAAATTGCACCATATATGATAATATATGGTTTAAATGGTACCATATATGATAATATATGGTTTGAATGGCAGCATATATGATAATATATGGTTTGAATGGCTTAAATAACACCATATATAAATATATATCGCACTATATATAGTACCATATATTATCATATCTGGAACTGAATTAAAGATTTTGTTTATGAGGTACCATATATGACCATATATTGTTTAAATGGCACCATATATGATAATATCTAGTTTAACTGTCACCATATATAATTATATATTCCCGGTGAAAAATGTTCATATACGCTCAAACATGTTCATATATGGTTTATGTATGGACACATATGAACAAATATGGATTTTTTATGAACATATATGGATTTTATATGAACATATATGGAAGTATATGTGATTCCATATATGGAAAAAATTTCATATACAGACATATATGGAAGCATCTGTTATTTCATATATGGAAATGGCACTCATATATGGACAAATATGAAAGTATATGTTATTCAATTTATGCAAAAGGGACTTGTATATGAACATATTTCGAAGAATACATTTTTCCATATATGTAAAAGGAACTCATATTTGGATAAATATGGAATTATATTTAATGCCATGAATAAAAAAAGCAACATATGTAGCGCCTAATTTGAATGTCATACATAAATTTATATCTATCGTACAACCTTATAATAAAGGACAGCAACGTTCGCATGTATTCGCATATATTTAATAAATGTATTTGTTCATATATGTCCATATATTTAATAAATGTATATGTTCATATATGTCCTTTGTTATAAGGTTGTACGATAGATATAAATTTATGGAAATGGCACTCATATATGGACAAATATGAAAATATATGTTATTCAATTTATGCAAAAGGGACTTGTATATGAACATATTTCGAAGAATACATTTTTCCATATATGTAAAAGGAACTCATATTTGGATAAATATGGAATTATATTTAATGCCATGAATAAAAAAAGGAACATATGTAGCGCCTAATTTGAATATCATACATAAATTTATATCTTTCGTACAACCTTATAATAACCCGAGTAAAAATAGTTATATAGGAAATTATATAATTTAATATGGACTAATATGTTTATATATAGTCAAATGTGACACTATATCTTTGTGGATATAATTATGTATAGCTTTGAGTTTCCCACAAATTTCTTATATAATGTCATATATAGATCAGTATAAATATATATGTCGCCATATATATTAATATATACCATATTTAGTTACATATGCTATGACAATTTTAATACAGCGTCATATATAATTACAAATGGCTTTATCGGTAAACATATAAAGTCTTATATAGCTCAATGTTAATTTTTTTTCTAAGTTTTAGATACCCGACTAAAAAAGTTTTCATATAATCTTATATGATTTGATATAAATTTAAATGTTTATATGCGTGGCTTTATAAAACCATATACATTTATATTAACACTTTGGTTTTATAAATATGTTTGATATAACGTTATATATAATCATATGCGATTTGGTCTCCAGCCATATATTAAGAGATCTGCAAATATTGTTCATACATAATTATATATATATGCCATTATCTTTTATAAACAATAAGGGTTTTCACAAGGGGTGTACTATTTGTTGTATCGTTGTATCGTCCTAACAAAAAACAGAGTTGTTAAAAATTAAATTGAAAAAATACAACATTTGAGAATAGCACGATACAACATTTTTACGTATGTTTAGTGTCCTATGTTTGAGTGTGCTAACAGATAGAAAACTGAATAGAAAATCGTTGTTAAACACAAATAAAAATTTTAACAACTCTGTTTTTTGTTAGGACGATACAACGATACAACAGATAGCACACCCCTTATGAACAACCTAAATCTTACTATATCAAAATATATACTTAACAAAGTTAATAGAAAATTGTATTAATTTTATATATAATTATATCTGACATGATATCTAATTATACAAAATTTTATAAAGTTTAATTGCAATTTTTAAATTTAAAAATAAAAATTAGAAAAACATATGTTGAAATTAGGGAATGCATCCCGGGATTTCCCGTCCCGGGATTCCCGGGAAATTAAGCATTTTTCAGTTCCCGCAATCCCGGGAATTTGAACCGGGAATGCCGGGATTTCAAAAAATGCTATTTAGAACAATAAAGTTAATTATCTCAAATTTTCATTTGTAAAATTTTCCTCCTTTTGAAAATAGTAAAAATTTTACAACAGTCTTTTTCGTTTACTTACTAAAATTTGCTAATTTTACCACAACTGGAAAAATCCAAAAAGTAAACAAAAATTTCCAATTGTAGTAAAAGTAGTAAGATTTTAAGTAAACGAGCACATATTAATTTGTGTACTTGGTCGAACATTTTAAGTGCCTTTTAGTGGCTCTTAAAACAGGCACTAAAAGGAACTTAAAAAATATATTTTTGCAATTTAGTAAAATTGTTTTTATATTAATTTTTTTATTTTTTGACGGTCAAGTTTTTTAGTCTATAAATTGGTTTTACTTTATTAATTTTTCTATATATAATTTCTAATATAAAATTAATTCTTTCCTACTACGAAAATTCCAAGGAATTCTAAGAAAAACCACTCACAGCCTGAGCTTTTTCAAGAACCTAAAAATTTAGGTCTTTAAGATATTTTCTTTATAAAAATTTTTAAATTATTATAAAATATTTTCTAATTTACTTCCCTTGCGGGATCCCGGGAATTCAAAATAAATTTCCGCTTTCCCGGGAAATCAAAAAGTGCGGAATTTTGCATTCCCTAGTTGAAATAAATATGGTTTAAGTTCAGTTATTTTTTCCGTGAAAAAAAATTAATTCTGAAAGTTATTTTTTTTTAACACACATTTTATAAGAAAGACCAAAACTCTAACCTAGAAAAAGTTGTTCCGACAAATTTTTGTAATGTTTTATTTTGTCAACTATTTCCAAGTTTATTAGCAAAAATTGTTCTAAACATTAAGCATTAGTATTTAATATGAATGAAAATAAGTGATCTCAACAATATTTACTAAAATTTTATTTGAAAATCTTCATCAAATTTTATGTATATGCACAGTGGGTTGAATTCTAAAGAAAGTGAGGATTAATTCAGGGGGATCGTAGTTTTAAAAAATTATAATTTTTTATTTATGAATATTTATAAATATATATGCTGTATTTCATTTTAGAAAAAAAAAGTTGAAAAAAAATTTTTTTTAACCCGTTAGGTGCGTTTTTGTTTTTTGGGAAATATGTAATTGATTCACAATTTTCTCTGTAACTTTGGAACGAAAAGTAATAAATTAATGAATAAAGTGTCAAATTGGAACATGCTTTATGCACTTTTAAAAAATTTAAACAATGTACATTTAAAGTTTACATATACTATTATAAAGTTAATTTAAAACCGAATTTTTGTGTTTCACCAAATTCTATAATTGTTCAAAATTAACTCAAAAAAGTCAGCGAAGTAAATATTATTTTTTAATAATGAAAACTCATAAGTCCATTATTTTAGAAAAACAAAATTTGCAAAATACTTTTTTATAAACCTGTTAGGTTTTTCTGGAATAAAGAACTTGATTCACAATTTTTTATTTTTTAAAATTAACAATCCAAATTGTAAATTAAAGCATACGTAATGTTATTTTAAAAAAATTTAATATGTCCCGACTAAAAAAGATGTTATATAATCATATATCACCATATATAAACCAATATATACGTCCATATCTAATTTGATCCGAATATTGGAATATATAATTATATCAAGCGAGATAAGCATGTTATCTCACCTGATACAATTTGATCCGAAAAATGGGTCTATCTAACTGCATCAAATTATATATAAATACATATAATTTGATGAAGATTTTCAAAGAAAATTTTAGTAAATATTATTGAGATCACTTATTTCATTCATATTAAATCTAATGCTTAATGTTTAGAACAATTTTTGCTAATAAACTTGGAAATAGGTGACAAAATAAAACACTACAAAAATTTGTCGGAAGAACTTTTTCTAGGTTAGAGTTTTTATCTTTCTTATAAAATAACTGAATTAACTAATTAGAAATTTTTAAATCAGTTCGAGGCCAATTTCCTTATTATGAATTAATATAATAAGTACTTTTTTTAAAAAACTGCTATTTTTCTTCAGCAGGATACTCTCCTGACAAATACTTCACAGAGTTTTTGCTTTCAAAAAACCTCTACACTTTCAGGAATGAAAAGACGATCGTTTCGGGGATTACGCCACCACTTTCTAAAGAAAACTGATGAAGGGGACCTGGAAAATCCCCGAAACGATCCTCTTTTCATTCCTGAAAGTGTAGAGGTTTTTTGAAAGCAAAAACTCTGTGAAGTATTTGTCAGGAGAGTATCCTGATGAAGAGAAAAAAAAACAGTTTTTGAAAAAAGTACTTATTATGTTAATTCATAATAAGGAAATAGTCCTCGAACTGAATTAATAAATTTCTAATTAATGAATTAAAAAGGTCGAAAAAAACAAATTTTATTTTTTAAAATAAAAATTAAAAACCAACATGATAAAAAATTAACTTTCACAATTAATTTTTTTTTACGGAAAAATAAATGAACTTAAACCATATTTATTTCAACATATGTTTGTCTAATTTTTAAATTTAAAAGTAAAAATAATTATTTCGACCTTTAATTCCACAATAAAAAAAAAAAAAATTCCTTTATTTATTTCTTTAAAATAATTTTGAGTTTAATAAAGAGTATTTCGCTAACTATTTTAAATTCAATTATAAACATTTATTTATATGTCAAAGTGCAAAATTCAAAACCAGATCCACAATTTCTGAGTTTTTTTTTTAATTTTTATAGTGCAATTAAACTTTATAAAATTTTGTATAATTATATATCATGTCAGATAAATTTATACATAAAATTATTACAATTTTATATTAACTTTGTTATATATTTTGATATAAGATTGTTTAGAGAAGCTTATACGCCATTATATATAATTATGTATAAACTATATTTGCAGATCTCTTAATATATGCCTGGAGACCAAATCGCATATGATTATATATAACGTCATATCAAACACATTTATAAAACAAAAGTGTTAATATAAATGTAAATGGTCATATAAAGCCACACATATAAACATTTATAATTATATCAAATCATATAAGATTATATGAAAACTTTTTTAGTCGGGTAGTATATTTTTCTGCTAAATTTAGCACTCGGTTTTGAAAAATTAGTAAAATGTTTTGATGAAATCAGCAGAGAAAATTAGTAAAAATATACTTAATTTGTAATAAGAGAATAGCAAAAATGATTACTAAAAAAAGTTGTACTAAAAATCAGTATAAAAATAGTAAAGTGCGATTGAAAACTATTTACAAATTTTTTTACTAACTTTTTTATCTCAGTATACACTATAATCATATATTTTTATATATGCTTCAATTAGTGTATAGGGTATATTAGGGTGGACCTACCTTATATGGACGGGAAAAAATGGCGACCTGTGACCCGTCCCCCCCCCTAGAAATGTGCCTTTGTTTTTAAAAATATACCATGCAGAAAATTAAGGTGATCGGATAACGGGAACACGTGCCGCATCGGCTCTGAAATTTGAAATACGATTTATAAGGTTTTCTTTCAAAATACTGGCTCTGTAGTAACCATATTTTTGGAAAAGGTAAATAGAATCATAATCTAGACTGAATTATCTTTCTTGTAATATATAAAAAGCCAAAATCGATTGGAAAATGTTTTAGTAATTGCAATTTCCTCAGACCATTGTAGGGTTAAAATGAGATAAATTATGATAATCGTAAAAAATAAAATATTTCTTTAAAAAATTTACAATGTTATACTCCAGTTTCATTTCTAATATTCAGATATAAATTTTTGTCCTGAAAGTGTAGAGGTTTTTTGAAAGCAAAAACTCTGTGAAGTATTTGTCAGGAGAGTATCCTGCTGAAGAAAAGTAGCAGTTTTTTTGAAAAAAAGTACTTATTATATTAATTCATAATAAGGAAATTGGCCTCGAACTGATTTAAAAATTTCTAATTAGTTAATTCAGTTATTTTATAAGAAAGATAAAAACTCTAACCTAGAAAAAGTTGTTCCGACAAATTTTTGTAGTGTTTTATTTTGTCACCTATTTCCAAGTTTATTAGCAAAAATTGTTCTAAACATTAAGCATTAGATTTAATATGAATGAAATAAATGATCTCAATAATATTTACTAAAATTTTCTTTGAAAATCTTCATCAAATTATATGTATTTATATATAATTTGATGCAGTTAGATAGACCCATTTTTCGGATCAAATTGTATCAGGTGAGATAACATGCTTATCTCGCTTGATATAATTATATATTCCAATATTCGGATCAAATTAGATATGGACGTATATATTGGTTTATATATGGTGATATATGATTATATAACATCTTTTTTAGTCGGGTATGTTTAAGTATAGCGCATTTAAAAAAAATGCTATGTTTTTCTGAGTTATATTTATGTATGTACGATTTCAAAATATAAAAGGCGTACTCATTATAACTCCTAAATTCCTTGTAAACCTTGTATAAATACAAGCCATATTTTTTATGTATGGAATTTGACATTAGACTCATAAACATACCAGGATTACAGTTTACGGGTAGAATACAAGTTTATATTAGAAGACTTAAAATGCTTGGTTACAATTATGTACAACTTCTTCTAAATACTTATGTGTAAATTCGTAAATGCTTTGTAAAGTTATAGGAGGCTTATGAAACAAATTTTGTATGGAAAATTTGTTTTGTAAACCTCCTATAATTTTATAAAACATTTATGAATTTATACATTAAAGTTTTATTTAAATTTTGAATTCTTAATTAAGGGTGTTATTTTTGACTAGTTTTTAATAGTTTTTGTTTTGAGCCTGTAATATAATGCGTTGTATAATTATGTCTTTCTACATCAAATTAGATATGATTATATCGGGTCAAAATTTGGATAAGATTCTATATGATTTAATATATTTAGAACTTATCCGATATAATTTTATCCACCATTTTTCGGATCAAAGCATATCTCCAATTATATTAAAATAGATATCATTACATATGACATCATATTATTTTTTTTACTCGGGAAAGGACAGCAACGTTCGCATGTATTCGCATATATTTAATAAATGTATTTGTTCATATATGTCCATATATGAACATATACTTAGGTGTTACCTCATTTTTTGAATTTCTTCATATATGTGTAAACCATATATGAACATATACGAACATTTTTCACCGGGTTGTTTAAATGATACCATATATAATTATATATTGCTAAAATGTCACCATATATATTAAGATATAGTTCTATATATAACTATATATGCAATAAGATCAACCATGTTATGTAATATATAATTATATGTGCCATATCTAATATTATGAAGGCCGATATCTAATTAGATGAAATTATATATGGCATAATATAAGGAAAATTTTTCGGAAAAAACGTCATATATAATTATATATGGATATACATAACCACATGTCTAATTATATATTGTAATATATGCCACATATGATTATATATAATTTTTTTTACTCGGGAAGTCAAAAAAATAAAATTTCGAGTTTAGAAAAAATATTATAATTTAAAGTAAAAATAAGGATTCTTACGCTAAAAATGTTGTCAGCATCCTTGTGGGTTTTGACAGCTGGTGTTGATACAGATGTTGTGTTGAGTGTTGCATACAGATGTTGAATTGAATGTTGAAGTTGGGAGCTGATGTTGGGAGCTGATGTTGGGAGCTGATGTTGGAATTGTCTTATTTCACTGCTCCTTTAGAAATTTTTACTTTACTTTGGTTTCTTTCACACTTAAATGTTCAAAAATTTGAAATTCTTCTTAATGATTTTAGTTTGCCTCAATGTTCCTTTGAAGGGTTTACACTATTTTGTTCTTTCGTCTTAATTTATAAAAAAAAAATTTATGAAAAATTTAGTTTTTTTTTTTTTTTTTTTGTGTTTAATAAAAATTTTTTATTAATGATTTTAATTTGCTTCAATGTTCTTTTGAAGTGTTTACACTATTTTGTTCTTTCGTTTTAATTTATTTTTTAAAAAAACATTTCTATGAAAATTTTGTTTTTTTTATGTTTAATTTAACTTTTTTATTACTATATTCTTTTATTTATTATTTTTACACGTATCTTTCCTTTATATATAAAATTTTGTTTTTTTTTTTTCACGTTCACGATTTTACTTTATTTTTTTTTTTATTAAGTTCACTTAGTTTAGGATTCCGAGTTATCGGGCTTAACGGGCGTTTGCGTACGCAAAACCGGTTTGTCCTTTTCTTTTTTAAGGACTACTGCGGGACCACGTCAAGGCTTGACTTGATTTCTACTTTTTTATACCGGAGGACCTTTTCCGAAGGGTCCCTGCTCGGGCGCCAATTAAATTCTTTATATTAGAATTTTTAAAAAAAATTATTTTGTTGTGTGTCCGTTAGAACAACACAACGTTCTTTATTGGTTTATGGTAAAAATACAAGTAATCTTTTAATTTTAATTTAAACTTAAATTACCCTAACAGTCAGCCGATCACGCCACCTCTTCATGTTGTTTGTGTATTCGCCGGTCAGCAATATCAATGGGAACAACTTTCTAATTGTAGACACAATCGTCAGCTTAATGTTGGCTTGTGTATTGGCCAGACGCATAGTCAGCAATATCAATGGGAACAAAGCTACGTTGCTGTTGGAATGTGTTGTAATTGTAGACGCAACGTCAGCTTTGTTAACGTATGAATTGTTTTTATATTTTTGGAGTTTTAAATGTTTTCTGTGTTAACTTATATACCGCTGGACACGCCTCTAAACAAACTTTCATATGATATCCATATTGAGTATGTTTTCTTCAGCTAAGATGGAAATTTCGTACAAAAACTAAAAAAGGCCTTTTTTAAAAATGGTCCAGATAGTGAGATCTCATTCCTAGACCCGAAATATATTGGGAGTCATCATAAAACCAACCAAGGTTTATTTTGAGGGGGCACTTTTTTCTGTCCATATAAGGTGAGTCGCTCTAATGTACATATAAATACGAAAAATTTTACACACAAAAATGTAAGCGTACCAGGGCTCGTAAACTAGTTTTGACATTAATCGAGTAAACTTACAACATATGGGTGATATCAAAAAATGTGATAAAAACCGTGTAACCACCGAATTTCTAATGCATGGATTACATTTGAGTTACATATTTCGATATATATCAGCGCATTGTGACTTGTTTTACAAAATTTATAACAATCTGACCAATTTTTGGTTAATACATACAATTTGTGACCAATTTTATAGGCCAAATGTAAACTCCGTAACAAGTAACTCATAAGGTTTTTTAAATTTAATAGCTTATATTTTAATAACCAATAAAGCTAAACACTAACTGTAAGAATTTTTATGAAAAGTGGTGTTTTTAATAAAAATTAATACATTTTACAAACTTTTTCGTATATCTTAGCTATCACGACTTCAACTCTGTAACGATTTTTCGTCATAATTTTTGATAAAAATGCATATACCAGAATTTTGGAGTTATCTATTATTTATATTGCGAAAAGTATAATGTTATTTATACTCAAATGATCGTTGGACTGTAAGTAATCATCCAGTAAAACAGACTTGAAGCTTTTCTGCAGCATGTAACATTCTCCAGATGAAAAAAGATGTCTTTAATAAGATTTGAAAAAAATGTTGTAAACTCCGTTCCTAATTTTTACACCAAACTATTTAACGAGTAAGAAAAACAATGTCATATTTGGATTCACCTTGTGGCATCATGCGATTTTGTTTCAGAAAAAAAATTCTGACAAAGCGTTTCTGAAAGAAAACGAAAAAAGTAGCCAAATGTAAACTCCGTAACCACAATTGTTTGCATCAGGTTTCATTCAAATAAATGTAGATAAATGTTTAAAATATTTTAAAATAACCATAAACAAAGGTGATTCAACTAATATTTATGCGTCAAAAGACGATTCAACTAATAATTTTGCGTCAAATCAAAAAAAGTTATCAGTTTTTTACCCTAAGCTGCTGGAGCGAAAAACGATTGATTTTGCATTTCATTGGTTTTGAATCGATATTTCGTTTCATTACTGACATTAGCTTGACAAATTAAATTTGTTTCACACAATTTAAGAATTTTTTGATCGTGAAATGTTATGTTTTTAATATATTATTTTGTAACTGCGCAACCGCTGTTTGGATTTTAAAAAATTTTATATTTTTGAAAAGCATTTAAAAGGACCAAAAATACAAAATTAAAAAAAAAATTTTTCGCGGAATGAATTGTATTTTTATTCGCGAAACCGCCAATTTGATAAACACAAATTATATATCATTGGAAAGCAAGTTGAAAACCCAAATACGAAAAACTAATAAATTGAAGAAAATTCGTACCCAATTTTTTTTGTTATATCTTTTGCTTGCAGAAATGTAAACTCCGTTACAATAAAAAACTCGTTTTTTAATTAATTTATAATAATACCAAAAAATTCGGTACATGCTATTGTGGTATATGGGCAAATCTACGGAGGGAATAATTCAAAAAGAGCATACATGGGACTAATTAATTAGGTGGACTAATTAATTGATGATTTCATTACCATTACATTGATATCAATTGTAATGAAATTATTTTCATTACCATTTTTTTAATTAATGGTAATGATTCTAAAATTTAATTTCATTGATTAATGACAATGATTTTAAATTTCATTACCATTGCTAATGAATAAATTAAAAAAAAATAATTGCCATTGACAGAAAAACGTAAAAATGGAGTAAAACTCGCTGAAATCGAAGATGGAATATGCTCATTCAGGATCATGCTGATTTGAAATTAAATATTACTTTCCATTCCGTTGTTATTTGTATCGAGGTAAAGTTTAATCAATTGTAATTAGTTTTTTTATACATTAGTATAATTTCATTACCATTAGTAATGATTTTTCTAATGAAAAATATTTCATTACCATTAAATCGTAATGGAATTTTTTTCATTGTCATTGGTATGAACTAATGGTAATGAAAATTCAATGGTAATGAAAAATTCCCATGTATGAAATAGAGGCAATGTATCTTCAAATTCTAGAAATTTTGTCAGCCAGGGTAGAGGCTTAAATTATGCAAATTCACAGGATAATCAGGGTAATTATTCTTCTCAAAACAACAGCGGAAATTTCAGACAAAATAATAATTCTCAAATGGAAATAGATTATATTCAATTGGTAGAAGATACTTGTGATGAACAAATAAATTTTCACACAATTGCCTCTTCGGGACACTTCCCTTAGTTCAGCTTACTATTGGTAATGAGAAACTAGATATGCTTATAGATTCGGGCTCAACCTCGTCATTTTTGAATGAAACAAAATTACCACAATATACAAGGTAACTACTTAGAAATCAAATTATATTTTCATCAATGATGGATTAAATATAGAGGAAAAGTCCACTTTGGAGGATATTTTAACCTCATATCAGGACTTAATTTTCCTTGAAGGACAAAAATTAGGTGATACTAACGTGATCCAACATAGCATAAAAACAGTATATGATAGACCGGTCTACACTAAAATGTATCGTTACCCACACATTCATGAGCAAGAAATTTTTAATCAAATAAAGGAAATGCTAACACAGGGTATAATAAGGGAAAGTAATTCACCGTATAATAGTCCATTATGGATAGTTCCGAAAAAGTTGGATAGCTCTGGAGAAGAGAAATGGCGAATCGTTATTGATTATAGGAAGCTTAATGATATAACGGTGGACGATAAATTTCCTATTCCAATCATAGATTCTATTTTGAATAAATTGGGAAGAGCTCAGTATTTTTCGACTATAGATTTGGCTAAGGGTTTTCATCAAATTCTGGTAGAGGAAAAAGATCGTCCAAAAACTGCATTCTCTACGCCGTATCGACACTATGAATTTGTTAGGATGCCTTTCGGTTTGAAAAATGCTCCGGCTACTTTTCAAAGATTTATTAATTATGTTCTCCGAGATCTTATAAATAAGATATGTATTGTGTATTTGGACGATATTTTAATTTTTTCCACAAGTTTTCAAGAACATCTTTGCAATATTAAGAAGGTTTTTGATAAGTTAAGAGAGTCTAATCTCAAAATCCAGATAAACAAGTGCAAATTTTTTGCAAAGGAAACTTTGTATTTGGGCCATGTATTAACACCTGAAGGAGTTAAACCAAATCCGGCCAAGGTTAATACAATTTTAAATTTGAAATTACCGACCACAATTAAGGGAATAAAATCATTTCTCAGTATAACTGGCTATTACCGAAAATTGATTAGGTATTTGAAAAAAGGTGTTAAATTGAACACAAATGATCCGAATTTTATTAACTCTTTTGAAAAGTTAAAGAAAATTTTGACTGAGAGTCCTGTTCTTAAGTATCCGGACTTTAGAAAATCATTTCAGTTGGTTACTGATGCTAGCCTAAATTCAATTGGTGCTGTTTTACAACAATATGGCCATCCCATTTGTTTTGCTAGCACAACTTTAAGCGACCACGAGAAAAATTATTCGGCGACTGAAAGGGAACTTTTAGCAATAGTGTGGGCCACAAATTATTTTCGTCCGTATTTGTTTGGAGTGAAATTTGAAATTCTTTCTGATCATCAGCCCTTGAAATGGTTGTTCGTAAAATCCCAGAGCAGGGAGTTGAATCCTAGCCTTTATAGATGGATCATAAAGCTAAGTGACTTCAATTTTGCTGTAAATTATATTAAAGGTAAGGAAAATCAGGTGGCAGATTTCCTTAGTGAAATTGATAATGATACTGGTGAGATGAATATGGTTGATGATGAAAGTGATAATGAGTCTAAATGTAATAACGTCGGAACAACTATAGCAATCATTCATTCGCAGCAGGAGGAGAGATTTGATCATATTGGAATTTTAGATACTATAGTGAATAGGTTTAGAACACAGATTATTTTGACGGAAAATAAGACAACGGAATTCGAGATTATACATGGAAATAGGAAAGTATATATAGATTCTCAAGAACTGGGAAATAATTTAGATAACATTCTAAAGCGGAATATAGAAAGCGGTAAAGTGGGCATTTTTACAGAATATGACGATCACAAGTATAATATCTTGCAAAGGAAAATTATTGAATTATATGAGGTTAACAATGCTGTAAAATTTATAAGATGCTCATATCATGCCACGGACATGCCATCTGAGGATGAAACCTACCGGAAAATTCACTTTTATCACAGGAATGAGATAGGTCATATTGGAATAAATTAAAATTATGAGGGTTTGAAAAGGAGAATTTATTTTCCGAATTTAAAAGCCTTAATTCAGAAATATATTAATAACTGTGATACATGTAATAGAGCAAAATTTTATAGGAATCCTATCAGACCTAAATTTAACATTACGGAAACCCCAAATGATATCAGCCAGGTTATTCATATGGATGTTTATACGAATTCGAATTTTTTAACATTTATTGACAAATTCTCAAATTTTTCTACTGCTTATTATTTGGAGGATAGGACAAATCAAACTATAATTGAAAAGCTAAGATTATATAAATCTCAAAGGGAAATATCGACAAATTAGTTACTGATAATGAATTTAAAAGCGTTAATATAAAAGTTTTTTTGCGAAGCGAAAATATTGAATTTCACCTTGTTAAACCTAATAATCATACAGCAAATGCTGATGTTGAAAGGTTACATGGTACACTCAGCGAAAAAATCAGGACGTTAACAATAGAACAAGGGTCAATGAGCATAAAGGAGAAAATGAGTAAATCTATAGAATTTTACAATAAAAGTTTTCATTCAGTAATTAAGGAAAAGCCGATTATTGTTTAGTATGGACGTTGCGATAAGAAGATAATAATTATTTGAGAAAATTATTTTGAATAAAAAGGATTACACTGAAAAGAGAAACAAGACTAGAGAAGAATATGTTGAACAGAGAGATAAAGGATATATTAAAAACTACAGGTCATTAAGGCATAAGGAGCAGCCTAAATTTAGATTTAATGAGTTAGCAAATATTCATAGTTCGAATATAAAAAGAAAAACAAAGTACGATGGTGTGATTGATGTTAATAAGTATGAATCCATTCTGATTAGGAAATATGGTAAAATTATTAAAAATAAATTTCTTTTTAGTTTTGTAAAAAAGAAAAATATATAAAAGAATATAATAACCCAGCAAAATATTGGTAATGACACCTCATTACTATCTGCAATACCAAAAATGATATATCATTACCTTTTGCATTATTTTATAATATAAAATAATGACTTCCTAATAACGGCCTATTGTATTCATTGTTTCTAAATATAAAATAATGACTTACTCGTATTAGTTTAAATAAGTACTTTTTACACAGTTAAATTTTTTTATTATATGTAAATATCCCAGGTAGAAAATTACAAAGGGGCCAGCACTGGCAAAGCACAGAAATGGTTGGTATGAATGCTTGTTAACAGCGCTTTCCCAACGCCCAAATGATAACACGGTTCCACGGTGGTGCCAATGCTTTACCAAGCCCTGGGAAAGCACCCATAAACATAAAAAGCAAATGCTTTGCCAACGCGCAAATAAAAAAATTAAAGTGCTTTCCTGACACCCAAATGATAACACCGATCTATTTAATGCTTTGAAAAGTATTGAGATAGCACCAAGAAACATAAAAATCGAGTGTTTTCCATGCCACCAAATTATGAGTCCTCATCACTGAAGAATTTTAAATTACTCGATAAATAGACGATTCTTGGAGTTATTGTATTGTGGAGTCAAAAATTATTTAAATATTCACTCTTTTGGAGTTTCTTTTTCAAAAACAAAATAATGTTATAGGAAAACAAGCGCTGGGAATTCACCCTTTTAAAGCGTTGGGAAGGCGTCCAAATTTAATGCTTTGCCAGTACTTCTTTTTGTCAGACCGCGGTCTACTTGCACTTTGGCAGTGCTTCTTTTTTGTTACCACACATAATTTCCACCTGGGTATGTTTTATGTTTAAATTTTTATGGCGAGTCCTAAAATTACACACTAGAGAAAACTTAAATTTTTCTGAATGTATTTCCTTAGGCTAATAGTATTTGCCTAATTCCTTATTTTTAAGAATCAAGTAAGCAATCGGATAACCACTTATAATTAAACTTTTTGTAAGCATGTGTGTAACCACTTATTATTCATAATCTTATAACTACTTACTTCTCATTTTTTCGTAAGCGAGCGGGTAAGCGTGACTACTTATAAAAACGACCACGCCAAACAAAAATAATGAGTTTAGACGCCAAAAAATAAGTTGTGCGGAGCTATGAATTTCTATTATATAACCTTTTATTTGGTAATGAAAGATTTTGCTGGGAATATATAAAATATGTGACCTTCTCCGAGAAAAGGGACCTAGTGTTTGAAAATGAAGTTTTAAATAAAACATTAAAATTTTAATGTTTTTCTCATTTTTATCGATTTTCCCAATTTTTTAGGTTTTTTGACACACTAGGTCCCTTTTCTCGGACAAGGTCACATATATTAATAAAATTGAAGTATTATATATATTTGTTAATAACTATATTTCATGATAATTAATAACTATAAACCATTAAATGATAATTTTTTTCTTTTAATGAAATTAAATTTTATTTTATTATTAAGTTTGTGGATTAATTTAAAAAGGTTTTTGTTAATTAAAAATATTTATGAATTAATTTTAATTTTCCAATGTAAATTTATTTTCACTTTATTTTCATAAATGTATAAAATATTTAGTTTTGATAAACTTTTTATCAAAAGGATTCAGGAGTGTCCTTAATTTAATGGAGGGATAGTTACGAATATACTTTCTAGCATACCTTATATTCTACTATTCTTTACTTCCCCGTGTAGAAACGGTAATGACATATCAATATTTTTTGGATTTCCAGTAATGACACCCACTTACCTTCTGTATTATTTTAAAACATATAATAATGAGTTACTGATAATAACTTATTTTTATCGTTATTTCAAATAGAAAATAATTCTTTAGATTTTTTTGAAAATTTTTTCAAATCTATTTTTAGACTCAATATTTTTTAAACACTGGTAAGGACATATTTTTTGATTTTTTGTATGTTGGCGAGTAAGCTACTTGTGTGCAGCAGGTCAATTGTGTTTTTATCTATTAAATATTACATGTCGATATAGCTCAGATGGTAGAGCTGTTGACTGGCAATCTGTAGACCCAGGTTCGGATCCCGCACCAGCAAATTTTATTTAAAAAAAAAATACAATAAAAAATATTTTTTTTTATATAATTTATTTTTTAGAAAATCTATTTTTAGACCCATTATTTTTGTCAGTACTGGTAAGCACATAGGTAACTATATATTTTTTGATTTTTCGTATGCTGGTGTGTAACGACAACTCATTATTTTTCGCGACATCGCCATATAAAGGTAATAAGAAATGTAATAACAAAAGTAACTAGTTACCATTACCAAGTATGTAGTTACATAACCACATATCTGGCAATGATTTTCTACACTGGGTTACTAATTGTTATTTACTAAAGTTGTCAGTTTACTATGAAAACTTGTCAATTTAACTACCGAATTTTGTCGTTAAAAAGTTACAGAATTGCCCCTCAGTTCTGCCACTTGCTTTACTAGAACCGATGCCATGGAACTGGTTCACGAACCCGTGCCACGGATCTCATATATAAAGTATAACTGATGGAGAATCAGTTCTAGAACTAGTCCCAGATTTCTACACTCAAAAAAAAAAGTCAGTAAAGTCAGCAAAAAATGTTGCTGTGTCAGTAAATTTTTAGTCAGGAGCAAAAAATTTGGTAATTTCAGCAAAAAGGTTTGCTGAAATCAGCGAGCTGATTTTTACCAAAAAAATAGTAATCTTTAGCAAAAGTTTTGCTAACAGTTAGTCGATTGCAAATGAAAAACATCCTTGCTAAAATCACTAAACTTTTTGCTAAATATTAGTAGACTGAAAAAAACTCAAAAAACTTGTAGCGAAATTTTACTTTAGTTATTTTATTTGCTGAAAATTTAAATATAGAAATTATGTAGAGTTTTTTCTTTTTTTTCATTTCCGTTGTCTGTACTACATCCAGACAAGCTGCGACATCTACATCTTGTCTATCTGGGTGTCGTCCACGCTATAAATGCGGTTGTCAGCACAATTTTTGTAGCAAAATAAATTAGTAAAACATTAGTTCAAAATTAGTTTAGTGCTAAAAAAATATAACTAAAAATTTTGCAGAAAACTTAATTTCAGCAAAAAAAATGCTGAAAACCAGTACACTTGATATACAAGACGTATTACCAACTTTTCTACTAACTTATTTTTTTGAGTGTAGTATTAGTTCCATAATTTTTCCAGAGTAACCATTTTCGCTTTGGGGGCTAAAGAAACGGTTGATTTTGGAACAATTTCAGACAAAAATCATCGATGTTAGAATTGATAGTGTAAGGCATTTCAAAGGAAAAGTAGTTATTCTACAACCGGTTCTTTGGAAAAGAGAATATTCCTGGATTAGAATATGAAACCTTTTTTAAATACATCGAGTTATTTATATGCCACGTTAACATTAATCGATTAATCGCCAATTTTCTCGATTAACCGACCCGAATAACCGGTTAATTAATTTTAGTGGTTTTTCGAATAATGCATTAACCGGTTAACCGCCTATTTCGAATAATTGAAAACACTAGGAAAATCGATAAAAATGAGAAAAACATTAAAATTTTAATGTTTAATTTAAAACTTCATTTTTACTCACTAGGTCCCTTTTCTCGGAGAAGGTCACATATCTAGTTTAAAGCTTTTATTTCAATAACCAAATTATTGAAATTATAATGTTTTAGTAGTTAGTAAGAACTTAATATCTGAATAATAAAGAAGGGAATGTTTTGAATTGAAAAATAACCAAATCATTGTGTTTTACTACAGAAATTACATAAGTTGCGCACAAGAATACATGGAGAGACAGACGAACGGACGGAAAAATTAAAAAAACAACATTACTTATAATCAATAATGGAAATATAGCGCAACTATGCATTTTCGAATAAAATTACCGTGATGATTGAAAAGTTCGTGTTATCTTTTTTCATTAAATCGAGGGAAAAGTGTGTAAAAACAACTCAAAAATAGCCAAAAAAAAGGTTTTTGGTAACTTTGGCCTCAATTTTCTCAAAAACCAGATGTGCTTTAAAAATTTGGAAACCAAATTCGGACTCAGCACGGCAAAGTTACTTGAAAATGTGTGGTCGCATGCCCGAAAAATTCTAAAATTTAAAAATATTTACTAGTGAAATTGTGTGCGGCTTTTTGTCCAAACAATTTTTTTTTGAGTTTTTAACCGGGCTACCCCCTTGAAATATTTATTTGGGTGTAAAATTACGTCCGCCAAAAAATTAGGATAATCGGATATCGGGAAAACTTCAGAGCCGATGCGGCACGGCTCTGAAGTTTGTAACACGGATTACAAGGGGAAAATATGACTTTGTGCATTTTCTCGAAAACATTGATATTTTAAAACTAATTCGAATTGAATACATTATATAATCATAATTTGGAGTGAATTCTGTTTGTAATAAAGCAATAAAAATTTAAATCGGTTTGAAAACAGCCGAGTTATTACAATTTCCCCAGGCAACTGATGTGTCGCAGACCACTTAATCAAGAAATTCGGGTCCAAATTTTAAAATTTATTAAAATAATCTACTACAGAAACATTTTTTTATTCTATAAGTTCCAAGAACCAAGGTTGGTTACCGTTATCGCTAAAATACCGTTTCAAATTGAATACCGTTACCGTTATCGATACCTCTAAAAAAATTTCTAAATACCGTTATCGTTACCGATACCGTTATTTTTATGGGTAGTTACCGGTATTTTACCGGTATTTATTATTTTATATGAAAATTACAATTTTTTTATTTTTTATTTTATAATCTTGAGTGTTTTTTTTTACAAAAAATTTATAGATAATAATTTTACTTATTAAAACTACCAGTATTGAATTTATAGCTTAAAATCTGTATTTTCAGTACTTAAAATTAAAAATATGCCATGTTTTTACTTGTTTTTATATGTTTTTAATATAATTTTTAATACCGGTACGTACCGGTATTGCTTAAATACCTTTACCTTTACCGTTACCTAAACAAACGAAATCTGATACCGTTACCGTTACCCTTACCGTTATTCGTTTCGGTAACCAACCTTGCCAAGAACTTAGCTAAGAATTATTTTTTTCTATTGTGTTTTGCTAACTTGTTTTAAATTAGTGCCAAAAAGGTCAGAATTTTTGGGGAACTTTTTACCCTATTATGAAAATAGACCAATATTTTTTAAGTGGGCCATATAGGACCCAACAGCACTTAAGGGTTAATTTTCTGAAATTGAATTAAGAATATTATTTCGACATCTAGAAGAATAATAATAAGTAGTTACATGAATATTCGCTCAGGAATATCTGTTATATTAATATGTTTAAAGAAAATTAAAATCTCCTCAAATTTGACCTCTGACCTTACACAAAGGCAATTTCATGTATTTATATTTTGTCCTAATTCTCAGGATTGAAGTATTTAATCTTGTGTTGTTATATTCCGACCAAAATCATGTTGAATTAAAAGAAGAAAAAAGAAAAACTTGCCTAAAAGCTAAATAAATGTCTAAAATCGCTGTTTTCTCGAAATCCGCTGAAATAAAATCTCTGCCCCAGCCAAATGAAAAAAGGAATTCCTACAATTTTTGTAGTTTTTAATCTCTAATATGTTCTTTATAAAACCTTAAAGTCCAATCGTTGATTTTTTTAAATTTCTTTAAAACATTTTTTAAAAATTTAAAATTGTAGATTTGAAAAAATTGTTTAAGAATTCTGACCTTTTTGGCACTAATTTAAAACGAATTAGCAAAAGACAATAGAAAAGAATAATTCTTATCTGAGTTCTTGGAACTTGTAGAATAAAAAAATGTTTCTGTAGTAGATTATTTTAATAAATTTTAAAATTTGGACCCGAATTTCTTGATTAAGTGGTCTGCGACACATCAGTTGCCTGGGGAAATTGTAATAACTCGGCTGTTTTTTAAGCGTTTTAAATTTTTATTGCTTTATTACAAACAGAATTCACTCCAAATTACGATTATATAATGTTTTTAATTCGAATTAGTTTTAAAATATCAATGTTTTCGAGAAAATGCACAAAAAGTCATATTTTCCCCTTGTAATCCGTGTTCCAAACTTCAGGGCCGATGCGGAACGTCTTACCGATATCCTATTATCCTAATTTTTTGGGGGACATACTTTTACACCCAAATAAATATTTCCAGAGGGTAGCCCGGTCAAAAACTCAAAATTTATTTTCCTCCATACAAGCTTGGAACCCCTAATATACATACCGTCGGTCTGCTGCAAAAAGAGATCAACTCATATAATTGTGTTTCTGAGTTATTGAAGTTTTAAAGTTTATGGCCACTGGAAAAATCATTAAGTTGTTTCGATTTGAAAATCTATAGTAAAATCTGATAGCTAAAACATTTATTAATAAGATGACACCAAAAAATTTAATTCAATTTAATTTATTCAACTTTTTTTTATGCAAAAATAAAATGAATCTTGGACATAGGCCTTTTTTGTACTAAAAAAAATTTTTTTATGGACATGGGTTTCTTTTATGAAAATGTTTTATTTGTAATTTTAATTTCGAATTTATTAATCTTGATCTGATTCCGAACCATCATTTATTTATATCGGGTTCTGGGGCCTTATTTCTGGTGGTTTTGCTTGTTTCCAAGCTTTTATACCAGTGATGAAACTCGTCCGGGATGGCTCCTGACTTGCAAAGATTAATTAAATCTTTTTTCTTTTTAATACACTCATAGAAAAAAGTTTGTAGTAAAGTTAGTAAAACTGTTAGTACTTCAACTATTTTTTTTTTGCTGAATTTAGTTACTAATTTTTAACAATACATTTGCTAATTTTACAGTATTTTGCTGAATTTTAGTTACTAATTTTTAACAGAAGATTTGCTAATTTTACAAATTTTTTGTAAACTAAACCACCAATTTTGGAGCGCTTATAAACAGAATTTTAAATGACTCATAAAAATTACTGCATATTTTCAACTCGCCTAAAATTATGCAAAAAGTTTTTATATAAAGCTAAATTGAAATGGTTGAAAATTTGTCCTACTCATAAAATATCTAAATTATTAAAATTTATGAGAAAAGTTTCTATTTATCGTAATACATTAATTTTCAAAGATCAAGGTTAATTTTGGACGAACCATTTTAATATGAAAATTGTGATTAAAATTATCTCTGGGAAGCAAGTGGAGTTTACGGGGATGACTTTGAATTTGTTTCCCCCCAATACATATTGTAGTTTTTAAGCTTATTTAAAGAATACGATATTTTTAATCGGCCACACCTTCTTTCCTCTTCTTGGGAAATTTTCATTGGCATTGAAATATAATTGGAATTACTTTATCTCAATGTCAATGCCAACAAATTTCATCACCATTCAATGCCAATGAAATTTTTTTCAATTTGCATTGATGAAAACAATGGCAATGAAATGTACACATAATTGAAGAAAAAGCATTGTAATTTAAAAAAATATAAGAAATACTCGAATTTTTAATTTTTGCTTTCTTAATTTATTCTTTTAATAAAACATGAAAACAAATACTTCTTTCATCAATTATAAATGGGCATTTAGGCATTGAACAATGCCAATTGAAAAAATTTCAATTAATTGACACATTCAATAAACTGGTCCCAAGTATGTTTTTAAATACACATTTATTTTTTATTTATTAATTTTCATTTCATTTGCTTCTTTTTTACCTTTTTCCAGTCCACTAGTAATCTGCAAAAATTTTGTTGATTTGAGAAAATTTTAGCAAAAATTTTGTAGATTTAACAGTTTTTTTTTGCTATTTTCATTCTGATATTATTTAGCAAATTTTTTGCTGATTTCAGCAAGTTAAATTGTTATTTGCAATTAACAAAAATTTAGCTCAAATATTACTAAAATTCTGTATTTGCAATTAACAACAATTTAGCTCAAATATTACTAAAATTCTGTAAATTTAACAGTTTTTTTTATGTTTTCATTTTATTAATATTTAGCAAACTGATTCTGCTAATATTAGCAGTTTTCTCTGCAGCATCATTTTTAACTAATTTTTAGTAACTTTTTCTGCTATTTTTACGGACTTATTTGTATGAGTGTACTTATAGGAAGGCTGCTTTTATACACCTTTTCGATGTTAACTTCTTTCAAATCTATGGGCCGACCTTTACCAAAAACACGTATTTCTTTATAGGCTTCATTGTGGTTGTATTGTATTGTACTCAATCACACCAGGTTTAATCTTTTGGTACCTAAAATATTTTACTTTCAACCAGTTCACCTTATCTCCGTTTTCGTCCAAATTTTTGTTTTTTATAATCTCCAATAACTTTGATAAATCCAGAAAATCTGTATACCGCATTTGAGTTACATTATAAGGATTTCCTTTGCTTTTAAGTCACTTTGACCGTGCGAGTCTGAATATAGTTACCCAGTCTTGAATCGTATATACTGGCACATTCTTCTTTTGCTTTTCGATAGCACTATGCATGCTATCGACTTCCATGTAACTGTGTTCACTTTCTAGAAATTTGTGTTCAATTATATCCAAATGTAAAATTTGAATCAAATGGAGAAATAATATTGAAATATTTTTGTTTCTATTTTGGCTACTACAAGTATCAGAAAAAAAAGATACTTCCTTTATTTCCGGTGAAAGTTGATGCAAGTACTTATACAAGCACGAACCAATTTCATTACTTTCTCTTTTGCCATCAGTTTCTGTCCAAAAATAGCAGAAAGCATCGTTAGGTGGAGCAGCGTTGTAGATGGTTAAATTGTATGCACATAATTTTCGGCTGTAGTACATTGGGCTTACATCACTTGATGGAATTTGTAACACAGATTGTAAGTCGAATGTGCATGCCATGGAATCAGGCTCCTTGATGGCCCTCTCTTTGTCCAAGGATTTTACAGCTGAACATTCGTCTTTTCTCTTTAAATGGGCCAGATAATCCTCATTGTGGGTATCTTTACCTTTTTCGCATGCTTGACACTGGTCTTTTTTTGGATGGAAAAAAGATAAATTGTAGTACTGACCGAAAACTTTCCTGTAGGTGGTCGATGAAGGTAGCTTTGTTGACGTGTCACTCTTGTATTTGTCTAAGAATAAGGAATACATTTTTGATATACTCAGATTGGCATCTAAATACATCCTCTTTGAATTTTTGCGGCAGTAGTGAGACTCTACAGTTGGGAAGCTTTCGATGTGGTCTTTAATGCGTGTTATATTTTCATCTTTTATTGCTGCTTTTGATCTGCCCCTTTCGTCTTCTTTAGAAAAAACTCCAGTTGGTCGTTTATGTTTAAATGCCGTTTTAACTGTACTATATGAAATACTTAGCGTTCCACAAAAAAAGTCTCGACAGACCCGTACATTGGAGTTTTAATTTTCAAAAAAGTATGACCACGCTACATTACGGTTGACTTTTTTGATTGAAGATCTTACTCGGGACCATTGTGTTTTTTTATCGATGACCGCCTTTAAAATAAAATCTTTTTGGCGTTGATATGACAACTTCCAAAAGTCCTTGCACGTTTTTAATCGCCGTTCTTCAGTAAATTTGTCCTTACATTTGAAACGACATTTTTCACAACTTGAATGCTTGGGATTCTTACCTCGTATAATATTGGCATGCTTTATATTTCTTTTCCATAGTTCTGGATACGCTTTTTTCCACCTTCTATTTTTCTTTTCAGTGAGTGGTGTCAGTGTTTCTGCGGTAGATTTTTGTACTGCTTCCAAAACCATGGCCTCTTCTTCATCATCATTATCGCTCGGTTCTTTGTTGTTTTCAGGAATATAAATCCAGGTCATCGTCGTCGCCTGAAAAATCCTGGTCAATGCTTGATTCATCCCATTCTTTTTCAATGTTTTGCTTACTGCATCCAGAAATTGATTCTTTAATATCTAAGCAAAAAAATACAAACTCATATTTAAGGTTTACATCATCAAATGATTTGCAAAAGTCAGGGAGTACCATTTGATTGCGTGTAATTTGCTTTTGAAGCTGTTGAAGTACTGGGATTACACAAATTTATATCACAATTTTTATTGGAATGTCCTAAATTTTGTCCTATTTTGGCATTAAGAAAAAAAAAAAAACATTTTTGGTACTAGCTATACTGAAACAAATTGATTACCTTTTTTTAATGCAAGTTGAAGAAGAACAGTACTTCGGCTTGAGGAATTCATTTTTTTAAGCAAAGTTAAAAGCTCAACTTTTTCACATTAACAACTTTCACAAATGATAATTTCCCTAAATGTAAATTCAAAGCGAATCAAAGAAAATGTATTTGGAAATCAACTTATAACAAATTTTTAAGTAGGCTATAAAATAGTTTTTTTTCTGCTAGGTGTATTTTCTTTGAATTTGAGGATTTGAGCTTTTTTTCAGCAAAAACAGAGAAAAAAGATTTGTGTAAAAAAAGACCCAAGTCCACTTGAGTCGTTTTTGCTCCACACATTTGGGTGTTTTGGACATAGAATAAATTGTTTTGACACAATAACTACAAAACTACTTTAAATAGACATGGGATTTTTTTACAGGCCATAGACTACGACTTTTGGAACACTTTTGCATCATTAACTCCATTTGACAAAAAAGTGGACTTGAGCTCTTTTTGCAGCACACCGGCAATACATGTATTAATTCACAAAAATTACAATGTTTTTGGCTATAACTCAGAGACGAATCGAGATACCACTTTAGATTTTTTTAAGAATTTAAAAAAATGCGCATTTCGAACAATGGGAATTTGAACTCAAGACCCCCAAAAAATGACCTTTGACTAGGGTGACCATTTTTTTCTGACTTCAAATCAGTACAAATTTTTTTAAATATATTCACAAAAAAAAATTATATTAAAATTATTTGGTTAATACTATCAAATTTTTATTCTGGCCAGCGAATTTCTGTTGTCAGAAACAAATTACATTGTCTAAACTAACTTTATGTAGACACAATCGGCATATTCGATTACCACTACAAACCAAACGGTTGGCTACAAATTCCGCCTTGACAACAAATCTGTTTTCTCATAACTAATTTCTGTCATAGAAAACCGTTTACATTGTGGCTGTTTTTCCTACATAAAATGATTTGAAAACAATTTTAAGGTTTTGTGAACTGTTTTCCATCATATAACCCTCATATTTTAGATATTTTTATTTTCGAAATACCCACATAAAAACATGCAGATTTTAAGGACTTTTTTTACGAAAAATCTTTAGCTTATGATGACGTTTTCTACGCCCAGAAAACAGAATCGTACTGATTACCATTTCGGTTGCTACAACCCAATATTTCTTAGGACAATTGCAATGTTGTTGCCACAGCCAAATAACTGTTTTATCAACTGATTTGCCATTGTAGAAACCAAAATATTTTTTATATTTTTAACAGAACGGTAAAAATTTGATTTTAAATCACTAAACGGTACAAATTTTATTCAAATCACATAAGGGAAAGATTTTTTCTGAAACCACCGAACGGAAAAATATTTTTTAAATCAATGAACGGTTGAGTGAAACAGTTCATAAATTGAGTGAGCTCTTTTTTCGATTTATAAAAAATGAAGGCACTCGTCAGTAAATTAATTAATTGGATTTGATAAAATTAATATTACAATTGAATTAATTCTTAAATCATTATTGGAATTTAACGGGTTCAATTAAATGAATTCCCTTGATTAATTCGTTTACTTTAGACAAACATTTTATTCGATTTACGGGGATTCAATTTTTATTTTGATTTTTCGTATTGAAAAAATGCAATCTTTTTTTAAATGTTAAAAATCAGTACAATCAGTACAAATTTCAAAAAATCAGTACAAATCAGTACACAATTTGGTCATCAGTACACGTGACTAAAAATCAGTACATGTACTGATCAAATCAGTACGAATGGTCACCCTACGTTTGACCCTTTCATGAAATAAATCAATATGCATATCATTTTAAAGGGTACTTTCTTACCTAAATACCAAAATTAATTTTATATCTTGAATAGTTTTAAAGATATAGTCGATTTTGTAATCATACTTTAGTCAAATTTTACAGTTTTTTCAAATTTTCGTGACGTCATATTTCGGAAACCAAAAGAGTCTTGGCTCTGAAATTTATGCTTTAATGAGCTGTTATCATGTAAGATAGTTGTGGTGAATTTCATTGAAATCGAAGATGGTCAATCCGAAAATGCAACTTTTTTGTGATGAATTGACATGTTTTCACCCTATATTATTATTTTTAGTTCTTGTGCCAGAAAAAATTTATATCCCGGGCAATACCGGATACAAATAGATAATAATATATTGTACCTGTGTGCGTTCTCATGTGGCGTTTGAGTAAACTAGGCCTATCAAAAGTTTTACCACAAAAACTGCATGGAAGACACGATCGCTCACTCCTACTGCCCCGCTTTGTGTTTTTTAGTGTTTCTATTACACTGTTAGCACTGAACTTTACTTTAATAGAAATTAGTTCGTCAATGTCTTCTTGAGGCCATAATTTTGATTTAGAATTGTCGCCGATTGGAACCGAAGAAATTGGAAATGGATTACTATGCAGTAGATTCTTCGATAGATCCAAAGGTATATCTGAAAGTATATAAAATAATCAGGAATAAGTGCAAGTGTTGATAACTCCTGAAGGCAGAAATGACAGTAAACATTGTCAAAACGGGTGAAAAGGGTAAAAATTTACCAGAAAAAAAATGCACGAAATTAATTTTTCTTTAAATTTAAGTTAATAATTTACAAATGTGTTGTAACGTTGTAAAGATGTGATAGAAAGGGTTAATATAATTACAAAAAAGGGGAAAATGGCACCAAACCAATAACTCAACATTTAAAAATTCACATATAACGGAGTTTTAATTAAAACGAGTAAAAAGGTTAAAGTCGGGCATGCCGACTATACAATATTCTACACCAGTCTGGTGTATTGTTTGGATCCGAAATTCGAATGGGTTAAAATGGGGCTTATGTCAAAATTTTCTATAATGTGAGTCAGCGCACCAAATTTCATTAAAATATCTTAATATTTGCGACCTGCAGTTTGTAACCAAGCCAATTTTGGGGGGACCCTTATATGGGCACTAGTTCTAAACATGGACCGATGTTCACCAAAATCAATACGCTTCGTCCTTGGGCCAGCATAGGTCTATGTACCAAATTTCATCAAAATATCTTAATATTTGCGACCTACAGCGTATAAACAATACAATTTTGGGGGGACCCTTATATGGGCACTAGTTCTAAACATGGACCGATGTTCACCAAAATCAATAGGCTTCGTCCTTGGGCCAACATAGGTCTATGTACCAAATTTCATCAAAATATCTTAATATTTGCGACCTGCAGCGTATAAACATTATAATTTTGGTAGGACCCTTATATGGGCACTAGGTCTAAACATGGACCCATGTTCACCAAAATCAATAGGCTGTGTTATTGGGCCAGTATAGGTCTGTGTGCCAAATTTCATCACAATATCTTAATATTTGCGACCTGCAGCGTATAAAAATTATAATTTTGGTAGGACCCTTATATGGGCACTAGGTCTAAACATGGACCGATGTTCACCAAAATCAATAGGCTGCGTTATTGGGCCAATGTAGGTCTGTGTACCAAATTTCATCAAAATATCTTAATATTTACGACCTGCAGCGTATAAACAGTATAATTTTGGTAGGACCCTTATATGGGCACTAGGTCTAAACATGGACCGATGTTCACCAAAATCAATAGACTGTGTTACTGGGCCAATATAGGTCTGTGTGCCAAATTTCATCAAAATACCTTAATATTTGCGACCTGCAGCGTATAAACATTATAATTTTGGTAGGACCCTTATATGGGCACTAGGTCTAAACATGGACCGATGTTCACCAAAATCAATAGGCTGCGTTATTGGGCTAACATAGGTCTGTGTACCAAATTTCGTCAAAATATCTTAATATTTACGACCTGCAGCGTATAAACAATATAATTTTGGTAGGACCCTTATATGGGCACTAGGTCTAAACATGGACCGATTTTCACCAAAAGCAAACTTGTTCGTCCTTGGGCCAACATAGGTCTGCGTACCAAATTTCATCAAAATATCTTAATAGTTGCGACCTGTAGAGTGCGCACAAGATTGCATGGACAGACAGACGGACGGACAGACGGACATCGTTAAATCGAAATAAAAAAAAATTCTGAACCGATCGGTATACTATAAGGTGGGTCTACGACCAATATTTTTTGGTGTTACAAACATCAGCACAAACTTATAATACCCTGACCACATAGTGGTGTAGGGTATAAATAGTACACAGAAAAAAAAAACTAAGAACGAGTTTTAATTACAAAATGGATTATATTAATTAAAATTTTAATTAATTTTGCACCTATCACTGAAATAAAACTATTAATTACTAAAATTATCAATTAATTGAAACAAACTTCTATTAAAGTAGTAATAATATCAATTAAAATATTAATTGCAAATGAAAAAATATGATATTGAAAAACGTAACTTTGACGTTTATATATATGGGTGATATCAAAAAATGTGATAATAACCATGTAACCAGCTAATTTCTAATGCATGGATTACATTTGAGTTATATATTTCAATATATATCAGCGCATTGTCACTTGTTTTACAAAATTTATAACAATCTGACCAATTTTTGGTTAATACATAAAATTTGTGACCCATTTTATAGGCCAAATGTAAACTCCGTAACCAGTAACTCATAAGGTTTTTCGACTTTAGTAGCTTATATTTTAATAACCAATGAAGCTAAACACTAAGGCTGAGTTCCAAAACGTCATTTGCAATGCAACTGAACAAAGTCATGCATTCGTAAACGCAATTGATGCGCATATAAAAAGTAAACTGTGCATCACAAATGTTGTTGATGCTTTGTTGACATGTTTTTATTACAAAGTAAGCAACACACTTGTTTGCTTTGTATCGAAACAGTAGTAAAACCGCAAACACTGCAATGTGTTTTGACGTTAAGGAACTCACCCTAACTGTAAGAATTTTTACGAAGAGGAAAAGTAACTCTTTTAACAAAAATTAATACATTTTACAAACTTTTTCGAATATCTATAGGTGTGTTTGGGTACTTTTCCAGTAAAGTCCAGTAAAAATTACTCAGTAACAAATTTACAGAGAGTAAGGCAAAATTTACTCTCAAAAAGAAAAATATACGCAAACAGAAAAATTGTAAGAATTAGTAAAATACTGCTGCCAACTTCTTTCCTAAAAATATCGTTAAATCAAACTAAAAAATCACTAGAAAATATCTAAATTATAAAAAAAAATAAAAAAGCGATAAATCCCTAAATTTTACGAACTTTTTAGGTGCTGTTGGAAAATTTCACAAAAATAGCTATATTTTTCAAACTTCTTAAAACTTTCTTAAAAAATTATTGATACATCGCCCAACTTTTCGAACTTTTTTGTTTTCCATATAAATTTAACGATAAATCGCTGAATAATAATGATTCAAAAATTTTGCCATGAAAATAAATGTAAAAAAATGCTAAGAAAATATATCGCTAGATTTGCCGAGAAAATAGCTAAATTGGCAACAGTTATTAATATAGCTGATTGCGAAATAAACCTATTCAAATTATTGGATTAATAAATAAAACCTAATAAAATGATCACTTACTTACTCCTTCCATCGTAAATAAGCTTATATTTAAATATTTTTTATTTTTACAAAAAATTATTTCGAAATTATTTAGACAAATGTTTTGTTTCTTCAATCATATGTTTTTTTTCTTACAAATTCTTACTAGCAAAAATTCATCCAGTAAAAACTTGTAAGTTCTCTGGTATTGAACTGTCACTTTACCCTCTATTTTTCCTCTCTCCTTACTGAGTAATTGTGTAAACAAACACCTTCCAGTAAAAACTTGTACAAATTTGTACGAATTTGTACAAATTTTTGGGTACCGAAACACACTTTATGATAACACAACAGAGATGAAGTTTTTCATCAGCATGTATCATTCTAGAGATTAAAAATGATGTCTTTAATAAGATTTGAAAAAATGTTGTAAACTCCGTTCCTAATTTTTACACCAAACTATTTAACGAGTAACAAAAACAATGGTATATTTGGATTCACCTTGTAGGCATCATACGATTTTGTTTCGGAAAGAAAATTCTGACAAAGCGTTTCTGAAAGAAAACGAAAAAAGTAACCAAATGTAAACTCCGTAACCAAAATTGTTTGCATCAGATTGCATTCACAAAAATGTAGGTAAATGTTTAAAATATTTTAAAATAACCATAAACTAATATGCTCCTTATAAGATCCCTATGCTTCTTATAGGAACGACGGGAATATATATATAAACTAATATTTATGCGTCAAAAGATGATTCCACTAATCATTTTGCGTCAAATAAAAAAAAGTTATCAGTTTTTTAATCTAAACTTCTGGAGCGGAAAACGATTGATTTTGCATTTCATTGGTTTGGAATCGATATTTCGAGTCACTACTGACATTAGTTCGACAAATTAAATTTGTTTCACACAATTTAAGAATTTTTTGATCGCGAAATGTTATGTTTTTAATATATTATTTTGTAACTTCGCAACCGCTGATAGGAATTTAAAAAATTTTATATTTTTGAAAAGCATTTAAAAGGACCAAAATTAAAAAAAGAATAAAATTTTTTTTTCGCGGGATGAATTGTATTTTTATTCGCGAAACCGCCAATTTGATAAACACAAATAAGGTATTATTGAAGAGCATGTTGAAAACCCAAATACGAAAAACTAATAAATTAAGGAAAATTCGTACGCAATTTTTTTTTTGTTATATCTTTTGCTTGTGGAAATGTAAACACCGTTACCACAAAAAAAAATTAAAATTGTGCAAAAAATGTTATTGCGACAATTAGTTTTATAATGACTAAACCTACACTGATAGAATTTTCGTTCATAGCATTAATGAATCGATTTCATTAAAATTGATTCATTGATTTAATGAAAAAATTTATTAACTGAATGAAAATTCATTGTTGTTATGAATTTTTCATTCAATTTTTTCATAATTTCATAAAAAAAATTCATTAAATTAATGAAAATTTCATAAAGAAAAAATTTTACTTAGAAAAATGGTTTCAGGTACAATTTTACCTCTTTTTGGTTTTCCTATATACATATGTGTTATTTTTGGGCTAAACAAAGAGACCCTCATCTCGGGAGTTATATCGGTTTTAAGGGAACAAGTTGATTTTAGGGGCACAGCCACGATTTTTTTTTCTTTTTTTTGGATAGTCTGCATTTGACTGAGATCGCGTACGCATGTACAAAAAGTTCTTTAGTGGAATTTGTAATTAAACAAAAAATAACCTAATTGTCTTGTAGCAAGAACAATATTTAAAAAAAAAAAAACAGTTTACATTGCTAATCATCATGGATGATGGCAATGAAAGTGGAGAGAGCGATGTAAGCTGACAGGTAGTTTCCTCGTCTAGATTCCAAAAATGTCTTTAAATAAATCGCCAAAAATTTATAAATATAAAAAACCAAATAAAAATTCAAATACTCGTAATAATTCATGTAAAAACTATGCTAGTACAAGTTAGCACATTTAATGTTTTTCTTTTAATTTTGTATTATCATATTGCATACTTACTTTTGTTTGCTTTTAGTTACGAAACATAAATGCTGACGCTATCTCTACGGTTTGTTTGTATGTCATTATTTTATTTACTAAATTAGAATCAAACTACAAATTTAATAAGAATTCTGTTAAATTACTTTTTAGCTAGTAAGCAAGATTTTATTATTAAATAAAGAATATTTTTGTGACAAAGACAGTCGTAGTCAAGCACTCAAAACTTATTGTGTTTTAATTACATTAACTTACATTAGCACACATAGACAACAATGCTAGTACATCGAAATTTACCAAAACCTCCTCCAATAATTATACCAAATGTTGCTAATATTAGCGCTATGATTAAAAACTTCTCTAATGTACTTTGTCCCACTGAATTTAATTACAAAACTTTAAAATATGGTCAGATTAGAGTAATGGTCAAAAATATTCAAACTTATAGAATGTTAGTAACATACTTAAATGATAAAAAACTAAACTTTCACACGTATCAAATGAAACAAGAAAGAGCCTATAGAGTCGTTATAAAAAATTTACACCATACAACACAAACTCAAAATATTAAGGTATTTATTGAAAATCGTGGACACCAAGTGAGAAATATTTCTAATATTTGTAGTAGAATCACAAAAGCACCACTTCCAATGTTTTATATTGATCTCGAACCAAATACTAATAATAAAAACATCTACGACATTAAACATATTGATAATGCTATTGTCTCTATAGTTCCACCAAAAAAACATATGACCTTGTTAAATGCCACCGTTGTCAAGAGTTTGGGCATACTAAAAGATATTGCAAAAAACAAGTAAACTGTGTTAAATGTGGATTAGGTAATCTTACTATAGAATGCACAAAAACTAGTGATACTCCGGCGAGATGTGTAAACTGTTTACAAAATCATCCAGCTAATTATAAAGGCTGTGAAATTTACAGACAGATATTAAGGAACAAATTACAAGATAGTAACTTTGTTAATAAAACTAGGAATGTACGATATGCAAACAATAATGATGAATTTCCAACAACAACAAACAACAACAATGGTGCTCAATTTAATCAAAATAATAATCAGTACCTACTAGGGTTTGGGATTTCCCGGACTTTTTTATTTCCCGGGAAACGGGGAAATATTTTTGAACAAAATTGTTAATGAAAACCACCTATATAAGTAATTTTTGTTAAAAAAAAAACACTATTTCAGTACAAATGCAGTCTGTGTAGTGAGAATTCAAAGTAAAAAATATCAGAATGTTAAACATTTGATTTCACATAAATTACTCGCAGCACTGCCAAATGAATTGCATGATTCCAGCAGAAAGCACCTACTATTGGACTGTCGGAAACAAACCGTTTCATCACACTTGGCCCATTAGATATGGTGACCACAATGTTATTTTCCAAAGACAAATAAAACTATTCTAGTCTTATTTCTACAATTCTTCTTATTTCACCAGCATTACATCTTCCTGATATATAAACCAACCCCAGGTTATAAAATGAATTATTTCCGTTTATACATATGTATGTTCAAATATCTCTTTTGTGATATTCTTGTCCATTCATCTAATATTATAGTAAATCTCCTATTGTTAGAAATATTGCTCGATATTTCTTTTATCATGATATCTTTTACATGATTGTAGTAATTAAATATAATGTTCTTTACATCGGTTTCATTTTTTTGCAATGCAAGGTTTTTATTATAAAAACTTTCTCGAATAAACAAAGATCTAGTTATGGTGCGGATTGACTGCGGCCAGGAAATTCAGGAAATGTTTGCCCTACCATAAAACCTTTAATGCCTATTCAGCTTACACTTTTTTCTTCGGGTACTTTGTTAATTTTAGCTGAAACGTTATTCTTGTTGTTGTTTTCTTCAAGAGAAGTTGCATGACCATCAATTTTTTTTTTTTTGTGAACCAAATTTAGATGTCGGATAATCAAATTTAGATACCACCGTTAACCATTAGTGAAGGAGTATTTTAAATTTAAATTCGACGTTATTTTTAATCAAACGGTTTTGTTCATTTTGTGTATGAAAACCTTACAAAAATATTTATATTTTCAAATATTTTGATTGGTTGAAAATAAATTAACCAATCAGAATGCTCCAAAAATAAACCAAGTCAAGGTATACTGCCACCCAATATTTTAACTAAAGTCGTTTCTCCAAGCTGCTTGTATTAAAGTAAAGAGCGATCAAAATGATGTTTCTATATGTTCTAGCTATTTCCCCCCTCGTTTTAAAGTAACCAGTCAAAGTTTTAAAGATTTCTTCAGTCGCTTGGGACCAAGATTTATAGTTGGAGGCGATTTTAACGCTAAACATCCTTGGTGGGGGTCTCGAGTACAAAATCCAAAAGGTATTGAGTTGCGTAATTGTATTACCAATAATAACTATTCTGTCTTATCAACGGGAAGTCCAACATACTGGCCGACAGATCCAAGAAAGATACCGGACCTAATGGCTTTTGTTGTTTACTCTGGCATTTCTAGCCAATTTCTTCATATATCCAATGAACTTTGTGATGAACTTAATTCTGATCACTCTCCAATTTTACTAAGTTTTAATACATATCTACATTCTAATACTAAAAAATACCAAGTCGTTAGCCGTAAGACAGATTTACACTCTTTTGGAATTTGGATCGAAAGAAACATTAATCTAAATGTACCCATTAAATTGCCAATCAATTAGATGATATTGATGAAAATTTTAATAACCTGATTCATGAAGCTGGTTTCCTTTCTTCTCCAAAAGAAAATGATTTTGATAGTCAAGATAAAATTGTTATTACTACTGAAATAAGAGAGATGATACAAAATAAAAGAAAATTAATAAAAATTTGGCAAACCAGTAGATACCCCAATGACAAACAACGTTTTAATAAGGCAGCTAAAGATCTGAAAAAACGACTTTATGAATTAAAAAATGAGCAGCTTGGTCACTTTCTTAGAAATATTGGTGTATCTAAAAACGACGAATTTAGTCTGTGGAAAGCAACGAAATATATAAAACGTCCAACTAAAAGAAATGTTCCCATAAAAGATGTTAATGGCACATGGTGCAGAACAGACAAGAGCAAAGCAGAAGCATTTGCTTCTCATCTCCAAAATACCTTTCAGCCACGTGCTTTTAGTAATAGCATTCATATAGATGAAGTTGATAATTTTTTAGATAGCCCATGTCAAATGGATTGGCCCATCAAACATATATCGCCTTCTGAAGTTCAAGAAGAAGTGAAAAAGTTAAATTGTAAAAAGACTCCTGGATACGACAGAATTAATGTAATTGTAACGAAAGCTCTACCTAAAAAAGGTATTATATTTTTAACTCTGATTTACAATTCTATCTTGCGACTAAACCATTTCCCGTCTCAATGGAAGTGCGCAGAAATAATTATGGCAAATAAGCCCAAGAAGCCAGAGAATATTGTTACATCTTACAGACCTATAAGTTTGTTAGTCACATTCTCCAAAATATTTGAAAGAATATTGATGAGACGATTGTCACCAATTTTGGAAAAAAATAACATCATACCCGAATATCAATTTGGATTCAGGCATAATCATGGTACTCCTGAGTAATGCCATCGTATCGTAGCCTTTATAAGGGATACTTTGGAAAAGAAAAAGTATTGTTCTGGCGTCTTCCTAGATGTACAGGTCGGGGTCACCAAAATGATTAAAACGAAGGAAAGACGTCTTACACCGTTTGAGGTTTTTGTTGAACTCACTTTATTTACAAATTTATTCCTACTTATATACTAACATATTTTACTTAAAAACTATTTAATCCTTAATTCTATTTATAGATAAAGAAAGGTAATCATACCATTCTTGTCTCAACCTTTCCCTATCTACCTGATCGAACACCTAATGCATTGGTAGCATAACTAACGCATTGTGTTCGTCTACAGGTAAAATGCAATAAAAGGTGTCATAAAAACGTATATTTTATCACTTATATTCTATTATCCTAGCAGCTGGATATGGAAAGATATTTATAACCATAGAACCACTTTCTAAGAATCTATTGTTCAAGGTTGAACAATGTATATTTTATTACTTATATTATATTATCAGAGATACATTGGATTCAGAGGACGTGTTTTGGTGTTGCTTCTAATTCGTTTGTCGGTTTCACTGGAAAAGAAGCTGAATCTGGCTGGTGCTTCCATTTGCCGATCTTAAGGTACCTTTCTTGAACTACGTGGTGATAAAGTATTTTATGGATGAAGTCATTGGTGCTTTAATTTTAAAATATAATTTTACGAAAAACTTTGTACTATATTGAAAAATTTTGAAAATATTGGAAAACGTGAACTTTAACTAAAACCAACGAAAACAAAAACATTACATCAGCTGGCCTTCTCCCTCAAAGTTAGGTATGTGCAATTAGACGATAAGTTTATCGATAAATCGCAAATTGTCATTACCATTTATTCAAGTACATATTAAACGTGGTTTGAGTCTTAGCTTATAGTGTTGGGAAGTTATGCAGGAAACACCAACTACTGGCACGAACCCCACACCAAAAAGAAAACTTTTAGAACTCTCTCCTGAAATTGATAACAATATGAATCCTCAAAATATTGCTAAACTGATTTCAGATACAATAAATACCAATTTAAATGAAAGACTGCAAAATTTTCCAACAAAAGCGGATTTAGAAAATGTAAAAAATGAAATAAGTACAGAGGTTAATGCCTTGAGGTTAGAAAATAAAGCTTTGAAAGAAGAAGTGGAAAAACTAAAAAAAGCAAACGATGAGAATAAACAGGACATAAAATGGTTGCAGAACCAAGTTAGTTCAAATAAAATATTTATTAAAGGTTTATGTACCTCAAGAGATCCAAATGCTGGGGTAAAAAAACTTTTTACTGATAAACTTGAAATCGATCCTAACATCGAGTCAGTACGTAAAACTTATAATAAAGATAATAAAATGAATATAGTTGTGGAATTTAAATCACCGTATGCTATCGAAGAGGTTTTTAATAATACAAAAAAATTAGCAGGCACCACCATCTCAATTCAGCGCGACCTAATGCCGAGAAAACAACAGCATAAAAAAGCATTCCTATTACTGAAAAAACAAATTTTGGCGATCAGTAAGGAACATAAAATCGTAGTAAGGGATGATAGAATCAAAATTAAAGATAAATGGTTCAAGTGGAACGATGAGAATGAACTTGTTTCTGGTAATTTGAATGGAGATTGTGTGTTAAGTAGTATTTCCGGCGATAAAATTAAATCAGTAAACTGTAAATACGAAATTCTTACTCAACAGCAAAATTCAAAAAACTAAATAACGTCTGTCAAAAAGCGAAACATAAAAATAGATGTAACTCTTTGGATAATGAAAGTAGTAACGTATATAACATAACAATATTGTCATACAACATAAATGGTCTAGAAAATAAATTTTTATATCCATCGTTTTTTAATTATATAAGAAAATACAAAATTTTCATTTTAATAGAAACTCATTTAACTGAAGAGAAAATAGAGAGAGCAAAAAAATATTTTGGAGGATTGGATTTATACTTTGAACCAGCTAAACGAATCTATGATTATGGGCGCGCTATAGGCGGTTGTATATGTGGAATAAGTAGAAAACTTTCTGAAGACAGGACTGAATACAGTATAGTGCAAGTAGAAGAGAAATTTTTCATTAAATTATTTACAAATAAAACCTCCTTTACACTTGTACCCTTATACCTAAGGACTGCTAACTGGGAAAGTGACTTTCAGACATTAAATAACACTTTTGTAGACAACGTTATATTTAATCCAATAATTATGGGTGATTTCAACGTAAGAATTGGGGAATTACAACAGGAGATGATAGAACTTTATAAGGAAGTATTTGTAACTGGAGTTGAAAGGAGGTCAAGCGATAAAGTGGCAAATGCTAAAGGGCGTAAAGTTATAGAGTTTTGTAATGATAATAATTTGATAATCCTAAATGGTAGAACAAGAGGCGACGAAGAGGGTAAGATAACCTTCGTAAACTCGTCAGGAGAATCAGTAATTGATTTGTGTGCTACATCTCAAGATCTGTTGCCTTATGTGAAAGAGTTTAAAGTTGATGATCAAATTTGGTCAGATCATTTCCCCATAATGTTGAGGCTCGAATTACCACTTGCAGGTGAAAAGTTACGGACATTAAATTTACTTCCTAAATTATATTGGAATGAGGGCAAGAAAGACATTTACCAAAGAAAACTTAATAAAAATTTAGAGTGCACATCACCAAATCCATCAAAGCTCACAGAATTATCGGATACCATAAAGAAGTCTTCCCCTACACCAACTAACTTTAAAAGTACTTACGAACAGAAACAAAATTGGTATGATTCTCAATGCAACGCTGCAAGAAAAGAAAGTTTTAAGTCTCTCAATAAGTATAGAAAATCTAAAAATGCTGAAGATAAAAATAAATATTTAGAGGATCAGAAAAAATACAAACAGGTTTGCAATGCGAGTAAAATAAAATATAATGAAAAACTTATTCAAAAAATAAACAATATTGAAGACAGCAAACAATGGTGGAAAACTGCCAAGGAAGTGCGAGGCCAACAACATACAATTAGTTCCAATATTACAGCACTGCAATTTAAAATCTACTTCCAAAATTTACTTAATCCACCCCAAGATATACATGAGTTTCATTATGCACCACCTCTTATTGAAAATAATCTTTTAGATAGCCCCATAGCTTATGAAGAATTAAAAAAAGTTTTAATCAAGCTAAAAATAAACAAATCAGCTGGTGAAGATCGAGTGCCTTATGAATTCATAATAAATGGTACAGATAGATTCCACGAACACCTTTTACGTATTTATAACAGCATTTACAATAATAGCAAATTAGATTGTTCGTTTATTAAATCTGTGGTATTTCCCATATATATAAAGGGTGATATACATCAGCCTAATAACTATAGAGGCATTTCATTCATAAATTGTATTGTAAAAGTAATGATGGAAATTTTAAACGAAAGACTGTACAATTGGGTGGAAAATAATCAAATTTTGACGGAGTATCAAGCAGGTTTCCGTAGAAAATACTCTACAGTAGATAATATCTACAATTTGGCAGCTATAGTAAGCATAAAAACACAGGAAAAAAAGAAAGTATACGCCTTTTTCATTGACTTTAAGGCAGCATTTGATAAAGTGTCAAGAAGGGCTCTTATATATAAATTATATAACATGGGTGTTTCCTACAAATTCTTCAAAATGTTGGAAGCTATTTATAGTAAAACGGAATCAGCTATTTGGAATGGTGAAGAAATTTCAGATTACTTTGAAAGCGAAATTGGAGTGAAGCAAGGTTGTCTATTATCTCCACTCTTATTCTCTCTGTATATCAATGACCTTCAAGAATATATTGGAGGGGGGCTCTTGATAGATGATCTTAATATTCGTCTTTTGTTGTACGCGGATGACATAGTCCTGCTTGCTGATGATGCTGAAGTACTCAAAAAAATTATTAAAAACCTTGAAGATTACTGTGTATCTTGGAACCTAGAAGTAAACCTCAATAAATCGGAGGTAGTTGTATTTAGAAATGGAGGAAGACTCGCAAATTATGAAAAATGGTTCTTTAACAACTCTGAAGTTAAAATTGCCTCTGAATTTACATACCTAGGCGTGGTTTTTACTCCTAAGTTGACGTTCAGCAAAGTTTTTTGTCAAAAAGTTATATAAATTTGGAAATGAAGTGGAGGGTGCTTTTAGCTATTTGTCGATCAATTCAATCATATGCAGCACAGGTGCATTTCATAAAGTTTAATGAAAAAATTTTTATATAATGTACAAAAATATCGTAATATTACCAAATACCATGTAGTAAACATACAAAATTTTTTTATTTAACGATTTCTTTTGTATATTTTACAAATATTTTAGATTTAATCATTAATATTTTTTGTAGAATAAACAAAATTATTTTGTATTTTTACAAAATATTTATATATTTACAAAACTTTTTTGCACGTTTACAACATTTCGTAAAATATCTGTCATTAATTCTCTCTAATTGGTCATTGAACGAAATAGTGTAAACAACAAAGTTTTTCAGATACTTTGAAGAAATTGATAAACTACGTTATTTTCTCAAAAAAATATTAAAGCTACCAACTGACTCCCTAAATTGTATTCTGATGTTGGAAACTAATGCTGAAGATAACCATATTTATACGATGGCTTTACATCTATCAGTAAAAAATATATCAGTAAAACATTATTTGAACACAATGTAAACCATTTACCAAAATTACTATCATTAATATTATTTAGAAAAGATCTTTTGTTTGTAAATGATCTAAAAGAGTTGGCAACAAAATATAATTTGGAATGGCCCGGAAATAATTTCAACAATTCGCAATGGAATTATTTTAGCTCGAATCTATTAAGCAGTATGAAAATGAACAAATGGAATGAAAGAATGCAAATAGCTCAAAATAGTACACGAATTTATAAATACTTGAATCCTGTAAGAGCACAACAATATATGACTAAAACCAAAAATCTCGAAAATATCACTTGGGTGTTCAAAGCAAGAAGTGGGATGATAAGGCTTAACGCAAATAGATACTACGCAAACGACAACGGAAACGAAAGATGGAAGTTTTGTACAATGTGCAATCTACAAGAGCATGAAACATTGCAGCATTTTCTCGGAGTATGCCCAGTATTAAAAGAATTTAGGACACGCATCTTTGGAAAACCAATCCTGGAAGAATTTGAAATACTTTTTATACTTGATGGAATAGAAGAAGAAGATTGGACCAAACTTGTTAAATACCTAAAATTAGCTCAAAGTATAGATCTTATTTGATATCAGAATTTAATTAAATACCTAAACATTTTGCCGACAGACGTTTTATTATAAACATTGTCGATAACTCGTACTCTTTATTATACGTAAAATCAAAATAAAATATATGTAACTTTAATTGAATTGTCAAGCTTATGTAAAATAAAGAACTATTATTATTATTATTATTATTATTATTATTATTATTATTATTATTATTATTGTTATTATTCTATTATCTTAGCAGCTGTTCAAGGTTACATTTGATAAAGTCTGGCATAATGGCTTATTTTTTAAACTTAAAAAAAACTACTTTCAACACCATTCTATTTGCTACTAAAGTCTTATTTAAGTCAACGAAATTTCTATGTGAGAGTTAACAACGAAATATCGCAAATATATGTGGGATCGGAAGGGAAAGGGTTAATGTAATTTATAGATTAATTGACGATGAGAAGGAAGATGAAATACGGACAGAACGGAATTGAAACTGACGGACTGATATTATTTGGCAGACTGACAGAAGGAGAGTTGTTATAGAGACGTGAACAGTGAAAGACGTGTGAAGTTTCAAGCCGCTACTTTTTTTAGTTTTTTGTGAAGTATTTTAAGTTTTGTCAAGTAAATAATTAAATAATAATAGTTTTACGTGATCATTATTAACAATAAACATTATAGAAGTTGAATAAATATAGAATAATACTACAATTGGGGGCACGTCCGAAATGGATAAAAAGAGCCATAAAAAATTATTTAAAGTATTCACTAAAATACATTAAACCTTTAAACAAAAAATCAAAACATATTTAACAAAACAAATGGACTATTAACATTGTGAAAAAATAAGGGATGAAAAGATCGTTCTAGAAAAAATAGAAGAGTGTGTGTAAAACAAAAATTCTAAGAAAAACTATAGACGCGTGCGAAGAAGAGGAAAAAAACGGATAAAACTACAAAGACAAAAAGAAAACCAATACAACTTAAAAAGAAGTTGAATAAAGACAATTGCACAACAACAAAAATAAAAAGAAATACTGTGACTCTAGTGGAAAAATTATTATTGAAGAAAAACGAAATCGTAACAATACAAACAAAAGTGGCAAATACATTTGTTATTAGAAAAAAACTCAGAGCATCGGTTAATTCAAAAAATGATCGCAGTCGACACAAAGAATGAACGAAAAATTTCCAAATGACAATTCCTATGAAGTTATGAAAGAGTATAACAACAACAACAATAAAGCTGTATAATAAATTAGAGTGTATTCTGCAAAGGCTAAGTAGAAATAGATGCAAGCGATAGATGACGTGAGTATGTGTGTATGTAAAGCAAAGGAATCAAGAAAAGCTGTATGATAGAATGCAACAGGTTGGAAAGAAGCTCCACCCATAAAGTAAAGAAGCAGAACAACGATGAGTATTTATTTTCGTTATTAATGTTTTAATTCACATTGTCCCTCAAGGCACTTTGAAATTAAATGCTAGTTTTGATTTGATTTGAGTTATGAAATAGATGTTTTAAGATGATAGCAGTTTCGAGATGTTTATAAAGAAGTCTATAGAAGTTTTTTTTTACATGTTTCATTTCTGGTGATGAATTGAAATAGAAACATTGTATGTGAAGTTTAATTTAGATGTATTAGTGTATAAAGAGTCAAAGATTAAAATTAACGTTTTTTATGGCAAAAGAGATTGCATAGATTTTATTTAACTAATTGATGTTTTGTTGTAATTCTTGATTAGAAGGAGAAAAAAATAGAATCGAATTTGTGTGTAACATAAACATATTTTATTTTAAGTGGATGCTACATATTGGAGATAATTTAAGGAAATTTTGTGAATTTGAGATTTAATTTTTAAAGTTGAAAATTTTAATTGATCAATTGTTTTGTTACTTATTTATAGAAAATTCTAACATTATTATAATAATTATATTTGAACATTATATTGAATATAAATTTTATATGTAAATTTTTTGTAAAGCGACATTGAACTGATCGACATTTTGGCATTGACGGCTGAGGGTTTGCAAGGGGAGTTAGGTGGACTGGGCTTAGCAACGGATGGTAGTAAGACAGTTTTACAAGAAAGGTTGATACGTCATTTTCAATCCGTGGATGGTGATGGGAATTCGGAATACGCCGAAGTCGCTTCGGATATTCAACGTATGGTAGATACAGAACAGTTTGGACGATCCGCGTTCACATTAAGAGATATAGAGGACACCTTGTCGAAATTTTCGGGTAAGAACCAGCCAGAAGTGAATCAGTGGATCCAAGATTTTGAAGACTGTGCATATACGGTTAATTGGGACGGATTTCAAAGATATATTTATGCACGACAATTACTCACAGGTGCCGCTAAAATTTTTATAAGAAGCGAAGCTAATATACGCGAATGGAGCTCACTTAAAAATTCGTTGAGACGTGAATTTGGTAAGAAACTTTCTGCGATAGATGTGCACCGCAGATTAATGGGTCGCAAAAAGCGCGCAGGTGAAAGTTTTAGAGAATATTTATATAGTTTAATGGAAATCGGTGCTACAATTAAACTCGATGAAGAAAGCACTATAGAGTATTTCATTGAAGGTATTTCTGATTCGAAGACGAATAAATCAATCCTATATCAGGCAACGAGTTTGGACGATTTAAAGGAAAAACTTAAAGTCTACGAGAAGATACGAAGCCCAATAAAGTCATCATACTTTAAAGGAACTTCTGAACTTGAAGATAGTAAAGACTTTAAGATAACCGTAGAGAAAATTCAACAATGCTACAAATGCGGTGAAAAAGGTCACCTTGCCAATGAATGCAAATCCAGTGAGGTGTTTTAAGTGTAGAGAATTTGGTCATAAATCATTCGATTGTGGAAAAGATGTTAAGCTAGGAGGTGAAAAGTATATGAAAAAGGATGATAAAAATGTTCACGCACTATCGTCATTAAGTCGTCCACAAAAGAGGATAGAGTTCTCTAACCCAAATCGAGTTTTTAAAGATGTTATTGTGAGAGATTTTGCAGTTTCCGCCATAGTTGATACGGGTAGCGACATAAGTTGCATTCGTTATGATTTGTTTTTGATGATGGGTAGAATAGAGTTGAAAGATGAACCGGAGACTTTAGAAGGAGTTGGTCAATGGAATATAACAACGATAGGATATTTTACCGATTATATTGATTTAGATGGTATTTTGGTACCAATGACTTTTCATGTGACAAAAGAGCACGATATATTGTATACAGCAGTGATCGGAAACGATATTTTGAAGTTTGTGGATATGAATATTAGTTCTGAAGGTGCAAAGTTCTCGCCAAAGAAGACCGCCTCTGAAACTATGGTGAATTTGAGTGTTGATATTATTTCGGAGAAGGACATAAATTCAATGAGTTGTAAGTTTCCAAAAGCTTCTGGTCTAAACGAGCTTGCTGGTAAATTCTGCAAAAGTCAAGCATTGAGAGAGAAGCATGGAAAAGCTCAGCACAATAATCCTAGGGAAAATTCGCATAGGAACGTACCATTACCGGAAATAGCTGTCAATAAACACTATCTTAAGCGTAATGTTTTGATGAATTTAAATAATGGAAACCATTTTAAGAGAGGTACCATACCTGAAAAAGGAGAGTTAGAGAATAGGACCACTAAACAAAGTGACAAATCCAGACGATGTTCTACTGCCGTGGGGTATTTGAAGTCGCGGGTTGTACATTCGGGTCGAATGCGGTATCAGGAGGGCCGAATGTGGGATCGGAAGGGAAAGGGTTAATGTAATTGATAGATTAATTGACGATGAGAAGGAAAATGAAATACGGACAGAACGGAATTGAAACTGACGGACTGATATTATTTGGCAGACTGACAGAAGGAGAGTTGTTATAGAGACGTGAACAGTGAAAGACGTGTGAAGTTTCAAGCCGCTATTTTTTTTAGTTTTTTGTGAAGTATTTTAAGTTTTGTCAAGTAAATAATTAAATAATAATAGTTTTTTGTGATCATTATTAACAATAAACATTATAAAAATTTAATAAATAAAAAGTTTAATACTACATATATAGCATCAACGCAGGCGTTCCGGTCCCGGGCAGTGTTTTGGGACCAATACTGTATACAATATTTACGTCAGACATGCCCTCTACTAACAATGTTCTAGTTGCAGCCTATGCAGAAGATACAGCAGTATTAGCTTCTAGCACGTGTCCAATTGAAGCCTCAAGTCTCGTTCAAAATGAACTTAATCAAATTGAAATATGGCTAAACAAATGAAACATAAAAGTCAACACAGAAAAATCGGTACATGTCGTTCACTTTACGTAAAGGTGTTTCTCCAAGTTTGTCCATCAACAATAGCGAAATTCCTCAAAACGACAGTGTTAAATAACTAGGTCTTCATATTGACAAAAGATTAACATGGAGCACTCACAGTAAAGCTAAAAGAGAGCATTTAAAAATGAAAACTAAACGTCTCTATTGGTTGTTAAGTCCTAAGTCGCAACTAAATCTTGAAACCAAGGTAATAATATATAAAACGATTCTTAAGCCAGTATGGACGTATGGCTTACAGTTGTGGGGAACTCCTAGCAACTCAAATATCGAGATATTACAACGATGCCAAAATAAAACACTAAGGTCAATTGTCAACGCTCCAATGTTTGTATCTAATAAAACAATACATAATGATCTATTTATTTCTAAGGTAAAAGATGAAATCAATAGATTCAGCGTAAATTATCTAGAAAGATTAAGTAATCACTGCAACCCATTGGCTCTCTACTTGATGACACTGAAGAAGTTAGAAGATTGAAGCGGCACTACATTCTTGATTTACCATTTCGTTACTAAATTAAATCTTTTCAATTTCTTTCTAAAATATTCCTGTAAATACTCATCCATTTGTAAATAATTCTTTAAGTACTACAAAATCTTTAGTTAATATGTTGTTGCTCTCACTGGAGTTCAACAACTACATCTTTTGCAACTGTAATTCAGAAAATATCAATTGAAATGCAGAATTTCCATTTGAAATTCAGAAAATATCATTTGAAATTCAGAATATATCAATTGAAATTCAGAAAATATCATTGAAATTCAGAAAATATCAATTGAAATTCAGAAAATATCAATTGAAATTCAGAAATCGTCATTTGAAATTCAGAAAATGTCAATTGAATTTCAGAAATCGTTATTTGAAATTCAGAAAATATCAATTGAAATTCAGAAAATATCATTTGAAATTTAGAAAATATCAATTGAAATTCAGAAAATATCATTTGAAATTCAGAAAATATCAATTGAAATTCAGAAACCGTCATTTGAAATTCAGAAAATATCAATTGAAATTCAGAAAAGATCATTTGAAATTCAGAAAATGTCAATTGAAATTCAGAAAATATCATTTGAAATTCAGAAAATATCATTTGAAATTTAGAAAATATCAATTGATATTCAGAAAACATCAATTGAAATTCAGAAAATATCAATTGAAATTCAGAAAATATCAATTAAAATGGGGAATGGGCATTGTAAGTAAAGGTGGAAAGTTCTTGATTGCCACTCACTTGGGAGTGGCCAGGAACGATTCCTTTGTTGCAATGTCTATGCAGCTCACGACCTCCGGCTTTAGGCCAGGTATTCCCTGGGAAATGGCTGTCGAACATCCGTTCAAAGCCAGCAAATGTGAGAAGACGGCTAAGTAACCTGATGGTTAAGATAACGTCTCAGGTCAGTAGGAGTTAACTATCTCTAAAACTTAGTTTTATCGACAGAGTACCCTGAGTTAGATCAAAGTCTCAGGAAGTAGAAGGAAGAAGACAAGCATACCCTTTGAAAAACTCAACATCAATGCCTGCCTGGAAGGCAGCTGGCAGCCGCAGCACCAGGATCGTCTTAAAACTAAATGATTACCGAAACCGAAACAAATGAAACAAAACGATCTGATTTACCGATGACGACTTTTAGCATGAGAACCCGGACAAGATTTGGAACTTGGAATGTTAGAACGCTAATGGAACCATCGCGGCTAGCTCAACTATGCAAGGAACTTACAAGCTACAATTTACTTTTTTTGGGCATAAGTGAAATGAGATGGCCTGACACAGGCGAAACAACAACAACAAATGGACTTCACTTATTATATTCTGGTAAGGCAGCCAACGAAAATATAACATCTGGTGTTGGATTTCTCCTATCCAAGGAAGCACATAAAGCTCTTCTTAGCTGGAAACCCTACTCTGACCGCATAATTGCAATAAGACTACGTACACGCGCTAGAAACCTCACATGCATCCAATGCTATGCACCCACCGAGGTCTCCGAGGTAGAAGTGAAACAAGAATTTTACAGCCTCTTGGATCGTGCGATAACATCCTCAAATCGTGGCGATATTCTGGTGATAATGGGCGACTTCAATGCCCAAACAGGATCGAACAACCTTGGCCTGGAAAGTATAATGGGAGTGCATGGTTTAGGCAGGAGAACTGAAAACGGAGATCTATTTGTAAATATGTGCGCGGAAAACAACCTAGTCATAGAAGGAACTTTGTTCCCACACAAAACAAAACACAAAATAACATGGGTATCACCTGACCATGTTACAGAGAACCAGATAGATCATATAGCTACCTCCAGGAAATGGCGTGGTTCACTGTTGGATGTGCAAAATAAAAGAGGTGCTGATATAGCCAGCGATCACCACCTACTCATCGCAAGTGTGCGTATAAAGATAGCGGCGATAAAAAGGAAAGAACCACGTATATCAAAGAGGTTCGATGTAAACAGACTGAAAATCCCATTGGTCTCATCAAACTATTTAAGTGCCTTGAACGAATCGTTGACATCAACAACTCACGATCAACGAAAAGACTGGCAATTAATAAAGAACACGTTTTCAAATGCAGCCACAGAACATATAAGTCTAAAATCAATAAGACGAAAGGAATGGATATCTGACGAGACATGGCGGATTATAATTGAAAGGAAAAAGCTTAAAGCTGCACTCAATTCTGCCGCAACGAAAAATGAAGGGTCAGCTCTTCAAAACCAACATGCTAGTTTAGATCGAGACGTAAAACGCAGTGCTCGTAAAGACAAACGTGCATGGACGAATTCCATAGCCCAAGAAGCTCAAGCTGCAGCTGAGACAAACCGAACGAGTGACTTATTCCGTCTCATCAAGAAGCTAACAAATACCAGCACATCAGTCTCCTCCAAACCGGTTAGGGATAACTACGGCACACTCATCACCTCTAAAGACGAACAACTTGAACTTTGGGCTACACACTACTCTGAAATGTTTTCTTCACGTCCTCAAATAAACCCGGCTATATGCGACTGTATCGATCACGATACACAGCTAAACATCAGCATTACCCCACCAGCAATGTCTGAGATTATACTAGCTATCAAGTCGCTTAAGAAAAACAAAAGCCCAGGAAGTGATAACATATCCTCAGAGCTCCTAAAGGCAAATCCGAGAATGACCGCGAAACTGATACTACCTCTAATAGAACAAATCTGGGTATCAGAGAGAATTCCAGACGATCTTAGAGAAGGCATTATTGTTAAAATACCTAAGAAAGGTGACTTAACAAATCGTAACAACTGGAGGGGAATCACCTTATTAAGTATGTTAAATAAAGTCTTAGCTCACGTTATAACCAAAAGGATATCGGACGAATTGATGCCAGATTTAAGAAAACAACAGGCTGGTTTTTGTCCCAACAAGTCCTGTGTGGACCACATTAATTCACTAAGAATCATCGTAGAGCAGTCAGTTGAATGGAGGTCTCCCCTGTACCTTATTTTCATTGATTTTGAGAAGGCATTTGACACCTTGGCCCATAATGTTAGTTGGAATGCTCTTGAATGCAAAGGGGTCCCACTTAAACTCATCCAAATGATTAAATGTCTCTACACAGGGGCAAGCTGCCGAATTCTACATGATGGTATGCTCAGCCGTAAGATTGAAGTTAACACTGGTGTTCGCCAAGGATGTGTGATGTCCCCACTACTTTTCAATATAGTGCTTGATAGCGTGATGAATCAAGCAATGATGGGAAACCGAGGAATCGTATGGGGGCTGCACGAAAGGTTGGAGGATCTTGAATATGCCGATGACATATGCCTCCTTGCTCATAGCTATAGTGATATGGCCGCACAACTAGAGCGGCTCACCCATGTATCAGAGAAGGCCGGATTGAAAATTAATATCGGAAAAACCAAGGTCATGCGAATTAATTCCGAAAACTTGAACCCCTTCTTGGTAAATGATCATATACTAGACGAAGTTGGAACGTTCTGCTACCTTGGAGCTATTATAAACCAAACTGGTGGATCTAGTGAGGACATTGTTGGTCGAATAAAGAAGGCAACACAATCTTTCGGTCAGCTCACTAAGATATGGAAATCGTCTTCAATATCACGCCGTGTTAAAATTAACATTTTCAACACCAATGTCAAATCCACATTGTTATATGGTTGTGAAACTTGGAATGCTGCTTCCCGAGACATTAATGCTTTGCAAGTTTTCGTAAATAAATGTCTCCGAAGAATTCTACGAATTTTCTGGCCACGAACCATCTCAAACAACAGTCTGTGGGATGAAACACGTCAAATACCACTATGTGTAGAGATACAAAGAAGAAAGTGGAACTGGATTGGACACACACTCCGCAAACCAATGTCCGATATTGCCAGAAATGCTATCGAGTGGAATCCCCAGGGAAGTCGCAGAAGAGGGCGACCAGCCCACACATGGCGAAGGCAAATTGATAGCGAGACGAAGAAAATGAATAAAAGCTGGAGTGAAGTAAAAAATATTGCGATGGACAGATCTGAATGGAAGAAGTTTGTTAAGGCCCTATACTCCTTATAGGAACGATGGGAATATATATATATATGGTGCAAGATTAACAATATAATTTTAGATATGATTATATATGGTCCCACGTCAGTAATATTTTCTATTAATATATAATTATATGTATTCACATATTACCTGAGAGACCCTACTATCAAATCCCAGTTCGGGCACAAAAAAAATTTTTTTTTTTACTTTTTTAACTCAATTTAATTTACTTGGAAATATTCTTTTTACAGATCTCAAAAAAATTAACCCATTTACTACCAACAACACCTGAAAGTTATGTTTACTGCAACTTGGGATTAATAATATTTTAATATGTTATTATATATTGCATGCGCGGCTCCAGGGGGGGGGGAGAATAGGGAAATTCCGCCCCCCCCCCCCCCACCCCCTCAGCGAAATCGAAAAAGAAAAAAAGGGAAAAAAAGGAAAAAAAAGGAAAAAGAGGGAAAAGGGAGAGAAAAAGAAGAGAAAAAAGGAAAAAGAGGGAAAAAGGAGAGAAAAAAGAGTAGAAAAAAGGATAAAGTGAAAGAAATACAAATTTGTTATGAATAATAATATGAAATATAAAATTTTTTCCTTATTTTCATTTAGCCAGTCGTCATTTAAAAAACCTCAATAGATATTTTAACAAATTCATTAAAAAATTGATAATTTTGCTTATAAAAAAATTAAAGTTTGTGGAGGAATGCAGTTAAAAGATCTAAATTTCAAATTAGATTTTCAAAATTGTATGTAGATCAATTTCGTTTGAAATTTTTCTAATTTCAAATGCCAAAAAGATATTTCATTTTAAAATTTCGCATTTTGTAATACAAAATTCCAATTTTAATTGAAAATTTTTTAAATAAAAATAAACGCCCTTACTATTTAAATTTTCCAAATGTATATTTTTGTTGACTTTAGTTAAAATTTTGGGTGGCAGCATGCTTTGACATTAGTTTATTTTTAGAGCATTCTGATTGGTTAATTTATTTTCAACCAATTAAAATATTTGAAAATGTAAATATTTCTGATTGGTTAATTTATTTTCAACCAATTAAAATATTTGAAAATGTAAATATTTCTTTAGGATTTTCATACACAAAATGAACAAAGCCGTTTAAATATAAAGTAAGTTGTTCGGATTTCACGTAAAAAAAATGATAATTTTCCACGACAATGAATTTCACGTGAAAACTGAGTAGAGATTGTTTTCACGCAAATTTAATGTACAAGACTATTTTCTTGGGGAAAAATCACATTTTTTGTATATCGTGATTGTGTCTTTGATATAAAATTAAAAAATTGTTCATTTTTATAATTTAAATTAAAATTTGAGTAAAATTAGTCTGTCTTTCGGAAATCCTGAGTATACATGTTGATATCGAAAATTTCGTTTTCGAGTCGAAATACCACGACCCGAGAAATCTAGAACCATCCCGATCCCCTTAAAAAGTTCGCAAGACCAGACAGAGAAACATCGCGTAGACTGTCCAGGTCGTCGAAGAACCTGCACCCCAGATATCTGAGTCGCCGTTCCTTCAGTCCCGGACATTCACAAAGCAGATGATGCACTGTCTCCTCGCCTGTGCGGCCTATCGCGCAGTGTCCCGTTAGAACTCCTACAAGCATCCCGACCGTCCGCTTGCCAAATCCTAGAAGAATCTTTGTCCTCCCCGGATCAGGCAGTGGCCATAGGGTCCGAGATATCCTACAATTGGTCAAGGTTGTCCACCTTGCCCTTATCTCCCTATCCGATATATCCCCTATCACACCGAATAGCCCCACCAGAGGAACCAGGACCTCCGTCTGTATAGGGTCCTTAACCGACTCGGAGCCATTCCTAGCACAATCGTCAGCCCGCTCGTTCCCCGCAATCCCAGCGTGTCCAGAGTATATAGTTAATGTTCCTGAAATAATTTCTTTTGAAATACTAAATTTTTGATATAGATCGACATATGATCTTATCCAAGTTGATCTCAAAATTGGAGTATCCAGTAATATCCAATCAGATCCTTCAAATATATTACAGGATCAAATTAGATCCATATAGATCTCAAAATTGGGAGATCCAATAATATCCAATAATATAAAAATTAGATCCTGATAGATCCCAAAATATCCAGATCGAATTGGATAATTTGAGATAAAAATTTATCCTATTATATATTTGGAATTATTTAAATTTTAAAAAAAGTTTAAAAAATAACACAAAAAATTAAAAAAAAAAAACATTTATTATTTAAAAAATATTTATTTCATTAAAAAAAAAAATGCCGTCGGCAGGATTTGAACCCAGGTTGCTGGCGTTGTAGACGGCCACTTAACTCACTCAGCCAAACACTGCTATACAACATGACTGACTAAATGAGACAACATTGTTCATGTTATATATATATATATTAGGGCGGGTCGATTTAATAATCGCCCATGGCTCAGTGAAAATCGTATTCTAGGGATCAAAATGAGAAACTTTGCCGAAGGAACCATACCTCTAAAACGAATTCTACTACCCTACTACCCCCCAACTGTTGACTTTTGTCCCGTAGGGTCAAGTTTTGAAAAATCCCACTTTGACCCATTTAGAGTGCCCCAATCGAGTCCAAATGTATGACCGACCCCCACTAACTTTGGAGGGCCGATCCACCCATGCCAGTGGCACACCCCCTGGAACTCCCCTGGGGGGTTCCCCATACAAACATTTTAAAAAATCACCATTTTTGGCACTTTATTTTATTATTTTTTATTTATTTTATTTATTTTTATTATTTTATTTATTTTTTCTCTTTAGAAATTTATTTAGTCAGAACATATGTAAATGAAAAAATTAATTTAACTTAGTAATAGAAAAGAAAATAAAAAAAATTACTGTTTGAAGTCTTTTTTGCTTTCAAGTCTGGGCAATTTCGCACGGCTCTCTAATGTCGTCACCATAACAGCCTCTACATTTTCCGGTATAACTCGTTTGGAAACGCTAGCTAGCAATTGAACGTGTCGTTCTGTTGCAGGTCGTAAAATAGATTGTGTGGGTTTTTTAAGCCACCACAAGACACAGCTGCATGTCGTAAACTTACTTAAGCTAAATCGGTTACAGGTAGAATTGAGCATAAAATTATCATAAAGGATTTTCCAGAAGTAATAAAAGGCGCACTTGCTTAACAGAATTTGTGGTCAGTTTAACGTTTAATTTACATGTAAGTACTTTATGGGCAGTTTTGACAACAAAATCGGTTACAGGTAGAATTGAAATTACCATTTCTGGATATCTTGAGATATTATTTTTACTTGAGCGAACAAAAAAAGTTGTCCTATAAAGCATTCACTATTCAAGTACAAGATAAGTTGATTGGAATGTGGGAAAAACTTGTTATGGAAATAATGCTGAAAAAAAGTGTATGTAATAAATTGAATAGATTGCTTGACAAATATCAAGAGCAAATCAAGAGAAGAAACAAGCCCCAACAATTTACAGAGTATGTAAAATCTCTGGAAACAATTTTTTTCATTGGAACATGTAAATGCGATTTGAAGGCAGCTCCATGTGCATGCGGTTTGGTTCCCGAACGCCTCAAAGAGTTTATGCACGATCAACATAATCAGAGAAGTCTAACAATGGATGGATTTGCGATGGAAATTGAAGAGCAAGGAGCAACGTCTATGTCATCAATGCCAACATACCAAGATCCCGATGATTCAACATACGCACCGCCACCGGTTCAAGAAGATTTGGATATAAGCACAAGTTCACAATACACACAGAGATACGATTGTTTTAACTTTGCCTTGGTATGTGACAGATTTGGCGTGCCTGATAGAGTAGCATCAGCAATGGGAACAGCTCTTTACCAAGATTTTAAAATGAAAGATATCCATGGCAAACCTCTCATCATGGATAAATCGAAAGTTCGCCGAGAAAAAGAGAAATGCAGACAAGAAGTGCTTCGCAAACGGTTAGATGATACCAATTTGTTAGCATTTTCATTCGATGGCAGAAAAGATGATACTTTAACGAGAGATACAATTGATGAGAAGTATCATACTAGAATGGTAAAAGAACCTCATCTTGTTATTTTGAGAGAACCGAATTCTGAATTGATTGGTTACGTAAGACTGGAACATGAAACCGCTGAATACAAAACAACCAAATTAAATGATTTTTTCAACGATAAAAATATATCACTGGATGCATTAATTGGCATATGCACTGACGGTGAGCCAACAAACACTGGCCCAAACGGTGGAATTATACGACGATTCGAATTGCTGTTAAAAAGACCATTGCATTGGTTCGTTTGCCTTCTACACTTCAACGAACTTCCGTTTCGGCATTTGTTTGAAGCTTTGGATAAATCAACCAGCACTGGACCAAGATCGGCAACCGGAAAATTGAGCCGTCAAATCGAAACTTGTGAAACTCTTCCGGTAAGTTATTGCTATCACTCATTTATTATAATTGTCAACCGTTTTTAATTGTTTTATTTTTATATATTTTCAGGTGGTGGACGGCTTTCAGAAAATTGAGTTGAAAAATATGCCCCCTGCTCCAGAAAAAATTGAATTTTCCACCGATTCCAAGTACTTATACGACATGGCCCATGCAATTTCTAGCGGCGTGGTTTCAGTGGATCTGGCAAACATCAAACCAGGGAAAATTGTACATTCTCGGTGGCTCACCAAGGCCGCTAGACTATTACGATTATATGTGACAACGGAAAATCCAGATGCAAATTTAAGAATACTGGTTGAATTTATAATTACATGTTATGTGCCAATGTACTTCAATATCAAGTATTACAGCTCTGTCGTGTACGGTAGTAGATTATTTTTCAAATTCATTAGTTGGTCAAGATTTCTAGAACCTCGTTTACGCAAAATTGTCAATAAAGTAATTACAGATAATTCATATTATGCGCATTCGGAAAATATCTTGTTATCAATGTTGTTTGATGATAGCAAAGAAAAGCGCGACTGTGCTATCAAGATAATTCTACGCTATCGAACCGATGTTGACGACCCAACGGGACTTAGAGCTTATAAAAAACCAGATATAAACTTTTATTGCACAAGTTACACGGAAATGATCAATATGAATGACATAAATGACATATTTGAACCACCATTCACGCGAAGCATTCCATACGATACTTTGAAAGAATATTTAAATCAAGATGATCCACCGTTTAATGATCCAAAAATTCCATCACACATACAAGAAACAGAACGAAACGTTCAATTGCTAGCTAGCGTTTCCAAACGAGTTATACCGGAAAATGTAGAGGCTGTTATGGCGACGACATTAGAGAGCCGTGCAAAATTGCCCAGACTTGAAAGCAAAAAAGACTTCAAACAGTAATTTTTTATTTTTTCTTTTCTATTACTAAGTTAAATTAATTTTTTCATTTACATATGTTCTGACTAAATAAATTTCTAAGGAGAAAAAATAAATAAAATAATAAAAATAAATAAAATAAATAAAAAATAATAAAATAAAGTGCCAAAAATGGTGATTTTTTAAAATGTTTGTATGGGGAAGCCCCCAGGGGAGTTCCAGGGGGTGTGCCACTGGCATGGGTGGATCGGCCCTCCAAAGTTAGTGGGGGTCGGTCATACATTTGGACTCGATTGGGGCACTCTAAATGGGTCAAAGTGTGATTTTTCAAAACTTGACCCTACGGGACAAAAGTCAACAGTTGGGGGGTAGTAGAATTCGTTTTGGAGGTATGGTTCCTTCGGCAAAGTTTCTTATTTTGATCCCTAGAATACGATTTTCCCTGAGCCATTTTTTTGCCTCCCCACAAATCGACCCGGCCTAATATATATATATATATATATATAATTATATAAATTTATATATATAGATGACTTAGAAAAAATAAATTAATAACATTCTTTCAAAAAAACAAAAATTAAAAATCTTAAATGTTTTCCACTGACGGAATTTTTTTGATGAATAAGATAAAAAAAATGTTTGTTGAAGGGTCAAGGCACTGATTTATATGGCTCAAAAGTCTAAATATCAACAGTCTGTATTTGCAAAATTAATAATGGGATAAGAGCAATATACATGTTATTTAAAAGGTAATATAAATGTATTTTAAATAAGGTATGACATATATAAGCTTAGCAATCCTTTGGGAAAATACTCTTATCCAACACTTTTTCACAAATTGTTTTGTTTGTATTAAAAGTAGGAGTACAAAAATAAAAATATTGCCAAAGTTGTACGTAGAAATATTGCAAAAAAAAAAAATCATTTCGTTCTGGAAGAACTCAAATTCAAAACTTTACGATATCTAATTATATATTTAAAATACTATTAATTGAAAACATAATTAGCAGATGCTGTTGACACAAAATGGTTTAACATTTTTAAGATCTGTAAGAAAAATATTTATAACCCAGCAAAACCTTGGTAATATGTTGGTATTACAGAACACATTACCTGATAATACCATACCCCTTACCATTGCATTATTTCATAACTAAAATGTAATGTCTTACGTATAATGTGCTGCATAACTACTGGGTAGTAAAGCAACTTATTACCAATGATATATTTAAACACCTCAAAGAAAAGAGTTACTTGTAATACACAACATGAGTTCTAAATAATAGCAGCGACTTATTACAGATGGGATATTTTAAAACCGTAAAATAAGGAGTTACTTTTAATGTGATACGTGATCATTTAATAGAAATAGCCACTTATTACCGATGGTGGATTCAAATACCTCAAAATAAGGAGTTATTTGTAATGCGATACATGAGTGTTATTTTCTATTTAAAATATTCGATACAAATAAATTATATGTTTTATACATATTGACTGAAATATATTTTATGTTTCTTGTTAACTTTATATTAATCTGAGTAAATATTAATTAAATATGAATATGCTTCGTTTTAGCATTTATAAAAACCAACACGATAACATCTTATTTTAATTTTTTTTGTAAGAAGTAAGTATATATTTTTATACAGTAAGTAAGCGCATAATTTTAATGTGTTATTTCAGACCTGTTTGTAACACATTTTTATGGCCTTACTTTAAGCTGTTATGTAAGTAGTATTGTGCTCAGTATCGGTTATGTAAGTGGTTACGTAACTCCTAACATGTAACATTAAAGTAACATGTTCTTATGTTGTTACCTAGCCCTCTTTTGGAAAGTACATACCTCCAATGACATGCCCTTGTTAAAATAATACCTGTTGGAATAGCAAAGTAAGAGGTTACATACCTTAATTTCTTCTTACAAACTTTATTACCAGGTAATAGAAAGTTTTGTTGGGAAGTAAATCAAATTGAGTTAAAAAAAGTAAAAAAAAAAAAAATTTTTTTTGTGCCCGAGCTGGGGTTCGATAGTAGTACCTCAGTCACATATATAATTATGTGTGGGGTTATATATGACAATATACAGTGGCGGCTCCAGCTCAAGTCTCTGGGGGGAAATTTTGGAGAACAAATTTTTTATTTTAAATTTTCACAAAAAATATTTGTTAACCCTTTTTGATTTGGCCATACACTACTTGTTGGACGTTTTTGGACTCCGCAGCGCAAGGTTATCGATTTTATAAGCGACGCTTTAGGTATAAAAGACAATATAAAGTCCAACGGAAAATTCTAAGTTATATTTTTCATCAAAAAGTTTAATATTTGATACGTATTTGACATCCAACAAGGATGGGTTAGTAATGCCTAAAAAAGTTTATATTAAATAACATATAAAATCAACAATTGAAATTTCCGCACTGTATTTGAATTGTATGAAACATGCTATAACTTGGAATACTTTGTATAGCTAAAATTGGTGTGCAATTTGGGGAAAATTATCAAATTTGCTATAGACTTTCCGTACATATTTGGGTCTAACTTTTGTATTATTTTAGCTATGTGACTGCTTGATATATCACTTTAAGGCTTCTGAAAGCGTGCCTGAAGTTGGTCTGCAACTCATTCTTTAATTTGATAATTTCTGATTTATTAAAAAAAATTTTAAATTTTTGAGAATTTTTCTACAATTAATTAATTGTTTCTATCCTTTTATAAATGAAGCCATGATTGAGCCACGTGAATAGTTACTATTTTGAAATGAACTTTAACCATTTATCGTTATCAAAGGTCTAAAGCCATTTTATCTTAATACGCTGTAATATATCAGTTTGGTACTCCTTTTGGTTCCTGAGTTATAGTATAGTATTAAATAAAAAATAAAAAAAACAGTTCGATTTTTCAGCATTTGTATGAAAAAAGACCTAATAAGAGTGCCAGTATAAGATTTCGTAAAGGCAAAAATAAAGTAATGAGGAACAACATAAGCGTGTTCGTTTACTTACTACAAGTTACTACTTTTACTACAGCTGCAAAATTTCAATATAAAAAGTAAACAAAACTTTCCAATTGTAGTAAAAGTAGTAAGAATTTCGACTAATCGAACACACCGCATATATTTTTTCAGAAATTTTAAAGAATCCATTTTTCGATATACATATGACGATTTAAATCGCGGATTTCATTAAATTAAACTTTGAAAATTTTACGAAAAACGTCACCGGAGTCTGAAAAGTCCTCAAAATTTGATTGAGATGATTACAAGGATTTAACTCAGAGATTACTTTTTAACAACAATACAAAAAGTTAATATTTCCTGAAAAGTTTTGAAATTATTTTCATTATTTTTATATTCACTTTATTTATTAGAAGCTGATTTTTTATACTTCAGTTATAAATTTTAACTAAAAACTTCTAATATTTAAAAAATGCTTGTTTTTTAATTATTTTTTCGGAATGTTTCGCAGACTTCCTAGTATGCGATTAGGGACGCTCAGGGGTTCGTGATCAACATTTGGAAAACTTTGTATAATTAAATTTTCATATCGGTTTTGGTATAGCTGTGGGAGTCAGATGTCGTTATTAACAAAAAGGATTACTGGCCAATTTTGCTACATATGCCAGATATAATTTATTTTTGATCGGGTATTTATAACTAAAATAAATTGAGTTAAAAAACAGTAAAAACAAATTTTTTTCTGCCCGAGCTGGGATTCGATAATAGTACCTCAGTTAAATATATATTTATGTGTGGGGTTATATATGACAATATATAATAACATATTAAAATCTTATTGATCCCAAGTTGCAGTAAACATAACTTTCATGTGCTGTTGGCAGAAAATGGGTTAATTTTTTTAAGATCTGTAAAAAAAATATTTACAAGTAAATTAAATTGACACGAGTAAAAACGTTTGAATGTAATAATATATGATTTTATATACCCATATATTTTCTTGTACGCCAGTGTATATAACCGGGCATAATTATATGTATCCATATATAATTTTTTCTTTCTGAAAAAATTTTAATATGATGCCATATTTAGTTAGATCTTATTACATATTGATCAATATGTACTTGTATATTGCATTTTTAATTAGATGCTGTTAATCAAATTATATATGACGTTATATATACACTTGTGGCCACGACTTTAAGTCAATTCAAGTTTTTTTTAAATTTTATTGTTGTTGCCTTAATTTTTAAAGATCAAAATAGTCGCTAAATTCGCCACGACAGGCAAGGACATTGTTCAGAAAATTGTACAGAATTTTAACGTAATGTTTGTTTTTTCATTTTGTCACTTGTTTTAAGTGGGCGTGGCTTTTAACGAAGAATTAGCGATATCAACCTTTTATCAAATTACATAGTAAAATTTAGGCAGTCCTGATCGGTTCTGTACAAACTGTATAATTTTGGAAATCATATAAAATTTTCTTAAGTCTTGCATTATTTTTATTTACAAATAGTCACCAGACTTAAAATTGCATCACTTTAAACATGACCAAATTTTTCTTTGTTGTTTTCTTTATTGAACAAGCCTATTATTTTTCTCGGGAAAAGTGACATTTTGTGTTTATTAGAATTGTGTCTTTGTTATAAGTTTTAAAAATTGTTCATTTTTATGATTTAAATTACAATTTTAGGCCTTTAAAGTTGGAGTGAAAACTTTCCACGTGAAAAACAACTTACGGTGCTTAAGCTCTTACATTTCTTTAAAATTTACCACAACAATTTACGTCGAAATGAGTTACCAAATCGCAAACAATTGTTTCTAAGTTTTTTTCAAATATTCTTTAGACAAAACAACTTATTTTTAGAGATAATTTTTCCAGAGACTGTTAAAAATAAAATTTGCAATTGAAAGAAACTCTTTATGACTTTTTTTATAGATCATGCTTTTAAAATTTGGTACAAAATTTATACAAACAGTTTAGAGCAACAGAACAGTTGTTGGTGCTTTCCTGTAAAATGTTCTTTTATCAAAATCTAAAAAAGCTTAGTAAACCGGGTAGTACAATATATGCTTTTTTATATGTTTGTATTATTAGTTCAGCTATAATTTTATACCACTATATAAAAGCTGATCAAATTATATCGCGCCATTATTAGGATGATAATATTAAATTTTAACTGAATTGATGCAAACTTATATGGGCCCAATTCTCGGATAAAATTGTATACCCGAGTAAAAAAGTTTTGATATAATCATATATTATTTTATGTAATTGCATTTAGTAACTTATAGTTACATATGGCAGGATATGCTTTTAAATTCAAGCAGATATACTTTTATATAGTCATATGTTAGATATTTTTTCCTCAAAGGTTTTAATATGGAGGCATATGTGATTTTATATTATTACATACTGGCCTACATATAATTGCATGTGCTATATATAAGAACATAAAGTAACATATTACAGATATAATTACATATACGTTTATATATAATTTAGTATGACACTATACATAATAATATAAAACTATATGTGGAGCCATATAAGAAATATTTCATAATTTGTGTTAGATATGATTATATATTGACGAATAAGAACCCATATATAACTTAATACGGTTCCATATCTACAATATTTCATGATTTCTTTAATATATAACAATATAACGTTCTTTATAAAATCATCTATAATTATATATCATCCCACATAAGCAATTATTTCAAAGTGATTTTATATAAAAATATATAAGGTCCATATAAAACCGTATTATATTATATGTGGTTCTATGTTAAAATTGATTTTGAATTAAATTTAGATTTAGTAATTACTAGGGATTGGCGCGTGACTAGAAATGTTCGTGAGTCACGAACATCTCTGTGAATAACACGCGATCGTGAGTAGTAATTACTATACTCAAGTGATTCGTGCGTGAGCGTGAATAAGAATATATAACCCGTGCATGATTCGTGTGAGTTTATTTTTTGCATCATATATTTTTAGTAATTTTTACTATTTTGTAATATTTTACTATTTTTTTTTTACTATTTTTCTTATATCTTGGTTGTACATATAACATGATCGTATTAACTTTAAAATTTCAGTCTTGTCAACTTTAATTTAAAATTACTAAAAATAAAGAAAATTTTGTTCATGTTTAATGCACTGTCATGGTAAATCTGGATAAAAGTAATGGAAGATTTATCGAAATTAGAGGATCTTCAGCAGACCTTTGGGTTAATCATTATATTTGGAAATTAATTACACATGCTATTACACAATTACATGTAATTGTAATTGAAAAAAATCAATTACAATTACATATTATTTGTAATTGTAATTAAAAAAAAAACAATTACAAGTAATTTGTAATTTAAAATTTGCAATTATACATTACATATAATTGTAATTGAAAAAATTTCAATTACAATTACATTTTTTTCGGAAAAGAAATAATGACAAAAAGCACAAGTGAGGGGTCAGCCCAACATGACGTATTCTTTTTATACTTATCCACGCCTATCCAACCTATCCCAGTCAGTTTTTTCTACAAAATTTTAACAAAAAACACTTTAATTCTAAATGTAATTGAAATTTGTAATTGAAATCACTTTCAATTACAATTACTTGTAATTGAAAATTTTCAATTACAGTTACATGAAATGTAATTGTGTTTTTTTTTAATTTCAATTACATTTATTTGCAATTGTAATTGAAATCCTCCAGGTCTGATCTCCAGATATTGCATATCTTTTTTATTTAAAAAAATAATTTTTGTATATTGTTAGATATGGTCCTATATAATATGATAAAAAGTATAAGGTCAATATTTAGATATAATTGTATCAAACTATGTCCACTTTTATAACATTTTATATAATTTTATACAAAAAGATATAATTTGATGTAATTGGATGAGGACAAAATTCGGATACAATTGTATCGAATTGCATAAAATTGTATCAAATTGTACCAAATTGTATACAATTGTATACAATTCGATACAATAAGATACAATAAGATGTTCTCATTTTTCGGATATAATTATATCTAATTACATAAAAGATTATATATAATTAAATATAACTTCATATGGCTCCATATCACTTTTTTTTTACTTGGGTAAAGACACATGCTAAATTACATATGACTGTATAAAGCCCCATATCAACTTTTTTTAATCGGGGAGTTAAAAAAGCACATAAAAAAATTTTTTTTTGTACCCAAGCTGGGATTCGAAAGTAGGGGCTCTCAGGTTATATGTGACTATATCAGGGAAGTGCGGTGAAGTTTTTAATTGGGTGTTCTCCACAAATATTTGAGAACAGTGCAAATCTATGGTCATAGGAAAATTACACAAGTGCAAAAAGTATAACCATACTTGCATATCAGGGCAATCAATGATAAACGGTAAAAAAATTAAAAAAATTTAATTTTAATGCTGCGTTCATTTATATTTTTAAATCCCGAGATTTCAATTGAAATCTCGACCCGAATTCTTGATCGTTTACATTTGCACTTTATGACAGTAGCGAGATTTCTATTTGACAACCGCATTTTTTTTTTTTTTTGTAAATAAAGTACCATAAAAAATAACCTTAACCCTCATCGGTCCCCTGTATGCGCACGCATACAACCATTTTAGTAATTGGGGGAGTACAATTTACATTATTTTATGTAAAGATCTAACGCCAATTATGTTAGTAAATTCGTTTTTTTGTAAGGACGACAAGCTATATGCCGGATTTTTCAATCTTTTGATGGAAGAAAGACATGCACGCAGTATTGTATTATATGAAAGTCTAAACATTTGTGAGATTTCTTACATATCTTGCGAATTTACGGGATTTCATGGGGAATCTCGAGATTTCACATGAGATTTTGATTGAAGTCTAAATTATAGTCGAAATCTCGGGATTTGGGTGCAGATGTAAATGCAACTTAAAGATACATTTACCCCCTTGTTTTTATAAAGCGAGCGGAATAATTCCGCCAGAGGAATTATTGTAACAAAAATAAAATACATTCCGCTGGAAGAATATTTCCTTTCGCCTTAGATTTTTCTAAGTTTTTCTCTGTTTCTAGCGTTTTTTCCGTGTTTGTAACGATTTTTAATAATTTTTAGCGATTTTCCGTTCGAAAAAACTTTGTTTATAAATTGTATTTTTTACTCTCTCTCTAATATTTCTTGTTTCATTTCATCAATCCTATATCCATTCAATATAAAATTAAGCAAGTGTCATACGGGTTTAAATAAGTCTATTCTTGGTTTCTTCCAATACCAGATCGTTACAGATGGGATGCCGTTTTTTTGTTCTTCTTTTAATTTATTTTTATTGTTTTGTTTTATTTTTTACCTTTCATTTTTTATGCTTTTTAATTGATTATTTTTAAATTGTCAATTTCTTTTTTTACATTACAAAAAGTACGATTTTTTAATGAAATTTTTAAAATTGAAAACCTGAAATTCATAAAATTCAAAAGCTACCGTTTGAAATTCAAGAAATATCAAATAAAATTTAAAGGTAAAAGCTACCAACTAAAGCCAAAAAAATTCCAATTGACATTAAAAAAAAAAATCGAAATAAAACTCAAAAAATACCAAATTAAATTCAGTTTACATTTATTTAATTTCAATTGATATTTTTTTATTTCATTTTGTATGTTTTGAATTTAAATTTATTTTAATTATAAATTTATTAATTCAGTTCGAGGCCAATTTCCTTATTATGAATTAGCATAATAAGTACTTTTTTCAAAAACTCCTATTTTTCTTCATCAGGATATTCTCCTAACAAATACTTCACAGAGTTTTTGCTTTCAAAAACCGCAAAAACTTTCAGGAATGAAAAGACGATCGTTTCGGGGATTTTCCAAGTCCCCTTCTTCAGTTTTCTTTAGAAAGTGGTGGCAATAGTGCAATGCAAATTGAAACATCAAAATTTCATATTAAACGTAGTCTACTACATCAACGAAATGAGAATGGAGTAAACAATAAAATATGTTTTCGAAGTCTCTGCAAAGACATAACCAACAATAGAAATATTATGAAAGTTTTTGTTTTTGTATTTCGTACCATCGGTACAAAATACAAAAAATCCTTGTAATTGACAAAGAAGTGGTAAAAATAAAATTTGTATTTTATTTGTACCGATGGTACGAAATACAAAAACAAAAACTTTCATAATATTTCTATTGTTGGTTATGTCTTTGCAGAGATTTCGAAAACATATTTTATTGTTTACTCCATTCTCATTTCGTTGATGTAGTAGATTACGTTTAATATGAAATTTTGATGTTTCAATTTGCATTGCACTATTGCCACCACTTTCTAAAGAAAACTGAAGAAGGGGACTTGGAAAATCCCCGAAACGATCGTCTTTTCATTCCTGAAAGTGTTAGAGGTTTTTGAAAGCAAAAACTCTGTGAAGTATTTGTTAGGAGAATATCCTGATGAAGAAAAATAGCAGTTTTTGAAAAAAGTACTTATTATGTTAATTCATAATAAGGAAATTGGCCTCGAACTGAATTAATAAATTTCTAATTAATTAATAAAAGGTCGAAAAACAATTTTTATTTTTTTTGAATAAAAATTAAAACCCAACATTTTAAATTTATTTTTTTTAATTTATTTGGTATTTTTGAATTGCAATTGATATTCTTCAATTTCATTTGGTTTTTCGCTTTTTAATTGATATATGTGATAGCGCATAGAAAAACGGACCTAAGGGTAAAAAAATCAATTTTTTTTTTGTGGACAACATCTGAGCATCGAATGAGACCGATCCCATGCTCTCCTGACCTTAGGTCCCTTTCTATCCTTAGGTCCCTTTCTATTTTGAGCGTCACATATTTTTGTTTAATTTCAATTGGTATTATTTAATAGCAAATCGTGTTTTTTAATTTCGAATTGATATTTTTTTAATATTAAATGTTATTGGTATTTTTTATTTCATTTTTAAATTTCATTTGTGTTTTTTATTCCGTATTTTTTTTTTTTTTTTTTTTTTAATTTCAAATGGTGTTTTTTGAATTTGAAATAATATTTTTTAATTTCAATTTGGTATTTTTTTAACATCAAAAAACATTTTTTCATTTAAAATTGCTACCCGTGAAAAAGTAATTTTAATCAAAATTGATCAAAGTTATTCAATTAGATAAAGTTTTATAATGGTTTACTCGTTTTTTTATATATTCAGATACTGCTTATACGGTGTAACATATGAATGCATATGATCATATTTAAATGAAATAGCTTATATATAAATGCATAAAAAATATCAATAAGATAAGACCAAAATCCCGATACAATTGTATGAAATTATACTCAAAAATATATTAATTGATATATTTAGACTTTGTTTTATCAAATTAAATTAATCCATTTTACGAATTAAATTGAATAAACATTTTTTCTTGGGTAGTTACAAAATATATATCTCAAAATATATGGCTTATATGTCACCATATGTAATTATATTTTATGTTATATAAGATTATTTATAATTATATATGACAATAGATCTGTCATATCTTATTACATGTGGCATATACGGTTCATATCTAATTTTATAAAAGACAATATATAAAAATATATGGTTATATAAGATACTACATAAGAAACATATAATTACATATAGCTATTCATGACAATATATAAGTTAGCACATTTAATGTTTTTCTTTTAATTTTGTATTATCATATTGCATACTTACTTTTGTTTGCTTTTAGTTACGAAACAGAAATGCTGACGCTATGTCTACGGTTTGTTTGTATGTCATTATTTTACTTACTAAATTGGAATCAAACTACAAATTTAATAAGAATTCTGTTAAATTACTTTTTAGCTAGTAAGCAAGATTTTATCATTAAATAAAGAATATTTTTGTGACAAAGACAGTCGTAGTCAAGCACTCGAAACTTATTGTGTTTTAATTACATTAACTGGCGCCGAACTAAAAAAATTAAATGCGCATAATACCGGAGAACCTCAGTAAATAAGTGAACGGGAAAAATTCTTAGTAATCCTGCGCGAATAAATAAGGATTAGTTATATAAGTAAAACTGAATTTTAAGAAATAACTAATTATCGAAAGGATTAATTAAATAAAGAATTTAATTATAAAAAATAATACTGATAATTAAAATAAATAAAGAATTGAACTTTAGAAAAATATAAGTGATAATTGATTTAATGAAATGAATTTAATGAAATAATACGGAACTGAATTTAAAAAATAAATAAGCGATAAAGATTAACTAATAAAATAAAAACAGAACTTAAAAAATAAATAACTGATAAATAGTATAAACGAAATAAAAATTATACATGTAAAAAAAGAGAACTGCATTAAATTAAAAAACTTTTGTAAAACTGCAAAAATATAAAGGAGCAATTCCATATGAAAGCGATCACCTTTTGGACGACCCCTCTCCGATTCTAAAATAAATAGTCTCAATCGATTGCCCAGCAAAAAATAATGTACCTACATATTTTTTTTTTTATAGTGACTGGTTTAGTGGTGGTGTACACCACTGTCATGTGACAAGGGACCATAAGGGACCTCATTGAAAGTTGTTTTAAAAAAAAAACTACTAAAGCGATCGCAACGAGTGATAGCTCGTTGGAAAGGTATTGGATTAGGCTTTAATTGAAAAATAAAATTTTCCTAATTTTTCTCAGAAATTTACCTTTTTCCCATGAAAATTAAATTTTCCCATGAAAATTAAATTTTCCGATTTTACACAGAAGCTCCTAAATTTTCCGGCTAATTTTTTATTTTTTGGATTCCTCATAATTTTTGCTTTAAGAATCAGCAATAAAAAAATGGGCCCCGACTTCTTGTTTGGACAGGAGAGGAGCATTTAAGAGACCACCTTGTTCTCATTGTTTTTATATTTTTTATAATATAATTATTTGTAATTATTTAACATTGTTTTATTCTATTATTAAAAATACATTTTAAAAATTATTTTACAGTTAAAAATACATTTATGAAGAAAAAATCTTTCTTATTTTGCTGTTTATACTTAATTACAATATTTATTAAAAATTTCAATTGTCTTGGCATCATTATAAAATTAAAGTAACTTTAAATTTAGCACGTCGGCATACGAAGAGTACCGCTTTACATTAATTGACATATCAGAAATATTTGGTATGAAGCAATGAAACTTTTGCGTTCCAGTTATAGTTTTGACATTATAATATCTGTTTTGAATTCGTCGCTCCATGGCATCGTGTTCTTTTTGAGTGCATAAAACTGTGTTAATGGCAATTTCCTTGCTTTGAATCCACGAAAACAAATGTTGTACATTTAAGATCTGGTCAGTATATGGCCTTTGCAAACTTGCCTTAGTCGCCATGCGTTTTAGGGTTCCCCCTAACGCATCGCATGGGCCCTTACCGTGGGACGTTGCAAAAAAGTGCCACTCGACCTTGCAGTTTTGTTCTTCTTCAATTATGCAAAGATTGTAAAAATTTTTTTTATTCTTGTACTGAGAAGCCGCGCCGTCTGAGAAAAACGTTACTTTGTCGATTGCATCGAATTTTGATCTTAAGAATTCAAACAGTTTCATTTGAAATAAATAAACGGACACATAATTATGAGCTAAACTCTCCGCGACAACAACAAGGCTTACGGTCTGTAGTTCGTTATCTTCGTTTTTGAAATAAATGCAAAAAGGATGCACCGTGCACTGGTCGTTTGCCCAGTGATAAGCCTGAATTTCATCCTGAACGAGAAAAGTGTAATTCTCGGCAAAGTCGCTTATCACAATGAATTCATTTTGGGCTAATTTCTCCTTACTTTTCTTTAGAAATTTCGATTGCATCTCGGATATGAAATGGTGCGCCTTCAGTTCATTCAACTTGAATCCGAATTCCTCGATGAATTCCGGAATCTGCTTTACCACGGTCTCAAGGGAACATCTGCCGCTGCTAATTATCCACTGTTTGAAATGCACCTCCTGAATTAACAGCTGTTCAAACTTTTCCGCCAAATATTGCTCTAGCTCGTCAATCTTCGGACAATTGTTGCATTTGGACAGATGACAATTTTCCGTGGGGTATGCGCACAACGACTTCGACAGGAGGTCCCTATATGTTTCAATTTCACCGTGAAATACTTTCAATTTCTTGCATGGAAAGAACATTAATTTGATGTTTTGATGAAACATGCAAACGCAGACTGAATGCGTTCCGTGCCTGTCTAATGCCAGCACGCATTCTTTTGGTCGTAGGATGGCAAACTTAGAAAATCCCACTTTTTTTTGCTGGGTATTTCTCTTTGAACTGATGGTATGCTTCGGATAGATTACATAATAATAATCTGCGCTGCTTGTGTACTTTTTCTACATCTTCACGTGTGATAACATAGTCACGTGTACCTGGGCAGGCGCGGCTGTTGTCATCATTGCAGTAAAAATCTTGAATCAATTTCACCGTTGCTTCGCTGAGGGTCCTTGAGCCAAATTTCTTGGTGGGAGTCGCCAATATGCCCTTCTGTCTAACTAATTCTTTGCTTCTTCTCGCGATGTAAAAAGGTGTTTGAAACTGTTCAGAAATCTTGCGTATAGACCATGATTGAGGCAGCACAGATAAAATGAGATATTTCTCCGGAAAAGTGGTCGCTAAATTGAATTTTCTTTTCAACTGCTCAATCATTTGTTTGCCGTCATCAACGTCATCTGCTTGACTGCATTCGTTATCAGAGCCTTCATCAAATATTGTCGCGATTGCACTCATAACCTTGCCTTTTTTCTCTTTCCTGTATTTTTCACTTCGCAACTTTCTTTTTGTAATAGGCGATTCACCTAAAGTGGTAATAGCCTCATTCAAAGGACTCAAAAACATATTGACCATCGGAATGTCTGCCTCACTATCAGATGAAACATTTTGTTCAATTGTCATTTCACTCTCGGATTGTGGTTGCATTTGCTTGTTGAGACAAATCGATTTTACACTTGGGGCAAATGAATTCTGCTTCTTCACCGTATTGTATATTTAATTCATTCATGTATCGCTTCGAAACACCAGTTAATTTTAATACTTTTATCTTTTTCGAACGATGTCCACTCTTGTTGAACGGATTGCAGCAAAATTTATTCATTTTACTTTAAATTGTCTTTACAGCTTCACTCTTTACTTTTAAAAAAAAACACTTTAACACTTTCACGTTTAGTATTCAACTAAAATTTGACTCAGAGTGTGTGAAGTATTTATATTTATTTTTTGGTAAAAAATAGGTAAAAAAAATAAGCGATATTTGCTTTTCTTTAATAGGAAAATTTGCGTGAACTACTGGTCATAAAATGTTTTTTAAAGAGGGACTTAATTGGTTACTGCCAATAAGCCGACCACAGGTCATAAAATGTTTTGTAAATTTTTTAAATTACCAGGTAATAAATATTTCGCCATATTTATGGAAAATCCGTGTTTTATGACTTGTTTCTGCACGTGTCATTTTAGGCGAAATATTTATTACCTGGTGTTGGGCAGGGTGACTCCCTTTCCAAGCAAATGTTGATAAAAAAAACTCCAAGTTTTTTTTCTAATAAAAATTAAAGCTTCTTGCTTTATTGATGAGTATTCTTAGACTAACTTAAATTTATTATTTACAAAAAGTATTTACAAAAAAAGGCGCTATTCAAGTAGCGGTTTAAATTCAGTTCAAGGGGAATATTTAGAGAATATTAAGACAATTAAATGAGAGAAAAAACAAATACTGGTTTTTTAAGAGAAAAAATATAAATAAATATATATACAAAACCATAAGGTTGAACACGGTTCAACACCTGGTAATTTAAAAAATTTACAAAACATTTTATGACCTATAGCCTCAGTCGGGTTTGGTGTGCCATTACATGCCACTGCTGCTATTATCCATGGATTTATGGCCGATCTTGTGAAGGCAGGCAGACCATATTCACTACACACTCAACTTGGGGCTCTTAAAAAAAATTGATTTTTTCTTCATAAATGTATTTTTAACTGTAAAATAATTTTTAAAATGTATTTTTAATAATAAAATAAAATAATGTTAAATAATTACAAATAATTCAATTATAAAAAATATAAAAACAATGAGAACAAGGTGGTCTCTTAAATGCTCCTCTCCTGTCCAAACAAGGAGTCGGGGCCCATTTTTTTATTGCTGATTCTTAAAGCAAAAATTATAAGGAATCCAAAAAAAAAAAATTAGCCGGAAAATTTAGGAGCTTCTGTGGAAAATCGGAAAATTTAATTTTCATGGGAAAATTTAATTTTCATCGGAAAAAAGGTAAATTTCTGATAAAAATTAGGAAAATTTTATTTTTCAATTAAAGCCTGATTCAATACCTTTCCAACGAGCTATCACTCGTTGCGATCGCTTTAGTAGTTTAAACAACTTTCAATGAGGTCCCTTATGAAGAATTCTTCAATTTTGTCACATGACAGTGGTGTACACCACCACTAAACCAGTCACTATAAAAAAAAAAAAAAATATGTAGGTACATTATTTTTTGCTGGGCAATCGATTGAGACTATTTATTTTAAAATCGGAGAGGGGTCGTCCAAAAATTTGCCAATTTTGATCGTTTTCATATGGAATTGCTCAAAGATTAAATAGAATTTTATGAAATATTAAAATTAAATCTGAGAAAAGTGATCAGTGACAAAGACAATTAAAAATTATTCTGAACGTGTGAATGAAAGAAGAAACGATCTATAAACAACAACAAATCATCAATCAACAAACTAAACAACAACAACAAAAAAAGACAATTAAAAATCATCTTGATCGTACATATGAAAGAAGAAACCATTTACAAACAACAACAAATCAACAAACTAAACAACTAAAAAGACGTCATGGCACAGAGCAGAAAGCAACATTTCATTTTTTTTATGTAAGAATGCCATAAGTTATTTAAGTTTTTTTATTATCTTAATTTTTAAATATTTTAATTCAAGAATATTTTTAATTTTCAAATTTAAAAACAAAAAAAAAACAAAAAAGAAAAGAAGCTAGATCTGGTAAAGAAAATAAGTGTTAATCACGATAAATAAAGAAAGATAGTTTTGTAATTTACAAGTTTTCTTTTTAATCGTGGCAAATCCAGGCAACTTAATTAGGCCACCAATATTAAGTGGTCCACCACCACAACAGGTCCAAAATCAATTCATTTTAACACCAGAGAGTGAAGCCAGCATAGCTAATATAGTGCGTAGGGTAATTTTGGGAGACGGAGCCTAGAGTAAGAGATCAGGGTATAGACAGCAATAATGAGGCGGATTTGACTCAACTGGACAAGATCCCAGATGTAGTACGCTCACTTAGGGAATTTGATGGGAATCGGACCTAGTTCGGCTCCTGGAGAAAGAGTGCGGAGCGAATCCTAAAGATCTACGAACCTCTGAAAGGAACGGCCAAATACTTCGGCATTCTAAATGTTGTACGCAACAAAATTATTGGCGATGCCGACATCGCCCTAGAATCATATAACACCCCATTAAATTGGGAGTGTATCATTAAATGTCTGACCACTCATTATGCAGCTCGGTACAGGACTTTTATAAACGGATTTATGGTCATTTGTCTCTAATTTTGAATAAGATCGCATTTCTAGAGGAAAGCCAGGATGCCATTAATTTGCTAACGAAAAATTACAGAAACAAGGCACTTGACACATTCGTCAGAGGCCTAAGGGGTGATTTACCTAGACTTCTAGGAATAAGAGAGCCCAAAGATCTACACGAAGCTTTACATTTGTGCCTGAAGTTGGATAACCAGCAATTTAGGACACAATACGCTAATAGTACGACCAAAAGTCGACCTCCTATTCCTCACCGGAAATATGGCAATGCTATTGATAATCAAACCTTCTATCCACAACTAACGCATATCCCTCAACCTACTATGAATTTGCCAAGGATTGCATATGCTAATAAACCGAGATTTAATGCATATCCACACGATATTCTAAGATCTCAATACCATAATCCAAATGGACAAAATTATAACACGTATGATAAATATCCACAACAACAGAATTTACGATCATTCAATTTACCACCACCACGACCTAACCAACCGAAGCCACCAGTCCCTATGGAAATCGACCCTTCCATGCATTCCAGGAGGGTAAATTATATCAATCGACCTGCACCGGATAATAGATTTTCGGGTGTAAGAACTTTGCCTCAGTCAGCGCAATTCAACCAACCGCGGAAACTTCAGCGAATTAATCATATTGAAGAGGATCAGCCTGATCCTGTATTTGATACTGATATTAAGACAGAAGTATCTGAACCTCAACGGGAGGATGACGGAATACAGGAATTGGCAGACTATTTAGATGAGCATTTTAATACGGGGGATACGCCCGTCGAAAGTGAATATGCTGAATTTTCAGATATTCATTTTTTAGATTAACCCATTCTACGTTGCCTTATTTTCAGTGTAAAGCCAGCAATGGTAAAATATTTAAGTTTCTAATAGACACAGGGTCAAACAAAAATTATATTCAACCTGAATTGGTTAGGAACCCTGTACCCAATGAGACCATATTTCAAGCGAACTCCGTCGGAGGGAAAGTTACAATTACCCACCACACTTTGATTAATTTATTCGGAGTGCGTACGGAAAACTTAAAATTTTTTCTATTGCCCTCACTGAAATCTTTCCACGGTATCCTAGGCAACGACAGTTTAAAAAGGTTAAATGCGGTTATTTATACTTCGCGGAATTATATGATGATAAATGAATCTATAAAAATTCGCATAAGGCAACAGAAATCTGAATCCGTAAATAATTTGAACATAAGAACAGATCACCTTACTGAACAAAAAACGCGGAAATTAATAGGACTTTGTGGAAAATACTCCACACTTTTTTCGGATCCTGACGAAAAATTTACATTTACCACGACTGTTAAGGCAGAAATTACGACATTGACTGACGACCCAGTTTACACGAGAAGTTACCCATACCCTATATCTATGAAGGACGAGGTCGAAAGACAAATCAACGAATTGCTTAGTCACGGAATAATAAGACCATCCAGGTCCCCATACAATTCTCCTGTATTGGTGGTACCAAAAAAATTGGATGCTTCTAATAAAAGGAAATTTAGAATGGTAATGGACTATGGAAAGCTTAATGCCGTAACTATTCCGGACAAATACCCTATCCCGGAGATAAACGAAGTTCTCGCACAACTTGGTGAGAATAAGTGATTTTCGGTATTGGACCTGAAAAACGGGTTCCATCAAATACCGCTCAGGGAAAAAGATATCGGGAAAACGGCATTTTCCGTTAATAACGGGAAATATGAATTCGTCCATTTGCCTTTTGGCTTAAAAAATGCTCCTGCCATATTCCAACGAGCATTGGACGATATTTTAAGGGACCACATTGGTAGAATATGCTTCGTCTATATAGACGACATTATAGTTTTTGGCCAACATGAGGATTCTCATCTAAGGAATATTGAAACCATCTTTGAAATCTTGCAGAAAGCAAATTTGAAGATACAATTGGCTAAATGCGAGTTTTTGAAAAAGGAAGTTGAGTACATAGGATTTATCATCTCAACAAACGGTATAAGGACAAACCCGGGGAAAGTTAATGCCATTAGGACAATGGCACCTCCAAGTACGGTAAAGGAGCTAAGGTCGTTTCTGGGACTCTCGGGGTTTTACAGGCGTTTTATAGGGGACTACGCGAAAATGGCAAAACCCCTTACCGTCCTTTTGAGGGGTGAAGAGGGACGAATGTCAAAAAGAAAATCTGCTAAGATCCCTGTGAACTTGGATGGAAAAGCCCTGGAAGCTTTCAGGGGAATGGGAAATTCATTCTCTTCGGAAGAGGTAATGCTTTCTTTCCCAGATTTCGGAAAAGAGTTCCATCTAACAACTGATGCATCAAACTTTGCCCTTGGTGCTGCTCTTGAACAGGGCGGCAGGCCCATAGCATTCATATCAAGAACACTGAACAAGGCCGAAGAGCACTACGCGACGAATGAAAAGGAGATGCTCGCGATGTGGGCTCTTAAAGCATTGGGGAATTATTTGTATGGGTCGGTAGCGATGAAAATCTTCACTGACCACCAGCCACTAACGTATTCACTGGGAAATAAGAACACGAATAGTAAATTAAAAAGATGGAAAGCCATCTTAGAGGAGTACAATTACGAGCTCAAGTACAAACCCGGTAGTAGTAACATAGTGGCAGATGCATTGTCAAGACTTCCACGGGCTGTCGAGGTAAATTCCCTGACTGCCATACAGCATAGTCATGAAAGCTCTGCTCAAAACTTAATACAATTCACGGACTCACCGATGAATGTGTTTAAGAACCAAATTATAATCTCGATAGGGGACTCGCCCTCCTATAGTTTCGAGATAATATTCCCTACGTATCATAGACATACGGTGGTAGACACGGAGTTTGATACGGACAAGTTGGTGAAAATTCTGAAATCTTACTTGAACCCTTCGGTAACTAACGTTATCATGACTGAAGACCAGATTCTGGGTAGAATACAAGAGTTTTGGTCATCCTATTTTTCTAAATTCCGAACTAAATACACGAGGACTATGGTAAGGGACTTAATGTCGGACATTGAACAGGAAACAGCAATCATAAACGAACATAGACGCGCGCATAGAAATTCTGAGGAAAATCCGGATCCTTAGGAAATTTTACTTTCCACAAATGCACGCGAAAATAAGGAAAATGGTAAGGCAGTGTAAAATTTGTTTAGAGAACAAATACGAACGTCGTCCAAATAAAATGACGTTGGGTGAAACACCTATCCCACAATATCCCGGCCAGTATGTTCACATAGATATTTATCATACAAACGGTAGGGTTATACTTACGGCGATAGATAAGTTTTCTAAATATGCTCAGGCTAGAATAGTAAAGTCAAGGGCTACGGAAGACATAAAATATCCTTTACAAGAGTTGCTTACATCTTTTGGAATTCCTGAGAATGTTGTCGTAGATAATGAGAAGTCTTTGAACTCATCTTCTATAACTTTCATGTTGGAGAATCAATTAGGCATCAATATTTATAAGACACCACCTTACACTAGTACCGTAAATGGGCAGGTGGAGAGGTTTCACTCGACCCTAACCGAAATATTAAAATGCATTAACGCTGAAAAAGTGCATAATTCCTTTGAGGATCTTTTGGTTAACTCTTTATTGAAATATAATTACTCCATCCACTCTACGACAAAGAGAAAGCCTATTGAGGCATTTTTTGGGAGAAATATTAGTACAGACCCTTCATCGTTAGAACAAGACAGATTAGAGATTACACAGATGTTGGCAGAAAGACAGAGGAAGGATTTGGACCACCATAATAAGGAAAGGACAGGTTGTAATTTTTGTAAAGGCCAATAGAAGACTGGGAAACAAACTGACACCTAGATACAAAAAGGAGATCGTACAAGAGGACAGAGGGAGAACCGTTTTAACGACGACAAAACGTATAGTCCACAAAAACCTAATAAAGAATTAATGTTTTTCCTTTTTTACAGCTCATTGTTTGCATTAATTTAAGCCGAGGTACAGATATTAGATTACTCAAACGCAAAAATTGTGACAGTTGAAACAGGGACAACGAAACTGGTAACTGGTAATTTTAAACATATACGAAAGGGTGATTGACCAATTGGACACTGCCATGAGGCAGGATATAGGGAAGAGGAACAATGATTATCCCTATTTAATTCATCAGGTACAGGCACTTTATGGCATACTGAAAGAATTGAGACCCAGACGTGAGACTAGATCCATAAATGCTTTGGGAACTATGTGGAAATGGGTGGCAGGCTCACCAGATCATGACGACTTACAAGTGATCACGGACAGAATTAATAGTCTCTTGGAGAATAACGACAGACAGATTGTCATTAATAGGGCTGTAGAACTGCGAATGCAGGACAGATAAATAAATAACATAAGTTCAAGCGATGCGTTTAAGGAACAGATAGTGAAGGATGTTGAGAGAAAATTGACAATAATAAGGGAAGAATTGACAAATATTGGCTACTCGATGCAATGGGCGAAATCTGGGGTTATAAACTCTTTCATACTTTCGAACTACGAGTTGAATATTACTAGAGGGCATTTCGATAAACTGAACATGCCTTATGCAAATTTGATAGAGGCCTTTGAGTTTGACGAAGTAAAGATAGGCATAAATCAAACAACAATACTTTATATTGTGAATTTGCCACAAACTGAAAAGGAAACTTGTAAAAGCTTATTTGTTAAACCTGTAAAAAGAGAAAGCGTATCTATTAAAATCGATAATGAAAATTTTGTACTGTGTAAAAACTCTGTCCTCGAGGTGAAGTCGGAATGTAGAGTATTCAACGATGTGGCTGTTTGCAGAAATAAGAATCTTGAGAATATTACCCACTCGAGTTGTTTACCTAATTTGTTGAATGGTATGCAATCACAGTGTCCAACCTCCAACAATCAACATCTATCCGAAGTTAGTGAAATATCACCTGGTCTAATGCTTTTAAACGGTTATAATGGGTCGTTGCTGATAGAAAATAAAGAAGTAATTCTGCGTGGTACCTATCTTATAAAATATCACAATGCTACAATCATCATAGGGAAAAGATCATACTCCAATAAAGAAATGACTATGATGAAACCCCTTCCAGCAGTGGTTAATGCACCTAACCTTGTCGCCAATTATGAAGAAATGCTGTCTCTGGAGATGCTTAAAGATCTCCATATCGAGAATGCTGCCGAAATTGAAAGATTAGTTACAAATTATAAAACCACCCTTGCTACCAGTATTGGAGTACCAGGAACTCTTATAATTGTGTCGATTTTTGTGCTAATTTTGCATTTTGTGAAAAGAAGAACTACTTTCAAAGTGAAAATTCAAGACAAATTGGAACATCCGGTAGAAACTCCTACTGCCTATAATATCTACCCTGCCAACGTGGACGCTGGAATTTAAGAGGGGAAGAGTTAGCACATTTAATGTTTTTCTTTTAATTTTGTATTATCATATTGCATACTGACTTTTGTTTGCTTTTAGTTACGAAACAGAAATGCTGACGCTATGTCTACGGTTTGTTTGTATGTCATTATTTTACTTACTAAATTGGAATCAAACTACAAATTTAATAAGAATTCTGTTAAATTACTTTTTAGCTAGTAAGCAAGATTTTATCATTAAATAAAGAATATTTTTGTGACAAAGACAGTCGTAGTCAAGCACTCGAAACTTATTGTGTTTTAATTACATTAACTTATATACTCACATATTATAAGATAAAACAAGATATTACTATATATGACTATATATAAATTTTTTTGATCGGGCAGACTCAATAAATGTTTTTAAAATATTTTTCGCTTCTCAATACGAATCTGAAGTCAAAAAACTTTGCCGAATTAAACTTCAAAAATATAGTTTTCGTTATTTCAAAAAAATTTGTGTAACGTTTTCCACCAGTTTTTCAAATATTTTTAAATTTAATTTATTGATTTTGATCAATTGTTTTATTTATTTAAATGTGTAACATGATTTACATGATAAACGGAACTTTGATACAAAATGTCGAAAAATATAATTTTTATAGAAATTCTCAATGTAAATGAAATTTAAAACTCATAGGTCTACAACATTTTCGTATCGAAAATTTATAACAAATATTAACCTCTCTGATTGCATTAAATTAATTCTTACATTTTAAAAATACAATCAAAAAACTGATAACCCAGCTACAAAATTTAAATACTGTCATGAGGGTTCTTATTCAGTAAGTCAAAAATTATTCAAACAAAAGACGCACTCTTTTGGATGCACCACTTTAATACAAGTTAAAGTTTAATAATATGTATATTTTGAGCACATTTCGGATTAATTTTTTGTCTCGTTTGCTGGCTGGGAACTCTAGAAAAAATAAATTATGAAAACTTTATTCAAAAGGTTAATATCATATTAAAAAATGGGATGAGGCGGAATTATTTGCTGTAAAAGCAGGATAAAAATTCAAGGCGGCACAAGACTTTAAAAAGCGGTATAATCCTGTCAAAAGTGGGATGCTTGGTCAGATTAAGGAAACTAATAGAAAGCAGCCTGTAAAAAGGTTTGCTAAAGTTGCTAAAAATTAGTTAAAAATTACCTTGCTTCAAAAACTGCTGAAATAAACAGATTTGCTTTGCTAAATATTAGTAAGATAAGAATAGCAAAAATGAAGCTGTTAAATTTACAGAATTTTAGTTGTATTTAAGCTAAATTTTATTTAATTGAAATAAAAATTTACTCTGCTAAAATCAGTAACAATGTTTGCTGAATATTAGTAGAATAAAAAACAGAAAAATTTTAAATTGCTTTAAGAGGATAAAAATCTATTTTTGTGAATTCAGTAGTCTACTATTTTTCCTCATATATTTCTGTTGATTTTAGCAGGATGACTATTATTAGGGCAGCGACTTTCTTGCACTTAAAAATCGAAAATATGCGCTTAAAATATGCAGTAAAAATGCAAAATATGCACCTAAAAATGCACTTAAATGGAAATATGCACTAAAAACCAAAAATGATCCATTAAAGATGCAAAAATAAACTGTTAAAACCAAAAAATTCAACGATTTTCAAAAATCATATTTGGTTAAAAATTAAATCCAATATAAATGTCTAAGGCCCAATAACTTATCTCGAGAAGTTAACTTCAACTTAACCACACTTAGAAAAGTTCTGCAGTTACTACATGACAATTATTTGTGTAGTAATGCGGTTGTAGTTATTTTAACTACAATTGTAGTTAATTTTCTTAGAGCAAAATTTTTTAATGTTTTAATTTAATTTAAATTTAATTTTATTGGTTTCCAAAACAACAAGATTTACAATCTTATGATTATAGTAATGGATTTTTACAATGTTGAGTTAAAAAATGTATGAAATGTATTTTGACAGTTATTTTTTTAAACAAACTACAAAAACTACTACATTGTAGTAACATTTATTTTATGCAGTTATTTTGAACTTTTTTACAAATCCTTAAATTTTCAAGTGTGTGTAAACACACACGAAGCAAACAGTAGCATGTGTACGAAGCGCTTGTTTAGAAATTTCTGGTGAAAGAATATGAGAAGAACATGTTTTCTCTTGTCTTAGTCATAAAACAACGCCAAAGAGTAAAGACGCGTCATACGGAAAAGGTTATTAAATTATTAAAATAATAAGGTAAGTTTTATAAAATAAAATATAAATTTATTTACGGGAATGTTAAAAAAATATTGTATTTATTTTCTTTCAGTTCTTTCATATTTTCATCCCTTTCTACCTGTAGAAAACCAACACCATATTTCGTCCCTCACAGACGGACATCTACAACAATATCTTAATAGTGGAAAATAAAAGTGACATTAGGTGTAAATTTTGATTTCTCAATTTTAAATTTATTATAGAATAAAAATTTTTTTGTTTATCTCTTCTCTTTATTTACAATCTATCCATTTAAGGATAATAAGTAAATCTTATAACAATAAAAATAACATTAATTGTTGAACTCCATTGAGAACAACAATATACATATAATCAAAAAGATAGTATAACTTTTAAACAATATTTACAAACTTGTACATATATTCTTGAGAATAACTGATTAGCTGCGGAACGGCAGATCCAGTATATGGAACCTTTTAAGTCTTCTTACTTCCTCTGGGTCTTCGAGTAGAGCTATAGCTAACGGATTAATGTGGTTACTTAACCTTTCTAAATAGGTCTCACTGTATCTTCTGACTTCATCTATAATCTTTGGAATAAGGAGATCGTCATGAATAGATTTATTTGATATAAACCATGGAGCATTTACAATTGACCTTAGTGTTTTTGACTGATATCTTTGTAAGATTTCAATGTTGGAATTACTGGCTGTTCCCCAAAGCTGTATTCCATATGTCCAGACAGGCTTTAGAATGGTTTTATAAATTAAAACTTTATTTTCCAAGTTTAACTGCGAATTTGGGCCCAATAACCAGAAGAGTCGTTTTGTTTTGATATTTAATTGCTGCTTTTTTACTTTGATATGCGTTTTCCATGTCAATCTTCTGTCGATATGCAATCCTAAGTATTTAACGGAGTCACTTTGAAGAATTTCTATATTATTCATATACACATGGCTACAATTTCCATGTCTTATATGTAACGATTTTTCAGTATTGACTTTAATATTCCATTTGTTTAACCAAGCTTCTATTGTATTAAGTTGCCTTTGCACTAAATTTGACGCATTGTTTGGACATACGTCAGAAGCTAGAACTGCAGTGTCGTCTGCATATGTTGCAACAAGTACGTTTTCGGTTACTGGCATATCTGATGTGAAAATAGTGTAAAGAATTGGTCCTAAGACACTGCCTTGTGGAACGCCTGCTTTAATGTCATAGATTTCGGAGAATTCACCATTAACTTTAACGTAAAACTGTCTGTCAGTTAAATATGACTTTAGCAGTAAGTAAAATGGAGTTGGAAGTAGTTTTTTTAATTTGTAGTATAACCCCCTGTGCCAAACTTTATCAAACGCTTGTTGTACATCCAGAAATACACCTGAGCAATATTTTTTAGTTTCCAATGTATCTCTTATAAAAGCAACGATACGATGGCATTGCTCTGGAGTACCATGCTTGTGTCTAAAACCAAATTGATATTCAGGTATAATATTAAATTTTTCTAAAAATGGTAATAATCTTTTCAATAATATTCTTTCGAATATTTTGGAGAATACAATCAGTAAACTTATTGGTCTGTAGGATGTTACAATATTCTCTTGTTTGTTTGGTTTATTTACCATTACAATCTCTGCACACTTCCATTGTGAGGGAAAGTAATTTAATCTCAATATAGAGTTATACAACAATGTGAGAAATAGTATACCCTTCTTGGGCAGGGCTTTGACTACTTTGCCATCTATGCTTTCGTAACCAGGAGATTTTTTACAATTAAGATTTTTTATCTCTTCTTCTACTTCACGAGGAGGAATATGTTTAACTAGCCGGCGCAGCCCGCTACGTTGTTAGCGTGCCTTAAAGTTTAGGGGGGGGGGGCGCAGCAGGGTTGGAAAGCATTTTATGATATTAAAAATAGCGGGCAAAGCCCGCTGCGTTGTTAGCGTGTCTTAAAGTTTTTTTTTTAATTCCAGTTTATGTAAAGGTAGACCTGGCAATTCAAGTAAATTCACAAATTCAGTTGGAAAATTTACTGCGTCGGTTTCTTCCACCGGTGCTTCGTTACATGAAGTTTAAATATCGGAATATATAAGTTCCATTCCTTTTCTAAGGTTTTTTCTCTTTTAGAAAATTTGTTTAACTTTTTGGAGAGTATGTTTCTATGCTACATAAGTTTCATATTCCGGGGATAGTGTTTGAACAGGTAATTCCCTCTTCCAATCCATTTGCATTGTCTATAATTTCAATTCCACTCGTTCAACGTTTATATCCATTTCATTCCACTTGTGTAGTGTTTCAATTCCACTCGTTTCCTATTTAGTTTCTTAATTTTAGTGTTTCATATACACTTGTTCTTTAAGTTTTAGGTTTCTAGCTAAAGACGCAGACGTTAAGGGGGGGGGGCAATTTTCCCCTTTTGAACCACCATTTTTACCACGTTCCTGTCCAAAGTCCTAGAAATGCCTTGTCGATAAGTTAGCCCATACTCCAAGGAAAACATATTATAGATTACAGGTTTCTAGCCGGAGGGTTCGGTTAGGTCATCAAGGGGGAGAATTATTCCGTTTTTACCCCTCCCGGTAGGAATTTCCAAAAATTCCGTCTTAGAGGACGTCTGCGTTGGAGGAGGAACCTACTACATACATAATTTTAGGTCCCTATATCCAGCAGTTTGGCCAGGCCGTCAAGGGGGAAGTTTTTTCCCTTTTTACCCCTCCCGGTATGAATTTCCAAAAATACCATCTTAGGGGACGTCAACGTTGGAGAAGGAACCCAAATACCGAATTTAAGCTCCCTTGTTCCAGCAGTTTGGCCAGGCCGTTAAGGGGGAGACTTTTCCTGTTTTTGACCCTACCTGTAGAAATTTCCAAAAATCTCATCTTAGCGGATGTCTACAATAGAGGAGGAACTTTAATACCAAATTTCAACTTCCTACCTCCAGCGGTTTGGGCAGGCCTTTAAGCGGCACTTTTCGCTTCATTAATCCCCATTTTTGCAATGTCCCTGTCCAAAAAGCACCTTCCCGGTAAGTGAGCCCATACTCCAAGTAACATATGTTTTACATTTCAGGTTTCTAGCCAACTTTTACTATTTGTGCCCCTCTCGGTAGGAATTTCCCAAAATCCATCGATAGGGAATTTCAGCTTCCTAGTTCCAGCAGTTTGAGCAGGCTGTCAAGGGGGACACTTTTTCTTTTTTTGTCCCTCCCGGTTGGAATTAGGCTGGAAGAGGAACCTAATTACCGAATTTCAGCTTCCTAGTTCCAGCAGTTTGGACAGGTCGTTAAGGGTCAACTTTCCCTTTTTGAGCCCCCATTTTATAACGACCCTGTCCAAAATTCAAAAAAGTATCTTTCTAATAAGTTAGCCCTTACTCCAGGGACCCACATTTAAGCTTCAGGTTTCTAGCCGAAGGGGTTTTTACCGGCCCCCAAGGTGAGGCTTTTCTTCTTTTTGCCCCTCCCTTTAGGAATTTACAAAAATTCCATCTTCGCGGCTATCTGCGATGGATGAGGAACATTCATACCAAATTTCAACTGCATTGCCTAAGCGGTTTGGGCAGGCCGTTAGTGGGGACATTTTTCCCTTTCAACCACCATTTTTACTATGTTCCTGTTCCAAAATAGAAAAATTACGTTGCCGATGAGTTAGTCCTACTCCAAGGAATACATATTTAAAATTTTAGGTTGGCCAAAAGGGATTGGGCAAGCCGTCAGGAGGAGACTTTTACCTTATTTCCCCTCCCGATAGGAATTTCAAAAATTCCGTCTAAGTGGACGCCTACACAGAAGGAGGAACTCACATACCGAGTTTCCTTTTGTGATATCCTGTAGGGAATTCCAAAAATACAAACTTAGTCGATGTCTACTACAGTGGAGGAACCTTTATACCAAATTTCAACTTCTTACCTCCAGTGGTTTGGGCAGGCACTTTTCCAATTTGTGAGACTTTTTATGGGGAGACTTTTCCCCTTTTTGCCCGTTCCGGTAGGAATTTCCAAAAATCCCGTCTTAGCGCACGTCTATGCCGAATATCAAGAAACCTTGTTTTAGTGGAGATATCCGTGGGGGGAGGAAAAAAAGTAGTTTTTTTGAAATTATACATATATTATTTTAAATCATACTTTTTGGAAAAACGAAATTTTTTGGAAAAAGATACTTTGTTTTTACAAAGTACTTTATTTGTACTTTTTTTGAAAAAGGTATTTTTTTTTAAAAAGGTGTTTTTTTTGGAAAAATGTATGTTTTTTGGAAAAAGGTACTTTTTTTGGAAAAGGTACTTCTTTTGGAAAAGGAACATTTTTTTAGAAAAAGGTACTTTTTTTTGGGAAAAGGTACTTTTTTTTGGAAAAGGTACTTTTTTTGAAAAAGGTATTTTTTTGGAAAAATGTATGTTTTTTGGGAAAAGGAACATTTTTTTAGAAAAATATACTTTTTTTGGGAAAAGGTACTTTTTTTGGAAAAGGTACTTTTTTTGAAAAAGGTATTTTTTTGGAAAAATGTATGTTTTTTGGGAAAAGGTACTTTTTTTGGAAAAGGTACTTTTTTTGGAAAAGGTACATTTTTTTAGAAAAAGGTACATTTTTTGGAAAAAGGTACTTTTTTTTGGAAAAAGGTACTTTTTTGGAAAAAGGTACTTTTTTTGAAAAAGGTACTTTTTTTGAAAAAGGTACTTTTTTTGAAAAAGGAATTTTTTTTTTGGAAAAAGGTACTTTTTTGGAAAAATGTACTTTTTTGGAAAAAGGTACTTTTTTTGGAAAAAGGTACTTTTTTCGGGAAAAGGTACTTTTTTTGAAAAAAGGTACTTTTTTGGAAAAAGGTACTTTTTTTGGAAAAAGGTACTTTTTTGGAAAAAGGTACTTTTTTTGGAAAAAGGTACTTTTTTTTGGAAAAAGGTACTTTTTTTTGGAAAAAGGTACTTTTTTTGGAAAAAGGTACTTTTTTTGGAAAAAGGTACTTTTTTTGGAAAAAGGTACTTTTTATGGAAAAAGGTACTTTTTTTGGAAAAAGGTACTTTTTTTGGAAAAAGGTACTTTTTTGGAAAAAGGTACTTTTTTGGAAAAAGGTACTTTTTTGGAAAAAGGTACTTTTTTTTGGAAAAAGGTACTTTTTTTTGGAAAAAGGTACTTTTTTTTGGAAAAAGGTACTTTTTTCGGAAAAAGGTACTTTTTTTGGAAAAAGGTACTTTTTTTGGAAAAAGGTACTTTTTTTGGAAAAAGGTACTTTTTTGGGAAAAATGTACTTTTTTTGGGAAAAGGTACTTTTTTGGAAAAAGGTACTTTTTTTGTCCCCTTTTTGCCCCTCCCGATAAGAATTTCCAAAAATGCCATCTCAACGGACGTCTACAGCGGTCGAGGAACCTACATACCAAATTTCAACTTCATAGCTCCAGCAGTTTGAGCAGGCCGTCAAGGGGGAGACTTTTTTCCCGTCCCTGTAAAAATTTCCAAACTCCCGTCTTGGTGGATGTCTACGATAGTGGAGGAACCTTTATACCAAATTTCAACCTCCTACCTCCAGCGGTTTGGGCAGGCCGTCAAGGGGGGCCTTTTTCCCCTTTTTAACCCCCATTTTTACAACGTCCCTGTCCAAAATTCTAGAAAGTACTTTCCAGAAAAGTTAGCCCCTATTCCAAGGAACACATATCTTAAATTTCAGCTTTCTAGCCAAAGGGGTTTTGGCAGGCCGTCAAGGGGGACACTTTCCCCCTTTTTGCCCGTTCCGGTAGGAATTTCCAAAAATCCCGTCTTAGCGGACGTCTACCCCGAAAGAGGAACCTACATACCAAATTTCAACTTCCTAGCTTAAGCGGTTTGGGCTGGGCGATGTTGAGTCAGTTAGTCAGTCAATCAGTCAGTCAGTCACGTTATTCTTTTATATATAGAAGATAGGCCAATCGACCGGACAAGGGCTATCTGAATACTCAAGTATTTCATCAGCATAAGGGTTGTTTGTACCGCGATTTTTCTGTGTTAAGACGTGTTTTAAATTTGCTCCGTAGAAAAAATTAAATTTCCTATAATAAGATCACATTTTTATAAACCTTTTGCTAAAAAATATTATTTTAATAACAATAAACCTTAAAACAATATTGATTTTTCATTTAATTAATTGTGAAAAATATATTTCAATTTTAATCTATTTAAAATAACTTTTTATTAAACTAAAATTCTAAAATCATCAAACACTACATACAACAAAGCATAAACAGATAATATAAAAAACAATAATAACAACAAACCTTTCAATAATAAACAAGACAAACAAGTTCTTGCTCTCTTTTTACAACAATAACAACAATAGTGTTTATTTTATTATACATTTTGAAATAAACCAAATTATGGCGTGTTTAACTAAAGGTTGTACAATCGAAAGTGATTACGAAAGAATGATATGTTGCTGGTTATGTCATGAACTCTGTCACATTAAATGTAGTGGTCTTACTGTAACTGTTGCTGAAGCTGTTTACAAATATAAGGGCCTAAATTGGTGTTGTCCAGACTGTAGAAAAATCGGTGTAAGCTTTTATCGTTTTTTCAAGGGAACAAAAGATAATTTTCTGGAAATTCAAAATGAAGCGTCTCAGCTTTCAGAGCGTATTTCTGCATATGGTAAACTTTTTGAAGACTTTAAGTCGCTCGATACTCTTAAATCTCCGCCACAGTCTTCTCCAAAATGACGTAAATCGTCCAGGAAAAATAAAGATAAACCCGATGATCCCGATTCTTCTTCAACTACTCCAGTTAGTGCTTTAATTCCGTTTGTGAAAATTCCATTTTCTACTAATACTTCAACTACGAATATTCCTGGTAGTTCTTTAACTTTGTTGTCAGCGGAAAATACTTCTACTAATAATTCCACAACTACTATTAGTTCAAATACTTCAAATACAATAATAGCTTCAAATATTACTGACACAGCAATAAATAATCCTGAGGTTCCTCTTAAATATACCCAGGTCTTAACTTCTTCTGTTCCTCCTTCAAATATTATTGAAAGTAATCCTACTCCTGTTGATAATGTAATTGTTCACAGAGAATTACGTGCAATACCTCGTCCGAAATCAATTTTTCTATCTCATCTGGCCTCCGAAACTACTATTGATGATCTCAACTACTATATGAAAACTAAGTTGAATTCAAATGCTATAATTTCAACTTATAAGTATTCATATACACAACCCAGAAGTATTGCATCTTTTAAAATAACAGTTTCATCTGAAATGTATGAGAAATTGATAGACCCATGTTTCTGGCCTGATAATACACTAGTTCATGAATACAGGTACAAGGAAAACCAGACAAATAAAAATATTGTACGGTTACCTTCGTCATCTAGTCAAAAAAATAACTATATCTTCTGATAACCAACTGTATATTGCATATCAAAACGTTCGTGGTCTTAATACTAAGCTTTCCAATCTGTTTATCCAAAGCTTTGATTTGGATCATCGTGTTATAGTTTTAACTGAAACCTGGTTAAATAAAAAAACTTTGAATACCGAAATTTTTTGTAATGGATATAACGTATACAGACTCGATAGAGAAACTACTACGATTGGTGGTGGCGTTTTAATAGCTGTTTCTTGCCTTTTTTCGTCAGCGGAAATTACACCTAATACTTCTCACAAAATTGAATTTGTTCCTGTTCGTATAAAACTAAAACACAAACATATATACTTAACCTGTTCATATATTCAACCGAATTCTGATGCTCTAATTTATAATCAACATTACGAGAACATTAAATCCGTTGTATCGTCTGCCCAGCCAGATGATTCAATTTTTGTGTTTGGTGACTTTAACTTGCCCTCAGTTTCTTGGAAGCTCTTACCAGATTCTTTTTATTATACTCCTACAAACGCAAATGATTGGATCGATGTCTTTTTTAATAATCTCTATGACTTGTGCCTTTTCCAATTTAATGGTGTTTATAACGAATATGGAAAACTGTTAGATTTGGTGTTTGTGAATGAACCTATTTCGTAGAATATGCAGAGATTTTAATGAGATGTATAATTTTATTGACTTTTCTTTGAGTGTTAGTGTCATTAAACGTAGTATTATCTTGTTTTTAAATACATAGCCTTATAATATTGTTTGTAATTAAATTAAATAATATTGTTTGTAATTAATTTAAATAATATAGTCTGTAAGGATTTAAAATCCATAGACTTAACTAAATAAATAAATAAAAAATATGTATGAGGCTGGAACGTCGTTTGAAGATTAAGAGCAAACGTTTCAGCCTTAGATTTATTTGTTTTACACCATACACCGTTTAAATCTTTTATTGGTATATTTCTTTTAGTAGGTATTTTTATGTATCTTGTTGCCTTCCACAAGCTAAACTCATCGTTCCTACTATTTGTCGGATTTAGATTACTAAGAAAGTTTCCAAGCTGTACATTTTTCATTTTAAATAGAGCTATTTTAAGATCTTTAGCCGCTTTATTAAAGATCCGCTTATCATTTGGATTCCTGCTGTTTTGCCAAACTTTTCTAAGTCTTCTTTTATTTCTTAACATGTCTCTGATTTCTGACGTTATAAAAACTTGGTTTTGGTTACGGTTTGTTGGTAAATTTGGAGTTGAGAGAAAACCAGCTTCATGAATTAAATGATTAAAGGTTTCAACAGCGTCATCTAATTCTGTTGGGGATGCTATTGGGATGTTAAGATTCACATTTCTTTCCATCCAAGTTTCAAACGATTTAATATCAGTTTTGGCCGTAAGAATTTTTTGTTTTTGTGACTTTGACTGCAAGATTATGTTAAAACAAACTATAAAAAAATCAATCAGATCAGGAATCTTTCTTGGATCCGTTGGACAATACGTTGGGTTGTCTGTTGATAAAACTGAGTATTTATTGTTAATTATGCACTTATGCAGTTCGCTTCCCTTAGGATTTATTAATCTTGACCCCCACCATGGATGTTTAGCATTGGCCCCAAACTATTAAAAAAGCTTTGAAATTCTTGGCATTTAACTGAAAATCTAGGGGGAAAATAGATGATACAAGCAGCTTGCAGATAAGATTTACTTATTTCATCAACAGTTTCAAATTTTATTGTTGATTTAATCAGTATTGCAGCACCAGCATGAGCTCTATCATCTGGATGGTTTGCCGTTATCAGTTCATATCCTTTTATTTAAAAAAAAGTTCTGCTGGTAAAATGCGTAATGCATAATGTAATTTAAGAAATAACTCCAGTTCCTGTGTGTGATTTGAAAGCCCGTTAGCATTCCATATTGCAATATTAAAATTTAGTTGCATAGTTTTGCTACTAATACTGTCATCATGCTTAAAAGCTTGTTTGTTAACTCAATTTGATTTTGTATTAAGGTTTCAAGCTTTTCAAAAGAATTTTGCTGAGAAGTATGTTGGTTATTTCTTAAAGCATCAGAATAAGAAAAGTTGTTATTAATATTTTCACTAAAGTTTGCATTATCTGCATTGTTGTTTAAATGGGGATCTTCGTTATTAAAATTAAACCCAGCATAATTACGTCTATTAACGATATTGTTTTTTAATTTTCTTTTTAAAAGTTGCTTGTAAATTTCACAGCCTTTATAGCTAGCTGGGTGGCTTTTTAAACAATTTACACATCGAGGAGTATCACTATCTTTAGTGCAATTGGCCGTTAAATGACCTAATCCACATTTGACGCAGTTAACTTGTTTCCTGCAGTAGGTTTTTGTGTGGCCATATTCTTGGCATCGATGGCATTGTACAATATCATTTGTTTTCTTTGGTGGGACAATGTTGACAATAGCATTATTAATCTTGGTGATTTCAAATATACTTTTGTTATTTGGGTTTGGTTCTAAATCAATATAGAACATTGGAAGGGGTTCTTTCGATATTCTACTGTGTATATTTGAAACAATTCGAACTTTGTGACCATAAGATTCTATGGCGTATTTGATTTCTTCTTTTTGAGTGGAAGGGTGCAGATTTTTTATTACAGCTCTATAGGCTCTTTCTTGTTTCAACTGATATGTATGGAATAAAATTTTTTTCTCATTTAAGAATGAAACAAGTGTTCTATAAGGTTGAACATCTTTAACCAGTAACCTTATTTGACCATCTCTTATTGTTTTGTAAATTAAACGATGAAGAGCTAATTATTTTTGAAAAACTTTTTATCATTGCGCTAATATTTTTTTTTTTTTTTGATGGACCAACACTCAGGGGATGCCCCCCTATTAACGCAGTGCATTGTGTTGGTATTAGGAAAATAGGTTATGAGGAGGAGGAAAGAGGGAGTAGTGTTTGTGAATATTTGATTTAAATTTCTCAACATTGTAAGTAACAGGGAAGACCTCTGCGGGGAGTTTATTCCACATATGGCTAGTGCGACTGATAAACGAATTCTCTCTATAATGCGTCGTGCGATCCACTGGACAATCGACTACAAACGGATGCGCTCTACTTGATAAGCGAGTATTACGAATAAAAACTTGGGCTTTGGGGACAAGTTCACTTATCTCAGCTGAGCACTTCCCATTATAATATCGATAGAACAGGGTCACACAACCCACATTCCGACGATGCTCCAATGAGTCAATAGAGCTGGATACCCTATTGTCATTGATAAGCGCCGACGCCCTCCTTTGCACACGGTCCAGAAGCTCCAAAATAGACTTCGAAGCTCCTGCCCATATATGGGAGTTGTATTCCATCTTCGGTCGGATATAGGTGGTATAAATAGTGAGTAAATCGGATGGAGTGAAGTACTTCTTGCACCGACGTAAAAAACCTAGACACTTGAATGCTTCCTTCGACACTTGAAAAACATGTTTATTCCAACGGACATCACACTGAATTTTCATGCCCAGAACATCAAGAGTATCCGATTCCTCAATATCAATATCACCCATATGTACAGATGACAGTGTTGACCTCACAGCCCTATGGGTCAACATACAACATTGGGTCTTGCGTGCATTAAAGTCGACCTTATTCGCACGACCCCACTCAGAGATTGTAGAAAGGTCACGATTCAGTGTGTCATTCATAATCTGCGTTTTGCCCCCAATCTCCTCAGGGCTTGGAATCGAAGGATCGAAGGAAAATGAATGACAAATGTTGCTGTCATCTGCGAAAGAGTATATAGGGTTGAAAGTTCGACCAAGAAGATCATTGAGAAAGATAAGAAATAGGGAAGGAGAAAGAACAGAACCCTGCGGTACGCCTGAATTCAGCTAAAACTCGTCGGATGAGACCCCATCTATAACAACACGAATAGTGCGATCTCTGAGAAAGCTCGAAATAAAACGAGCGAAGTCATTACCCACACCAAACGCAATAAGCTTTGAAATAAGCGCCCCGTGCCATACACGATCAAAGGCCTTTGAAATATCCAGAGCAACCACTTTGCTCTCACCAAAACGGTGGATGGACCGACTCCAACGCTCCGAGAGGAACGCTAACAGGTCTCCCGTAGAACGACGTCTGCGGAAGCCATACTGTCGATCATTAAGAAGTGAGTTGGACTCTAAATAATTCACAAGATGGTAATTAACCATACTCTCCATCGCCTTTGAGAGCGCAGAGCATATTGCGATCGGGCGGTAATTTTCAGGGTTGTTACCCGCACCCTTTTTAGGGATTGGCTGGACATTGGCAACCTTCCAGCACGAGGGGAAAACTCCCGCATAATACGAAGCACTAAAAAGGCTTGCCAATGGACGAGCTAGCGTCGAAGAACACTGTTTCAGCACCAGTGCTGGTATACCATCTGGCTCCGATGACTTATTTACGTTAAGGTCAGCAAGAACCCTTTTAACTGCTCGAGCTCGAAAGAATATCTTAGGCATAGTACTCGACACTCTTTCAAGCTCGGGCAGTGGTTGATCGCTTTCCGGCAGGAATGAATTACCTGCAAACATCTCAGCTAAAAGGTTAGCTTTATCAATCGGTTCAGTGAATATTTGGTCATCCCTTATAAGAGTTGGGATAGTTGAACTAGCATTATCCTTTATTCTTTTAACGAATGACCAAAAGCTCTTTTTACCTTGTGGAGCAGAAAGAACTTTAGTACGAAGACGTTGCTCGTAAAGAAACTTTTCACGACTAAGTACTTTGGAACACTCATATCTCGCCCGTTTGCGAAGCTGATCAGTATTGGCGTTCTTATTATCCCGCCAATTATTGAACGCTAACTCTCTGGATCTGACTGCGTTCCTGCAAGTCTGATTAAACCAACATTTATCTTTTGGTTTAACCGAAATTTGCTTCGAAGGAATGAAAGATTTCATTCCAAGCAATATAACCTGTTCAACCATTTTCGCCGCGGCATCTACGTTGTCGTCAAGGAAACAGAGTTTCCAATTAAAATGCCGGAAAAAATCGTTGAGCTCATCCCAACGTGCTTTTTCGTAAATAAAAACTGAACGTTTCGCAGCTGTTGTCGAAACGTTTCGAAGGACGGAGAACGAAAAAGATGCGGAAAGGGTACAATGATCCGAACTGCCGAGAGGTGCAAGTGTTCTTACTTCATATTTGTCTGGATGTGAAGTAAGGAAAAGGTCAAGAGTATTCTGGTGTTCACCTTCAACGCACGGAATGTGCGTTGGTTCATTCACTAATTGCGCTAGGTGGTTATGCGCGGCAAAAAGCTCAACATAAAGGCCCTCGGGAGTTGTATGGCTGGAATGGCGAAGCCAGGTAGAGTTGTGAATATTGAAATCGCCAGCAACAACGATTTCACTACTCGGGCAACTCTCCAAAATTTTAGAAATGGAACATTTGGTGATCGGCAACATTTGGTATAATTATTGGTGGGGGCTTTGGTGTATTAATTTTTGAGACTTGTTCTTCATCTGGTTCGCTTTCATCATCACATTCTTCATTACTATTAACAAAAACAGAAAATCTATTATGACTTACTTTATTGTTTGTAAAAGCTGTGTGTTGAGAAGTACCAGCATTGTTGGTATTTTTCGATGTACTAGCGTTGTTGTCGACATTCTTTTGCATACGGCTATGTGCAATATTGTTAGTGTTATGCGTATCTAGTGATCGTGCATTGTTATTACTTATTGCTAAGGAACTATTTTTGTTTTGAGAAAACAAGTTTTGATTATTGTTTATATTTCTTCTTTTATTCAAAACTATTTTTGGGGATTCACTTAGATGACGGTTTTGTGCTTTGGTCGAAGTTACAACCTGCCAACTTATATCATCATCTTCACTACTATCATTGCTATCATCCATGATGATAGCAATGTAAATTGTTATTGTTCAAAAGAATTTTATGTTCTTTTTTTACTGATGCTGTTTTTCTTTTTAAATTTTAATGAATATTTTTATGATCTTGTAACAAGACAATTGTTTTTATTTTTGTTTAACACTATAAACTTTAGAGAACTCAGAATTTTGTACGTTTGTACTAGATCGCAGTCGAAAGCAGACTGTATAGAATAAAATTAAGAGTGTTTACATAAATTTGATTTTATTAATTTTTAAAATAATTTTTATTTATGTTATTTTAACTACACTTGCAGTTGTTTGTACAGTTTTACAATACTTTGTATGTATGTTGTTTTAATTGCATTTGTAGTAGTTTTTACTACATTTGTCAGTTGATTTTTAACAGTTAAAAATAACTTCATATTGCAGTTGATTTAAATGCAAATGTAGTCTACACCTTTTTAAGTGCAAATGCAGTTATTTTAACTGTCATTTGCAGTTGATTTTACCTACATAATTCCCTGAGTGCAAGGGTAACTAACCAATACTAAATATTTATCCCTAGGATAATTTAACCATAATAACTTATCAATATTTTAACTCTGGGTAGTTAACCTTAGTTTGAAATGTCAGTATAAAAACAAAAATTAATAACAAAAAATTTCTTTTTCAATACGGGAAAATTAAAAGTTTTTCTCGCGGTTTTTTGAGTGTTTTTGGTCATAAAAAAAATAATACACTTGAACACGTCGTTTTTTTAAGATTCGCGGTCGCCAAATACTATAAAATTATTGTGATTTAATAAATGCATTTGGTATATTAATAGTATTTCGTGCTGATCGAGACAAACGCGGAAAGATTCGCGCATAAAATTAAAAAAAAAACATTGGAAATTTTGTGATAGATTATTAAATTAAGGCAATTTATGTTGTGACGACTAATTTGGCCACAAACTAGTGTCACAGACTGTAGCTACTGTTAATGAATAAAAACAGACAATAACAACAATACACATAATCACAACAATGCGTAAGCATGCACTGGTCAAACAAGTAAAAGTAGTAAACAAACAGCAATACGCATATGCAAATGTAATGTTTAACAAGCAGTAAACACCTAGCAACAACTATTAAGGTTGTTTACAAAAATTAAGGAATTTAGGATCTACTTGTTTATCGATTGGTATAAAAGGGCAGTATAGAAAATAGAAAGATCTCATTCTTTTTGCAGCGATCCAGCGCAGAGTAAGTACCCAAAATAACGTAGTGAGCAAAGTAGACGCTTTAACTGGTGTTTAGCGATCACCAGGAAAAGCTAGTGAATGTCGTAGATATACTTCGGATGGTGTTTAGCGATCACCTGACGAAGCTTAGAAACAAGTGTGACGAAGTGAAGAAGTGAGTGTGAATTGTTCAAAGGTAGAGACACTTTGACTGGTGTTTACCGATCACCAGGCAAAGTTAGTGAGTGTGGTTTGATAACCTCGGATGGTGTTTAGCGATCACCTGACGAAGTTACAGACAAGTGTGAGTCACGCGTGAGTGGGAACACTTTGACTGGTGTTTACCGATCACCAGGCAAAGTTAGTGAGCGTGGTTTGATAACTTCGGATGGTGTTTAGCGATCACCTGACGAAGTTACAGACAAGTGTGAGTCACGCGTGAGTGGGAACACTTTGGCTGGTGTTTAGCGATCACCAGGCAAGGTTAGCGAAAATGGTGGAGAACTTCGGATGGTGTTTAGCGATCACCTGACGAAGTTTGGAACTTGAGAAGTTGGAGTAATAGAGTGAGTGCGAGTGATACACTACGGGTGGTGTTTAGCGATCACCACACGAAGTTAGAATAAGATTAGAGTAGTGGAATAGTTCTCGTGGTGGTTAGCGATCACTTCAAGAAACATTTGGTGGTGGGTAGTACTTTATATATCTCCATTGGTGGTTACCGAGCACCAGTGAACTTCGGATGGTGTTTACCGATCACCTGACGAAGTTACAGGGATACTAAGCCAAAAGCACACTTGGTGTTTCCCGATCACTTTGTGGGTTTTTGGCATCAGTGAATATAAAATAAATTGTGATATTAAAGTTTTAGGACTGGCAGGTAATATCAAAATCCGAAGACGAGCCGAGTAAAGCCGAAGGGTAAAGGAGGGCTAAAACGCAAATTCAGGCCAACCAGAAGGTGCACAGTGAACAAAGAAATTATCTGGGCAGAAGAGGCGAGCCTACCACAGCGGGACGAGGATAATACGAGTACCCGAGAGGATACGAATGGACCCGAACCGTAAACTTTGTAAATTAATTATAGGAATTAATATAAATAAAGGAAAAGTAACGATTGTGGATTAAAATTAAATAAAGCTGTGTACATTTATTTCTTGTAACGAACACTGGACAGAGGCTGAGTATACCCTAGCAAAAATAAGTCGTTATAAGTGGCGCCCGAGCAGGCTAGTTAACAGGAAAGAAAACACGAAGCTATAACGAGTCAAAATGGTGAGCACAAAGTGGATCTACAGTTTACGGCGGGAGGATTTAACCACATACGCTGGCGAGTTCAGCCTTGCAATAGAGGGAACGGTAGAGGAATTGAGAAAACGTATGGCCGATTTCATCAAAAATGGCGAACACGAGGCCGAAGTGTTGGAGAGGCTGGAATCGTTGCAACAAAAACACCTTAGAGCTGTGTCACATAGAGAGGAATTTTTATCTACAAGTGTTAACACTGCGCCGAGTTTACCACCAGTTACGCCAGAAATACCCACGGTTAGCATTACCGATGCGGATACCGGAATACGAGCGGATGAAAACGAGGGCTACTTACAAGTAATAGAACAGGTACGAAAGGGGTCATTTAAATATGATGGGAGCAAAGACCCGATAGCTTTTCTAGAGCGGGTCGAGGAACTGGCAGAAGTGTACGAGATTTCGCTGGATATAGTACCAAGGACTATGCCGGAATTGTTAAAGGACCTGGCGCTTTTATGGTTTAGGAACAATAACAAACGCTGGGTGAGATGGGAGTGTTTCAGAAGAGATTTTCTTGAGTTTTTCCTACCGTCGGGGTACTTTGCGAAGCTGGAAGAAAAAATCAGAACTAGAAAGCAGCAAGCAGGTGAATTTTTTTAAAATCTATATGGTAACTTTGCAGGATTTGATGAGACAAGCCGGATACAGTGAGGAACGTAAATTAGAAAGGCTGTATGAAAATATGAACCCAAATTGCAAAATGTATATTAAGCGTAGAGATTTCCAAAATCTACAGGAGCTCCTTCAACTGGCTGGAGAATTCGAGGATCTACAGAGAGAAGCTGCAGCCCTGCAGCCGGCACCCCAGAACCCGATTTCACGACCTCGATCTCAACCTCAGACAAATCGCGGAAGCAGCCGAGTAAATAATACATCTGTAACCGGGACAATGGAAGAAGGTAGGCAGCCTACGCTGGTAAATTCGATCAACCCTCGAACAGCGTGTCACCGTGTCGGGCAGAACGGACATACTCAACGTTTATGTCGAAATGCATCTAGAATATTCTGCTGGAATTGCGGCCGGGTGGACGTATATACACGGGATTGTTGTGGAAGGAAAAACGGGAAAAGACCCTTAGTAGAGGCAGCAGGCACACCAATGTCATCCCTGAAATCAATCTATTTACGTCAGGGACATATATTTGCTAAGGTTAAAATAGGAGAACATGATGCTGAAGCGCTAGTTGACACAGGCGCATCCAACAGTTTCATTAGCAGCGAGTATGCGGCCGGAATAATGCGAGGAGCGAAACGAGTTGGAGTTGATATAGAAGTATCTTTAGCGAACGGAACATTCGGGGACAGGCTGGTTAAAATGCCGTTGCAGATATTACCAGAGGTAGTGGACGATTTAATACTCTTTGGACTGTTACACGTGAGGTTGCGTGTTCGAGCCCCAGCCAAGGCAACATCAATTTATGAAAAATAATATGTATGAGTTTTTTCTATTCCTCATACATATCGCAGCGTCCTCCTTCGGTGTTCCCATAGCACTTAACCCCACCGAAGTAAAATAATATAACAGGGCTATGAACTAGAAAGCTTCAACAAAGTTCGCCAACTCACCATCAGATGGCGCGCAACAACTGTTCTAAAAATCAACATCTCGCGCAAATACAGTGTTGCCATATTTGAAGCCCTTCTTCTTTCACCACCTTTCACTTCTTCTCTATCCCCTTTCCAAAGGAAACAACACGTTAATTAATAGGAAGAATTTCCTGAGTGTTGCTTCTCTTTCAAAAAAAAAAAAAAAACAGACAATAACAACAATACACATAATCACAACCATGCATAAGCATGCACTGGTCAAACAAGTAAAAGTAGTAAACAAACAACAACAGCAATACGCATATGCAAATGTAATATTTAACAAGCAGTAAACACCTAGCAACAACTATTAAGGTTGTTTACAAAAATTAAGGAATTTAAGGAATGTATGTGCCGCTATATTACAATAGCAACATAACATGGGTAATTGTTTTGTTGGTAGGATCTACTTGTTTGTCGATTGGTATAAAAGGGCAGTATAGAAAATAGAAAGGTCTCATTCTTTTGGCAGCGATCCAGCGCAGAGTAAGTACCCAAAATAACGTAGTGAGCAAAGTAGACGCTTTAACTGGTGTTTAGCGATCACCAGGAAAAGCTAGTGAATGTCATAGATATACTTCGGATGGTGTTTAGCGATCACCTGACGAAGCTTAGAAACAAGTGTGACGAAGTGTAGAAGTGAGTGTGAATTGTTCAAAGGTAGAGACACTTTGACTGGTGTTTACCGATCACCAGGCAAAGTTAGTGAGTGTGGTTCGATAACTTTGGATGGTGTTTAGCGATCACCTGACGAAGTTACAAACAAGTGTGAGTCACGCGTGAGTGAGAACACTTTGACTGGTGTTTACCGATCACCAGGCAAAGTTAGTGAGCGTGGTTTGATAACTTCGGATGGTGTTTAGCGATCACCTGACGAAGTTACAGACAAGTGTGAGTCACGCGTGAGTGGGAACACTTTGGCTGGTGTTTAGCGATCACCAGGTAAGGTTAGCGAAAGTGGTGGAGAACTTCGGATGGTGTTTAGCGATCACCTGACGAAGTTGGAGTAATAGAGTGAGTGCGAGTGATACACTACGGGTGGTGTTTAGCGATCACCACACGAAGTTAGAATAAGATTAGAGTAGTGAAATATTTCTCGTGGTGGTTAGCGATCACTTCAAGAAACATTTGGTAGTGGGTAGTAGTACTTTATATATCTCCATTGGTGGTTACCGAGCACCAGTGAACTTCGGATGGTGTTTACCGATCACCTGACGAAGTTACAGGGATACTAAGCCAAAAGCACACTTGGTGTTTCCCGATCACTTTGTGGGTTTTTGGCATCAGTGAATATAAAATAAATTGTGATATTAAAGTTTTAGGACCGGCAGGCAATATCAAAATCCGAAGACGAGCTGAGTAAAGCCAAAGGGTAAAGGAGGGCTAAAACGCAAATTCAGGCCAACCAGAAGGTGCACAGTGAACAAAGAAATTATCTGGGCAGAAGAGGCGAGCCTACCACAGCGGGACGAGGATAATACGAGTACCCGAGAGGATACGAATGGACCCGAACCGTAAACTTTGTAAATTAGTTATAGGAATTAATATAAATAAAGGAAAAGTAACGATTGGGGATTAAAATTAAATAAAGCTGTGTACATTTATTTCTTGTAACGAACACTGGACAGAGGTTGAGTATACCCTAGCAAAAATAAGTCGTTACAATGTGATCAGCACATCAAAGTGAGTAGAAAAATAATCGCTGTGCATGATTTTGATTAGCCCCCTCCCCCTTGAGCGAATCCTGGATCCGCTCCTGGTCGTGTGCCTACATTTCAATACGATATGATCAATGCATTCATAAACAAATAAGAAATTTTTAAAAAAATCTCTATTTTTTGCAAAACTAAAAACTAAGTTAAGTTCTTTAGTAAAAACATTTTTAGCTTTTATACTTAGAACACTCTGTACGTCTTTTTAGCGCAGTTACAGGAGTTTGAAATGCAAACGTTTCATTGTACACCACTTTCCCCTGCTCTTTTGAAAATTAGATTATAAATAGAAAATTGGCGAGCTCTTGAGCTCAAAACCACTTAAGCTACGACTGTGTCAGACTCTTTCTAAAAATATATTAGGTCCACCCTATTTTGCGATGGCTTTTCGGTCTATAAGTCGTATTGTATTTTCCCTACTTTACAACGTACGTACCTTGTGCAATTAAATCCATAGTTTGACGATAAAGTGAAGAACGCAATTCTGTAAAAAGCTGTTCCTCAGGGCGCTGCGGTAAAAAAAATACAATAAGTTCTCGGTTTCGTGATATAGATTTTATCGTTTCATAAATTGGTTCCCCTTTAACTTTTGTACAAATCATATTAACATTAGAATCATAGATGGGAGATACTCTAATAAATCTTATCCAGTTGCAATAACGTATTTCGTGTATATTTGAAATTTCATCGTACAATCCAAATCGATATCGAATCTGAAATTAAATAATATTAAGTTCTAAAATCAGTTCGGTTAAATTTTGAATTTTAATTTATTTGATGTCCTGTACAATAAGACAAAAAAGTCTTATAGTTTAGTACAGGATTATTTTATGAAATTATTAGAACATTTATTTGTACAATTAAAAAAATAATAAAATAAACAGAAAGTACATTATTGAAATTTCCAAAAAATACATCATTACAAGTAAGATATGACATTAAAGATTATTACAATTGAAATTAAACAGAGCAAAGTTTATATTTTAACTGTAAAAATCGTAAATTGATTTCTGAAAATGCTTGCGTTGCAGATTGGTTTAAAATAAAAAAAGTGGTAATAAGTACGGAACTTCTAAAGTACTGAATGTATTTCTCTAAAAATTTAAACGATTGTAGAGGAGGAGTCAAGTTTTCAGAATCATGTCTTACTAGCTGAATCATGACATAGCTACAGGTCGCCCCCTCTTTTTTGCACAATGTTTTTCGCGACCTCGGGTATGAAAAACATTGTAGCTTGTAACTTTCTTAAATACTGACCAATTTTAAAGATTTAGATTCTTTTAGACAAAACAAGAAAACATGTTCCTATAAGTCTTTTTGTATCTCTTATAGTTTAAAAGATATTTCACTTCGAAAATAAGATTTTTAATTTTTTCCTCCACTCTTTTTGGTTTTTTTTAATACGTGTTCGATTTTAATTTAAAGCACACCATTCAATTTTTCAAGAAAATATAAAGAAAAAAACCTTGTAAAATATCTTATACCGTTAAGTCGTAAAAAAGGTCTGAGTTCAAAATTTTGAATTTTAACCAAAAAACGTTAATTTTTGTAAAAAAGTGTTCATTACTTTTAAATTTGTAAAAAATTTTGTTGGAAATGCTAATTTTGTGCTTTTACGTGGTGAAAGGCTGTCCTTTAGGGATGTGACATGTACATGTACCTACATTTGGCAGTGGTCTAAATTCATCAGTTTTCAAAATAATTTTTAAGTTTATGGGCCTGTAAAAAACTTTGCAAAGACTGTGTTAAAAATCCATGAGATAAATTTTATAAGGCGGATGGTTGGCATTGCTCTAGCTTCAAATTTAGATATCCTGGCTATAAAGTGGCTGCTAGTGCAAAATTAGTAAAAACGAGTAAAAAGGTTAAAGTCGGGCATGCCGACTATACAATACCCTACACCAGTCTGGTTAAAAGCCAACTAATGTTTGGATCCGAAATTCGAATGGGTTAAAATGGGACTTGTGTCAAAATTTTCTTTAATGTGAGTCAGCGAACCAAATTTCATTAAAATATCTTAATATTTGCGATCTGCAGTTTGTAACCAAGCCAATTTTGGGGGACCCTTATATGGGCACTAGGTGTAAACATGGACCGGTGTTAACCAAAATCATTTGGCTTCGTCCTTGGGCCAACATAGGTCTGTGTACCAAATTTCATCGCAATATCTTAATACTTGCGACCTGCAGCGTATAAACAATATAATTTTGCGGGGACCCTTATATGGGCACTAGGTCTAAACATGGACCGGTGGTAACCAAAATCAATAGGCTTCGTCCTTGGGCTGACAAAGGTCGGTGTACCAAATTTCATCAAAATATCTTAATATTTGCGACCTGCAGCGTATAAAAAATATAATTTTAGTAGGACCCTTATATGGGCACTAGGTCTAAACATAGACCGATTTTAACCAAAATCAATAGGCTTCGTCCGAGTTTCATCAAAATATCTTAATATTTGCGACCTGTAGAGTGCGCACAAGAATGCAAACAGACAGACGGACGGACGGACAGACGGACATCGTTAAATCGAAATAAAAAAAATTCTGAGCCGATCGGTATACTATAAGGTGGGTCTAGGACCAATATTTTTTGGTGTTACAAACATCAGCACAAACTTATAATACCCTGACCACGTAGTGGTGTAGGGTATAAAAAATTTGTATTCTGAATCCTAAATACATTGCTTAAATCAGAGATGGGAGTAATTAATCACTTTGTAATGACCATTGCGGGTTTTCATTACCATTAAATCTATAAAATGAAAATTTAAAAAAAATTCATTACCATTACAAAATGTAATTGCAATGAAAAAAATGTTAATTTCATTTGTTTTCTTTACATGTAATAAAACGTTTTTATAATTTTCATTACAATACAATGGTAGTAAAAACAAAAAATCATTTTCATTTTTTCTACACTAGGTAGACAAATGAAATTTCATTACCATTACTTAACATAATGATGTAAAGAACGTGTTGTTCTTTGTTATACACTAAAAAATTTTCCTTTATAGAAATTTTTTTTCGCAATTTTTTTTTGGCAACCAGCCACCAAACTTTGATGTATGTCTCTAGATTATAAATTTAAAAAAACCGCACTTAAAAAATAGCAAAATTATGGCGGAACGCGAAAAAAGACTTTATGGCAGAAAAATTAAATTAAAAAACTTAATCAGCGATTAACGTTCTTCAAACAAATATACTGATGCAAAAAGTTTCGTTTTGGCAAATTTTTTTCACGATTTTTTTTTGCAACTAACCACCAAACTTTATTATATGAAATAGGTATTATTGTCCCTAGATTATAAATTTGAAAAAACCGCACTTAAGAAATTACAAAATAATGGTGGAACGCGAAAAAAGACTTTATGGTAAAAAAATTTAATTAAAACACTTACTCAGCGATTTACATTCCGCAAACAAATCTATTGATGTAAGAATTTTCCTTTTTGTAAATTTTTTTCCCGATTTTTTCGCGGTTTTTTTTTAAGTAGCTCAAAAAATTTCTTGTATGAAACGGGTATTATAGTCACTAGAATATATATTTTAAGAAACCGCACTTAAAAAACACCAAAATAACGGCGGGACGCGAAAAAGACTTTATGGTAAAAAAATTTAATTAAAACCCTTAATCAGCGACTTACATTCTGCAAACAAATCTATTGATGTAAATTTTCCTTTTTGTAAGTTTTTTTTTCGCGGTTTTTTTTAACTAGCTCCCAAACTTTGTTGTATGAAACGGGCGTTATAGTCCCTAGATTACAAATTTTTATAAACCGCACTTAAAAAACTCCAAAATAATGGCGGGACGCGAAAAGACTTTATGGTAAAAGAATTGAATTAAAACACTTAATCACGATTTACATTCGGCAAGCAAATATATTATGGCAAAAATTTTCGTTTTTGGATTTTTTTTGTTTGCGATTTTTTTTTCGCAATTTTTTTTTTTTCAACTAGCCACCAAACTTTGTTGTACGAAATGAAACTTTGTTGTAGTCCTTAGATTCTAAATTAAAAAAAAAAAACCGCACTTACAAAATTGCAAAAAAATGGCGGATCGCGAAAAAAGACTATGGTACTAGAATTGAATTAAAAAACTTAACCAGTTATTTATGTTCTGCAAACAAATATATTGATGCAAGAATTTTCCTTTATGCAATTTCTTTTCGCGATTTGTTTTTGCAACTAGCCACCAAAACTTGGTATCAAATATGGATACCATAGGCCTCGGATTATGAACTAAAAAATGCTTTTAGTAATTTGTAAACCTCATATTTTTAAAATAAAAAATTTCGACAAAAACGGCATGTAATGAAAAACAAATGGGTGTTTTATTACTATGTAAACATTAGGTAAAAGTAATGAAAATTAAAAAAGGTTCATTTTAATTTTCAAAACAAATGAAAATTAAAAAAATTATTCATTACCATTTTTAACGCAATGGTAATGAAAAAAAAACGTGACCATTTCTTCAAAAAATGGTAATGATAAAAAAGCGCCATTACCATTGCATCAAGTAATGGTAATGAAAATGTAATGGTAATGATTTTAGCCCATCTCTGGTTTAAATAGGTGTTAAAAAATTATTCATATACATTTTGCTGGTCTGGAGGTATTCAAGTTGTAGTATAATAAGTATGTGCCGAAAACTCCCCATTTTTACCCGTTTTCGTTATTTTAACAAAAGTGGCTTAATAATGCAAATTTGATTAGAATACTTTTATAAATCTGAAAAAAATATAAAACTCTCTTTCCATTGGTATATAACATGTTCTCTTATTAAGTCTGTAGCTGAACCAAGGACGGAGTTACAGTAGCGAAAGTTAACTACATCGAGTGTGAAAAATATTTTGCGTCTTATAGCTTTTTTAAATACTGACCGATTTTAAAGATTTTCAGCGTTTTAGATTCTGCTAGACAAGGCAAATAAAAAACATTTACATAAGTATTTTTGTATATCTTATAGTTTAAGAGATACAAAAATATTTAGAAAAAAAATTGTTAATTTTTTGCTTCGACTCTTTTTGATGTTTTGCTTATAACTTTTTTAATACTCTTTCGAATTTAATTTAAAGCACACCATTCAATTTCTAATCAGGGATGATAAATAGGATTTTTAAAATAGTACTAACCAGCTTAAAAGATAGTAAAGGGTTTTTCAATAAGAGCGCTGCAAAAGTTTTTTTAAATAAAACAAAAACGGTTTTGGATATCAATGAAATTCTTTATTCCTGTGAAAATACGTTCGATGCCATTATGTATGGAAATCGATCTCTTTTGCATGGCCACCACGGGCACCCTTGCAGAAGTCCAGACGCTGAACCCAATTTTCGACGGTTTTCAAGCATAAATCAGCGGATACTGCTGCAATTTCACGTTCGATATTCGTACGAAGTTCATCAATCGTCGCTGGCTTGTTGGTGTAAACCATAGATTTGATGTAGCCCCACAGGAAATAGTCCAACGGCGTCAAATCGCACGACCGAGGCGGCCAATCGACTGGACCATTTCGTGAGATAACACGTTCTCCAAACTTGTTTTGCAATAAATTGATTGTGACATTCGCTGTGTGGCTTGTGGCGCCGTCCTTTTGGAACCACATGTCCTCCTAGTCCATATCATCCAATTGGAGCCAAAAATATTAGGTTATCATTGAAATTCCCGATTCCCATTCACACTAACGTGCCGGTCTTGATCATCACGGAAGAAGTACGGCCCAATGACGCCGCCGGCCCATAAACCGCACCAAACCGTAATTTTTTCCGGATGCAATGATGACTCATGGAGTACGTGTGGATTGCTGTCTGACCAATAACGCATATTTTGTTTATTGACGAAGCCATTCAGCCAGAAATGAACCTCATCGCTGAAGATGATTTTTCGATGAAAATCCGAATCACTTTCAAGTTGTTGCTCAGCCCAATTCACGAACATACGACGCTTCTGGTGGTCAAGCGGCTTCAGTTCTTGCGTCAATTTGATCTTGTAAGGATGTAGGCCAAGATCTTTTCGCAAAATTCGCCACAACGACGTCACAGAGATGCCCAACGCTTGAGAACGACGTGTGAGAGACACATTTGGGTTTTCTTCAACTGAAGCCTCAGCGGCAGCAATATTCTCGACAAATTCAAATTTTTCCACTAGACGCTCAATTGTTGATCTGCTAGGACGATTATGACGACCATAAATTGGACGTAGCGCTCTTAACGTTCAGGCCACTGACTCCGAATTTCGGTAGTAAATTTTAATAATTTCGACTCGTTTTTGGCTCGTATATCTTTCCATCATGAAATGGCAAACCTTACTGAGTGGGTCATTCCATCTCGATTTGAGATGGAATCAATCTTTTAATGACTAAAATAAATAATTTAGAATAAGTTCTTTAAGATATGTGATTCTTTTTAATCAATAAATCTCCACTACTTAAAAAAAATAATTTAAAACTAGAATAGAATGATTCTTCAAAATTACAAAAAACTGAATAATTAATATAAATTTAAGAATGAACACGATTGTTCTAATTAAACATATAGAAAAGTCTTATAGAGCATTTTAGGCAGGGATGCACCCACTCTTTGTAGCTTAAAGGGCCATCTGGTGATTGTGCCCCAGTTAATATTAATATTTTTCACGCTTTTTAAGCATATATTAAAATCAAATTATTATTATTTGAAAGCTTAGGATCATAGGTCTCATACATTAGACTAATTAATTATTTAGACAAATTAATTGGTGATTTCATTACCATTAAATTGAAACTAATGCTAATGAAATTTTTGGCATTATTATTACTTGGACTAATGCTAATGCTTTGAAATACATCGATTTCATTACTAATGCCATTAAGTATTTTAATTAATTTTTTATACCACAAAACCATTTTCTCATTTCGCATTTGCAAGCTCAGAAATGAATTTGAAATCTATAAAATGACGTTTACAAATGCCAATTCTTTCTTATAAATGAGGCCTTAGTAATCGTAATGAATTTACTATACATTCATTACGATTACTAAGGCCTCATTTATAAGAAAGAATTGGCATTTGTAAACGTCATTTTATAGATTTCAAATTCATTTCTGAGCTTGCAAATGCGAAATGAGAAAATGGTTTTGTGGTATAAAAAATTAATTAAAATACTTAATCACCGATTTACATTATGCAAAGGAATATATTGATGCAAGAATTTTACTTTTTGCAAAATTATTTTCGCAAACTTTTTTTTTCAAACTAACCACCAGTCTTTGGTATGAGTTATGGGTATTATAGTAACCAGATTCTAATTTTACAAAAACCACACTTAAAAAATTACAAAATCATGGCGGAACGCGAAAAAAGCTTTATGGTACAAAAACTTTATCAGCGATTTTCATTCTGCAAATAAATATATATACTGATGTAAGAATTTTCCTTTTTGCAAATTTTTTTTCCGCGACATTTTTCCGCGATTTTTTTTTTTTTTCAACTAGCCACCGAACTTTGTTCTATGAAATGGGTGTTATAGTCCCTAGATAATAAATTAAAAAAAACCGCAATTAAAAAAATTGCAAAATAATCGCGGAACGCTAAAAAAGACTTTATAGTACAAAAGTTGAATTAAAAAACTAAATCAGCGATTTTTATCCTGCAAACAACCATACTGATGTAAGAATTTTCCTTTTTGTAAATTTTTTTTCCGCGACTTTTTTCGCGATTTCTTTTTTCAATTAATCACAGAACTTTGTTCTATGAATTGGGTATTATAGTCCCTAGATTATAAATTTTAAAAAACCCCACTTAAAAAATTGCAAAATAACCGCGGAACGCGAAAAAAGACTTTATAGTACAAAAGTTGAATTAAAAAACTAAATCAGCGACTTTTATTCTGCAAACAAACATACTGATGTAAGAATCTTCCTTTTATAAAATTTTTTTTCCGCAACTTTTTTCGCGATTTCTTTTTTCAATTAATCACAGAACTTTGTTCTATGAATTGGGTATTATTGTCCCTAGATTATATATTTAACAAAACCGCACTTAAAAAATTGTAAAATAATCGTGAAACGTGAAAAAAGATTTTATGCTACAAAAATTTAATTAAAAAACTTAATCAGCGATTTTCATTCTGCGAACAAATATACTGATGTAAGAATGTTCCTTTTTGTAAAATTTCTTTTGCGCGGCATTTTTTCGCGGATTTTTTTGCAACTAGCCACCGAACTTTATTCTATTAATTGGGCTTATAGACCCTAGGTTATGATTCTAAATAATCGCGGAACGCGAAAAAAGGCTTTCTGGCACAAAAATATATAAAAACTTAATCAGCGATTAACAATCTGCAAACAAAAATGCAACTTTTGTACCATAAAGTCTTTTCGCGTTCCGCGATTATTTTGCAATTATTTAAGTGTGGTTTTTAAAAATTTATAATCTAGGGACTATAATAACCAATTCATAGAACAAAGTTCGGTGATTAATTAAAAAAAGAAATCGCAAAAAACGTCGCGGAAAAAAAATCCAAAAAGGAAAATTCTTACATCAGTATGTTTGTTTGCAGAATGAAAATCACTGATTAAGTTTTTAATTCAATTGTTGTCCCATAAAGTCTTTTTTCGCGTTCCGCGATTATTTTGCAATTTTTAAAGTGCGGTTTTTTTAAATTTATAATCTAGGGACTATAACACCCATTTCCTAGCACAAAGTTCGGTGGCTAGTTGGGAAAAAAATCGCGAAAAAGTCCCGGAAAAAAAATTTGCAAAAAGGAAAATTCTAACATAGTATATTTGTTTTCAGAATGAATATCGCTGATTAAGTTTTTTAATTCAATTTTTGTACCATAAAGTCTTTTTTCGCGTTCCGCGGTTATTTTGCAATTTTTTAAGTGTGGTTCTTTAAAATTTATAATCTAGGGACTATAATACCCAATTCATAGAACAAAGTTCTGTGATTAATTGAAAAAAGAAATCGCGAAAAAAGTCGCGGGAAAAAAATTTCCAAAAAGGAAAATTCTTACATCAGTATGATTGTTTGCAGAATACAAATCGCTGATGTAGTTTTTTAATTCAACTTTTGTACCATAAGTCTTTTTTCGCGTTCCGCTATTATTTTGCAATTTCAAAAAAGGAAAATTCTTACATCAGTATGTTTGTTTGCAGAATAAAAATCGCTGATTTAGTTTTTTAATTCAACTTTTGTACCATAAAGTCTTTTTTCGCGTTCCGCGGTTATTTTGCATTTTTTTAAGTGTGGTTCTTTAAAATTTATAATCTAGGGACTATAATACCCAATTCATAGAACAAAGTTCTGTGATTAATTGAAAAAAGAAATCGCGAAAAAAGTCGCGGGAAAAAAATTTCCAAAAAGGAAAATTCTTACATCAGTATGATTGTTTGCAGAATAAAAATCGCTGATTTAGTTTTTTAATTCAACTTTTGTACCATAAGTCTTTTTTCGCGTTCCGCTATTATTTTGCAATTTTTTTAGTGTGGTTTTTTAAAATTTACAATCTAGGGACTATAATACCCAATTCGTAGAACAAAGTTCTGTGATTAATTGAAAAAAGAAATCGCGAAAAAAGTCGCGGAAAAAAAATTTCCAAAAGGAAAATTCTTACATCGGTATGTTTGTTTGCAGAATGAAAATCGCTGATTAAGTTTTTTACTTAAATTTTTGTACCATAAAGACTTTTTTCGCGTTCCGCGATTATTTTGCAATTTTTTAAGTGCGGTTTTTTAAAATTTATAATCTAGGGACTATAACACCCATTTCATAGAACAAAGTTGGGTGGCTAGTTGAAGAAAAAGCAATCTATCCATCCTTTTTTTTTTGTAAACAAATGCTTTTTTTTACTCAATTGTTCTTAGTTTTTAAGGCATTAGTGCGATTTCATTAGCATTAGTATTACAAATTCTAATGCCAGAAAATTTCAGTACCATTAAACGGTAATGAAATTTTTTTGCCATTAGCATTAGTCAACTAATGATAATGAAATTTCAATGCCAATGAAAAAATCCCAAGTATGCCCTAGAGGAATCAAATGCATAACTGACCTCCAATATTTTTACAACCTTAACATTTTTTCGGAACATATATACCCTTTATTTTCAATCCTTAAGGTGATCCCCATACAAATTTTTTAGTTTTTATAAATTTTTTTTATGAAATCGAGGAGGGATTTTTTTGCCAGGACTTGTTAAAGTGCCACGCTAGCGCTTTTCCGTTTGTATTTTTCTGGCTGGATATTTACTCCATTGATAAACCAAGAAATATAGGGAATTAATCGAATATGCTGCTCCATAGCACTACATTTGCATGTGCACAACGTATAATAGATAAGTACTTTAGTCCGATTTTGGTCTTTCTTTCGTGGAATAAGAGATTTTTATCCGCATAAAACGCCACGAGAAGTAATACTTAAACCAAAGATTAGAGTGTTTGTCCTCTCATTCTGCATAAAAAGACTTATATTGTATTTTTTAGGAAACCGTAAATTTAGGAGTTATGGCGCACAAAAGCTTTGAACTGTTTTTAGGTAATTTTTAGGGTCAAAAGTCCAAACTGACTGGCCTATATGCGCCCGAGAGATCCAATTTTTGTACACATATTATTTTTTATGCCCAATCTATCGGAAACTGCCGGTGGAGCGAACAAAAAAATACTTTTGCAAATTTGGGTGGTCTAATGAACATGTATGACCATACACGTAGATATTACCTCAAATTTCGTTAATGAACATGTGTTTACATATATGGATGCATGTATGGAGATTTATGTATCCATTACTGTTTCCAATTATTCGACATAGGCGGTTAACCGGTTATTGCATTATTCGAAAAATCATTAAAATTGATTAACCGGTTATTCGGGTCGGTTATTCGAGAAAATTGGCGATTAATCGATTAATCGTTTAAAGCAAAATTAATGTATTTCCTTAACTTTTTATTAACAAAGACACTAATAGCTTCCTGTTTTTGTTAAATATCAACATGACATATGAACACGATGTATTTAAAAAAAAATTAAAATTAAAAAGCACATCTACACGAGACAAATGCTAGAGATAAAACAAAAATCACCTCTAATTAGCTCTATTTTGAATGAGTTTAGCTATTTTGTAGTGTTTTTTGCTCCATCTCTAGCAGTTTTCTCGCGCGTATAAATATACCTTAAGGTTGAAAGTTTCGGAATCTGAGATTATCTAAATTGAAACATTTTTTATACTAATAGAAAAATTTATTTAAAAATATAGCTGAAGCTATCAAAAATTAGTTTAAAAAAAACTGCTGAAACTAGGAGATTTTTTTCATAAAAATTCGTAAGTTAAAAGCAGCATAACCTAAAGGTAGATTTTCTATTTCTTTACGAATTTTTTTTTAATCTGTAAAACTTTGGATACAAAATTTCTTTAATTGCAAATTTAATCAATACTACAATAAATATAATATTGCATTTAAAAAATTATTATCCAAAGTTCTTCCTCCTTCTCTGAAGAAATAAAAGAAAAAGATTTAGTTCCATTTACGTAAAATATTAATTAATTATTACTCTACAAAAATTTGCAAAAACATTTTCTGAATAATAGAGTTAGTAGACTAAAATATATCATAAACAATTGTTAAATTTCTCAGCCTTTTTTCCGTTTTTAAGGGACATTGACAATAAACAATTATCCAAAGTTTGAGCTAACATACGCACAGGGATCTTTATTATTCCAGTTTTAATGAAAATTTCCACTAAACTAATAAAGTTTTCTTAACAAAATGAATGGAATAAAAAAAAAAAAAAGAATGGAAAGCTTCATAAAAATTTTCAATGTACGAACTTTAGCGAAACTTCATTGAATCAATGTAAAAATTCATAAATAGAATGTAGACATTTCTCTCAGTGTACAGTTACAAATGTCAAATTCCATTTAAATTTGATCTTTTTAGCTTTAATTTTGTGTTAACTTTAGGTTATTTCGTTATTATTAATGTCACAAATGCGAATAAAAATTTAATTTCAGTGAAACGGTTATTCTACACCCTTTTCAGTTTTATTTCAGAAAATTCCAAATATATTTTATAATTGTTTAAAAGTCTCCAAAAATGTTTTCAAATTGTCAAAAAATGTTTTAAAATTGTCCAAATATATTTTAAAATTGCCTAAAAAGGTTTCAAAATTATCCAAAAATGTTTTAAATTTTTCCAAAAATGTTTTAAATTTTCAAAATTGTCCAAACACTGTTTAAAATAGTATAAAAACGTTTCAAAATTCATTTCAAAATTGTCCAAAATGCATTTTAAAATTTTCAAAATGTATTTCAAAATTATATAAATATATTTTAAAATATGTATTACAAATATATTTTAAAATATTTTATTTGTATTTAAGAAAATTCTATTTGTATTCGAAAATTGTCCAAATACATTTCAAAATTATCCATTTGTATTTAAAAAATTTAAATCTGTATTTCAAAATTTTCAAAATGTATTTCAAATAATTCCATTTGTATTTCAAAATTCTCTAAATGTATTTCAGAAATTTCCAAATGAATTTAAAAAGACTCTATTTGTATTCCAAAATTTTCCAAATGTATTTAATAAAATTCTAATTGCATTTCAAATTTTTCGAAATCTATTTCAGAAATTTCTATTTTTATTTTAAAAGCATATTTACTAACGTACATGTCTCACAATTCCTATAAAATTTTCATTACGAAAGAGAAAACAGCATGTTTGTAAAAATGCTTTTAAAATAAAAATATAAATTTCTGAAATACTTTTGGAAAAATTTGAAATGCAATTAGAATTTTATTAAATACATTTGTAAAATTTTGGAATACAAATAGAGTCTTTTGAAATACATTTGGAGAATTTTGAAATACTAATGGAATTATTTTAAATGCAATTTTACAATTTTGAAATACAGATTACAAATTTTTAAATACAAGTGAATAATTTTGAAATGTATTTGGACAAATAGAATTTTCTTAAATACAAAAATAATATATTTGTGTTTATGTTTCGTGTAATTTTTTAGCCAAAGTTAAAAAAATTATGAAGTTTTGAGAAAAAAATTAGGAATAAATTCCATATTAAAATTGTAACCGGTTAATCGGCCTGTTTTAACCGATTATTCGGATCGAATAATTATTTGAGTTTTGAATTATTTGTTTCGACATTAACCGAAATAGAGGCGATTAATCGAGGAATCGGTTAATCGATTAACCGAATTGGAAACACTAGTATCCATGTATGGAAGAGCATGCATGTTTATGATAATGCACGAACACACATTAATTCTATATGGATCCATATATGTCGATTTTTACCTAGGTAATTAAAAATAATGGAAAAAATGAGAAAAATTAAATATAATTATTACAATCGCGACATATCAAATCTAATATATTTTTAGGTGTACATTACGACAGGCACGTAGCTAGGAATTTATTTCGTGGGGTGGGGGGCTTTTTCAATTTTTTTTTGTTAATTTTCCCGTGTTTTTTTTATTTTTTGGTATACTAGGAAAAACTATGTACACAGTTGAAAAATGTATAACCCTTACCAAAAACTCGTTATTTTAAGTTAAGTGTGTTCCTTAACTATAAAGCACAAAATCCTCACTCTAAATGACAAAATTTACCAAAAGTACGGGAACGCACAAAATCACTTTTCTAGCCCAAAACTTAGTTAAAAGAAAAAAATTAAAATGCATATAGTTTTAGGCTGAAAAATCGCACAGATGCACATATTTTTTGCATTTAAAAGTTTTTTTAACTTTGTTCAGTTAATTTTTATATATAAAAGTTTTATTTTGCGTATTTCTTTGCTTAATTAAAATTTAAAATTTTTTCACAATGGTATTATTTATTTATCATTACACCAGCTGTCTCTTTTACAATTTTCCGAAGTAAATATTAAAAAGAGAAACACCAACACACCATTTTGAGCGTTCTCATTTGCCCAATTTTAAAGTACGGGAACGCTTTTTGGTAAGAATGGTTTCCGCGGTAACATAAAGGAACAGACCTTTTATGTGATAATTGAGCAGAAAAATTAAAAGACAAATTCATTTTCTTAATTGCTTGATACTGGTAAAGAAAGTAAGAAAATTTCAATATAAAAATGTTTTTTATAAAATAGTCAGAGGCACAAAATTTTATAAAAGTATCTCTAAAAGCGCAAAAAGGTGCTGTTTTTGAAACTTTTTAAATATTACAATTAAAAATGGCTTATAACCAGGGCAAGTTTTTTTTTGGCATTTGCCATTAAATGCCATTTTTGCCATATTTTCACTTATTTTGTAAAAATGCCATTTTTACAAATCCTTGCCATTAAAAACCATTTTGTCTATTTTTTTGACTTTTCATTAAAAAAAAATGCTATAAAATTCAGTAAAAACTCAATCTTTGTAAAAAATTTAGAAAAAACGGTATTTTTTTGCGTTTGCCAATTTTACTATATTTTCGTGCCATTTTGCCTGCCAATTTCAACTTTTTTTGTGCGATTTTAAACTTTCCCTGCTATATAAAAGAAAATTTAATTTTTAACGCATTTTCTAAGTTCTAAACTAAATTATTTATTTCAGTGTAACTAATTTAATTTCTAAGTGATTTCCATTTTCAAAAATTTTAGTTTTTTTGTCAATATTTAAAATTTTTTGCCATCCGTTTCCGATATGGACTAGGTATGTTTTTTTACCCATTTTTTGCCAAGCACCGACTCCGTGGGAATTTTCAGGTTCCAATACTAAATGAAAGTAAAATTCCTGAGGATTTTGCAAAGTTAGCTTGGTTTTTTATTTTATGGCTTCATAAAATATCTGTGTGGCGCGAAATCCCAAAAATATTGCTCATTTAGGAACTCTCTCGTGTTCACGAATAAGTTAAATTTCAACTGTTCCTTTCTGTTCTTTTATTTTATGCGGAATTATCAAACACACCATTACCATAATATAATCTTATACTGATAGAAAAAGTCCTCTAAAAGTAGCAAACAAAAAAGGTACTCAAAATTAGTTAAAAGGGGCCCTGCAAAGAAAGCTTTCGAAATTAGTAAATCCCTATTACTAAATATTAGGGAGATAAGAACAGCAAAAATGCAACTGTTAAGTGTACGAAATTTTAGTAATATTTGAGCTAAATTTTGTTTAAGCGAATTAAAAATTTACCTTGCTAATATCGGAAAAGAAATGTTGATGAATATTAGTAGAAATCGTTATATATTCAAAAGTTGATTTCTCTTTAAATTTAATTGAGTTGAATACAAATAAGGGTTTCTCCTGCTACAAGAAACAGAAATATTTGCTATAAAATAGTAGACTGTGATCTATAATGCCCAGTTCTAGTCATTTTTATTCCGATTGTTTGTACAATATGTTTAATTTTGTATGGAAATTTCTGGGTGTCATGACATTTTTACACACAATTTCTAAACCGATTTCGACAATTTTTAACACCAAACTGGTTATAACAAACAATTTCAATAAAAATAAGCAACTGATAGTACGACTTTGTTACGTGAACGTGAGGACATTAAATTAAAATCCGAGCTAGATTTGGAAAAAACTTTGAGGATTTTGTTTTAGAAACAATCTCACCGCGATGATTATTTTGCAAGGTCTTCTAAAATCGCAGAATCCAATTTTGTTAAATATACTGCAAGAAGCTTATTGTGACAAATCCGAATCCGAATGTATTTAATTTACTGTAAATAGTTTTCAATCGCACTTTACTATTTACGAGTATATACCCGAGTAAAAATAGTTATATATGAAGTTATATAATTTTATATGGACTAATATGTTTATATATAGTCAAGTGTGATACCATATCTTTGCGGATATAATTATGTATAGCTTTGAGTTTTTCAAAATTTTTTTATATGATGTCATATAGAGATCAGTATAAATATATATGTCCCCATATATATTAATATGTACCATATCTAGTTACATATGCTATGACAATTTTAATACAGCATTGTATATACATAATTAAAAATGGCTTTATCGGAAAATATATAAAGTTTTATATAGCTCAATGTTAAATTTTTTTTAGATGATGCGTTCCTAAAAAAACGCATAAAATAAATGCGCATAAAAAAGAACTCTACTTCCATACAAAAATGGGAGATGCGTTCCGAATATTTCAAAAACCGCATAACTTTAAAAAAATCTATAGAATAAAAAAAAAAATATTCATTTATTTTTACTTTTAACACAAAATAACACTTGTATTCATACAGTACATACCAAAAAAAAAAAGTAAAGATCAATAAAAAATAATACCCGGCTAAAAAAATACATATATCGATTCATACAGTTATAATGTATGTTCGTGCATGATCATAAACATGAATGCTTTTCCATACATGGATACATACATAAATCTTCATACAAGCATCCACATATGTCCACATTTGTGCATTAATGAGAATACGATCGTATTCCCAAGAATTCGATAACAATGTTAAACTCAGTTGTGAGCCAAAAATAACAGATTTTCTTGTCTGAGACTCATTCATTTTAATTGCGGTTATTGAAGATTCTCCAGGTTTAAAATATTTTCCAATAGATGCATATCTTTCACCATTTTCTATGCGGTCAAAAAATACCATTTTTGTTTCTAACGAAATTGCTGTCTTTTTTTCTTGGTTTTATCCATTTCTTTTAAGAAAACCTTTAAAAAATAAGACAAATTTTTTATTTTCTTTTAAATTAAATAAAAAGTATTATAAAAGTTGTAAAAAACAGAACGCAAGTCGATTTTAAATCAGCATAACTTCTAATCCGCATAAAAAAACCGCATAAAAAGAGACTTAAGTGTATTTATGTATGATTTCAAAATATAAAAGGTGTACTCATTATAACTCTTAAATTACTTGTAAACCTTGTACAAATACAAGCCATATTTTTTATGTATAGAATTTAACATTAAACTCATAAACATACCACGTTTACACAGTTTACGGGTAGAATACAAGTTTATATCAGAAGGCTTAAAATACTTGGTTACAATTCTGTACAACTTCTTCTAAATACTAACCCCTCAATTCATAAATACTTTGTAAAGTTATAGGAGGTTTACAAAACGTAATTTTCATAAAAAATTTGTTCAATAAGCCTCCTATAATTTTACAAAGCGTTTATGAATTTAGGGGTTAATTTTTTTTTCCTTTTTTGAATTCTTAACTTAAGGGTGTTATTTAATAGTTTTTGTTTTGAGCCTGAAATATAATCCGTTATATAATTATGTCTTTCTACATCAAATTAGATATGATTACATCGGGTCAAAATCCGGATAAGATTCTATATGATTTAATATATTTAGATCTTATCCAATATAATTTTATCCACCATTTTTCGGATCATAGCATATCTCCAATTACATTAAATTAGATATCATTACATATGACATCATATTATTTTTTTTACTCGGGTAGTGATTTTTAGTTGCTGATTTCAGCAAAAGTTAGATATTTTCAGCAAAACTTAGACATTTTAAGATACTAAGGTGTCTTTTGTACGATACTAACCTCAGTAAAAAATGTATTTATTGCGATAACTTTTGCAAATGGAAACTTTTTTGCTAGAAATTTTGCAAGAACAGTCTTAGAGGTGACCCCATATTATGCTAAAAGTTGGACTTTGGGGACAACTTGGAAAGCTATGCTGCCATATAAAATTTTTGAATTCTTGATTTTAACGTATAGGCCGCTATAGACGAATACATTTTCTTTGTTGAAATATTTTCCTTTTAATTGCTTCTTTACTAAGTCATAGCATTTATTAAGGCCGATTTTGCGTTCATCGATTCAATCGGCTAAAACCTTAAAAACCCGTAAAAATCCATATAAAACGCGAACAATGGTTTTATTCATCAAATTTTAAGCCTAAATATGAATACAGGTTCTTTGCCTACATTTGACCACAAAAAATTTATATTGATTGCATTTGAAAATTTTTGTTTATAAAAAACTAAATGGAAAACCGCCAAACTTTAAAGACATTTAGAGAAAAATCTGTATCTGCGATCGAAAAATAAAGTACTGATGGTCAGATCTCCATTAATTTTTTGAGTGTCATGCAGTGTTATTTATAACAATTTCATTGTACTAAAATTATTGATATTTAGAAAAATGTTTAACTTATTTCAGCAAATCGATTTTGAATTGTAGTTTACAACAATTTTTCTAAAATTTATTTAAAATCAGTAGACATATGTTGCCAAAATTAGCAAAAAAAAATACCGCTGGACTCAAAACAGTTAAATTTCTTATAACAACAGCAAAATTTTCAGTAGCCATTACGGACTTTTTTGGTTGAGTGTAATATAGACCGTACCTCAAAAAAAAAGTTCACCGTACATCCTCCAATATGATGTATTTTTGGAAGGCGATATCAAAAAATTTTTGATTTCGCCTTTTTTAATTTTTTGTTATAGCTTTGGCATTTAAAATCGGATTTTAAAGTGTGATATATCGATTTTTTTGCCTCGAGGAGACCAGTATTTTGCTATATAGTAAAAATCTAATTAAAAAAAATTTAAAAAGGCGACCCCTACGTTCGGCAAACAATATATAAAAAAAATTTCTACTGGGTTTAGCGAAAAACTTCCTTAGCAAAAGTTTAATGATTTTTTGCAAGCTTTAATTTTCTAACATTAGGGTGTATATTAGGGTTGTAGCAACTGAGATCTGGTGGGTAACTACTAGAACGGGATACTTGAGGTCATAATGTCCTTAGAGCAAAACACTGGTCTCCTCGAGAGAAAAACGTCGATGTATCAAACTTTAAGATCCGACTGTAAATACCAAAGATATAACGAAAAATGTAAAATGGCGACCCCTACGTTCGGCAAAAAAAAAATAAAAAAAAATTTTTGAAACCTTCTTGCAAAAATACTTCATATTGGAGGGTGTACGGCGCACTTTTTTTTTGCCTGTAAGGTGGTACGCTCTAGTGTAATAGCTTTGTGCCTACAAGCAGGAAACCTATAATTTTTAAGGAACACCAAAGGTTAATTCATCAATTCTATATTTAAATTATAACACATAAGACGAAAAATATTAGTAGTAACAATAAAAAATAGCCACTTATCAATTAAAAGGGGCGAAAAAAATTTCAGTTTCCTATTTGCAGGTACATTTTATAAAGTTTATTTCAGTAAATTGGAGGATTGCGAATCTTTATGCCTAGCATACATAACTAATAAGGATTTTTACAAAAAGCCTTTAAAAAACAGATTACGCAATTGGATTTCGAGTCCATTTTATTTACCCTATTAAAAAAATTAATGAGGTACAACATGCAATCAGATCTTTTTCTGATGTTGGCCAAAACAAAATTTGATCCGAAAAATGGTGGATCATGCTGTATTCATTTATATGCACCGTAGATCTAATATGAAGAAATACGATCCGAAAATTTGTTTATCTAATCAATTGGATGTGACATAATGACAATCAAAAACTAATTTCAATAGAATGGACGATTTAATGCAATATGAGCGAACTTTGAATGAAGTATTTTTGTCTAATGGTATCAAATAAAATGTAACTTTATTGTACTAAATCTAATTATATATAGTAAGATAAACCCATTTTTCGGATCGTATTTCATCATATTAGATCCAAGGTGGATCTAAATTAATACAGTACGATCCTCCACTTTTCGGATCAAATTGTAGTTTAGGCTATACCAAAAAAAGATACGTTTGTATTTTATAACATCTAACTTTTTTTACTCGGGTATGAAAACTTTTGAAAAACATTGTTATTTTTGCCGTATTTTGTTACGTTTTAAATTTGTCAAATCATTTCGGGGGGGGCGGTGGGGGCTTGAGCCCCAGCTACGTGCCTGCATTACGAATATGAAATCAAAATTGAAATCGGAGTCGCGTATTTCGCGAAATTTTAAAATTTCATACAAAAAAAGTTCAAATTTGATCAGGCCGTTTACTTATATTTACGACTACGAAAATTTCTTCTTTGCATTAATATATATCTGTGGAATGTCCTATTATGTGAGATAGCGTTTTTGGTAGCAATAAAATTTTAGCAAGCTAATAATCAAATTTTAAGTTAATTTGCAAGGATATCTGTTATCCTTTTTAAAATTAAAATCAGTGTTATATATAATGAGGGTCCGTGGTAAGTTAATTGTAAAAGTATAACAAATTAGATTTTTCGATAACACCGTTTACAGGTAATTTGGAAAATACCTCATTAAAATTTCAAAAATCGCGAATAATTCATAAACCACAAACTTTTTTTAAATTTGGATTGCTGATTCATAATCTTCGTTGAAATAAAGATCAGATTTGAGAAATTTGCGCCTACAAGGCAAAAAGAAGTTAAATTTTTAATTACATCTTTTTGGAAAATTTGGAAATTTTAACTAAAATATGTATTTTTTTGTATAATTTAAAAAAAAACGTGAATTACTTGAAAGTTACTTCATTTTTTTAAGTTTTGATTTCAAATTCCTTTTGTTCACATTAATTAAGACCAGATTTAAAAAAACGTTAAATAATAGCGTACAGGTTAAGAAATAATTAAATTAAAAGTCAACCCTACTTTTTGTAGAAATTACTCTAGAGATAAATTACTAATTCTTAAAAGACAACTTTTTGTGCTACCTCTAAATAAAATCGGATTTAGCAGAAACTCGGCACAGAGAGTTTTTAGACATTAAGGAATAGGGGCAACATTGTGGAAGTCGCAAATTCCAACTTTCATGTTTTTTGGACCACTCTAATGTATATCATATGAATTTTTCAATACAACGCACAGGAAAAAACATGATACGGCATATTTCTGGTTGCCCTGGTGATCACCCATTCATCAATTGAACATTGGATTTTAGTTGGGTTAACCCCTGTTTTTAGTTCACTGTAAAGCAATTTCAATACGCTCTTTGTTTTGAAACAAATGCTCAATTGTAGTTTTTAAGGCATTGGTGCGATTTCATTAGCATTAGTAAGACACATTTTAATGTTAGAAAATTTAAAATTTTTTGACATTAGCATTAGTCAATTAATGCTAACAAAATTTCAATGATTATTTTTACTTACATCATTTTCGAATAAATATTTGAATTTTTCCAATTTATCTGTACGGATTGTTCCTTGAAATGGATAAAATAGCCTTCCTTTTAAAACGTCTGCCATTGTACAAACGGTAATATCAGTTTCTTTTTTATCTATGGTTGTTGTTAAAGCCAAAGAAAATTCATACGGAATTAAAACACAAGTATCCATTTTTAACACTACGGTTAATAATTCTATATTTATATTTTTAGATTTGCATAAAATTATCTTCGATTTTAAAATGCATTAACTCTTATTTTCTTTAATATTACCCGATTACTGCAATATTAGGATTAACCACAAAAAGCATGACCTTCTAAAGCCTTACATACTTCAATTAACTACAATAACTGCAAATCGAATTACAAGGAGCCACTCAGTATTTTGAGTTAAAGTACCTCTTTTTAAAATAACTAAAACAAAATCAAAATATTCAATGTCAGTTAATTGATTCACCTTATCATATCTTACAAACTACCTTATTTTGTAACTTAACAGGTAGCTAGCTGACTTCTACCTAACGTAGTTTGATACAAACTGTTAGAAGACAACCTGTTGCAACGTCTCCACCTGTTGAATAATTTAGTTTCTTGTCTTTTTTCTTATTACACTAACATCCCAGCAAAAATAGGCAATGCATGACACTGAGAATATATGAGGAATAATTTCCAGATTTCTATTAAGTTAAAAACACCATTTTTAAATTAAAGGCAATATCAATTATTTTAAAAGGATAATTTTTGGCCTTTAAATTCAAGGTAGAAAAATATAAATATATAACAAAAGCGGTGTTTTCTTTAATTCTACCCTAGTAGAAAGCTTGAAATTTTTTGTTTTAATAACCAAAAAAATTAGGGTGCCCACTTTCGTAGTTTAAAAGTAAACGAATATTAAAAAAATAACTATAAAGAAATATCACTTATTGATGCCACAATCGTTGTGTAATGTTGTTAGTAAACAACGTTTTTGGCGTCAATAAGATGATATTTCCAGGGTTTCGAACAACTGCTAATAACAGTCGCAATTTGATTATTCATTTTTTTAAGCAACACGCTTAGAAAAAATTTCTCGCTTTCACTTTATACGATTAGCTTACTTATTTCATTCTAAATGTGTAAAGCCCGTATGACACTTGCTTAATTTTGTATTGGCTTGCTATTGGATTGATGAAATGAAACAACAAATACATATTAGAGAGAGTAAAAAATACAAATTGTAAACAAATAAATAGTGATGCAAACTTTGTTCCAAAGGAAAATCAATAAAATTTGTTAAAATTTTTTTTCTTTGAATTTCTGTTTTTGCATTTTTTAGTATATTTATTAATGTTATCACTTTTTTGTCACAAAAAACTAATTATCCATCCACAGTTTGATGAATTTTTTCATTACACAGTAAGCGTGTTTGCTGAAAAATCAAAAAATTTAATTTTTCTTCCAACATGCCTGACAAGCGCTCAAATTAGACATAACATCTCAGCAAAAAAAGAGATGCCGAAGCAGTAGAAAAAGCACTACAATTGATGATCTAGGTGTACTTCTTTTTAACAGAAACACTAATGATTTTAACACTGAGTTGTCATAGGAGAGGAGTACTCCCACTTTAACATTTTTTCAGCACTTTTTGAACGAGTACAAAGGAAGCTATTTTTCACCAATTAAAAGTTAAAAAAAATTCTTTACAAAAAAAATTATATATTTTGTATTTTACAAAAGTTTTTTTATTGCCGCCACCGGGTATCGAACTTGCGACCTCACGATGTCTAGTCTAGCGCTCTACCACTGAGCTATTCTTTGATATGAAAGTTGACTGGCATAAAAACACCACTTTGTTAATGCGAGATATTTTTCCTTATTCTCTTCAATAAAAGTACTTATTAAACAAGTGTAAAAGGTGCACTCCAATTCAATATTGTTTTCAGTACTATTTTTACAGGGACATAAAAAGCAATTTCTCATCATTTTTTTATATATATACATATTTTTAAAAATTTTAAAATTAAAAAAATATTGAATCTATCAAATTAATTAAAAATATTAAAAAAAATAATAAAATTAAAAAAATAAATTGAAAAAAAATAAAAGAAAATATTGGTCCCGCCGGGAATCGAACCCGGGACCCTCTGTTTGAAAATACCAAGTGATACCAGAATTACTTTTTACGATCACTTTTAGAGCAATTACTCTTTAGAAGCAATACTTAAGTGATTTTTTGGATGTGGTTCAGAAGTAATTCTAAAAAAGCTGTAAATTGCTTTGGAAGCAATGAAAGGAGTGATTTTTTGAAGTTGTTCAGAATAACTTCTAAAAAAGCAGTAAAAATACACTTGTGAAGCATTGAAAGAAGTAGTTTGTAAAGCATTACATGCAATTTTTTTTTTGCTGGGATGATCAAATTCTTACAGCCGTATTGCATGCTTGGTCGCCTATAGGCTGCTTAAGCGCAACATGAGAGTAGAAACACAATCCAAGTCATATATACTTATATATATTCCTCTAACTCCCACTGGAGCATAGGGTGCCAGAAGGTTTCGGGTTTTCATTTAGAGGCTGTTTGTTTAGCGATTCGTTAGCAGGGTAAGTTCAGAAAAGTAGGTTGCTAGCCCTCCTTTCTTAGATTGGTGATAGGGCTGCTATCCTTGTGTCCAATCCCACCTTGCAGTCATGCTACAGCAAACGTTCATTCATCATTTACCTACTTTCCTGAGACGCCTGAGTTGTCCGTGGCATAGGCGTACCTAGACCATTTTTCTGGGGTGGGCAAGGCACCCATTAATGTTCGGCTGTTTATTTGCACATTCTCAAACTCTTAACCTTAAAAAACACTTTCGACATTATGCTTACCATTTTTTCATACAAAAAACTTTTAAAAATGGTTCCCTCCCTTCCCATAAAATTTCCTTAGCAAAATCACCATGTTTTTATAGAAAACTCTGAAAAGTTCATCTATTTTTCTGACGAAAACCTCGTACAAGGAATGTATTCCAAGCTATGTATACTCTCAGATTAGTATGAAATTAAGATATTTGATAGAGAAAAGAAATCTAAAATCAACCTGTCTCATTTTTTCGTGGACCTCAAACTAATCCATTCTAACCCTATATTTTGACCACTTAAATTACCGAGGTAGCCAAAACCGGAAAGATGTTCATCTTAAATTTTTGTTTCTACAATATATTGAAATTTCATCAAAATAGTAGTGTTTAGTTTGAAGTAACTTCCTTGTTAGATATTAACTAATTGTTGGTTTAGAACACTATTAAATCTCAGATATTTATCTCACCAAAAAAGATTCTGCGATATTTTCCTATTAAAAATCCTTTTCCATATTCGTATCAAATGCCTTCAGATGCTTTTTGAACAACTCTGTGATTCGATTGTAATAATTTTTCTTAAAGGAAAACTCTTAGGTCTAGTTTTTTCAATTTTCAATTCAATTTATTTATAATAAAATTTTACACTTGTATATATACATATATATTTAAATTTACGACAATATAGAGAGTTTAGATATACATCTTTTCTGCTCAAAAATAAAATATATTTCAACTAAATTGATTACGGAACAAGTAACACTTTAGTCTTAGTTTTATAATCAGAACTAAGATCGATTTGTTTCTTAAATATTTCTTGTGTAAGAATTTTTCAAACAAATTATCTTCCTAGGAAACCAGTAGACATTTTGCCAACTAAAAATATAGGATTAATTGATATTAAAAAAAAAAATAATGTTGTCATACCATCAAAATCATAGATAAAAGAATTATACAATTATAGGTAGATTTCTTTAAACCAAACCGGCCTAAGTCCGCCAATGGTGCGTGGCCATTCAGGTTACATGACTGTGCGCCTTCTCACTCTAACTAGCTTTCAGCGGGTGCTGGAAAGCCATTGCCCTGGAAATACTTGGTCTAGGAGCGGAAGTAGTGAGCTGCTTGAACAGTCATACAAAATCCCGCACTTTTTGATTTTCCGGGGAAGCGGGAAATTTATTTTGAATTCCCGGGATCCTAGGCTCCCGCCAGGGAAGTAAATTGGAAAATATTTTATAATAGGGGTTTTCATATAAACTCGTATTCTACTCGTAAAATGCGTAAACCTAGTATGTTTATGAGCTTAATGTCAAACTCCATACATAAAAAATATGATTTGTATTTATACTAGGTTTACAAGGAATTTACGAGTTTATATGAAAACCCCTAATAATTTAAAACTTTTTGTAAAGAAAATATCTTAAAGACCTCAAATTTTCAGGATCGTAAAAAAGCTTAATAAAGTAAAACTAATTTTTAGGCTAAAAAACTTGTCCGTCAAAAAAAAAAACAAAAATAATTAAAAAAATTAATATAAAAAACAATTTTACTAAATTGTAAAAATTTTTTAAAATTGTGAAACAAATTTTAACTTACTTGAAAATTTTTACAAATCAATGGACAAATTTGTGTTTAATTATGTATAGAATAAGTGCGATTAAAAATTTTTTATACAAACACTATTTAATTGAGTGATTTTCTTAAAAAATATATTTTCCTTTTAGTGCCTGTTTTACGAGCTACTAAAAGGCACTTAAAATGTTCGATGAAGTACACAAATTAATCAGTGTGTTCATTTACTCAAAAATCTTACTACTTTTACTACAATTGGAAAATTTAGTTTATTTTTTGAATTTTTCCAGTTGTGGTAAAAGTAGCAAATTTTAGTAAGTAAACGAACAAGACTAGTGTAAAATTTTTAATATTTTCAAAACGTTAGAAAATTTTGCATATGAAAATTTGAGATAGTTAACTTTATTGTTTTAAATAGCATTTTTTTAAATCCCGGGACTCCCGGTCTAAAATCCTGGGAATGCGGGAACTGAAAAATGCTTAATTTCCCAGGAATCCCGGGACGGGAAATCCCGGGATGTATTCCCTAATCCCAAGTGAATGACAGTCAGAAACTTTCCACACTACGTGCACCTCTGATGAAAGTCCCAATTCCCAAAATTATGTTAAATCTAAAAGCGAAAAAATTTCCCCATAAATTTTGTATGAAACGCAGATTTGTCGAGCTACTTTACCAGAATAGAATATAGTTTATGTTCATGAAGAAAGCCTCACGCTATCTCATTTACTCTCCTAATTTGTGTTTAGGGTTGCAACATTTTAACAAAAAAAGTCAGTTTTAAAGTAGTTAGTTAATTGTTCTTTATTTCAAATAAAAATAGGAACATACGACTGATTTAATGTCGTCAGTCGGAAAAAGGTATAAATAAATATGCATCTATAATCGTGTTTTTTTGTTGCGTAAAAATTAATAATTAAATTCATTTATTAGCTCTCTTGTGTAACCTAATGCATCTATAATAAAGCGAGATATTTCTTTAAAATGTTCTTTGACCTGTTCACCTGGATTTAGAATTTTTCATACAAAAAATGGATTTATTAAATCCAAAAAAAAGCTGGATTTAATAAATCCACAATAAAAGCACAAATATATGAAACAGCCTATTAATTTAATGTCAGAAAAAAATACGAATGAAAATTAAAAGAGAAACAAAAAAAACAAATAAAAGAATTTTCTTAAATTTTTTTTATGAAATATGTTTAGAAAAAAAAACTACACCTCACCAAATACATATTTTTCATCTTGGACATGGAGAAATAGCTCAAATAGAAATGGCAATTTTTCACTCCACAGTAAGTAATTTAATTAAATCCAAATAGTGAATATTAAATTTTGCAATGGAATTTTTCAATTGTGTAAAAATATAAATTAAAGTGATAAAACTGAAAAGGCAGACTGTTTATCGCTGTTTTATGTAAAATATAATTATAAATTAAAAGTTAAAGTAGAATCCTTCATCATCGAATTCGGTATTAAAAATTAGGGTGAAAGAAGTGTCGGACAGAAAATTTTTTTAAAATAGGAAAAATCTAACCCCATCTGTTGAGCACTTTTAGAAATACTTTTTGAATTTATTAAATCCAAGTGATTAGAAAAAACGGCTATTGTTTAAAATAATTACTAAATCGTTTTCTGATAAGTATGTTTTCCTAAAGTATTTGTATCTAATCTCTTATAAAATGGGACACTTGGCTATGAAATGGAGAATATTTTCAACTTCATTTATATTACATAATGAGCATATGCGGGATATTTCATGATGAAACCTGGTTCCATTTAGTTCAACAAAATCCAATCTTGCTTTGAAAACATAACTAATTGCTAGGGTATTATTAGTGATTTCAAAATAGGTTTGCGGCTCTTTGTGATTAAGCTTTTTATGAAAACGATCTGTATTAGCTGCTTTCTCTAGGTTTAACAGTCTTTATCTGGTTTTTAAGAAAGTTAATGCAATAAACACATAGACGACTGCAGCTACACGACTACAGCCTGTCAAAAATAAAATACACACGTTTATATGAAAACGATTATTTTGACACCAACACAGCTACACGGCTACACGACTACCCAGTCATAAAAATACAAATGGGAAAGCGGTGGCAAAGCACTTTAGTAGGTGGTACAAGTACTGGCAAAAAGTGCTTTCCCATTCCCAAAATGATAACATCATTAGACAAAAGGACCGGCTGTTCAAAAAGCGCCGGAAAAGCACTAGAGGAACAAAATTTTTAAACGTTCCACAAACAAAAAAATTGATTTTATAAAACAAAAAAAAATTTAAATTAAAAAAAATCCAAAAAAAAATTTTTGCTTGCAACCGGATTTGAACTCGGAACCTCCTGACTACAAACATTTTTTAACGAAGCGTCAGCATTTTTATAAAATCATTGGTCTACCAGTGAATTGATTTTTGTACGCCTGGTAGCATTGGCTAGGTAGCACTGGATAACCACTGGCTGCAAACCTTGGCATATCACTCTAAGCCAATTCTTTGCCAGTGGTTTTTTTTATAAACCACCGAAATTTTTGTAAAACAAATGATGGAACAACGCTTTTTGCATGCGCTGGCAAAGCGTCCCAAATGAGTGTTCTGCCAGTCATTTATTTTTAACATCGTGGTTACCCAGTGGTATGCCAGTGCTTGATTTTTTGTACCACTGGCGATTTCTGACTGGGTACTTTTGCCGCTGTAGTGAACTTAGGATAATTTCTATTTTTGTTGGCTACAAAACAAAAATAGTGTTGACAATATATCAAAATATGTAAAACAGGACAATTTTTCCCGCTAGAGGCGAAATAAAATCGCTAGTTCTGACTAGAAAATCACCGTTTTTGGAACACTGAAAAAACAGCTGTTTATATTTTACAATTGTTTGAAGGTTTCATTAATTTATGTTTGGAAATAATTTTATTGTGATGTTTTGTAAAAAAAAATGGATCTTACAAAATTAACAAAATATTCCTCAGCCATTATTTTAGAAGCACAAACCAAAAAAATTAATATTTCTCAAAACGTCAAATTTTTATGATCAGATGTTTACTATGTTGATGTCGTTTTCAAAAAAAAAGTAGCTCCACGACTACAATTGCAGCCAGCAGCATTAGTAGTCGTGTAGCCGCAGTCGTCTATGTGTTTGATGCATAAAACATCAAATCTTAAACGTTCCCAATTCTCTCTTTTGTGGTGTATTCAGAGATATCTACTCTACTGCCTCTCTAGCTAATGTTTCAATGCTTTTGTACCAATATACTTTACTTCCAACCAATTGTCTGGTTAGCTGATTTGGCAAACGATTACTATTGAAATCAAAAAGAGTTTTTATTATATATCTGAGATGTAAATCAAGAGTATATATATGATTATTTTCTATACCAGTTTTTAACATCAATGCGTATGTGGGTGTAAAAGATGGTAATTTTAATATCTTCTTGTTGAAGCGTGTCTACTTCATCAAATAAAGCAAAACCCCATACTTGGGCTCCATAAGATTGAATTGTTCGGCAAACCGATTTGAAAAGGTTCCATTTTGCCAACAAGCCAATTTCTTTTTTGGATAGGATGTCTTTCCAAGTTGCATTTATATTATTTTTTCCTGATAAATTTCTTCTATCAATATATTTTTTAATGAAATTTTTGGGGTTAATGTAACTCCGAGATATGTGTATTCGTTTGAAGTCCATATAGGCTCATCTTTAAAAAATCATTTTTCTCGATTAGAAATTTTTCCTTCTTTTCTCAATACCATCATCTCGGATTTGTTCGAATATACTTCCAAATTCCACAATTCACAATATCTCTTGAGTTTATTTATAATTTTTTGCATTGTGACGTCTTCTGCTAGAAATGCAATATAGTCAGCATACAATACCTTCTCCGAGAAAAGGGACCTAGTGTGTCAAAAAACGGGTTTGGACTTAAGAGTGGGAAAATCGATAAAAATGAGAAAAACACTAAAATTTTAATTTTTAATTTAAAACTTAATTTTCACACACTAGGTCCCTTTTCAAGGAGAAGGTCACATATGTATGTATAATCTAATATTCATTGAACCCACATTTACTCCCCCTTCTAAAGGGTGGTTAAATTTTAAGGGCCGATGTTGAATGTGAACCACACCTAAACGTCAAGTTTTTTTCTGGATTTCATTTGACATTTCTCAATTTCAGACTAACTCAATTTGAACCATGGAAAGATACACAATCGAGCAACGCGTTAAATGTATTCAGGCTTATTATGAAAATGGGCGTTCAAATCAAAATGCATTTCGTGCACTTCGTGATTTCTTTGGTCAGCATAATCGACCAAATGTGTCCATAATCGGGAGAATTGTGCACAAATTTCAGCAAATCGGGTCTGTAGAAAATGTGAAAACACCTGTTTTTTGTGTTTGGTGGTGTTACCGTGAATGGTGTTCGCTATAACGGACTTCTTGTGGCCAGAAATTGAGAATGTGGACCTGGACGATATGTGGTTTCAACAGGATGGTGCCACTTGCCACACAGCCAACGAAACAATGGCTCTTTTGCGCGAGAAATTCAATGGCCGTGTTATCTCACGTGCTGGCGATGTCAATTGGCCGCCAAGATCATGTGATTTGACACTGTTGGACTTCTTTCTTTGGGTTTTTTGAAAGAAAAGGTGTACGTCGATAAGCCAGCAACAATTCAAGAGCTAAAGGATGAGATAATTCGGCACATTAACGGCATAGAACCTCAATTATGCCTCAGCGTCATCGAAAATTTGGACCATCGGATGGAGGTTTGCCGCCGAGGTCGCGGCGGCCATTTGGACGATATTTTTTTCCATACATAATTGAACCATAACAATATTATCATATAAAAAGAAATGACAATAATTTCCTAAATAGTTTGTGTTTTATTCAAAATCAACATCGGCCCTTAAAATTTAATCACCCTTTATATATGAATCAGAGTTGCCATTTTTGAATAATTATTCAAAAACGGGATTGTTTACACCGTCGTTGGATAATTTTTGAATAATTAAATTTTTGGGTAGTTTTTGTGTAATTTCACTTTTACTGAAACTTTCGTAAATTTTATTCTAAAGGCTTCATTAGTCTAATCGTAAAGTAAAAAAACGTATCTGTAATCAATTCAATGTGTTAAAATTATATAGAAATATATTTTTTCTATGCATTGAAACTGTTGTCAAAATCGTAAAAAAGTTCTGTTGAAAATAGAAATTTTATATTTTATTACTTGACATTTAGTTCTATGCACAAGAAAAGGATAAAAAATACAACATTTTTATTTTTATACTCTTTTTATTCATTATGAGAATGATACGTTACTTTTTTTACGATACTTCCAAACTAATTTGGGCTTAAGCCCCAAGTTGTTTAAAAAACAAATAAAAATAAGTCGATATATTGGTAAAATGAGTTTGTCTGTAAAAAAAAAGTACCACAAGACTATTTGAAAATGGAGCGAAAGAGTGAAATTTGAGTTTGTTGTGATTGTGACTTTCTAAAGAATGAAATAACCAATAATTTTTAAAGTTTTTATAACAGTTTTAGGGCTTTTAACCAAGGTTGGCAACCAATACCTTTATAATACCGTTATCCGTTTCAAAACCCTTTCAAATTGACAACCGATACCGATGCCAATACCGAAACTCTTAATTTTAAATAATACCGGTATTCAAAAACCTTTTCCCTTAATACCGGTTTCGTACCGGTATTGAATCGTTTCTAATAAAATAATTTTTTTTACGTTTTTCAAAAAACAAAATATAAATTGTTTTGTATAAAATATGCAAAATTCAAAATTAATTGAATTCTGTCTGTGTTTTTAATAAAAAATCGTATTGCTAGCAGGCGTATTGCTATTATTTTTTTAATTTGGTTTATAAACATTATGTTTTTTTACAACAATACATAATTTATTGTGAAAACACAATTCTTCAATAACACCGGTACGTACCGGTATTGATGTTTCGGTATCGGTAATACCAATGCGATACAAATGAAATACCGTTACCGATACCAATACCGAAACACACAAAAAATAGATACCAATACCGTTATTCGTTTCGGTTGCCAGCCTTGCTTTTAACGCAACGAAAAGCAACGAAAAACAATCCTATTATCTAATAATTGATACTTCCAATGAACTTTCAAATTAAAATTCGTTTAGTGCTGGTGTACAATCCGAATTTGAGTAAAAAATTATTGAATTTGGACGGCTCTGTGAAGGGAATAATGAGCAGCAGGGAAACATTTTTTTTTAATTCATATGAATAAAGTTGCCTTTCAAAACACGTACGTACCATGTTTGTTCTGTCTGAAAAAACACTTTTAATGTAAACATAAACTCTTCAACAAAAAAAGCCTTAAATGTCACTTTTTTAATTATTAACTTTAAAAACATGCCACGGAAGACTGAAAAAGATATTGGACTTAAATTTTCTTTGCAGATAGCAAGAAACCAGCCCAGATTATTGCTAAAATGCAGAATTTTAATTTTCAAATGTAAATAACTTTTACGCTTTAAAGCCCGGTATTTTGTTCGTAAAAAAGCTGTCAAACTCCATATAAAAAATATGATTTTTCACTTACGTGGAATTGTTGCAAAATTGTACCATAAAAAATTTGTGCATTTTAATGTTTTTATTCCTATGGTTTTTGACCAGCAACTGTGTAATTTTTTGTTCTACTGGTGGCAAGACTGATTCGAATGTAAATATTTAAATAAAGCGAGAAAAGCGTTGGTGACAATAAGCAACCCTGATTTACTCCAGAACATGTCTCAAGTTCCTCAGACACTTCTTCGCCGTTCCAAACCTTGAATTTTGTATGGCTGTATATACTCTCAATCATTATTAGTCATCTTTGTTGATATACCAGTGTTCTGCAATTTGTATAAGAGTGAATTTCTTGAGATATTATCAAAAGCCGCTCGAAAATCAACAACCCAGTAGAAATTACTGCTTGCTTGGAAGCAGTTTTGTCAGGGAAAGTTGAGCAGAGAAGCAATTGAATTTTTGATCATATCATGCCTGAATTTTGTTCGTCGCTTTTAATTAGTGCTCCTGTTTTTCTTTTAAAATGTCGATAATTCATGCCTTCTCGCAACTGCATATTATAAAGCTTTTCAGCTATTCAAAATCATGCCTTCTCAAAAGCACAATATTCCTGCATATTTTTCCGTGACGAGAAAATGCCTCTTATTTTTAGTAAAACCTCTTATTTTCATTAAAATTTTGATAAAAGAACCGCAAAAATATTTAAGCAATCAAAATGTATTGCTGATTTCATGCCTTTCTGAAAAGCACACCAAAAAGCGATGTAAACAATTAATCAACTTAGGCCTTTCATTAGTGCTGTTTACGAAGATATACATTTTTAGAAGCGGTAAAAGTATCAGTAAGGAAGCAGTAATCGTTTTTACTGCTTCCACATTTTTGCTGGGAAAAAAGGCATATAGTTTTTTCTTTTCCTTGAATTTCAGATGGGCTATTGCTGCTAAATTATACAGATTGTCGAATGTGGAATGTTCTTCCCTGAAACCTGCTTGAAATTTTGTTATAACTTTGTGTTTATCTAACCAAGAATTTAACCTTTTGTTTAAGATACCCAAGAACATTTTAGCAATTGTGTTCATAAATGATAACGCGTTGGTTTAACAATTTTATTTAAGCTGTGTTTTCGACTTAACTATATCCGTTTCCTTTTAAAAATCCTCAAAGTGCATAAGAACGTTTTTTAGACGAAAACCAACATACCCAGCAAAAAACCTGCTTCGCTGTATGCAGCTTTGTAAGGGAATAAATAAAATTAATCCCTTACAAAGCTGCTTACGGAAGGCATGATTTTTCCATACAAAGGGCCCGCTTGGAAGCATGTTGTTTTGTGAGAAAAAGCGCATTATTAACTGCTGAAAAATTGCAGAAAATTCATGTTTTTCGTAAGTGCATTTAACCGCAAATAAATTCATGCACTTTTTTTGGAAAAACTGCTTTTTTGCTGCTGAAAAGATGCAGTAAATTCATGATTTTCATTGAGCGCATTTAAACGCGACTTATGAAAATAAATGCATTCATTTGCCGACTTCAAAATGCAGACTGACTCATGTTTATGTGGCGTCTATACATTAAACTCTACTAAAGAAGGGTAAAACACGATTGAGATGACTCAGATTTCGTGCGCATTAATCTTTGGATAACTTACATTTTATTTTACTCCCTTACAACCTGTTTCGTCTTAAGGGAATAGCGTAGCACTATAATTTTTTAAATAACTTGCTTACGATTTGCTTCGTTTAAGGCAGTTTTGCAGGGCATACAATCAAATTGCAAAATTTTTTGTGTATTGTATACGCATAAAGTAGCGCAACTCTGTAAAGCAGAATTTGTAGCGCGTTTTTAGGCGCTTCGTATTTGTACTGCTTCCAAAATACTAAAAATTTTTTGCTGGGATATTACTTTTCTTTTGCACCTTGACTTACAACGTGGAAAAGTATCAATGTTGAAAATTCAACGTTTATACATTTTCAAACCTAGCGTAACTTCTTCGCGTATCAATTCTGATAGATTTTTGGATGAATATCACGAATGTGAACACCAAATTTCAAAATTAGCTCTAGTTTTTGAAATATTTGCAAATTTATCTTTTAGCAAAAAGCATATACCTGACTAAACCACGTGTAATTTCTAATATGGCTTAAAAATATAGACCTTGGGCATTTAGAAACATATAAACTTCCCAGTGTAGAAACGGTAATGACATATCATTATTTTTTGGACTACCAGGAATGACATCGACTTACTTTCTGGATTATTTTAAAAAATGACTTATTTTTATCATTATTTCAAACATAAAGTAATGTTCTAGAATTTTTTGTAAATTTTTTTGAAATCTATTTTTAGACTCAATATTTTTTTCAACAGTGGTAAGGATATATGTAACCACATATTTTTTGATTTTTTGTATGTTGGCGAGTAAGCTGACTTGTGCGCGGCAGGTCAATTATGTTTTTATCTATCAAATATAACATGTCGAGATAGCTCAGATGGTAGAGCTTAGGGTATTCAATCGATTAATCGTAATTCGATTAATCGAACAATTTTTCTCAAAAATTGTTCGAATAATTTGAAATGTTCAAAATTCGAACAACGAATAATTCGAATAATTTCATACGATTAATCGATTAATCTAAATTGGTATAAAATTACAAAAATGTTTAAAAAATATAAATTTTTTATTAAAGTAAATGTGCTAAAATCTAAAATTTTTTTTTAAAAATTCTGATAAATAATTTGCTGTAGGCTTGTATATATCCGGATTTCATTCTGGCCTAAGAAAATAATTAAGTCGTCCGTTAATTAGAATTTTAGAATTTCTAGAAATATTTGTTAGCTTCAACTCAATGACAATTTCATGTCTTCAAGTAGGAGCGTTAATAAACATTTTAAATCCCAAAGAAAAAACAAAAACCGCATAAAATTATCACAGTTTGCTTTGTCATGTTCTGTTGTTGTGACTTATCTAGTAAAGTAGTGGTATCTATTTACGTATAATAAACTTTTAATTATTTTTTACGACTTTTTAAACGTTGATATTAAACGAAAGTAATAATAATTGTTGTAATTAATGATTATTATAATTATTAATTATAACACTGTGAGACAAATGGTAGGGGTCAGTGATCGGGAAGGGTTCAAACTACCGGGAAAAGAGATATCGGTAAAAAATAAGTTATACGTGTCCCGGCGTTTCGCTGGGTCACCCCTAGGAATCGAGATATATCGATTTGACCTTTGGTGGTCTTTTTTTTGACATAACTCGAGAACCACTAGTCCGATTTTGCTCAAACAATTTTAAAAAAATTAAAAATTACAAGTCCTTTAATCTGTTCATATAACGTTTTTCTATATACTCAACAGTTTTGCCGGTAAAAATAAATGTATGAAGAAAAAAATATTTTTTGCCTAAAATATTAAAAAAAAGTAATAAACAAAAGGTTATTGATTTTTATGGTAGCGGTAACAAACATTTATTTTTACCGGCAAAACTGTTGAGTATATAGAAAAACGTTATATGAACAGATTAAAGGAATTGTAATTTTTAATTTCTAAAATTGTTTGAGCAAAATCGGACTAGTGGTTCTCGAGTTATGTTATATTAGGAGAATTAAGAAATCTAGAAATTTTTGTATTTTTTGAAACGAGCAAAATGTTTTTCCACATCAGAGCTCCTAAAGAATTCACTCATTCGATTTCCATTTCTGAATGATTAAATATCTAAAACCTATTTCAAAGAATCGAATAAATTCTTAATGCACCTAATGGAATCATTAAATTCATTTAATTCGATTGTCAATCAATTTGTTCATTCGTAAACATTCTTAAGACATTACAAAGGTGGAATAGACCTGTAAATAACTTTAAAATAATATTCGCTTTAAAACGAAGTCGAAAACGATATTCAGGGACTTTAAATTCTGAACCCTACACTCACAGAAATAAACCTGTAAAAATAGCAGAAAAAGCTACTAAAAATTAAGCAAAAATGGCCTTACAAAATAAACTGCTGAGATTAGCAGATTTTTTTTTTATATTTTATATATTTTTTATATTTAACTTTTAGTTCATTGAAAATAACAAATTATACTGTAAAATCTGTAGAAAATATTAATATTAGTAAAGTAAAAATAGCAAAAATAAATTGTTATATCTACAAAATTTTTGTAACTTTTAAGTTAAATTTAGTTGAATGAAATAGCAGTCTTTCCCGCTAAAATCAACGGAAATGGTTGCTAAAAATAGTAAACTGCTGATTTCAGAAGACTAAATTTTTATTCGTATTAAAAAAAATAGAAAAAAATTTTTATAGAATTAAAATGTTTGCTGATTTTTAGTCTACTAATTATTATTTATTACTAATTTTAGCAGGTTAAGTTGTTTTTTCTGTTAACTAAATTTTATTCAAATATAACTAAAATTTTGTATGTGTATTTAACAGTTTGGTTTTTACTGTTCTTATCATACTAATATTTTACAAAAGTAATCTGATAGAATTTTTTTTAATAGTTCTAACTAAAATTTTTACGTTGTTCTATTGCTGTATTGAGTTAGATATAACAGAACTCTTTATTTTTTTATGAGTTTTTATGTGTTAATTAATAATGATAAAAAAAATTAAATAAAAAAAAATTATGATACTACAGAGGTCGAAAAAGTACTATTTTATAAGCTGGTTAGTACTATTTAATAATCCCATTTATCATAAGACCCCATATTCTTCAACTCTTTAACTCATTGCGGTGTGGTTCTCCCCGATTTGGATAAAATTTTAATATGTGAAAGAGGGGACAAAAAATGAAAATAATGACAAAATCTGATCTCAATTATTAAATTTTTTTATTTCTATGAATTTCAAAAGAGTTACTGAATTTATTTTTGTTCCTTTTTTAAATAAAATAATTAAAAACACAACAAGTGTATGTATATTATTTTATATAAAATTTTTTCGATTAATCGATTAATTTTAAAATTTTGTTCGATTAACCGGTTAGAAAAAAACCCGAATTATAATTTGCACGATTAATCGATTAAAATAAAAAGCCCATGAATTGAATACCCTAGTAGAGCTATAGCCTGACAATCTGGAGTCCCAGGTTCGAGTCCCGCACGAGAAATTTTTTTAAAAAAAATTTTTATAATAAAAAAATATTTTTTTTAAAGAACTTATTTTTTTCAAAATCTATTTTTAGAATCACTATTTTTGTCAATACTGGTAAGCACATAGGTAACGACATATTTTTTGATTTTTCGTGTGCTGGTGTGTAACTCATTATTTTTCGCGACATATTCATATAAAGGTAATAAGAAATTTTATAATAAAAGTAACTAGTTACCATTACCAGCTATGTAGTTACATAACCACATATCTGGTAATGATTTTCTACACTGGGTACTAGCATTGAATTTAAAGCTTATAATCTGAGATTTTATCGCTTAAAATGAAAAATATTCTAAGTTTTTAATTGTTTTTAAATGTGTTTAACGCAATTTATAATACCGGTACGTACCGGTATTTCTGTTTCGATAACGGTATACCGGTATCGAGACATTCCTAAATACGTTACCGTAATAAACAAAATTCGATACCTTTACCGTTACCCTTACCGTTATTCATTTCGGTAACCAACCTTGCTTTTTACACAGTTAAATTGTATACATTTTTTATTTATTATGTGCAAATATGTTTTGTGTTTAAATTTTTATGACGAGTCCTAAAATATCAAATTAGAATAAACGTCAATTTTTCTAAATGTATTTCCTTAAGATAACCACTTATAATTTCGTAAGCATGTGTGTAACTACTTATTATTCAACATCTCATAACTACTTACTTTTAATTTTTTCGTAAGCGAGTGGGTAAGCGTAACTACTTATAAAAACGACAACGCCAAACAAAAATACTGAGTTTAGACGCCAAAAAATCAGTTGTGCGGAGCTATAAATTTCTATTATATAACACTTATTTATTCTGTTATGAAAGATTTTGCGGGGTTATTTTGGTTAGGTAAATGATCTAGGATATAATTGCAATTAAAGTGAAAACTTCACTTATTTTCCTATTTTGCAAATCTATTAAAATCCCTTAATCAGATTTGCAAAATCTTTACATATGACGTAAATTCATATTCCACTAAATTCTTTTTATCAAAAGAATCACAACTTCTGGATCAACATTTGCAGACAATTCAATCTGAAATACATATTTTACATCTTTTTTATTTCAAATAAATTTTATATGAATTTACTATGGCAAAAGGAAATAAATTACATTTTTGAACATGCATATTTTAAAATCGTTATTTTTTCGAAATTTACACTTCAATTATCTAAAACTTTGTTGAAATTGATTACATGATATATATGTTTTATATTTCTGAATGGTTTTATCTGAGTATTATATTTTAATATTTGTCACAGACTCCTTAATTTTTAGGTATTAAAAAAGTCAGTCTTTTTCAGGTTTAGTCAATATTAACTTAAAATTAAAACAGAAAATGCGAATTTTTTTTGATAAATTATGTAACATGAGATGTTTACTAAAGATACAAATTTAAATATTAGATATTCCTTTTATCGCAGATTATTAATTAGCGAAATCGTGAAAAAAGAGAAATTTAAATTTTAAATTAATATGTAGGGAATATTATCGCAGCTGTCAAAACGTGCAATATATCAAATTAAAGGGTATATTTCATCATTTTAAAATGTTGTAAAATATAGCGTTATTACTTTCAATTTTATATTTTTTTGCAAAAAGTTTATTAAAAAATTTAATTTTCTTACAAAAACCTTTTTGCAAATATTTCTTATGCTATAGCTAACTTTAAAATTATAGGGCCATATTCGTGATCTGCGTCCCAAAGTCTATTAGAAATGATGTGACGCAATCCCGATGCATCAAATTTTTCTTATTTTGTTGTACTGTGTTATAATTAATCGCCAGAGGCCAGTATCTTTTATTGTGTTTCTACTCCGACTGCCTTAGTTCAGCAACCAATAAAATTGTATTTCATTTAAGTAAGCAGTAACCTTTTTTCTGCTTGCTGCGTTTTGAGTAAAAGTTTGCTGTGTTTTTACTTGAATGAGTACCGAAAAGAAACTGGATAGCCAACTATGTAGTTGTGTTCTGGAACTTAAAGAGTTCTGTGTGTTCAAACATAAAAAGAAACACTTTAGCGGTTTAAAACGAAAATACAATACAATTGTCATATTTTCTATTTTAGTTATTAAATTTTTTGTTAATTTAATTATGTATTATTCAATTCCATATTAATATTTTTACGAATTCAATAAATAGATTAATAGAACATATAATCTGAAAATTTTTTTAATTGCTCCACTCCGATATTAAAAATTGACTAAAATACTTAGTTGGTTGTTGTTCATTAGACCGTACCTCAAAAAAAAAGTTCGCCGTACACCCTCCAATATGAAGTATTTTTGCAAGGCAATTTCTAAAAAATTCTTTTTTTTTTTTGGCCGAACGTAGGGGTCGCCTTTTTCAATTTTTCGTTACAGATTCGACATTTAAAATCGGATTTTAAAGTGTGATATATCGATTTTTTTGCTATAAAAGAAAAATCCAATGAAAAAAAATTTAAAAAGGCGACCCCTACGTTCGGCAATTAAAAAGTAAACAAAATTTCTACTGGGTTTATCGAAAAACTTCATTATCAAAAGTTTAATGATTTTTTGCGAGCTTTAATTTTCTGAATTTAGGGTGGTAAATTAGGGTGGTAGCAACTGAGATCTCGTGGCTAACTACTAGAACGGGATACTTGAGGTCAATGGCCCTCGAGAGAAAAACACTGGTTTCCTCGAGAGAAAAACATCGATGTATCATACTTTAAGATCCGACTGTAAATGCCAAAGATATAACGAAAAATGTAAAATGGAGACCCCAACGTTCAGCAAAAAACAAAAAAAAATTTTTTTGAAACCTCCTTGCAAAAATACTTCATATTGGAGGGTGTACGGCGAACTTTTTTTTTTTGCCTGTAAGGTGGTACGCTCTATTGTTCATACTTGTTTTCTATTTTATCTAATATATTTTTTGTTAATTTAATTATATATTAATCAATATCATGTTAGTATTTATACCCTACACCACTATGTGGTCAGGGTATTATAAGTTTGTGCTGATGTTTGTAACACCAAAAAGTATTGGTCCTAGACCCACCTTATAGTATACCGATCGGTTCAGAATTTTTTTTTAGTTCGATTTAACGATGTCCGTCTGTCCGTCCGTCTGTCTGTCTGTCCATGCATTCTTGTGCGCACTCTACAGGTTGCAAATATTAAGATATTTTTATGAAACTTGGTACACCGACTTATGTCGGCCCAAGGACGAAGCCTATTGATTTTGGTTAAAATCGGTCCATGTTTAGACCTAGTACCCATATAAGGGTCCTCCCAAAATTATAGTGTTTATACGCTGCAGGTCGCAAATATTAAGATATTTTGATGAAATTTGGTACACAGACCTATGTTGGCCCAAGGACGAAGCCTATTGATTTTGGTGAACATCGGTCCATGTTTAGACGTTGTGCCCATATAAGGGTCCCCTCAAAATTATATTGTTTATACGCTGCAGGTCGCAAATATTAAGATATTTTGATGAAATTTGGTATACCGACTAGGGTTTGGGGTTCGGGAATTCCCGGGCGGGAAATCCCGGGAAAAGTTTGCCGGGAATTCCCGGGAAAATTATATATTTTTCCCGGGAAAACGGGAAATTTTAAAAATATTAAATTTTTTAAATTGTTTTTGTTTGGAATAGGATTTTTTAATTTTAGTCATAAAAAACATTTTAAATACCAAAACAAAAATGTCATTGTTAAAATCTTTTAAAAGGGAATACATTTATTTGACACACAAATAAAATCTTTGCCAAGTAATTAGGAGCATTTCAACTAATAAAGTTTTTCGTAGTAAAACCTAAGAACTTGGTAAAATGTTTAATAGAAATATGAAAAAATAGCTTTGTTTCTTACAAATAATCGCCCTTACTATCTAAATTTTTCAAATGTATAATTTAGGTAAAGTCGACTTTAGTTAAAATATTGGGTGGCAGTATACCTTGACTTGGTTTATTTTTGGAGCATTCTGATTGGTTAATTTATTTTCAACCACTCAAAATATTTGAAAATATAAATATTTTTGTAAGGTTTTCATACACAAAATGAACAAAACCGTTTGATTAAAAATAAAGGCTACTTTAAATTTAAAATACGCCTTTATATTAAGAGTCAATAATTTTATAAGTAACGTTTTCATTAATAAATGTGAAAAGAAAAGACTAATGGTTAACGGCGGTATCTAAATTTGGTTATCCGACATCTTAATTTGGTTCACAAAAAAAAAAAAAAATTGATGGTCATGCAACTTCTCCTGAAGAAAACAACAAGAATAACGTTTCAGCTAAAATTAGCAAAGTACCTGAAGAAAAAAGTGTAAGCTGAATAGGCATTAAAGGTTTTATGGTAGGGCAAAAATTTCCTGAAATAGTATCCAAATTAGCTGCAGTCAATCCGCACCATAACTAGATCTTCGTTTATTTGGGAAAGTTTTTATAATAAAAACCTGGCATTGCAAAAAAATGAAACCGATGTAAAGAACATTATATTAAATTACTACAATCATGTAAAAGATATCATGATAAAAGAAATATTGAGCAATATTTCTAACAATAGGAGATTTACTATAATCTTAGATGAATGGACAAGAATATCACAAACGAGATATTTGAACATATGTATAAACGGAAATAATTCATTTTATAACCTGGGGTTGGTTTATATATCAGGAAGATGTAATGCTGATGAAATAAGAAGAATTGTAGAAATAAGACTAGAAGAGTTTTATTTGTCTTTGGAAAATAACATAGTGGCCACCATATCTAATGGGCCAAGTGTGATGAAACGGTTTGTTCCCGGCAGTACAGTAGTAGGTGCTTTCTGCTGGAATCATGCAACTCATTTGGCAGTGCTGCGAGTAATTTATGTGAAATCAAATATTCAACATTCTGATATTTTTACTTTGAATTCTCACTACACAGACTGCCTTTGTACTGAAATAGTGTTTTTTTTAACAAAAATTACTTATATAGGTGGTTTTCATTAACAATTTTGTTCAAAAATATTTCCCGGGATTCCCGGGAATCCCGGGAATCACATTTTTTCATTCCCGTTTCCCGGGAAATAAAAAAGTCCGGGAAATCCCAAACCCTAATACCGACCTATATCAGCGCAAAGACGAAGCCTATTGATTTTGGTTAACACCGGTCCATGTTTAGACCTAGTGCCCATATAAGGGTCCCCCCAAAATTGGCTTGGTTACAAACTGCAGGTCGCAAATATTAAGATATTTTAATGAAATTTGGTTCGTTGACTCACATTATATAAATTTTTGACACAAGTCCCATTTTAACCCATTCGAATTTCGGATCCAAACATTAGTTGGCTTTTAAGCAGACTGGTGTAGGGTATTGTATAGTCGGTATGCCCGACTTTAACATTTTTACTCGTTTTTTTGTGAATTCAATAAGTAAATAGTACTCGTGCATATAATTTCCAATTTTTTTTAATTTCTCCACTCCGATATTAAAACTTGTCGTTAATATAACACTACAATATGTAATTGATTTGTTGGTTGTTGTTCACACTTTTTTCAGCTATGTATGTCATACATACATATACAGAAAAAAACCAAAAACGAGCTGTAATTACAAAATTGATTATATTAATTAAATTTTTAATTGATTTTGCGCCTATCACTCAAATGATACAATTAATAACTAAAAATTGTATATGATTGATAAAACAAAATTCGACTAAAGTACTAATAATTTCAATTAAAATATTAATTGAAAATCAAAAAAAAAATTGACCAAAAATGAGTGTGTACGTCACGTTTTTATATGTATTTGAAGTACTGTATATGTATTTGTTTTACTTGTGAACTGGAAAGCAATTGGTTAATTGATTCAATTAAATGTTTGTTTAAAAATAATTTTTATTTGTATCATATGTTTAACTAGATATTAAAGGTTAATATATTTTACTGTGTAGGTAAAATAACCTTCACTATAGCTAATATTAAAAAAAAATATTTCAATCATCTCTATATATAAAAGAATAACGTGACTGACTTACTGAGTCAACATCGCCCAGCCCAAACCGCTGAAGCTAGGAAGTTAGAATTTCGTATGTAAATTCCTCCTCCGCACTATGCTTCGTCCCATGGACAAAAATAAAAAATTTTTGTCTCAAATTGTGATTAAAGAAGGATTTTTTTAAAGATAAGAAAGTAACTCAAACAAATTTCAAAAAAATATTTGGTGTGATTGCTTTTGCCGCCAAGAGAGGGCGCTAAACTCAGAGAATTTTATGTAAAAATTACTTAACAGAAAAATGGGTTTTAATTGTTTCACGAAAATAGCCGTTTTTTCTAATCACTTGGATTTAATAAATCCAAAAAGTATTTCTAAAAGTGCTCAACAGATGGGGTTAGATTCTCCCTATTTTAAAAAGAATTTTCTGTCAGACACTTCTTTCACTCTAATTTTTAATACCGAATTCGATGATGAAGGATTTTACATTAACTATATTTTTAATTATATTTTATATAAAACAGCGATAAACAGTCTGCCTTTTCAGTTTTATCACTTCAATTTATATTTTTACACAATTGAAAAATTCCATTGCAATATTTAATACTCACTAATTGGATTTAATTAAATTACTTACTGTAGAGTGAAAAATTTCCATTTCTATTTCAGCTATTTCTCCATGTCCAAGATTAAAAATATGTATTTGGTGAGGTGTAGTTTTTTATTCTAAACATATTTCATAAAAAAAAATAATAAAAACCTTTCATTTGTTAGTTTTTAAATTTTTTTGTTTCTCTTTTAATTTTTATTCATATTTTTTTCTGACATTAAATTAATAGGCTGTTTCAAATATTTGTGCTTTTATTATGTATTTATTAAATCCAGCTTTTTTTGGATTTAATAAAACCACTTTTTGTATGAAAAATTCTAAATCCAGATGATTAAAAAACACGCTAAATAATTCTCAAAAATACATTTTTTTAAAAACTTGTTCGAAGATTTGTTTTTTAATTACTTCAATATATTTGTACCCGGTTAAAAAGTTCATATATGATCAAATATCATCATATATGGCTGCATGTATGGACAAATATGGCCTTATATGTTTCCTGTATGGACATATGTGGAAATATATGTAATTTCATATATTCAAAAGAGAGGCATATATGGACAAATATGAAAGTATATACGACTCCATACATCCGAAAAGGACTCATGTACGGGCATATACATATGTATACGGGCATATATTTATGTATTGAACATCGTTGATCTATCCAGTCTGTTATGTTTTTGTATGACATAATTAATTTTAATATAAATTGCTCTGATTTATCAACAGTAATAAATTTCAATGTTCCTACTACATCATTAAGGCAGCATGATTATTTCGTAGAATTTATGCATAGAACAAATTATTCATTAAAGGAATTGCTAACTCGATCCCAGAATTTTTTTAATAAGTTACCTGATAATTCCTTGCTAGATATTAGCTATTCTAAGAATAGATTTAAATCAATTTTAAATGAAATGTTAGCATATAAGAAATAGTGCAGCGATTAGTCTGTACGGATTGTTAATCTATAGACTGAATAAATAAATAAATTTTAAAAATATTCCTTTACCTATATAGTTATCAGTGTTTATTAAATACAAATTTTTAAAAAGAATAAAAAATTTTTTAAAACATACAGTTCATCAGTCTTTAAAAAAAAAAACACAAAAAGCAATATCCAAAAATTACAAAAACAATTTAACATAAGTTTCAAACCTTTTGCTTCAAAAAATAAAAACAAACTCTAAAACAATAACAACAAAATAGCCTAAATAATCTCTAATAAGAAATTTCCAAGTAAAATCTCAAAAACAACACAACAGACATCTTCTCTATATATAAAAGAATAACGTGACTGACTGACTGACTGACTGACTGACTCAACATCGCCCAGCCCAAACCGCTGAAGCTAGGAAGTTGAAATTTGGTATGTAGGTTTTTCTTTCGGCGTAGACGTCCGCTAAGACGGGATTTTTGGAAATTTCTACCGGAACGGGCAAAAAGGGGAAAAGTCTCCCCCTTGGCGGCCTGCCAAAACCCCTTTGGCTAGAAAGCTGAAATTTTTCTGGAAAGTACTTTCTGGAATTTTGGACAGGGACGTTGTAAAAATGGGGGTTAAAAAGGGGAAAAAGGCCCCCCTTGACGGCCTGCCCAAACCGCTGGAGGTAGGAAGTTGAAATTTGGTATAAAGGTTCCTCCACTATCGTAGACATCCACCAAGACGGGAGTTTTGGAAATTTTTACAGGGACGGGCAAAAAGGGGAAAAAGTCTCCCCCTTGACGGCCTGCTCAAACTGCTGGAGCTATGAAGTTGAAATTTGGTATGTAGGTTCCTCGACGGGTGTAGACGTCCGTTGAGACGGCATTTTTGGAAATTCTTATCGGGAGGGGCAAAAAGGGGACAAAAAAAGTACCTTTTCCAAAAAAGTACCTTTTCCCAAAAAAGTACCTTTTCCCAAAAAAAGTACCTTTTTCCCAAAAAAGTACCTTTTTCCAAAAAAGTACCTTTTTCCAAAAAAAGTACCTTTTTCCAAAAAAAATTTCTTTTTCCAATAAAAGTACCTTTTTCCAAAAAAAGTACCTTTTTCAAAAAAAAGTACCTTTTTCCAAAAAAAGTACCTTTTTCCAAAAAAGTACCTTTTTCCAAAAAAAGTACCTTTTTCCAAAAAAAGTACCTTTTTCCAAAAAAAAGTACCTTTTTCCAATAAAAGTACCTTTTTCCAAAAAAAGTACCTTTTTTCAAAAAAAGTACTTTTTTCCAAAAAAAAAAGTACCTTTTTCCAAAAAAAGTACCTTTTTCCAAAAAAAGTACCTTTTCCCGAAAAAAGTACCTTTTTCCAAAAAAGTACCTTTTTCCAAAAAAAGTACATTTTTTCAAAAAAAAGTACCTTTTTTAAAAAAAGTACCTTTTTCCAAAAAATGTACCTTTTCCAAAAAAAAAGTACCTTTTCCAAAAAAAGTACCTTTTCCCAAAAAACATACATTTTTCCCAAAAAAATACCTTTTTCAAAAAAAGTACCTTTTCCAAGAAAAAGTACCTTTTCCCAAAAAATGTTCCTTTTCCCAAAAAACATACATTTCCTTTTCCAAAAGAAGTACCTTTTTCCAAAAAAAGTACCTTTTTCCAAAAAAAGTACCTTTTTCCAAGAAAAGTACCTTTTTTCAAAAAAAATTCCTTTTTCCAAAAAAAGTACCTTTTTCCAAAAAAAGTACATTTTTCCAAAAAAAAGTACCTTTTTTAAAAAAAGTACCTTTTTCAAAAAATGTACCTTTTTCTAAAAAAATGAACCTTTTCCAAAAAAAAAGTACCTTTTCCAAAAAAAGTACCTTTTCCCAAAAAACATACATTTTTCCAAAAAAAATACCTTTTTCAAAAAAAAGTACCTACCTTTTCCAAGAAAAAGTACCTTTTCCCAAAAAAAGTACCTTTTTCTAAAAAAATTTTCCTTTTCCCAAAAAAAATACCTTTTTCAAAAAAAGTACCTTTTCCAAAAAAAAGTACCTTTTCCCAAAAAAAGTACCTTTTTCTAAAAAAATGTTCCTTTTCCAAAAGAAGTACCTTTTCCAAAAAAAGTACCTTTTTCCAAAAAACATACATTTTTCCAAAAAAAACACCTTATTAAAAAAAAAATACCTTTTCCAAAAAAAGTACAAATAAAGTACTTTGTAAAAACAAAGTATCTTTTTCCAAAAAATTTCGTTTTTCCAAAAAGTACCATTTAAAATAATATATAATTTCAAAAAAACTACTTTTTTTCCTCCCCCCACGGTTATCTCCACTGGAGGTAAGAAGTTGAAATTTGGTATAAAGATTCCTCCACTGTAGTAGACATCGACTAAGTTTGTATTTTTGGAATTCCCTATAGGATATCCCCAAAGGAAACTCGGTATGTGAGTTCCTCCTTCTGTGTAGGCGTCCGCTTAGACGGAATTTTTGAAATTCCTATCGGGAGGGGAAATAAGGTAAAAGTCTCCTCCTGACGGCTTGCCCAATCCCTTTTGGTCAACCTAAAATTTTAAATATGTATTTCTTGGAGTAGGACTAACTCAGCGGCAACGTAATTTTTCTATTTTGGAATAGGAACATAGTAAAAATGGTGGTTGAAAGGGAAAAATGTCCCCACTAACGGCCTGCCCAAACCGCTCAGGCAATGCAGTTGAAATTTGGTATGAATGTTCCTCATCCATCGCAGATAGCGAAGATGGAATTTTTGTAAATTCCTAAAGGGAGGGGCAAAAAGAAGAAAAGCCTCACCTTGGGGGCCGGTAAAACCCATTCGGCTAGAAACCTGAAGCTTAAAATGTGGGTCCCTGGAGTAAGGGCTAACTTATTAGAAAGATACTTTTTTGAATTTTGGACAGGGTCGTTATAAAATGGGGGCTCAAAAAGGGAAAGTTGCCCCTTAACGACCTGTCCAAACTGCTGGAACTAGGAAGCTGAAATTCGGTACTTAGGTTCCTCTTCCAGCCTAATTCCAAACCGGGAGGGACAAAAAAAGAAAAAGTGTCCCCCTTGACAGCCTGCTCAAACTGCTGGAACTAGGAAGCTGAAATTCCCTGTCGATGGATTTTCGGAAATTCCTACCGAGAGGGGCACAAATAGTAAAAGTTGGCTAGAAACCTGAAATGTAAAACATATGTTACTTGGAGTATGGGCTCACTTACCGGGAAGGTGCTTTTTAGACAGGGACATTGCAAAAATGGGGATTAATGAAGCGAAAAGTGCCGCTTAAAGGCCTGCCCAAACCGCTGGAGGTAGGAAGTTGAAATTTGGTATTAAAGTTCCTCCTCTATTGTAGACATCCGCTAAGATGAGATTTTTGGAAATTTCTACAGGTAGGGTCAAAAACAGGAAAAGTCTCCCCCTTAACGGCCTGGCCAAACTGCTGGAACAAGGGAGCTTAAATTCGGTATTTGGGTTCCTTCTCCAACGTTGACGTCCCCTAAGATGGTATTTTTGGAAATTCATACCGCGAGGGGTAAAAAGGGAAAAAACTTCCCCCTTGACGGCCTGGCCAAACTGCTGGATATAGGGACCTAAAATTATGTATGTAGTAGGTTCCTCCTCCAACGCAGACGTCCTCTAAGACGGAATTTTTGGAAATTCCTACCGGGAGGGGTAAAAACGGAATAATTCTCCCCCTTGATGACCTAACCGAACCCTCCGGCTAGAAACCTGTAATCTATAATATGTTTTCCTTGGAGTATGGGCTAACTTATCGACAAGGCATTTTTAGGACTTTGGACAGGAATGTGGTAAAAATGGTGGTTCAAAAGGGGAAAATTGCCCCCCCCCCCCTTAACGTCTGCGTCTTTAGCTAGAAACCTAAAACTTAAAGAACAAGTGTATATGAAACACTAAAATTAAGAAACTAAATAGGAAACGAGTGCAATGAAACACTACACAAGTGAAATGAAATGGATATAAACGTTGAACGAGTAGAATTGAAATTATAGAGAATGCAAATGGATTGGAAGAGGGAATTACCTGTTCAAACACTATCCACGGAATATGAAACTTATGTAGCATTGAAACTTACTCTCCAAAAAGTTAAACAAATTTTCTAAAAGAGAAAAAACCTTAGAAAAGGATTGGAACTTATATATTCCGATATTTAAACTTCATGTGACGAAGCACCGGTGGAAGAAACCGACGCAGTAAATTTTCCAACTGAATTTGTGAATTTACTTGAATTGCCAGGTCTACCTTTACATAAACTGGAATTAAAAAAAAAAAACTTTAAGACACGCTAACAACGTAGCGGGCTTTGCCCGCTATTTTTAATATTATAAAATGCTTTCCAACCCTGCTTTACGTTATTTATTTTCATTCAAAACACAAATGAACAAAACTACTTACGGGTCTATCTACCTAAGTTCGCACTTTACCAAATTATCTTAACATACACAAGTATATTGCAATTTATTATGGATTCATTACTAACAATCCACTTTCATGAGAAAAAGTGATCAAATATTTATTTATTTTAAACCCATTGTTGTGCAGAATTATTTATTTGTGGTGGCTGGGTGAAGGCTTTAAATAAAAAAACTTTAAATAAAAAAACGAATTTAATAAAAATTGTGGGGAGGGCGCAGCCCCCCCCCCCTTAACCTTTAAGTAACGCTAACAACGTAGCGGGCTGCGCCCGCTAGTACAAACATATAACAAGTGCAAGTACAATTATACATACATATTTTCTCACATGTTTCTCTGAGTTTTCTTTTTATATCAATTTATATATTTTTCGTTAATTTTATTCATTTAACGCGCAGTGTAAATGAATAAAATTGACGAAAAATATATAAATTGATATAAAAAGAAAACTTTAAAACACTTTTCAAAAAAATTTTCAGTATATGTTATATTTCCGTTCAACAATCTTTATTGCCGATATACACTGAAAAAAAAAACATGGTTGATAATAATAGTTGTCTCAAAAAAGGCTGTACTTTAACCAACGATGATGAGCGCATGGTTAGTTGTTGGTTTTGTCATGGTCTGTGCCATTTCAAATGTACTGGAATGTCTGGTCTAGTTGCTGAAGCTGTTAATAAAGTCAAAGGCTTACACTGGTACTGTAATGGGTGTCAAAAAATCGGTGTTGAGTACTATCGTTTTTTTCAAAGCCAAAAAACTACTTTTTTAAACATTCAAAACAAAGTATCTTTGCTTTCGAATGAAATATCTGCTTATGGTAAACTTTTCGATCAATTTAAACAATTAAGTACCCTTGGTTCTCCTCAGAAATCATCTCCCAAACGTCGAAAATCGTCTAGAAAAAATAAAGATTCTGCACAAAGTCCTGGGAGTTCTGGCTCTAATGTTAATGGGAGTTCTGGCTCTAATGTTAAAGCATCGGGAACTGAAAATATTCTTCCTCCTCTTACTGTTTCTAACTCTCGCATTCTAGCCGATGTTAATGCTGTTGAAATGAATACTGTTGAAATGAATACTGCTTCTCCTCTTCCACATACTTCTATTGGTTTACATACCGCTCTTCCGAGTACTGAAAATATTGCCCCTCGTTCTACCGATATTGCACCTAATCGATATAATCAAGTGATAATTCCGAATAAACAACCTAATCCATCTGTAACTTTTGGTCTTGGTAATAACTCTGTTCTTCATAGGCAATTACGTATTGAGCCACCTAAAAAATCAATATTTATTTCCCGATTGGATTCCGAAACATCTGTTGAAGACATCGACTATTATATTAAAACACAACTTAATTTTAATGTTGATATTTCAACACATTTTAAATTTATTTATTCACAGCCAAGGAACATTGTATCATTTAAAATAACTGTCCCGTTCGATCTTTTTGATAAAATTGTTGATCCTAGTTTTTGGCCTGGTAATATGTTAGTTCGTGAATATGAGAACAAACGGTTTAACAATGCTGCTCATCTTCCGTCCCGTACGCCATCAGGTATACCAAATAATCAAAAAAACTAAACTTTAACTCTGATAACCAGCTGTGCTTAACCTATCAAAATGTAAATGGAATAAAATCTAAATTGTCTAAATTATTTATTGAAAGTTTCGATTTTGAACAACACGTGATTATATTTACGGAAACCTGGTTGAATGACAAAATCTTTAACACGGAGATACTATGTAATGCATTTCACATTTATAGACTCGATAGAGCAACTGAAACTACTGGCGGCGGTGTTATGATTGCTGTTTCTAGCACTCTTTCATCTGAAGAAACTGTATATTCTTCTTCTCATAAAATTGAATTTATAGCAGTCCAAATAAAACTGAAGTGTTAAAATATTTTTATAACTTGTTCATATATTCCTCCAAAATCTGATAGATCAATATATGATGAACATTTGAAATCTATAAAATCAGTCGTTTTAAGAGCAAAACCTGAAGATTCAATTTTGGTTTTTGGTGATTTTAATTTACCATTAATTTCTTGGACATTTTTATCGGATTCCTTCTATTATGCCCCAATTAAATCAAATGAATGGATTGATGAATTTTTAGAACTCTTATCGGAATTATGCCTTTTTCGCATAAATAATATTTACAACGAAACTGGCAGACTGCTTGATTTGGTGTTTGTAAATGAGCCTGCAGCCTGCTCTTTAAAACGTACATATCCAATTACTAAACCTGAGGACCGTTATCATCCTACTATTGAAGTAAGCTGTAATTTACCACTGCTGTCTAATCGCAAAATAATAGACAACGTAAAAACTTTCTGTTTTAAACGTGCTAATTATAATGATTTAAATTTTCTTCTGTGTAATACAAACTGGCTACAATTGTTATCTGTTTCCAATGGCGATCCAAATGCTATTGCTGCAATGGTCAACACTTTTTATGCAACAATTTTAAATTATATGGAGGAATGTATCCCAAAATACACTGTACGTAAACACTCTGGCCCTCCGTGGAGCTCTAAACAATTATCCAGGCTTAAAAATTTAAAAAACAAACGATATAAAAATTATAAGAAATCTGGTTCACTTGGTGATTATGGTAAATATTCTATTGTACGTGCTGAATATAATTTACTCAACATGAATTTATATAATGACTACCTAAACAACGTGAAACTAAATTTTAAACGTGATCCGAAAACTTTTTATAAATTTGTAAATTCAAAGAGGAAATGCAGTGGATATCCAACTGTCATAAAATATTTAACAAAAGAATCTAGCGATGATTTGGTTATAAGTGACATGTTTGCCGACTTCTTTTCAACTACGTACTCTGACGCTCTCTATGATGATTCTGATAATTATCCAATTCCTCTGACTGAACAACAATCTATATCTTTTTCACTTCTTACTACATCAGATATTAAAAAATGTCTTAAAAGCCTCAAATCTTCATTTTATCATGGACCTGATGGCGTACCCAGCTGCATACTAACTAATTGTAATAATGCCTTGGCTACTCCTTTACTTTCCTAAACATTGGAAGGATTCCTATATTATACCTTTATTTAAATCTGGTAATAAGTCAGTTCTGACAAATTACAGAGGAATTTCTAAACTGAGTACAATACCTAAACTGTTTGAGAAATGCTTAACAGAACAATTATGTCATAAATTCTCTTCTATACTGTCACCGTTTCAACATGGTTTCCGCAAAGGTTGCTCTACCACTACAAACTTGTTACACCTTACCACTGTAGTTAACCGGGGATTTAATAATGGTCAACATACTGATGCTATATACACAGACTTTAGCAAAGCCTTTGATAAAGTTAATCATAATCTCCTTATTAAAAAGTTTTATTTAATGGGATTTACCAAAAACTGTTTGAACTGGATTAAATCATACCTGAACAGCAGAAAACAACGTGTTTTATTCAACAATGCAGTATCTAAGAATATTACTGTTGGCTCCGGAGTACCCCAAGGTAGCCACCTTGGACCAATTTTGTTTTCTCTTTTTATTAATGACCTACCGTTAGCGATAAAATATTCCAATGTCTTAATGTATGCTGATGATGTGAAAATCTTTCATAGCTTCGATAATTTTTCTGATCGCACATGTCTTCAACAGGATTTGGATAGCTTCTATGAATGGTGTTGTTTGAATTTAATGGAGTTAAACCTGAAAAAATGCAAACACATTCGATTTTCTAGAAAGTTTTGTGATCCTGATTACTACTATTTGGGTTGCTACAAGTTGGAGTTAGTAGATACAATTCATGATCTTTTGGATGCCAAATTTACTTTTATACAACAAATTACTTTGACTATAAATAAAGCTCTTGGCGTACTTTCTTTCATTAAACGGTGGGCCAAAGAATTCGTCGAACCGAATGTCACAAAGCAACTTTATACTGCCCTTGTGAGGCCAATTCTAGAATATGGTTCCATTATCTGGGATCCTCAACAAAATGTTCGTGTTCAATTGATTGAATCCGTCCAAAAACAATTTCTGCTCTTCTGTTTGCGTAGTTTTTATTTGGGGCCTGTGGCTGAACTTCCATCCTGTTCGACCAGACTGGCTCGCCTCAAGTTACCTACCTTGGAAAGCCGAAGAAAAATGATGAATGTTACGTTTTTATTCAAGCTGATTAATGGTGAAGTATGCTCTGAATTTCTTGTCAGTAACCTGGTGTTTAATGTCCCTCAACGTCCAACAAGATACTACAATCTGCTTTATATTCCGTTTTTCCGTCAAAACTATGCTGACGCGGATCCTATTATAATAATGTGCAACGATTTTAATGAATTTTATAATTATATTGATTTTTCAAATAACGTTAATTGCATTAAACGTAGCATCATTTTAATTCTGAATACATAGTTCGCTTATAATATTTTTTAAAAATTATGTAAATTTTAATATTATTGTCTGTAAGGATTAATTCCATAGATTAAATAAATAAAATAAAATAAAAATAAAAAAAAAAATAAATAAATAAATAATTAAACAAATAAATAAATAAATAAAAAATTAATAAATAAATAAATAAATAACAAAAAATAAGATATAAAAATATTCTAGAAAAATAGCTGTATTAACAAAAACAAGAAAAAGAGTCTAAATTATTTGAAGCATAGCCGTAGCAGCAGAAACGCACATCAGTCAAAGCAGCGAGGTAGACTTCATAAATACAGAAAGCAGCAAACACACACATACGCAGTGTAGCCATATAGCCAGTTTTAACTGTTTTTTACAGTTTTTTGGGATGCCTAACAGTTTTCCAGTTTTTTCATGTAAAAAACAGTTTTTTTTTAATTCAAGGATTTTTTTACAGTTTTTTCATATTAAATCGGCATATTTGTTTCATTTACAATTTTTTTCTATTTTTTTAACTAAAATTTAAGAATTAAAATATAAAAGTGCTTATGCATAAGAACTTGAAAAGTTTATAACACGTTTATAAGTATGAATTTTGTATAAAATATTTGTTTTATAAGCCATTTATAAACTTAGAAAGTGATTATGCATATGACCCAAAAATTACAATAAAAGTTTCATATTGTAAAAAATTAGGTACAAATGGAAACATAAATTAATTTAAAAATGCGAATATAATACTACAAAATATGCCTACTGGATAAATGAACAGTTTTATAACAAATTTCATCAAAAATTAGCACTAAAATAAAATTGGCTAAACCATATCTGACACATCATAGATGCGACCAACATTTTTTAGCAGAACTTTTCAGATAATTTCTAAATGAAGGATAATTTAGAAATTTATATTTTTTTGAAAAAATTTTTAAAACAATGTCTCATCAAAAAACTACGAAATTTATTTTTTATTTTTGTTTTTAATAAATATTTGCCAATTCTGGATAACAATTTACTATTATTTTTTCAATTCTGATCAAGGAAAATTCCAAAAAAAAGTAATTTTTTCAAACAAACAATTCCCTACATAACACAATACTCAACCAAATGAAAGGTAGTTTTATGTGGACTGCAAATCCATAAAGAATATTTTGAGTTACAACATTGACCAATAAAGTATTCTATCCTAAGTCAGGATTTAATAAAAATGGTTCACATATCGGAAGGGTGATTCGATTAACTTTTTTTAACTTCAGATTCGGGCCTAGGAGACTAAAATTCTTAAAAAAAAATGATTTATTAGGAGGCTGTGCAAAAAGTCGATTAATATAAATGCCAAAGGCAATTAAATTATTCAAATCTCGATATTTTGAAAATTGAGACCCTGGGATAATATTTTAATCCCAGGAAACTTCGGGATCACAGAATTTCTTCTGCTTTTTAATTTTTTTTCGAAAAACAGTTTTTCTATAAAGAAACAGTTTTTTTTACAGTTTTTCTAAAAAAATATATGGTAACACTGCACATAAGTAAAAAAACACGCATGTAAGTACAAAAAAGAGATCGACAGCATCGACAGAGGGAAAACAGATATAGCCAAACAACAATAAAAACACTACAAATATAACTTTCTTGTGTTTGTTATTATTGACACTGCACTCTAGTTTTTGCTGCTGATATTATTGAAACATATTAGAGTTGCCGCCTCAGCAAGTTTTTGGGAATTTCCGGGGACATTATAATTTACAAAGTGGTGATTATTTTTGATTACAACTTTCACCCCGAATATTCAGACTCGTTATTTAATCGCTAGCAGGTACATTATACGTCAAAATTTCGCTGATATTGAGTTTTGCAACTTTTTATAAACTTTCTGAAGACATTTTTATTGGGAAAAAATATCCTTTCATTGAAAGTTTTAGCCCATTTACCCAAGTTTATCGCTTTTTTCGTTTGACCCTACTTTTCCCGATTCATTAATTTCAAAATGCCTCTTGAGAAATTTGTCAACTGTACAGATGACTTATTAGATTTTGAAAGCGTTCATTCAGAAGATAATGTTCATGCGTTGGAAATTTTTCGCGTTGAACTCGACTCTCTTTGGACCCAAAGATCCTATGAAGAATGCCGTGATTTAAAGCAGGGACCAGACGAAAAGCCTACTGATAAAAGTAAACTTAGGGATCGGTACAAAAAGGCCCTCACTGCATGTAAAAGTTTTGCTGCTTCCATAAATGCTGAAATTAAAGCATTATCAGACACAAACGTAACAGGAAACAACTCGGAAAAACAATCGGTCAACGAATCTCCCAGATTAAATAATAATTCTGTCTCTTATATGAGATTGCCGGTATGCGATATGGACCCATTCCTTGGTGACCCCACAAAATGGCCCACTTTCAGAGATCTCTTCACTGCTATATGCATAAGGAGTGAAAAAATGGGGAAGGTGGAAAAACTTATCTACCTAAAACACAAAATTGGTGGCGACGCTTCCACAGTTCTAGGAAACGTCCCTATGACGAATGCAGGCGTCGATATCGCGTGGGAAAGATTATTGAATAGATTCGATAATAAAAGAGAACAAGTTAATGCACAACTTCGAATTCTTTTTGATCTTTCAAACGTTTCAATTGACTCCGCTGCATCTGTTGAGAAACTACAAAGCGCTGCTTTTGATGTGTTAGAGACCCTTCGAACTTTAAACATTAGTTATTGTTGTTGGGACCCAATTATGGTTTTCATTTGCCAAATTAAACTGCCGCGACCATTTGTAGAAGAATTTGAAAATTCTCTTGAGGACTGTGCGGAGATTCCAACGTGGACCCAATTTGACAAATTTTTAACCAAGAAATTTAAGACCCTTCATTCAAGTGTAAATATTAAGGCTACAAAATTACCAGGTGTACAACCTCAATCTGAGGGTAAATCTTTTAACAGGGCAAAGAAAACTCACTCATTACAAATAAATACAGCACAAATTGAAAACGGGTCAAGACCAAAGAATAATGCGAAACCAAACAAGGGCTCACGAAATGACTCTAACCTCACTTGCCCACATTGTAAAGAGAAATTGCTCAACATTTTTGGGAAAAAATGTGAATGATAAAATTCAAGTCGTAAGGGTCACAAATACTTGTTACAATTGTCTCGGTGTTAGTCACAGCGCAAAAGATTGCAAAAGCAAATACAGTTGTAGAATCTGTCGCCAAAAACATAATACTTTGTTGCACAAAGGGACAGAACCACAATCTACAGCCCCGATTTACGACAACGGTACGGTGAGTCCGAGCACAAACGCCGCAGCCCTTGCTTATAACGTACAGTCCGCTTTAAATTTTGCAATCCCCACGACTACAACACTGACCCTTCGTGCAAAATCCCCAAACAATATTGAAACTTTACTGTTCACCGCAATAGTAGAAATCGAAACTAGAGGCGAAAGATACCAGAGCAATCATCGACCCTGGATCACAAACAACTTTCATATCAGATAAGTTAAAAAACAGATTGATGCTACCTTCGACACAAAACCCAATTCAGTTTAGCGGTATGACTGATGGTTCGGGTACTTCTACAAAAGCCTGTTTGCTTAACCTCTGCTCCATAATTGACCCTAATTTCAAGCTAGAGGTCTGGGCACAAGTAGTAAATAACATGTCTCTACTTTTGCCAACGCAATCATTGATTCCTCCACAACTTAGTGAGACTGTAGAATTAGAACTTGTAGACCCTCATTGCTCTCAGAATCGGCCTGTTGACTTAGTAATGGGCCTCGATATAGGCCCATTAATATTTTGCCGCAAAACACCTATGCGTCATGTAGGATCGTTTTTGGCGCAAAAACCAGTATTTGGCTGGGTAGTAGGGGGACCAGCAAATACATCGACTCGATTAACAAGTGCTACATTACTAGTCAATACAAAGTCCCTTGACCAAATCTTCACACGCTTTTGGGAGGTGGAGGAAACCCAAAAAAAGATTTTGAGGTCAGAAGAGGACACATTTTGCGAAAATAACTTCCAATCTACAACCCGTAGAATCGAAAATGGAAGATACCTAGTTACCCTGCCCATTAAAAATGATAAAGAGTTAGGGAATTCGAGAAATATCGCCATGGCCCAATTTTTAAGAATGGAACGGATTCTTAGCCAAAAGTCTGACATTAAGAAACAGTATGATCAGGTAATTTTGGAATACCTTGAGCTGGGACATATGCGGAAAGTTTCACCCCTGGATATAAACAAAACCTCAAATTATTATCTGCCGCATCACGCAGTAATAAAACCTGATAGGCTAACCACAAAACTTAGAGTAGTTTTTAACGCCTCCAGCCCGTCTTCAAATAAGAAAAGTTTGAACGACATTTTACATCCAGGACACATACTTCAGCAGGACTTAGTGCTCCAAATACTGAAGTGGAGATTCTTCCGATTTGTCTTCAATGCCGATATAACAAAAATGTATCGGCAAATATTAATTGACCCAACTCAAACCAAATATCAAAGGATATTATTTAGAAAATCTACAAATGATCCAATTGAAGATTTTGAACTTCTAATAGTGACGTTTGGATTGTGCTTTGTGCCCCGTTCCTGGCCATTAGAACGCTGCTCCAAATATCAGAAGATTTCAAACATACACACCCCTTAGCATCACATATTTTGAAGCAAAATATGTACGTAGATGACGTCTTAGCCGGAGGGCACACTTTAAACGATGCCATTGAATCCAGTAAAGAACTATCATCTGTTCTAAAATCTGCCGGTTTTGACCTGATGAAATGGACCTCAAATGACCCACGAGTTATCCAGGATTTGCCAAATGAGACTCTACTACCTCTTGATTGGTTAAACTTATCCGAAAATGCTGGAACAAAGACCCTTGGGATAAAGTGGAACATTTCTTCAGACTCTTTCACTTTCACAGCTCCAGAAGTCAAAATAAAATAATCGTACACTAAACGCGAAGTTTTATCGACAATTGCAAAATTCTTCGACCCATACGGATGGCTGGCCCCAATCATTGTCGATGCCAAATTAATCATGCAACAAATTTGGTTAGATAAAATCGACTGGGATGACATCATGAAAACTCTCACCTACATGAAATGGCAAAAATTCGTACAAAATTGTCCTTCAATCAATACACTGAAGATACCACGTTGGATTCATTATAACCCCTCTTGTGACGTGAAGATCCATGGATTTTGCGACGTCTCAGAAAAGGCATATTCGGCGACACTTTACATCAGAATCCTGCATGAAAACGATTATGTTCACACTTTTCTTTTGGCCGCGAAGACCCGTGTGGCCCCCATCAAAAAAGTGTCATTGCCCCGTCTAGAGCTATGTGGAGCCGTCTTGTTAGCAAATTTAACTTTTGGAATTCTACCAAATCTTCAGGTACGAAATTTGAAGATCCATTTTTGGACCGATTCTACAATTGTGCTAGCCTGGTTAAAGAAACCGCCATGCTCATGGAACACATTAGTTGGAAATCGAGTTTCAGAAATTATTGAAAAAATTGGAAATCAAAATTGGCAGCATGTAGACTTCAAAGAGAATCCAGCAGATGTCGCCAGCCGCGGGTGCACACTACAAGAATTAGCAAATCACAATCTATGGTGGTTTGGACCTCCGTGGCTAAAATTACATAAAAATCAATGGCCAATACCAATTGCTCCAAAGGATACGAAAGGTGAAGCAAAGCCCCTAAAAGTTTTTATAAACACCGTTTATGAAGACCTACTTATTCGGTTTACATCATTACCTCACGCTTACCGAGTAATCGCATATGTTTTAAGATTATGGCGAAATACTGGCGCAAATCGGACTCATCTTCGAATTTCCTCGATAGACATCACACCGGATGAAATTAGAGAGGTCATAAATCGCCTTATAATTTTGACTCAGAAGCATTGTTTTTCAGATGACTATCAAAAGTTATCACAAAAAGTCAAAATTTCACCCAGCAGCAGCCTTTTGACCTTAAATCCGTTCATAGATGGACAAGGTATTATTCGAGCAAATGGGCGGCTTGTTCAATCGCCAGCCCTAATGTACAACGAACGTCATCTAATTTTGCTGCATCATGACTCTAAATTCACTAGATTGATTACCGAATTTACCCATAAAATTACGTTACATTGGAAAAATCAACTCATGATTCGAGTTCTAAGAACTGAATTTTGGATATTTAGATTGAGGCCCCTAGTCAAAAGTGTGATACACAATTGTAAAACTTGTGTCTTATACAAAAAACAGACACAAAATCAAATCATGGCTTCATTGCCGCCGGAAAGAACGAACCTCTCCCGACCTTACAAAACTACGGGAGTAGATTATGCAGGCCCCTTTGACATCCGAAATTCTACCGGCCGAGCATGTCTCATCACAAAAGGGTATGTCTGTATTTTCGTGTGTTTTACTACCAAAGCCGAACATCTCGAAGCAGTAAGTAATCTGTCTTCCGAAGCGTTTTTAGCCGCATTTGCACGTTTTGTTTGAAGAGTATATTCCGATTATGGAACAAATTTCGTTGGTGCAGCAGAACTTATTAAAAAAGACCGCCTAGAGTTTATAAAAAATCAGGTGATTCATCATCATAGCCTTCAAAATCTTGACTGGAAATTTATTCCTCCCGGTGCCCCTCACAAGGGCGGACTTTGGGAGGCAGGCGTAAAATCTTTCAAAACCCATTTAAGAAAAATGATTCCAAATATGAAATTCACCTTTGAAGAGCTGTCTACAATTTTTACCCGAATAGAGTCTTGTTTAAACTCTAGACCTTTAAGTCGTGCTAGCGATGACCCTAATGATCTATCTCCATTGACCCCTGGACACTTTCTTATTGGCGCTCCATTAATGACCCCAGCTGAACCTGAATTATGCACTGAAAATCTGACGTTAATCAACCGCTGGAAACGCCTCAAAGTCATCTATCAATCATTTTGCCAAAGATGGAAATCTGAGTATTTGACGGAACTTCATCGCAGATATAAGTGGAAAATCAACAAGAAAATGTTAAAGTCAATGATCTGGTCGTCATCAAAGATAATAATCTTCCACCTAACGAATGGAAATTAGGCCGTATTGTTAAAACCTATTTAGGACCCGATCAAAACAATCGCGTAGTAGACATTCGCAAAAATAGTTGTTCTATTCTCAAATTAACACAACTATTTTTTAATCAATAATTTCCCAACCTAATACCAGTTTTTTTCTATCTTTACAGTCATGGCAACCAAAACCCCTCAAAACCGACCCCAAAATTGGCATTGGTCATGTGGTATCTGCAAGGAAGATCATGCCCTCAAAACCTATAATAAATTCATACGTGCTATTGGCTACAAGCGTTTCGAAATCGTTAAAAAAATGCACTATTGCTCGATATGCCTTGCTATATCTCATCGAGCTCATGACTGTAAAAGTAATTTTGGTTGCCGTGTCTGTACCAAACGTCACAACACTATGTTACACGATGCTCCACAACTTGAGAAGGATGGCCAACAGACAGAACGTAACAAATCAAGTGTCATAAACAAATATGCCCCAAAAGAAACCGAACCATACGTAGAAGCTCTTTGCTGATGACACTTTAGCTGACCTTGACCCAAGTGCTAATACGCCAATAGATATTGAACTAGGCTCGGATATTTTTCTAAAATTCGCCGCGATGGAGCTTTGGAAACTGAAGTGGGAGAAGTGGTTGCTTATAAAACAGCATTTGGTTATGTATTTGCAGGACCTGCTGAAGACCTTCACCTAGACTAAAATACACCGTCTCATGGGGGGCGGAATGTCTAACGATAAACTCACCTCATTTTAAATTTATTACCCATTATTATTAACTGCACAAGTCGATGTTTTTTTCTTATTTCAATACATTCTCATTCTTGTTCTTATAAGTTATGTATATCTGCAAAACATTGCTTTTTCTTTTTTGTCAAACTCACTCTAGTTTCTACCGTAAAGCCGTAAAGTTGAAAATTAAATTAGTGACATAAAATCCCTTGTAAATATTGAAAAACAAAAAGACAAACAATAGCCTTTCAAAATATCTAAAATAAAATTTATGAAAGCTAAAAGCAATCAATAGTATTCAAACAATGTTTTATCCCCAAATGATCCCCTAAAATTTCGTATCATCCGCAATAAATTCCCAGTTCTAAAAACTGAAATTTTTATCACCATTGATGATAAAATTCCCAATTTGGGGATAAATCCCCCAAACTAACAACACTGTTATACATAAGTTTTCAGTAACACTAAAACCATGGTGTTGATTGCTTAAGTTCACAATGATATGATGTCGTAATGTCAGCCTCGCTAAAAGCTGGTTTACACTAAAGGGCTGAACGATTTATCTTAAATGAGATTTCAAGACACATGATAGCCTACAAGCCAGAACGAGTTGTGTGGTTTTACTTTTCATCATAGTTGGGAATTTTTCATTACCATTTAAATTCCATTACCATTAGTTCATACTAATGACAATGAAAAAAATTTCATTACCATTTAATGGTAATGAAATATTTTTCATTAGAAAAATCATTACTAATGGTAATGAAATTACACTAATGTATAAAAAAACTAATTACAATTGATTAAAAACCATTTGTTTACAAAACAATTCAGGCAAATGAAAACGAACAACGGGTTTGGCCGGGGAAGTTATAAAACATAATTTTTTAAGGAGGATCCATTCCATTCCGTTAAATTTTACCTGGATACAAATAACAATGGAATGGAAAGTAATATTTAATTTCAAATGAGCATGAGCCTGAATGAGCATATTCCATCTGCGATTTCAGCGAGTTTTACTTCATTTTTACGTTTTTCTGGCAATGGCAATTATTTTTTTTAATTTATTCATTACACTGTTCAAGTTGTAAAATGGTACTAACGTGAAAACCATATGGTTGTGTTTGGATGAGCCCCCTGACTACTACTCCACCGATGAAAGTGCCAATTTGGCTCATTGGGAAAAATGTATGGCGTTTTTTTTAAATTTCGGTCAATTCGTCAATTTTTGACCATTTTCAGCCTAATAAGTCGCTTTTCCTGTATTCAAAATTTCTTTTGTTATCTTTATACGGCTCACAATTACTATTTCCACCATTAGAACGCACATTTCAACTGAGAAAATCAAAATTTTTAGCCTATTTTCATGATTTTTGCCCATTTTTCATCGATTTTCCCCATTTTTGTGTTGTTTTTATGCGCTTTTTTGTAGTTCTTGCGCAAACTTATCGACATAATTCTTACCGTTTTTCCTTTTTACAATATATTATGCAATATTATTTCCATTTCAAGCAACTCAACACACTTTTTTAATACAAAAACCATAGTTTTTTACGCTTTTTCGGTAATGTGCGTGGACAATTAAAAGGAAAAAAGGAAAGTGTACTTTTTTAATTATTTGGGTTTTTTCCGTTTGCTACCTGCATGATTTTTTACACACATTTTTTTTAAACGCACACGAATCAGGTATATAGCCACCTTTAAAAGATGCGCCAATTCATAAGTACCTCTCAGTAAAATATTGAAACTTACGTAGTATTTATAGATGTTCATTGATCGATTTTTGTCATTCAACAAGTGTCTCCAAACGCGTAAAGTACGATTTTTTTAAAGTGACGAAAAAGTATAAATAAAGTTTCCAGTTTGATGTGATTAATTTTTACGGTAAAAAATGGATGAATGCCTGAAAAACTTCAATCATTACGGAAAGTGGACCATTATGTCGTCTAAGAAAAAAATTACTGATGAAATTGCAACATTGTACGAGCAGTACTTCAATATTCCAGTGATTCGTAATGTTGACTGGGTGCCTAAAAGAGCTTGTTCATCGTGTGTAGCACGTTTGTATGATTGGCGAACAGGTCGACGGGAAAGCATGCCATATGGAATACCGATGATTTGGTCAGAGCCAGTCGACCACGAAAAAAACATGTGCTACGTATGTAAAAATAATGTTGTGGGTATGAACAGAAGAAAGGCGATGGAATATATTTACCAAAGTGTTCCGTCAGCTCAAACCACTTTCCCCATTCTCCGCCAGTACCAATCCCGAGAAAACCGATTCCAACTGAAGAATACATCCCACCATCTTTTTTTCGGAGCCAGAATCGAATTTTTCTTTGTATCAGCCATCAAATATTACGCCACCATGCAAACACATTGAAGTTACACAACAGCGCTTGAACATAATGTCAAGACAACTAAAGTTGTCACAAAATAAAACAATAATTCTTGCTCAACATCTTAAAGCTGTGAACATCCTGTCACCAGAAGTTAGTGTTCGGTTCGCGTGGTCGACAGCATAAATTTCTACCGTTTTTTACTCGCAAGGAAAACAATTCATTTACGTACTGTAATGATATCGATGGTTTGATGTCGGCCATGAATTACACGTACAATGCGGACCAATGGCGGTTGTTCATCGATGGATCGAAGAGCAGTCTCAAGGCTGTGCTGCAGTATTTCGATAATACAAAAAACTATGTGCCAATTGCGCTTGCCGTGAAAACAAAGGAAACGTATGATTCCATGAAACTAATCTTGGATTCTGTGAAATACCATGAAGATTGTTGGAAAATATGCGCTGATTGGAAAGTGGTTGCACTTATCTGTGGCCTTCAAACTGGTTACACTAAAAATATGTGCTACTTGTGTACGTGGGATTCGCGATATACACCACAGTATCAAAAACGAGATTGGTTACCGAGAACAAATCGTCTAATCGGGCAGCAGAACATTATCCACGAGGAGTTGGTGCCGATGGATAAGGTATTGCTGCCACCATTGCACATTAAACTTGGGTTAATGAAGAATTTCATCAAAGCGTTACTGGTGCGTGGAAATAGATTGGCTTTTGGACGATTGGAGTACATTTTTCCACGCTTGAGTGAAGCGAAAATTAAAGAAGGTAAATAAATATTTGGAATTCTTTTTCCGCCAAACAAAGATGAAGTATTCTTGAAAGTTTTTATATAAAATCATATATTTATTTCAGGTGTGTTGAATGGCCCAGACATTCGCAAACTGATGAAGGATGAAGACTTCAACAATGTCCTTCAAGAGGAGGAACTCATCACTTGGGATAGCCTGAAAGCAGTGATCGAAAAAGTTCTCGGCATTCATCGAGTGGACAATTGGCGTGCCATTGTTGATGATATGCTGCAATCTTTCGAAAACATCGGTGTTCGAATGTCGTTGAAAGTGCATTTCATGCATCACCACCAGGATCACTTCGAGCGTCAGTTGCCGTCTGAATCAGACGAGCATGGGGAACGTTTCCACCAGGTATCAGCACAGTTGGAACACTGGTATAGTGGAAAAAAATTAGATTCACTTTTGGCAGATCTTTGCTGGAATTTGTAAATGGAATTGGAGGATAACGAATGATATTCCATTGCTTATTTCTCTATTTCAATTGCCAATTTAAAATGAATTACATTAATACGGAGAAACACGCATTTCCATTAGTTTTTATACCGAAAAAATGTATTCAACCACAAAAAATTTATTTAAATCAATAAAAAACCCGAAAATCATCCGAAAAAGCGTAAAAAACGATGGTTTTTGTATTTAAAAAGTGTGTTGAGTTGCTTGAAATGGCAATAATATTGCAAAAAGGAAAAACGGTAAGAATTATGTCGATAAGTTTGCGCAAGAACTACAAAAAAGCGCATAAAAACAACACAAAAATGGGGAAAATCGATGAAAAATGGGCAAAAATCATGAAAATAGGCTAAAAATTTTGATTTTCTCAGTCGAAATGTGCGTTCTAATAGTGGAAATAGTAATTGTGAGCCGTATAAAGATAACACAAGAAATTTTGAATACAGTAAAAGCGACTTATTAGGCTGAAAATGGTAAAAAATTGACGAATTGACCGAAATTTAAAAAAAACTCCATAAATTTTTCCAAATGAGCCAAATTGGCACTTTCATCGGTGGAGTAGTAGTCAGGGGGCTCATCCAAACACAACCATATGGTTTTCACGTTAGTACCACAAATTTCGTGTTAAAAACTTGAACAGTGTTATCAATGGTAATGAAATTTAAAATCATTGTAATTAATCAATGAAATTAAATTTTAGAATCATTAAAATTAATTAAAAAAATGGTAATGAAAATAATTTCATTACAATTGATATCAATGTAATGGTAATGAAATCATCAATTAATTAGTCCACCTAATTAATTAGTCCCATGTATGCTTTTCATAACGATTGAATCAGTAAAAACAACAAAAAAAAACACCATAGCAAAAAAGCATAGGAATAGTGAGACGAATCAAATCATGAATCGTTTAGCGAGGATGACAACAGTACATTACGACATCATATTATTGTGAACTTAAGCAATCAACACCATATCAACACCATGGTTTTAGTGTTACTCAAAAGTTATATATAACAGTGTTGCCAGTTTGGGGGATTTATCCCCAAATTGGGAATTTTATCATCAATGGGGATAAAAACTTCCGTTTGTAGAACTGGGGATTTATTGGGGATGATACGAAATTTTAGGGTATCATTTGGGGATAAAATATATTATTGCTTTTTCATATTTTTATGAATTTAATCCTGATAATTCTAAATATTTATATTTTTTTTTTAAGAATGATGATAATAGTGAATGATTTTTAGCTACAAAAATTTGAGTCTGGCAAGGTAATGTTCGTAGAATCTTTAATTCCTCTTGGTGAGAATTCGAATTCTTTTTGGTTCTAAAATTTTTAAAGTTATTTAAATTTAATAAGAGTTATAAGAAGCTCTTCTTAAATTAAATATATACTTTACAAGTTACTCAATTGTCAAAAGTTTAATCCATCTGCTGAAATATTAAAACTTTTTAATAAATTTAAATATTTTGGAACCAAAAGGAATTAAATTTTCACCAAAAGGAATTAAGGTTCGTACGCACATTAACTTTCCAGACACAAATTTGTGTAGTCTAAAATCATGCACTATTATCATCATACTTAAAAGAAATATATAAATATTTAGAATTATCAGGGTTAAATTCATAACAATATAAAAAGGCAATAATATGTTATCCCCAAAAAATTCCCTAAAATTTCGTGTCATCCCCAATAAATCCCCGTATCCCCAAACGGAAATTTTTATCCCCATTAACGAAAAATTATCCCCAATTTGGGGATAAATCCCCTAAACTGACAACACTGTGTTATTCTCTTAGTTGAGAGTTTTATTGTCATTCGTGTTGTGTACCACGGATGATAAAGTTGGTACTATAATGCTTTTTATGGTACTATTAGAACCTCAAAAGTACTATGGTACTCCTATGGAGTACCTTATAACTAGTACCATAAAAGTATAGTACTCCTTATAAGGAGTACCATAGTACTTTTGAGGTTCTAATAGTACCATAAAAAGTATTATAGTACCAACTTTATCATGCTATAGCATTATTTGATACAATTTTAAATTATTCAAAATAAATAGTAAAAAATCGAAAGAAAAGTAATTCAAAGAAAAGGTTTTTAAAATTTTGTAAAAAATATTAAACATTTATTTGAATTTAAGAGAAAATCTTTAAGTTGTTGTTTTTTGTTTAGTTTTATTTGATTTAGTTTTCTCAATTGATTTTAGTTAATTTAAATTGTGCGGTAACTTCATTTTTATTAAATTGGACATGTTCGGGCATGTTGTTTGTTTTAATACTAGTTTTTTTTAATTATAAGAAATAAATTTAAAAAATATATTAAAATTTTATAATTTTTGACCCCGCTTTTTAAATATTAAAGATGAGACTGGCACGCTAATAATAGTCAACGCTGAAGATTGGATGCAAGAACAAAAGCGATAGAATAATATAAAAAAGGTAACTGCGAAGAAGAAAGAACAAAATACAATATACAGAGTGGAGTGGATCTATATTATATTTTGAACCTTGTATTTATGTACAAAAGAACCTTTATATATGTGTGTTTTTTTTGCTAATTTATAACACAAAAATTTAAAAAAAAAGTACTATGCGGGTCGAAAAAGTACTATGTTTTAAGCAGGTTGGTACTATTTTGAAAATCACATTTATCATCCCTGTTGAAAAGCCGATTATGATCGGCCACTGGTGTCTATGGGTGACGACCACTGATCAGGCTTGCCATTTTAGCACTTTAGGTGCTAGATCTAGCACTTTTTTTTGGGAGTTAGCTAGGTGCTAGTTTAGCACTTTTTTAAAAATATTGAAATTTTCTAGCACTTTTTTAAATAATTCAATATCTATATGAAAAATGTCTTGAAACACTTCTCGAGTTCAAGAAATAACAGGATTTACAAATATCACAGTCCACACGCAAATATACAGCTTCTCTGAATTGGGTTAAAGTTGAATAGTGAATAAATATCTTTACCAGTCATGCCAACTTTTTGTTAAATATTGGCATAACAATATTTACGAATTTCTAAAAAGAAGAAATAAGAAAAGTTAGTTTGGCATTTCTGACTTAAGTTCACACTAGATCACTTCCAAAAGAGTTCCAATTTTAAACCAACATCTGATTGTTAACGGCAATCGAAATTACCTTAAAGTACAGCCCGAAAACCCTGTCTGAGGTTGTTAGCAGATTTTTAAACTTTTGGAAAGAATGGTAAAAATCTGTTTCGAAAAGAAATATTGCTAAGACTCTGGTGCTCCTGCATGTATGTTAAAATTACAAAAGTATAGGACTAACAAAAAATATTGTTCAGTAAAAATTTTCAGAATCTTAAATAGTTTTTCTACAGCAGGAAGAATTTAAAATTAGATTAGGTTTCTCTATATAAATATAATTTTCTTGACCGCAAAAGGCATTACAATCTGAAGATTTATCAATATAAAAAAATATTTTCAAATCTGAAGGCATTTCTGTGAAAAAATTTCACATAATTGATGATTTTTCTAACGAAATAGTTAACAAAACCTACAATATTTCGTATAATAGCTAATCTTTCTGTAGAATCTGACATGTTTTAGCCTCAAAATCTGAAATTATTTCTATAGAGTACGTTTCTAATTTATCTCCAAATTACGATTTTTTAATTTCTTTACTGAAATACATGATGACCCTTTGAAATGGCGACTGTATGAAATGCATAGTTTTTTTTTAATAATAATTCAATATATCAATAAAAACCATGGTTTATCAACACTAACCCCAAAACATCAATAACGATTTAAAATGCATTCAAACAACTACAATTAACCTAAAAATACCATTAACGAAATAACTTCAAATATCACTAACCGCAAAATACTTTAACGAAATTATTTAAAATACCGTTTAACCTAACAGACCCTAACTCAAAAATTTTAAATATCCTAGGGACCATAATTTACCTTAAAATACCAATAATGGCTGGTTTACATTAAAAGATTTTCGGTGTGATTTTGAAATCCAGCCTATATGTTTTGCATGTGTACTAAAGACCTGCAAATGTTGAACTATACAACACAGCGACATGTGTCGCATCATGCAAGTGTTATGTCTTGCTATGTGCTCACACATGTTTGACATATGACGACACTGTCGAACAAATTCAAATCAAATCTATGCATACTTTTAACAGTGATTTTGCAAACAAGGACATAGAAAATGAACATGTCAACATGTGCGATACTTGCGACATATGCATATGTTGTTCTTGATTCATTATAATCATTTGTAAGTATGTCTCATTATATGCAATAAAACTGCAAATAAAATAAGAAGACTTATTATAAAATATGAAAACTTCTTTTAACACAAAAAAAAAAGGTTGTAGGTCTAGCTGAGTATATTACACTCACAAAATAAATACAGTCAATTTTTGTTAGTTGTTTCTGAAGTTTTTTCGTTGAGTTGTTTTTAAAAACAATAACAGTTGTTCGTAGAAGAAAAATAATTTTTAACTTTTTCACAAGTTATTTAAAAATTTAACTAAATAAAAATACGGATGTTTTGTAACAGTCAATTTTTATTGTTTTAAAATAAAACTAAAAAAATGAACCAAAAAAGGTATTTTGTAGTAAAAGTTGTTTGAAATAAAAAAACAGTAATACAGTTATCCAATTTGTTTTTGTTTTTCATTTTTTAGTAAAATCAAATATAAATTTAGTTCTTCGCACCATTTTGCTTGTTATTTTTATAGTAAAAATACTTTTATGTAATTGTTGCTTTCAAAAAGGAGTTGATTTATAGCTGGTTTTACCAAATCAGACAGTTCATATACGAAAGTACAAAATTCTCGTCCCGTTGATTTTTTGTACCTTATGTAATGTCTCGGTTTGAGTAAGAAAGTTATTATTAGCTTATTGCGGACGACTGAAGAGTAGAGTGATGTCTACGAAACAATTGTATTGTCTATCGTGAAAATGATCAACCCTTTTTGAAACAACAAATAAAATCCAATATGACAATATCATATTAGAATTTGGACTTTTGAGGTAGGAGAATATTCTAACTAAATATATGGAAATATAGAAAGTCCGAAAAAACAATTTTTGTATTTTTAATGCAAAAATTAAGATAATTGTTGAAATATAAATTAACTTTAAGTTGATTTTACAGTCTCTGATCAGGCTTGCCAGATACTTTTTTTCGTTGTCCCCAAATAAATTTAAAAATATCCCCAAAAAATCCCCAATTAGAAAAAATTTTAAAAAGGTAGTAGAGCTTATTTAATTTGCTTAAAATGAACATTATCCGCATAAAAACTACAATTAAATATAAAAAATAGCACTAATAATAACTGTTTTTAAAAATTCTTGGATTGCTTTTGTATAAATGTTTATAAAAATTCTCAGAATTTAGGGACTTTTACGAAAAAAACGTTTAATTTTTATTAAATTATTTACAAAACAAAAAACCAAACGAACACTAAACATATTTTATTTTAAAATTTTCAAGAATTTAAGGCATTTTTTAAAGAATTTTTAGATTTGAATTTTTCAAGTTTGTCTGTTTTATATTATAGATCTTTATCCATAATCGATATGATGTTTTTTGCATAAACAATATTTTAAATGCCGCCACATTTATCATATAAAACTCTCAGGCAGAAAGGATTTATTTGTGTTAAAAAGCTTTAAATTAATATAGAAAATCCATAAAAGGGTGAATTTGTTACTACCTCCGTTCCGAAATGAGGTTAACATTTCTATATTTTTGCTGGGATTATGGAGGTTTTTTAAAAAACTAATTTTTTTTTTTTTGGATAGTTGTTAGGACATATCAGTGATTCTGAATTTATAGATAGCTTTCCAATTTTTTTAAAATTTATTTTAATTCGATGTCAAAGTTGAAAATTAGAATTAAAATAATTCTTTGATTTTGTGTGAAAAAATTAACAGCATTTAGATAAATTAGAAAACGTATTTTTGACATTACAAACTTGTAAGGAATCTATAATGCTTAACAAAGATGGTAATAATTACAAAATTCGACGTATGGGTAAAGAAAGTCTTCGCCGAGATGGCATTTTACTGATTTCTATTAAATGCAGCGAAGAGACATTAGCAACAGCTCGTCAAAATATTGTTCATTAATTTTATTACAATACAATATTATTTTTTCTACCACAATAGTGGCACATGAACTGTTATTTTAACTTATTTTCTTTTATTTGAATAAAAATCAATAGAAAAGTTAACCTTTTTTTGGAACAGAGGTAGTACTTTTTTTGAAATTATGCGAACAAATTTGACTAATGGGGTCATTTTGTAAAACGAAACTTTGCTTTCGTTTGAACGTTTTTTTATTTTTAATTTTTTTAAATTTTGTAAAACTCAAAAAAAATATGTATATTTTCTTTTTTTTTCAATCTGGCAATATTATAATCGAAGACAAACTCCTTAATAAAACGGTATTTTATAAGAAGTAAGTAAACGTTTGCAAACGAATATTATGCCCTATTCAAACGAACAGAAATAGTTGTCGTTTCCTATTAAAAAGTTAAAGTTTTTGCATAAAAAGTTAGGTAATTGCAATTTTTGAAATAAAAATTGTATAAATATGGGTTTAAAAATATGAAGTAGTTAAATGTGATACTCCTATATTTTTTATTCTCAATAAAAAATAATTCTTTTAGGGTCATATGCATAATCACTTTTTAAATTTATAAACGGCTTATAAAACAAATTTTTCACACAAAAATCGTTATAAAAAATTAAATTATTATGCATAAGCACTTAAATTTATATGCAAATTAGTGAAAATTTGGGCAATTTTAAAAATATCTGATTTTAGATGCGCTAAGACACGATTTAAAAAAATATTTCTTTATGTATAAACTTCTACGTTTGAGACCAAATGAAAGAAACTGAGGGGTTTTAAAACTAAAAACTGACAATTCGAAACTTAAGGACCATCTTAACAAACCATACTTTGTACTCCTTTGCTATGCGCTAATGGAAGGTTCATCTTATTTAGGTTGATTTTCTGTACAATATAAAATTATTCTTAAATATATTTGTTTCATATTATTAGGAAAAAATGTCCAAAAATATATCATAAAATAAAACAAAAAGAAACTACTAATAAAAAAAAAATTGCCCCACACAGGATTCGATACCTGGACCCTAAAAATATTAGAACTAAAAATAACAACTCATTTACCAATCAGGCTAAACAGACTTGGAAAACTCTATGAACAAAATTTTATTTAAATAATTTGTAATTCCATGTCACAAATATTTTTTTTTTTGTCTGGCAATAATAACTCGCAAATGGCAACAAACGCAAACTACTACCCGTTTTAGAAAATACCAAATATTTTCGTTTACGTTTCAAACGAAAACGAAAAAACGTTTTTCATTCGAGTCACAAAATGACCCCATAATATTTTCTAAAAACGAATGAATGGGGGAATATTTTAGTTGATTTTTTTTTTAGTCTCACTTGAGTTGTTGATAAGAAATTCGATTTTCTTTCAGCGGTCACATAAGTAGACAATCATTAAATATTAACCCACTCAAGACGAAATACACTGATGATGGCTTTGTAGCGAAAGCCGAAAATACGTATTCTGTATTGCTGGTCTTATCGTAATTGTAATTTACTTGTAAAAATTGTATCATCTTTCTTTGATTTGAAAATAATTTAAACAGAAAGTCATTTTGTAACTCGAATGAAAAACGTTTTTACGTTTTTGTTTGAAACGTAAACGAAAATATTTGGTGTTTTATAAAACGGGTAGTAGTTTGCGTTTGTTGCCATTTGCGAGTTATTATTGCCAGACAAAAAAAATAATATTTGTGACATGGAATTACAAATTATTTAAATAAAAATTTTTTCATAGAGTTTTCCAAGTCTGTTTAGGCTGATTGGTAAATGAGTTGTTGTTTTTAGTTCTAATATTTTTAGGGTCCAGGTATCGAATCCTGTGTGGGGCAATTTTTTTTATTAGTAGTTTTTTTTATTATATATTTTTGGACATTTTTTCCTAATAATATGAAACAAATATATTTAATAAAAATTTTAAATTGTACAGAAAATCAAGCTAAATAAGAAGAACCTTACATTAGCGGATAGCAAGGAGTGGTTTGTTAAGATAGGTTTCGAATTTTCAGTTTTTAGTTTTAAAACCGCTCAGTTTGTTTCATTTGGTCTCAAACGTAGAAGTTTATATATAAAGAAAAATTTTTTTAAACGTAAATCGCATCTAAAATCAGATATTTTTAAATTTGCCCAAATTTTCACTAATTTGCATATAAATTTAAGTGCTTATGCATAATAATTTGATTTTTTTATAAAGATTTTTGTGTGAAAAATTTGTGTTATAAGCCGTTTATAAATTTAAAAAGTGATTGTGCATATGACCCTAAAAGGATTATTTCTTATTGAGAATAAAAAATATAGGAGTATCATATTTAACTACTTCATATTTTTAAACCCATATTTATACAATTTTTATTCCAAAAATTGCAATTACCGAACTTTTTATGCAAAAACTTTAACTTTTTAATAGGAAACGACAACTATTTCTGTTCGTTTGAATATGGTATAATATTCGTTTGCAAACGTTTACTTACTTCTTATAAAATACCGTTTTATTAAGGAGTTTGTCTTCGATTATAATATTGCCAGATTGAAAAAAAAAGAAAATATAAATTTTTTTTTTGAGTTTTACAAAATTTAAAAAAATTAAAAATAAAAAAACGTTCAAACGAAAGCAAAGTTTCGTTTTACAAAATGACCCCATTAATTAAATTTTTTGTGTAGAAAATACTCAGATCTCGATTAAATTCTCATCAAAAAATGTATCTATATTTCTTATAAAATAAAAAATGGTTTCATTCACAATTTAAATAACCATTTGAGACCTTTAAAGTTCAAGTTGGAGCGAATTTTTTTCTAGGAAAAGGGAACGAATTTCTAAGGTTCCTGTAAATATGAAGGTTTTTAAGAGTTCGCACTAAATATGGAATCTTTAATTTTTACAACTATATAACATTTTATTAAAAATTGTTCTTGCGAAAACAATATCACAACTGATATTTAATTAAAGTTTATTCCTAAAAAATATTCTTTTTACAGTTTGATAAACTTTTCATAAAAAAAAGTTCCTGAAAGAAAAAATCTCAAATTTTCTTTTGGAAAATGTACATAATCATATTCATTTTCAGTTTTTTTCTTAATGGAAAATTGCAGAAAAAAAGTATTTACTTTCGTAAGTACTTCCTCATTTGTGTATTCTTTTTTTCGTATTTGATTATTTTCTGATTATCTTCAGGATCTAAAAATTAGAGTATAGGGGAGATTTTTGTTAAATTGCTTTAGAACAGTTTTGGATTTTGGAAACACTTTGTATGTTACTTCGTGTTTTAATTTCTTTTTTTCCCTTTTCCTTTTTTTCCTTTTCCCTTTTTTCTTTTCCCTTTTTTCTTTTCTTTCCTTTTTTTTTCGTTTCCGATTTCGGTTTAGTGGGAGAAATTTCCCATTTCCCCCCCCCCCCTTGAAACCGCGCATGCTCGAGATAGAGAAAAACGGTATCAAAAGTTGTGTAATAACAATCTTGCTAAAACAGAAGCATTTAAGTAAGTCATTGCATTACCAAGTTGCAAATTTTGACTTTTTTGCCAAAATAGGCCTGAAAAGTGTATCCTTAACGGGCCTATTAATATTGTATGCTCTATGGAATAATATCCCACCAAAATCTTTCATTACCCAATAAGTGGTTAAATAATGACACTTACATTTTTTATTACTTATGTATAATTCGGCCTCAGTACTAGTAATTTTTGTTAAACTTAGTATTTAATTTCAAAAATAATGTGATATTGATAATTACTTACGTAGGAAAGTTTTTGTTACAAAGAATCGGTTGTAGAATAGCTACCCAACAAAATGTTCTGTTCCAAAGAATCGGGTGAAGAATAGCTAGCTATTTTCCTTTACAACCCCTTCTACTGTTAATTCTAACACCGATGATTTTTGTTTCAAATTGTCCCAAAGCAACTTCTATAGATCCAAAGTGGAACCGGTTGCAATAGAAGCAGTTCTGGAACTGGTTCTAGAACTGATTTTACGTTAGTCTACGTCATCATAGTTCCGGAACCAGTTCTATGGAATCGGTTGCAGTGGAACCAGTTGCAGAACTAGTGTGGTTTGAAACCGATTGTAAAAAGTATTCCAGGGCATTTACAACTCCCGCCCGGTAATTTCCGAAACTCAAACCCTATACAGGGCGCAATATCCAGTTTAATTTTTCTAAATTTTTGAATATTTTTTTTATGGGAACTTTTTGTTTTGTAAATTTGCGTGATTCACGTGAATCACGGGTGAATGTGACTGAAAGTTCAATTTACTCACGTGAGCGTGAGTGAGTGTGAGTAGTAATTTTTTTATCGTGAGTGATTGTGCGTAATTATAATTTTTTTCGTGAGCGTGAGTGAGTGTGAGTGAAAATTCACTCACGTGCCCATCTCTAATAGAAATACAATTTTAATTCGAGAATCAAAAAATAAAATGATAATTCGTGCGACTCAAATAAATCCAGACATAATTCGTGAATCCAAAACAAATTTAATTGTTTCTTTTTTAGAAATTGAATTAATACTGATGATTGAATTAATTTTAAAGATCTGGTCCCCAGCAAACATCGCAATATGAAGGCGATTCCCCATCGTATTGCCTGTATGAAAAATTTTATTGTGGCAACAATCATCTTCGTATTTTGGAATATACCCCATTTGTTAAAAAACGTGTCCCGAATGCAATACTTCACAGCAATGTGAAAGCAATTGTTCTAGATAAATTGGCGATATCACTAAATTATCATCTGGACGATCAAAAAAAGTAGCTTATATATCGCCAAAATATCATCTGGAAGTTAGAAATATGATATCGCCGGACAACTATTTATAAGATAAAATTAAGTTTTTTTGTTTATAGATTTTTAATTCACCGATATTAATCTCCATTTTCATATATGCACCACTCTTTCGTGGATTTAAATTTGTTTTGAAATTGTACGCACACAAAAAATTATTTTCATATTTGAATACGAAAATCGCAGATTCAATAAAAAAAATTTTTGAATTTCCTGTGATGACGATTTCTGCAGAATTGATAATGAAAATTGTAAGCACGTTGTTGAAATTATTTTGTTTTTCTGTCAATAGAGAAAGTTGTTGATTTGATAAAATGCAATTATTGAATTTTTGTGACTTTTTAATGAAAGAATGTGTTGATTTAACAAAAAGTTTTAATAATTTTTTAAATAAAAAAAAACATGTTAAATTTAATTTTATTTATTAAAAAATAAAAAAAAAACAACAAAAATTAAAAGGTGCAATAAAATACTAAATCTTTCATATTACTTTTATTTAGTATTTTATTATTTATAATTTCATTAAACTTCTCCGGTTCACACATAATATGTGCAACCGCATCAAAGTCCAAAGAGCAACTAAAATATGAAACTACAAAAGTAATAGACAAACTTACAAAAATAAGAACAAAACATAGCATGCCTTGAAAAAATCAAAATAACGGCCACAATTAAAAAAAATTGATTTTTACTTTGATTCAAGTATTATGTTTATTGAAAATGAAATATTATTCAATTATTTGTTTATCAATGCATTTTGTTGAGTGTTATTTTTAAAGTTGCAATAGTGATAAACATAATGTTTAAATCAAATGCAAAGCGTTATTGTATTTAATTTTTATATCAAACAAACGAGTTTGCTAAATTTTTTTTTGGTATAATTTTTGTGTGCAATTGTAAAAACAAATTATTTACTTACCTTAATATTTGCAATATAAATTGCACAAGTTGTCTTAAATTCAACGGAACCGCAGAACAAAAATTTTCAAATAAAACCAAAACTAGAAACTTTGGTAGTTCCAAGGATAGCATTTTCAATTTAATTCGGATTCTTGCTAAACAGAAAGAAGGTATCCATATCTGTCACATTAACGCTCAGAGTCTTAACAACAAGGTAGATGAGTTTCGATTTATTTTTGAGGGTTCCCCTATCGATGTAATTTGTGTTTCTGAGACCTGGCTTGTTGATAAAACTCCTGATAGCCTCATTAACTTAAATGGTTATAAAATGTATAGAGCTGATCGTAAAACTCATGCTGGTGGAGTGGCAATTTTTATTAAGGACAGCATAAAATCAAAGCCTAAATGTTGCTTTATTGATGGTGAAGAGATAGAGTACCTTTTTGTTGAAATTGTTTCAGAAGGGAAAAAATTACTTATTGGTTGCGTTTATAGACCTAACAGATATATAAATACTGATTCATTTTTGCGTAAACTGGAGTCTATAACAGAATCATATTCTGATGTGTTTATTGCCGGTGATTTCAATTCAAATTTACTTGAAGTAAATGATTTTTCCGACGATATGCTACAACTTGGTATTTCACCTATAAATCGTGACTTACCAACTCACTATACTAATACAGTAGACGCTCGCAAATTAGAGCTTTCAGTAATTCGAACGTCCAGAAATTAGAATGAATGTTTGCAATACATTAAACGCTCTGAAATTCGAATTTAAAATTCTAATTTCTGAGCGTTTTTTTTTTTTGGTTATTTGAATACACAGGAAATCCCCAATTTATTTTTATTCTGTTTGAATAAAGTAAAACTAAAAAGGGGAATCACCAAATTATATATGTTTTTCCCTATTTGTTTTTTTTTTTTTTGTCGCATTTATGTACATTTTTGGCTAATTTATTTGTGAAATTTGATACGCGTGTACATATTATTTGGCAGTCTCTATTAAATAGTGAAAGTGTATCATTTAAAATGTTAAATAAACGTAAAAAAAACACTTTATCATTGGAAACGAAACGAAAAAAACGTCCAGAAATTAGAATAATTCAGAAATTAGAATTGCCTCAAAAACAAAGCGGTTCTAATTTGCGAGCGTCTACTGTACTGGTAATACTCTTCTTGATATTTTCTTTGTGGATGACATTGCTAAAGTATTGCAATATGACCAACTATCAGCATCATGTTTCTCACGACATGATTTAATTTTTTTGAACATATGAGTTTAAATTAAACCATAAAATTGAATCTTTCTCGTATCGGGACTTCAAGAAAATTAACTACCAAATCCTTGAAGCACATTTTTCGTTAATTGCTTGGAACTCTATTTATGCCATCTGTTGATGATCAGTTAAGTTTTTTAGAGGAGAATATTTTATACCTATATGACCTCGCCGTTCCAATTAAATTCAGATCCAATAAGCATAGCACAAGACCGTGGTTTACAGCATTGGTAAAAGCTCACACTGAAAAACGTAATTTAGCATATTCGCGATGGAAACGGTTTAAAACAATAGATTTAAAGGAAGAATTTTGTAGGGAGAGAAGAGAGGTAAATCGCCAAATCAGGAAGGCAAAATTTTAATATTATTCTGAACGTTTCAGAAGTGCAGTAGATGGAAAAAAAACGTGGAAGACGAAACGTGAAATCGGAATCGGGAGAACGAAGAATAATAATATCAGCAGTAGTGTGAGTGCGGATGAACTGAATGAAGTTTTTACAAATTCACCTATGCCCATCGCCAATCCTAACACTTATAATATGCATAACAACCAACTAACTCAGGACATAAATACTTCATTCGAATTTCATTGTATTAAAGACTCTGATGTATTATCCAGTATTTTGTCTATCAAATCGGACTCCATTGGTCATGACAATATAAATCCTAGATTCCTTCGTATTCTGCTTCCACATTTATTACCATATCTTACGCATTTTTTTAATACCATCCTTACTTCTTGTGTTTTTCCAGAACGATGGAAACACGCAAAGATAATTCCTGTACCTAAATCTAACTCAGAGTTTAGATCGATTGCAATTTGATGTTTTCTTTCAAAAGTCATAGAAAAAATAATGCACAAGCAGATCAGTGAGCACTTGAATATTTTTAACTTATTAATTAATAGACAATCGGACTTTCGGCCTAAGTACAGTTGTACTACTGCCCTAATCGATGTAACGGAAGATATACGTCGTGCTGTTGATAGTGGGAACTTTACCTTTTTGGTTCTATTAGACCATTCGAAAGCTTTTGATACAGTGGACCATACCATACTATGTCTAAAGTTACATCAGCAATTTAATTTTTCAAACACAGCAACATCATTGCTCAGGTCATACCTCACAAATCGTTCTCAGTCAGTATATTTAGTGGATCATTCCTCGACCTCTCTACCAGTATCAAGAGGCGTTCCTCAGGGCTCCATCTTGGGACCTTTACTGTTCTCCATGAATATAAATGACTTATCAAAACAAATATCCCACTGTAAAATACATATGTATGCTGACGACGTGCAACTCTATCTCAGTAGTTCGCGTAAGTCCCTTCATTGCAACGTCGAAAAGCTTAACAATGATCTTCACAACATTTTCCTTTGGGCATCTGCAAATGGACTCTGCTTAAACCCCCAGAAATCAAAGTGCATTATACTACGCAAAAAATCTACGCCGATACCCTTAAATATTTTTGTTCTAATAAATAATCAAAAAATAGAAATTGTTTCTTCTGCCAAAAACCTTGGTATAATATTTAATAACACGCTTAGTTGGTCCAATCATGTTAATGGTGTTATAGGTAAAACTTATTCTATGCTTCGCACGTTGTGGGCAACTCACTCTTGTACACCTCAAAAAATACGAATGCTTATAGCAAAAACTTACCTTGTGCCTTGTCTACTCTATGGATGCGAAGTCTTCGGATGCTGTGACTCTCAAAGTAAGCATAAGCTGAATGTGCTATACAATAATATCACTAGTTACGTTTTTGGTCTACGCAGATTCGACCATGTTTCAACGTTTTCAATAAGGATATTTGGTGTGTCTTTTGAAAATTTAGTCAACATCAGGCTGCTTACATTATTACATAAGATAGTGTACTCGAAGGTACCAACATACTTATATGAACGTTTAACTTTTGGTTTTTCGACCAGGGGAAAAAAGATAACTCCAATAGGACATCGAAGTCTGATTTCGGAGTGGCAGTTCTTTTTTAATGCTATCAATCTTTGGAATAGACTCCCAAACAGAATTCAAACAAACAGCAATGCAATAATATTCAAAAAGGAAATTACTAAACATTTTTCATAATAACTTCTAATTATATTATATTATTTTATTTATAATATTTATATTATTTATTGTTAAATTGTTAATTTTGTTTTTCTCTATTTTTTAATGTTTTCTCTATTTTTCTCAATTTTTTATGTTTTTATTTTTATTTATAATTAAATTTATTTTGTTCATATATCTATTGTAATTAATTTTAAAATTATTATGTACAAAATTTGTTATGACAATATGCAGACCCATACTATAAATTAAAAGATTTAAATCTTGTTGTATGGGTGGAACAAATAAATGTTAAATCTAAATCTAAATTAATTTTTGACATTTCGATAAATATCGTCGACATATCTTTCAGTTGTTAAAAAGAAGATTTGTTCAAAATACTTCTTTGATTTTCTAAACGATAAATGATATTGGTAGCATTCGCCAGAAAAACCTTAAACTGATACCGGTGACTTGTAGCGATTTGTGATTACTTACCCTGCGGAACGATGTTTTATTTGTTTTGTTTTTAAATACACTTTTTCTATAGTTTCCTTTTATTTTTTAAAATTTTTGTTTTCGAATTATATTTGTATGTTTTTATTTGTCATTCTTAAAAAACAATTTTTATTGTAAATGAACAACAACAAATGTATCACTTATTGATCAAAAGTAGCAAACATTTTTTACGCTACCAAAATATGACAGCGCTAACTGAGCGGTCAGACTGAGCGGTTAGTGATCAGGTCATTCAGCAGATAGTTGTACAACTGTTGTAGAACTGTTGACTATTAAATTGTATCTGTCGAACGCACCCATTGTCTTCATAACTTTTGGGTGATATTTCTTCCGAATGCTTATTGGTCCGAATGCTTATTGGGTATCACCAGAGCTATGGAAAACCAAACTTCCTACAAAAAAAAGGAGGTATTAAGTATAGTTTTTTACTATAAAATCTGCCGCAAGCAAAATAACTATGTATTCCTTCCGGTCATTTCTAAAATATATCTTTTTAAATATGTATATTTATGTATAAAAAAAAAATATGTTTGCAAATCATTTATTTGAGTGGTCTTAGTACCATTATTAAAATAAAAAAACAAAAATAAATACAAAATTTAAGGGAGGGTTGGGCAGGGATTGGTTTTTCAGGCCACATTCCTTTTGTTATCATTTTATTTAGAATAACAAAGGAAAATATTCTGTTCAAAAGAAGCTGCTTTTCCTTTGTAACCCCTTCTACTGTCAACGATTTTTCTTTGAAAAAGCAATCGCTTTTAAGGCACCTAAACTGGAACCGGTTTCTTTAGAATGAGTACTGGAACTAGTTCTATAGCTTCTGGAATTAGTTCTTTAACTTCTGGAACTAGTTCTAGAACTTATTCTCCTTCAGTTATATCTGGCATATAAGATCCATGAAAAAGATTCTGGAACTAGTTCCATGGAATCGGTTCTAGTGAAATCACTTCCAGAACTAGTGTGATTGGCAACCGATTGCAAAAAAATGTCTTTCCTAGAAAGACGAATGTAAACAAATACCTTCGTGTTTAATGTTATAAATTTTTCCACCGTGTTCCGTGTACAAACAGACGGACGGACGGACAAGAGTAGCCAAATCGCCTCAGAAAGAGGTTCTGAAAAAATCTTCCACAATTTTTTTAACAACTCTTCATTCAATAATGGCGTTCATAAAAATAAATTTTAGATTTTTCTTTAATACACACTAGGGATGCCAATCGTGATTGATATTTAAAAATCCCGGGATTCGGGATTTTGACAATTCCGATCCCGGGATTTTCGGGACTAAGGGATTTTTCGGGATTCCGGGATTTAAATTTTCCTTAATTTATAAAAAATTTTATATTATGTAACTAATTTTTTTTTATAGAATAAAGCGTTTGATAATTATTTAATAGTTGTTAATTAATAATTTGGTAAATTTTTTGAATATTTAAACATCCCAATCAGAAATTGCCAGTGGTACAAAAAATCAAGTACCTGCATACCACTGGGTAACCGTGGGTTTAAAAGTAAATGACTGCCAGAAAATTTATTTGGGACGCTTCGTCAGCATTTGCAAAAAGCGTTTAGCCAGTATTTGTTTTACAAAACTTTCGGCGACGAAAAAATATACATGTGAACTTTTTTTATATTTTATTTTGGGAAATATAATTCCAGACCACCTATTTATTGGTTTTGCCAGCGTTTTGCCAAAGTTAAAAATTGTATTGCTCATTTCATGACTTCTTGAAAAGCACAGCAAAAAGCGATGTAAACAATTAATCAACTTAGGCCTTTCATTAGTGCTGTTTACGAAGCTATACATTTTTGGAAGCGGTAAAAGTAGCAGTAAAGAAGCAGTAATCGTTTTTACTGCTTCTACATTTTTGCTGGGAAGTTTATTAGGATCTTGAACTTCAAATAAAAATCTTTATATGTATGTATAAGCAGTTTAAAATGGCAATGTTCACGCCAGTGAACAATGGAAACGCTATAGACAAGAACGCCCCCTACATGTGATAAACATCAGTTGTCAACAGGCGCAACTACAGCGTACTTCACTGCGATTCTAGTTGACAGTTTAATATTAGCGCGAGAACTAACACACGACAACAACAAGATAATACTAAAAGAAATTCTTGTGTTTTAAATTTTAAATTATGAACAAAATTCCAGTGTTTTTAACTTATACCCAAATTATACTCAAACTAGTTAAATCTAATCGTGTTTAATATTTTGAATAAGTTGTAAATATACTTAAATATAATTGTGAAAACGTACATATAACCCAAACCCAAAAATAAAAAATTTTTTATAACGTCCCTACGGGGAAAGGGACCGGTCCCAGATGACACGCAGGATAGGTTCCAAGGGGGCGGACACCGGTCGTTGATCGGTCTTTTTTTTTGAAAGAGACATATCACTTTAACATGGCGTTGTCATTGGAAATGACCAATTGCCACAGATTAGACACCTTGTGACAGTAAGGTGGTGTGTCTAAAAATAGCTTTTCAAATAAAATAATAAAAAATTAAGAATTAAAAATAATCTACTTGGCGTCGAAGTAGGGCTTGATAACACAACCTCCTGCTTGTAAGGCAAACGCTCTACCGTCTGAGCTAATGTTGCTTCTGCGTGATGGCTGGCTGATGGTAAAACTATATATTTTTCGTTTCTGATCAAATAAAAAAGAAAAAACAAACACTCCAAGCAATTAAAAAAAATGGAAAAGAAAAAAATAGAAAAGAAAACAACATTAACACACACACACATATAGTGGAAGTGCCTTCAGTATGTCCCCGATTGACCAGTCACGGGATAGGTCCTTTAATGGCAGTTGACTCGTTTTTTACGTTGGCCATAATTAAATTAAAAAATCAATTAAAAATTAGAAAATTACCTCAAAAACTCTGATAATATAAATAAAAATTTTAAAAATTGCCCTTAAGTTAAAAAGAAAATTAAATAAAATACCAATTAATTATTTTAATTTTTGCATTAAAAAATACAAAAATTGTTTTTTCGGACTTTCTATATTTTCATATATTTAGTTAGAATATTTTTCCACCTCAAGTCCAAATTCTAATATGATATTGTCATATTAGATTTTTATTTGTTGTTTCAAAAAAGGGTTGATCATTTTCATGATAGACAATACAATTGTTTCGTAGACATCACTCTACTCTTCAGTTGTCCGCAATAAGAAAATGATAACTTTCCTACTCAAACCGAGACATTACATAAGGTACAAAAAACCAACGGGATGAGAATTTTGTACTTTCGTATATGAACTGTCTGATTTGTTAAAACCAGTTATAAATCAACTCCTTTTTGAACGCAACAATTACATAAAAGTACCCTTTGGGTACTATTTATATGTATGTCTGTTGTCAATACATTTTGTAAAAACAACTAATTTTAAACTCAAAACAAAATAAATATTTGAATGAGATTTTAGCCGTGGTGTGCTTATTTTCAACAATTATTTTATTTATTATATATATATATTTTTTGAAACAACAAATAAAAATCTAATATGACAATATCATATTAGAATTTGGACTTGAGGTGGAAAAATATTCTAACTAAATATATGAAAATATAGAAAGTCCGAAAAAACAATTTTTGTATTTTTTAATGCAAAAATTAAAATAATTGTTGAAAATAAGCACACCACGGCTAAAATCTCATTCAAATATTTATTTTATTTTGAGTTTAAAATTAGTTGTTTTTACAAAATGTATTGACAACAGACATACATATAAATAGTACTCAAAGGGTACTTTTATGTAATTGTTGCTTTCAAAAAGGAGTTGATTTATAACTGGTTTTACCAAATCAGACAGTTCATATACGAAAGTACAAAATTCTCATCCCGTTGGTTTTTTGTACCTTATGTAATGTCTCGGTTTGAGTAGGAAAGTTATCATTTTCTTATTGCGGACAACTGAAGAGTAGAGTGATGTCTACGAAACAATTGTATTGTCTATCATGAAAATGATCAACCCTTTTTTGAAACAACAAATAAAAATCTAATATGACAATATCATATTAGAATTTGGACTTGAGGTGGAAAAATATTCTAACTAAATATATAAAATACCAATTGTTAAAACTAAAACAGCTTTAACATTAAAAAACGTTAAAAATACAAAACTTAAAATTTTTTAGCAAAAAATTATAAAAATTTAAAATAAGAGCTAAAATAAGCAAATCGTAAAAAAATAAAGTTCAAAATAAATAAAAGTGTAAAATAAAAAAAAATTAAAAAATATGCCGCGAATTTTATTTTTCATTTTGGTATTGGTCTAAGTTTTTTAAAAGTAACGAATCAGAAAACAGGCGGTATTCGTCACTCTCTTTCGAAGATTGACAATTTATATCGAAAATGTTAGCCTTTGCAGACGCGTGTAATTCTTATGGCTGAATTCTCGATATAAATTAAGAAGAGAGTGAGTTAACAGAGGTAGGGAGAGTTGGTACCTCTTTTAAATTATATGCTCGTTGCAGAAAATACTTAGAAAATTAATTCATTCTCTTTGGTTCATATTTGTACTAATTCAGTAATATCCCAGGAAAAAAAGTGAGGAAAACCTTACCACTGTAGTTAACCGGGGATTTAATAATGGTCAACATACTGATGCTATATACACAGACTTTAGCAAAGCCTTTGATAAAGTTAATCATAATCTCCTTATTAAAAAGTTTTATTTAATGGGATTTACCAAAAACTGTTTGAACTGGATTAAATCATATCTGAACAGCAGAAAACAACGTGTTTTATTCAACAATGCAATATCTAAGAATATTACTGTTGGCTCCGGAGTACCCCAAGGTAGCCACCTTTGACCAATTTTGTTTTCTCTTTTCATTAATGACCTACCGTTAGCTATAAAATATTCCAATGTCTTAATGTATGCTGATGATGTGAAAATCTTTCATAGCTTCGATAATTTTTCTGATCACACATGTCTTCAACAGGATTTGGATAGCTTCTATGAATGGTGTTGTTTGAATTTAATGGAGTTAAACCTGAAAAAATGCAAACACATTCGATTTTCTAGAAAGTTTTGTGATCTTGATTACTACTCTTTGGGTTGCTACAAGTTGGAGTTAGTAGATACAATTCATGATCTTGGTGTTCTTTTGGATGCCAAATTTACTTTTATACAACATATTACTTTGACTATAAATAAAGCTCGTGGCGTACTTTCTTTCATTAAACGGTGGGCCAAAGAATTCGTCGAACCGAATGTCACAAAGCAACTTTATACTGCCCTTGTGAGGCCAATTCTAGAATATGGTTCCATTATCTGGGATCCTCAACAAAATGTTCGTGTCCAATTGATTGAATCCGTCCAAAAACAATTTCTGCTCTTCTGTTTGCGTAGTTTTTATTTGGGGCCTGTGGCCGAACTTCCATCCTATTCGACCAGACTGGCTCGCATCAAGTTACCTACCTTGGAAAGCCGAAGAAAAATGATGAATGTTACGTTTTTATTCAAGCTGATTAATGGTGATGTATGCTCTGAATTTCTTGTCAGTAACCTGGTGTTTAATGTCCCTCAATGTCCAACAAGATACTACAATCCGCTTTATATTCCGTTTTTCCGTCAAAACTATGCTGACGCGGATCCTATTTTAAGAATGTGCAACGATTTTAATGAATTTTATAATTATATTGATTTTTCAAATAACGTTAATTGCATTAAACGTAGCATCATTTTAATTTTGAATACATAGTTCGCTTAAATTTTTTAAAAATTATGTAAATTTTTTAAAAATTATGTAAATTTTAATATTATTGTCTGTAAGGATTAATTCCATAGACTAAATAAATAAAATAAAAAAAAAAGAAGTAGTAAAAACATAACAACAGTTGAATAGGGAGTTGTGAAAATTTGTGGTTTTCACTGATGAATTTAACATTGGCTTGTTATAACTAATAGCTGACTTTTAGCGGTATTGTTCAATAAATTGTTATCTTTATTTCTTTCTATTTTTATTAACAAAAATATATAACATATTGGAAAATATATAAAGTTGTTTTTTTAAAGTGATTTTTTTTTAAATGGGGGAATATTTAGTTGATCTCTTATTTTTAAGTAAATGAATGTTCTTTTTAGTTTGACTCTAGATCATAAATTAATATCACTTTCTGTTTAAATTATTTTCAAATCAAAGAAAGATGATACAATTTTTACAAGAAAATTACAAAGAATAAAAATATATTTGAAAGAATTCGATAAGACCAGATACATTTCTGAGTGTATTATAAAAATAATACACTCAGAAATAAAGCTGTAAAAATAGGTAAAAAAGCTTATAAAAATTATGTAATTAAAAATGACCTTGCAAAAAACTGCTGATATTAGCAGATTGTTTTTTGCTGAATACTAGTAAGATAAGAAGGAAAAATAAAACTGTTAAATTTACAAAATATTGGTTACATTTACTTAACTTTTAATACGAATTACCTTGCTAAAATCCGGAAAAAATTTTGCAGCATATTAGTAGATAAAAAATAGTTTTTTCTGCAAGGTAATTTTTAACTTATTTTTACTAGTTCCAACTAAAATGTTTACAGGATTTTTCTTTTTCTGTTATACATATTTAGTTTCTAAATATATTTAGTAAAAATTTGATCAAAATTGATTTTTTAAATTACAATTTTTTAAATACAAACAAAATTGTAATATTTACCTTTTTCGTATTTTAACAAAAAATATTTGAAGAATTACATATTTATTCATAAAATTTCATTAAAAATTAATAGAAAATTAAAAAAAAATTTTTTAAACTGTTTCAAAAATTAATTTTTGAGTGTACAAAAATAGAAAAAAATAAAAATTTTACAGTGAAAACTACAAAAAATTATTTATTGTGTATAAAAAGTTCCAAAAATTTTTTTTCCACCTGGTGGGATTCGACCCGCAATCCTCTGATTTCTGTGCCAGCACGTTCCTATGCAACCCCCATACAAAATATTAACTACTTATCACCCATGTTCCACTGGGAATTAAAGGATTAAATATATATCACCCATGAAAAAGAACTTCTGACTAGCATATATTTATTGCAGCATTAGATGTTGTTTAAAACCCATTCCTAAGGGAGTAATTCTTCGTGATGTAATGAAGGAAATGATCCATTTATTTTTGCTGGGATGCCTTCGGTTGACCGGTCACGGGATAGGTCCTTGGAGGGCAATTGCCTCCTCATTCCCCGTAGGGGTGTGAAAGAAAAAGGTGTACGTGTTTTATTTCCAATTAACCCAAACCCCTTAACCCGAAAATAAACAGGCAATATGGTCGATATAAAATCCGAGAGAAGGGTGTTTTGGTGTTTCTGCTAAACAATGAAGATATGTAATTGAAATTTGGCTTGTAGCTTCGTTTTATGACGGGGAGAAAACCAACTAAAGGATTTTTGGTTACTCGAATGTTTAAGGGGTAAAACGCGGCTGAGAAGTTTCAAAAAATTTCGAACGTCATTTTTGGTGGATAGGAGGGGGAGGGGGGCAAAATATATTACATATTTTTTCTAATTTGAGGACTCTTAATAAGAATCTGAAGTCAAAATAACGATACATCCGCAAACAAAAAGTCGGTAGTGAAAGGGTTAAATCATTCACAATGGAGCTATTTCTAAGTGTATTTTCGTATATCTGCAGTAGTTTTTTCTGTCGTTCAAATGTGTCTTTATAATCTACATATCTATACTCTCAATTATAAAATATTAAAATTCATATTTTAAGCGATATCCCACGAAAAAAAGTGAGGAAAAAGAAGTAGTAAAAACATAACAACAGTTGAATAGGGAGTTGTGAAAATTTGTGGTTTTCACTGATGAATTTAACATTGGCTTGTCATAGGAGGGAAGTTGTTCTTTTTTGAAACAAATTATGTATATTTGAACCAATGAAAAGGAAGTTCTTTTTCACTTGTTTTTATATTAATTTAAAAAAAAAACAATCGTCATGCATTGTGTGGGGTTTGAACCCACACTCGTTTGCATTTCAAGCAGACGCTCTACCCACTATGCTATCGCTTGTTATAACTGATAGCTGACTTTTAGCAGTCTTGTTCAGTAAATTGTTTTTATCTTCATTTCTTTAATTTTTTATTAACAAAAGTATATAAAGCGACTAATACGAATACGAAATATATAACATATTGGAAAATATATAAAGTTGTTTTTTTAAAGTGTATTTTTTTTTATAAAAATAATACACTCAGAAATAAAGCTGTAAAAATAGGAGAAAAAGCTACTCAAAATTATGTAATTAAAAATGACCTTGCAAAAAAAACTGCTGATATTAGCAGATTGTTTTTTGCTAAATACTAGTAAGATAAGAAGGAAAAATAAAACTGTTAAATTTACAAAATTTTGGTTACATTTAAGTTAACTTTTAATACGAATTACCTTGATAAAATCCGGAAAAAAATGTGCAGCATATTAGTAGATAAAAAATTGTTTTTTCTGCAAGGTAATTTTTAACTTATTTTTACTAGTTCTAACTAAAATGTTTACAGGATGTTTCTTTTTCTGTTATATTTAGTTTCTAAATATATTTAGTAAAAATTTGATCAAAAATGATTTTTTAAATTTAAATTTTTTAAATACAAACAAAATTGTAATATTTACCTTTTTGTATTTTAACAAAAAATATTTGAAGAATTACATATTTATTTAGAACTTTTATATTTCCATAAAATTTCATTAAAAATTAATAGAAAATTAAAAAAAAATTTTCAATCGTTTTAAAAATTAATTTTTTAGTGTACAAAATAGAAAAAAAAATTTTACAGTGAAAACTACAAAAAATAAAACTGTTAAATTTTCAAAATTTTGGTTACATTTAAGTTAACTTTTATTACGAATTACCTTGATAAAATCCGGAAAAAATTGTGCAGCATATTAGTAGATAAAAAATTGTTTTTTCTGCAAGGTAATTTTTAACTTATTTTTACTAGTTCTAACTAAAACGTTTAAAGGATTTTTTCTTTTTCTGTTATAAGTATTTAGTTTCTAAATATATTTAGTAAAAATTTGATCAAAATTGATTTATAAATTACAATTTTTTAAATACAAACAAAATTGTAATATTTACCTTTTTCGTATTTTAACAAAAAATATTTGAAGAATTACATATTTATTTAGAACTTTAGTTAGAATATTCTTCCACCTCAAGTCTAAATTCCAATATGATATTGTCATATTAGATTTTTATTTGTTGTTTCAAAAAGGGTTGATCATTTTCATGATAGACAATACAATTGTTTCGTAGACATCACTCTACTCTTCAGTTGTCCGCAATAAGAAAATGATAACTTTCTTACTCAAACAACAAATAAAAATCTAATATGACTATATCATATTGGAATTTGGACTTGAGGTGGAAGAATATTCTAACTAAATATATGAAAATATAGGAAGTCCCAAAAAACAATTTTTGTATTTTTTAATGCAAAAATTAAAATAATTATTTATAACTTTTATATTTCCATAAAATTTCATTAAAAATTAATAGAAAATTAAAAAAAAAATTTTAAATCGTTTCAAAAATTAATTTTTGAATGTACTAAAATAGAAAAAAATAAAAATTTTACAGTGAAAACTACAAAAAATTTGAAGAATTGTGTAAAAAAAGTTACAAAAATTTTTTTCGACCTGGTGGGATTCGAACCCGCATCCCTCTGATTTCTGTGCCGGCACGTTCCTATGCAACCCCCATACAAAATATTAACTTCTTATCACCCATGAAAAAGAACTTCTGACTAGCATATATTTATTGCAGCATTAGATGTTGTTTAAAACCCATTCCTAAGGGAGTAATTCTTTGTGATGTAATGAAGGAAGTGATTCATTTAGAAGTCATTCCATTTATTTTTGCTGGGATTTTACTATAAATTTTTTACACCAAGTAAAATTTCTGTTGAATTTAGCCTAAATTTTTTACTTAAGTAAATTGTCCATATATTTAGCAGCTTGCTAAAATTTAGTCTACACGTATGAAAAGGTCAGATCTGACCTGATCTATTTATATCTAATTAAATATCATTCTATACAATTACATAAGGTGCCAGATCAGAACATGTATTTGTATTACTGACTTTACAAAAAAGGGAGAAATGTCGCACAAAGTTAGGAAAAGTGGCAAAATTAGACAAGTTTGAAAAAGTCGCACATAAAGTCAAAGGCCGTCAAAAAGGTTGCAAATTGCAACTTTAGTCGCACAACGGTAACCTTGTTGCCTATATTGGGATCATAGTGTTGCTATCGTAAGGTAAAATATAGGGTTTCGGGAAAAACCCGATAAAACGCGAATTAGCCGGAATATCGAAAAACAACAAAATACGGGTCTGCTTAAACTTAACAAGGATTAATATATGTGAATTTGACGATCGTACGAATACACATGTCGATATAAAGTACCCTAAAATTAATACATGTTTCACAACAACAACAATAACGTACCAAAGGAAGGTACCAAAAAATGGTCCTTAAAAATCCCTATCCGAAAATATAGCATTTGTAGTTTCTTTGGATCAAATGACAAATAAGTGATAAAAACAAAAAAATGGGTAATTTTTTGAGTTTTAACCCACTAAATGCCCGAGATGGCCGATAATCTCAGACACCGCAACCTTAGATTTTTTTCTACAAAATATCCGAATTTCGTTAACCCTTTGACGACCATAGGCAAGTATGCTTGCCCAAGGGTTTTTCGCACTTATAATTACTCAGACAAAAGATTGAGTAAATATGTCAAAAGGTTATTTGTAGAGGAAGGTTGGGGGAACAAAATGTAGAAGGAGGTAAATCTCTACCTGGTCCCGCTTTCCCCTTGCGACCCGTCGAATTTGGTTAACTAGAATTGTTCATTTAAGGGGTAAAAACGCAAATTTTGACAAGCGAAATGAAGGGCAAGCAAGGGGTCTATGACGCCAATTTTTTGTAAAATATCTATAATTTAGTTGCAGCCAGAGCTTTGAAGAATTAATTCTTTTTTGAATGAATTCACTACCAATCGAATTCAATTTTCTTTAGAATTGAATGAATTCCTTTTCTTAAGTAATTCACTAAATTCGTTCAATTGAACGCGTTCATCAAACAATAAATTCAAAGAATTAATTCCATTGCAATAGTTCTCTTTACTAAATCAAATGAATTAATTCACTGGTGAACGCGTTCAATTTTATAAATCGAACGGAAAAAGAAGTGAATTAATTTCTTACTGAATTAATTCACCACTGAATTCATTCAATTTCATTTTCATTCAGTGAATTAAAAAAAATAAAATTACATTCAGTGAATTAAAAAAAATTAAATTACGTTCAGTGAATTAAAAACGAAAACATACGTTCACTGAATTGAAAAAAAAATTACGTTCACTTAATTGAAAAACAAAAATTACGTATGCTGAATTAAAACAATGTTTTCTGCCGTTCAGTGGAAGAAAACATTGTATTATAAAAACGTATAAATGAAATACGTCATAGTCAAGAATCTACATTTTACTGGGAAGCATAAGTTTGAAAAATTAATAGTTATATTTTTTCCAAATTCATCTATATCTGTAATGTTTTTATTTTTAATAGCAAAAGGCTTTATTTTTTAATCATGTAGGTTGATAAAGTGCTTCGGGTTTCTCTAACACTTAATATATACATATTAGGCCGGGTCGATTTGTGGGGAGGCAAAAAAATCAGGGCAAATCGTATTCTACGGATCAAAATAAGAAACTTTGCCGAAGGAACCATACCTCTAAAACGAATTCTACTACCCCCCAACTGTTGACTTTTGTCCCGTAGGGTCAAGTTTTGAAAAATCACACTTTGACCCATTTAGATTGCCCCAATCGAGTCCAAATGTATGACCGACCCCCACTTACTTTGGAGGGCCGATCCACCCATGCCAGTGGCACACCCCCTGGAACTCCCCTGGGGGGTTCCCCATACAAACATTTTAAAAAATCACCATTTTTGGCACTTTATTTTATTATTTTTTATTTATTTTATTTATTTTTATTATTTTATTTATTTTTTCTCCTTAGAAATTTATTTAGTCAGAACATATGTAAATGAAAAAATTAATTTAACTTAGTAATAGAAAAGAAAAAATAAAAAATTACTGTTTGAAGTCTTTTTTGCTTTCAAGTCTGGGCAATTTCGCACGGCTCTCTAATGTCGTCGCCATAACAGCCTCTACATTTTCCGGTATAACTCGTTTGGAAACGCTAGCTAGCAATTGAACGTGTCGTTCTGTTTCTTGTATGTGTGATGGAATTTTTGGATCATTAAACGGTGGATCATCTTGATTTAAATATTCTTTCAAAGTATCGTATGGAATGCTTCGCGTGAATGGTAGTTCAAATATGTCATTTATGTCATTCATATTGATCATTTCCGTGTAACTTGTGCAATAAAAGTTTATATCTGGTTTTTTATAAGCTCTAAGTCCCGTTGGGTCGTCAACATCGGTTCGATAGCGTAGAATTATCTTGATAGCACAGTCGCGCTTTTCTTTGCTATCATCAAACAACATTGATAACAAGATATTTTCCGAATGCGCATAATATGAATTATCTGTAATTACTTTATTGACAATTTTGCGTAAACGAGGTTCTAGAAATCTTGACCAACTAATGAATTTGAAAAATAATCTACTACCGTACACGACAGAGCTGTAATACTTGATATTGAAGTACATTGGCACATAACATGTAATTATAAATTCAACCAGTATTCTTAAATTTGCATCTGGATTTTCCGTTGTCACATATAATCGTAATAGTCTAGCGGCCTTGGTGAGCCACCGAGAATGTACAATTTTCCCTGGTTTGATGTTTGCCAGATCCACTGAAACCACGCCGCTAGAAATTGCATGGGCCATGTCGTATAAGTACTTGGAATCGGTGGAAAATTAAATTTTTTCTGGAGCAGGGGGCATATTTTTCAACTCAATTTTCTGAAAGCCGTCCACCACCTGAAAATTTATAAAAATAAAACAATTAAAAACTGTTGACAATTATAATAAATGAGTGATAGCAATAACTTACCGGAAGAGTTTCACAAGTTTCGATTTGACGGCTCAATTTTCCGGTTGCCGATCTTGGTCCAGTGCTGGTTGATTTATCGAAAGCTTCAAACAAATGCCGAAACGGAAGTTCGTTGAAGTGTAGAAGGCAAACGAACCAATGCAATGGTCTTTTTAACAGCAATTCGAATCGTCGTATAATTCCACCGTTTGGGCCAGTGTTTGTTGGCTCACCGTCAGTGCATATGCCAATTAATGCATCCAGTGATATATTTTTATCGTTGAAAAAATCATTTAATTTGGTTGTTTTGTATTCAGCGGTTTCATGTTCCAGTCTTACGTAACCAATCAATTCAGAATTCGGTTCTCTCAAAATAACAAGATGAGGTTCTTTTACCATTCTAGTATGATACTTCTCATCAATTGTATCTCTCGTTAAAGTATCATCTTTTCTGCCATCGAATGAAAATGCTAACAAATTGGTATCATCTAACCGTTTGCGAAGCACTTCTTGTCTGCATTTCTCTTTTTCTCGGCGAATTTTCGATTTATCCATGATGAGAGGTTTGCCATGGATATCTTTCATTTTAAAATCTTGGAAAAGAGCTGTTCCCATTGCTGATGCTACTCTATCAGGCACGCCAAATCTGTCACATACCAAGGCAAAGTTAAAACAATCGTATCTCTGTGTGTATTGTGAACTTGTGCTTATATCCAAATCTTCTTGAACCGGTGGCGGTGCGTATGTTGAATCATCGGGATCTTGGTATGTTGGCATTGATGACATAGACGTTGCTCCTTGCTCTTCAATTTCCATCGCAAATCCATCCATTGTTAGACTTCTCTGATTATGTTGATCGTGCATAAACTCTTTGAGGCGTTCGGGAACCAAACCGCATGCACATGGAGCTGCCTTCAAATCGCATTTACATGTTCCAATGAAAAAAATTGTTTCCAGAGATTTTACATACTCTGTAAATTGTTGGGGCTTGTTTCTTCTCTTGATTTGCTCTTGATATTTGTCAAGCAATCTATTCAATTTATTACATACACTTTTTTTCAGCATTATTTCCATAACAAGTTTTTCCCACATTCCAATCAACTTATCTTGTACTTGAATAGTGAATGCTTTATAGGACAACTTTTTTTGTTCGCTCAAGTAAAAATAATATCTCAAGATATCCAGAAATGGTAATTTCAATTCTACCTGTAACCGATTTTGTTGTCAAAACTGCCCATAAAGTACTTACATGTAAATTAAACGTTAAACTGACCACAAATTCTGTTAAGCAAGTGCGCCTTTTATTACTTCTGGAAAATCCGTTATGATAATTTTATGCTCAATTCTACCTGTAACCGATTTAGCTTAAGTAAGTTTACGACATGCAGCTGTGTCTTGTGGTGGCTTAAAAACCCCACACAACCTATTTTACGACCTGCAGCAGAACGACACGTTCAATTGCTAGCTAGCGTTTCCAAACGAGTTATACCGGAAAATGTAGAGGCTGTTATGGTGACGACATTAGAGAGCCGTGCGAAATTGCCCAGACTTGAAAGCAAAAAAGACTTCAAACAGTAATTTTTTTTATTTTCTTTTCTATTACTAAGTTAAATTAATTTTTTCATTTACATATGTTCTGACTAAATAAATTTCTAAAGAGAAAAAATAAATAAAATAATAAAAATAAATAAAATAAATAAAAAATAATAAAATAAAGTGCCAAAAATAGTGATTTTTTAAAATGTTTGTATGGGGAACCCCCCAGGGGAGTTCCAGGGGTGTGCCACTGGCATGGGTGGATCGGCCCTCCAAAGTTAGTGGGGGTCGGTCATACATTTGGACTCGATTGGGGCACTCTAAATGGGTCAAAGTGGGATTTTTCAAAACTTGACCCTACGGGACAAAAGTCAACAGTTGGGTAGTAGAATTCGTTTTAGAGGTATGGTTCCTTCGGCAAAGTTTCTTATTTTGATCCCTAGAATACGATTTTCACTGAGCCATTATTAAATCGACCCGCCCTAATACATATGTACCCAACAAACAATTACTATTGAAACTGAGTAAATATAGATTTGAGAACAAGTTTAATTCTCAAACATTACCTTTCAGAATAGCATTGAGAATTTTTATTCTCAATTTGAGAATCATGCCTTTCTCTATAAAAACGGCAGTTAGAGCTCAAGCATATTTCTCAAATATTTTTAGAGTCCAGATATAAACTTGAAAGTAACAAAAATTCAAATGTTTCTCAAATCAACATTTAACATGAATATTAAATTTTTATCAATATTAATTATATGATAAAAAAATACTGTCTATAAAGACTTGAGAAATATGTTATATACTAAATCTGCCTCCAATGAAAATAATGAACTCTTTTCAAATCTTACTACCATTTATTTTTACACTTAAAAAAATAAAAAATTGTATTGAATGGTTACAAGTTAAAAACATTTAAAAAAGTAAAGTATAAAATATTTAAAAGCCACTTAAAAATTAAACTCCCGGGTGGTAAAATGTTATCTTCAAATTTGAATACCTTAAAATACAAAAATGATTAAGGGTCAGTTTAATAATCAAAAATAAAAACGATTTTTTTCTAAAATTTTGCTTAATTAAGAAACGTTGAAAAATTTTTTTTTGTAACTTGAGTAGTATTTAAGGCAAAAATCAGTTCTTAATTGTGACTATAAAACTGGCTTTTTAGTGTTAATAAATTTTAAGTCTATCTGTGTTTATATAAATGTGAAAAGACAATTAAAATAATCTTATAGACATTAAATTTTCAGGGCCAGTTTTATAGCCAAAACTAAGAACGATTTTTTTATAAAATTTTGCTTAAGCCAGAAATTTTCAAATAAAATTTCTAATTTAAGAAATATTTAGGACAAAAATCGTCCATAGTTCTGGCTATAAAACTGGCCAATGTAACATATTTATTAGAACTGCATATAGGCTGTTTTTTTAATAAAATGTCCATAATACTACATTTATACTTCAGCAAAAATCACCTAGTTTTTGTACAAAACAACCCTACGGGAAATTTTAACAAACTGTCACCGAACTGGCCCCTTTATATGAAATAGAGTGGTCACTTTTTCATGACGTTGTCATAGGAGGGGGAAATTGACCCCTTGTGACATATAAAGGGGCCAGTTCGGTGACAGTTTGTTAAAATTTCCCGTAGGGTAGTTTTTGCTTGTTTTTTTGTATGCGTTTTGTCCAGCTAAAAACTACAAGAGCCAAAAACCAGGTAGTTTCTGATCAGGTATAAATGTAATATAAGATATTTTTTATTGGTCTCGTAATGAAAAACAGAGCGCTTAAAATGCTTAGTTGAAATCATATCTTACCTGAAAAATTCAAAGCTCAACCTTGATGATAACATTCGCTGTAAAAAGTACGATCTGTAAAACAGAGAACGGTTTGAGTACATTCGTTTTTATTGTGCAGTCATACCATTCATTGCTTTTGCCATGTGTTCATGCAACAACAATAACTAATGCTATTGCTATTATATACATTCATTGTTTTTGATGAGTGGTTTTTACGCATTATTTTTATAATACCACTACATGTCAAGCAACGAAATGAAGAGATTACGCATTAAAAAAATAAAATCAATCACAACATTCATTTAGTATTCGTTGACCTGTTGCAGTATTTTGAAAAATGCAGTGTGAAGAAATTTCAATTTTTTTTTATTTAAATATGAAATATGTATATATTTTCTCATTTAGTTAAAGTTTAAGTGAAAAAAATAAGCACCAAAAATATTCTAAAATATTTGACAGAAAAAAATTTTAAATTTTTATACAACCAACATTGAGACTAGGGACCCGGGATTCCGGGATTTTTCGGGATCCCGGGATTTTTCGGTATTTCGGGATTATTCGGGGTTTCGGGATTTTCTTGTTTCATCATATTTTTAATTTTAAAAATAAATAGCTAAAATAAACCCTACAAATTAAAATAATTCATTATAAATCTACTTATTATTTCTTGTAGTATGAAAAAATAAACAAATTAAGCCGGATTCACAATGCCGGAGTACTCCACGCTGCGGAGTTGAGTGTGTAAAATAGAGATAGCATAATACAAAAAATATGTAATTGCAAAAAAGAAAGGAACAAAATTCACTCAGAGTGGAGTACTACAGCATTTCAAATCTGACTTTAAACAAAAACTACATTCATAGAAATACCCTACGGGAAATTTTAACAAACTGTCGCCGAATTGGCCCCTTTACATGAAATAGACTGGTCACTTTTACATGGCGTTGTCATAGGAGGGAGAAATTGACCCCTTGTGACATGTCACAAGACAAATCCTAGGACAGGTTACTGAACTCTCATAAAAAACAAAGTTCAGGGACTTGTCCTGGGATTTCCCGTAGGGTATATACAGTGGTGGAAAATTTAATAGAAAATTTTTTTTCGTTGCCTTTATTTTTAAAAATCAAAATAGTGGCTAAATTCGCCCCGGGAGGCAAATATGTGGTTTAGAATATTGTGCAGAATTTTAACATAATGTCTGTGTTTTTATTTTGTCACTTGTTTTAAGTGGGCGTGGCTTTCAATAAAAAATTAGCGATATCGACCTGTTATCAAATTACAGGGTAACATTTAGCGAGTACTGATCGGATCTATACAAACTGTATATTTTTGGAAATTCTACAAAATTTTCTTAAGTCTTGCATTATTTTTATTCAGAAATGGTCGCCAGACTTAAAATGACAGTGTCTTAAACATGAAAAAAAAAATTTATTTGTTTTTAGCAATTTTAAAATAAATTTAACAACACTGAAATTTTAAAGCGAATACTTTTATGCTATACTTGTTACGATATAAGAAAAAAGTCAAGTTTTTTTCTATGTTAAGTATAAAGCATTTCCTATTAAAATTTCAGTGTGGTTAACTTTATTATAAAATCGCTAAAAAACAAAGAAAATTTTTTTTATGTTTAAGGCACTGTAATTTCAAGTCTGGCGACTATTTCTAGATAAAAATAATGCAGAAGTTAAGGAAATTTTGTAGGATTTCCAAAAATATACAGTTTGTATAGATCCGATCAGTACTCGCTAAATTTTACTCTGTAATTTGATAACAGGTCGATATTGCTAATTTTTCATTGAAAGCCACGCACACTTAAAACATGTGATAAAAAAACAGACATTATGTTAAAATTCTGCACAATATTCTAAACCACATATTTGCCTCCCGGGCGAATTTAGCCACTATTTTGATTTTTAAAAATAAAGGCAACGAAAAAAAAATTTGACAAAACTTGAATCGTTCCTATTAAATTTGCCACCACTGTATGTAAAAATAGCAGAAAAAGGTACTAAAAATTAGCTAAAAAAGGTTCCACGATTAAAACTACTGAAATCAGCAGAACTGGTTTGGTAAATAATTGTTAAATTTTCAAAATATATGAAATATACTTATGAGTTAAATTTAAGCAAATTGCAAATTACAATTTACCCCTGAAGAAACTTTTTAACCAAAAGTAGCTAAAACACTGCTATATCTACAAACTTTTAGTTATATTTGGCTAAAATCAGTTGAATGCTAACACAAACTACTCTGCTGAAGTCATCAGAAATATTTAGTGAATATTAGTTTTTTTAAATCAACTAACATAAAATATTAATCACATACCTCTGCTGATTTCAGAAAGCTCGGCAAAATTATTTTGCATGAAGTATAATCATCAATAAAGAAAAACATGACAGTTAAAATTTTAAAAAAAGCTGAATTACGATTTTCAAAAGTTTCACAGCTTAATAAAAGTTTTTAAATTATTAAGGTTTTTCTCAGATTTATTTAGTCTATAATATATTTTAATCTATTATTTGTGAATGGGAAAAATTAGTTCTTTAATAATATTTAATAAGATATTAGACTTATGTGATTTAGGTCGAATATAACAATAAAAACCAATACAAAAAGAGATAAAATATACCAAATAATGAAATCGGAAATCCCGGGATTTTTTCAAGACCAATCCCGGGATTTCGGGATTTGAAAATCGCGAAAATCCCGGGATTTTCGGGATCGGTATTCCTAATTGAGACCATACGTAACAATCGGTTTGTATTCATACCGACCGATTGTATATCCGTTGCTTTTGTGAGTGTTAGGTAAGATTAACAGAAGACATGCTTTCGTCATACTCACTTTTTTGCAATTGTGTCTGTATTGCTTTACTGAAATGATGTGTATTGACAACAATATGCACATTTTTTGTGATTGCATTCAAAAGCATAAAATAAGGCACTCAAACCGTTCTCTGCTGTAAAATGTTGATGAAATAAGTTAATTTTTTACATTCATGTTATCATATTTTATTAATTACCTTCTCAGCTCCTTTTAACATATAAAAAACGCGTTGCCTCTTCCTGTAAAATTAGATATTTCTACACTCAAAAAATAAGTTAGTAGAAAAATTAGTAAAACGTCTTGTATATCAGGTGTACTAGTTTTCAGCAATTTTTTTGTTGAAATTCCGTTTTCAGCAAAAATTTTAGTTATATTTTTTTAGCACTAAACTAATTTTGAACTAATGTTTTACTAATTTATTTTGCTACAAAAATTGTGCTGATAACAGCATTCATAGCGTGGACGACAACTAGATAGACTAGATGTAGATGTCGCAGCTTGTCTGGAAACGGAAATGACAAAAAAAGGAAAACAACTCTACACATATTCTATATTTAAATTTTCAGCAAATAAATTAACTAAAGTAAAATTTCGCTACAAGTTTTTTCAGTTTTTTTTCAGTCTACTAATATTCAGCAAAAAGTTTAGTGATTTTAGCAAGGATTTTTTTCATTTGCAGTCGACTAAGTGTTAGCAAAACTTTTGCTGAAGATTACTATTTTTTTGGTAAAAATCAGCTCGCTGATTTTCAGCAAACCTTTTGCTGAAATTACCAACTTTTTTGCAAGCACGCTCCTGACTAAAAATTTGCTGACACAGCAACATTTTTTGCTGACTTTACTGACTTTTTTTTTTGAGTGTGAATACGCACGTGTTATTCCTAAAATTTTCCAATATATATTTTATTTATTGACATTTTTGTTTTGTTATTTGAGATACGTTATACATACAAAATTATCTCAAATCATTATCGAATACCCAAGTAAAAAAAAATGATATGGAGCCATATAAAGTTATATTTAATTATATATAATCTTCTATGTAATTAGATATAATTATATCCGAAAAATGAGAACGTCTTATTGTATCATATTGTATCGAATTGTACACAATTGTATACAATTTGGTACAATTTGATACAATTCGATACAATATGATACAATTGTATCCGAATTTTGTCCTCATCCAATTACATAAAATTATATCTTTTTGTATAAAATTATATAAAATGTTATAAAAGTGGACATAGTTTGATACAATTATACCTAAATATTAACCCTATATTTTTACCATAATATATATGACCATATCTAACAATAAACAAAATTATATTTTTAAATAAAAAAAGATATACAATATCTGGAGATCAGACCTGAGGGATTTCAATTACAATTACCCAAGTAAAAAAAAATGATATGGAGCCATATAAAGTTATATTTAATTATATATAATCTTTTATGTAATTAGATATAATTATATCCGAAAAATGAGAACGTCTCATTGTATCATATTGTATCGAATTGTATACAATTGTATACAATTTGGTACAATTTGATACAATTTTATGCAATTCGATGCAATTGTATCCGAATTTTGTCCTCATCCAATTACATCAAATTATATCTTTTTGTATAAAATTATATAAAATGTTATAAAAGTAGACATAGTTTGATACAATTATATCTAAATATTAACCTTATACTTTTTATCATATTATATAGGACCATATCTAACAATATACAAAAATTATTTTTTTAAATAAAAAAAAATGTTCAATTACTTGTAATTGCAATTGTTCTTTATTGAATTGCAATTACAAATAATGTGTAATTGTAGTTGAGTTTTTTTTCAATTACAATTACATGTAATTATCTTATTGCATGTGTAATTACCCTACGGGAAATTTTAACAAACTGTCACCGAACTGGCCCCTTTATATGATATAGACTGGTCACTTTTACATGGCGTTGTCATAGGAGGTGGAAATTGACCCCTTGTGAAATGTCACAAGACAAATCCTAGGACAGGTTACTGAACTCTCATAAAAAACAAAGTTCAGGAACCTGTCCTGGGATTTGTCTTGTGACATGTCACAAGGGGTCAATTTCCACCTCCTATGACAACGCCATGTAAAAGTGACCAGCCTATTTCATATAAAGGGGCCAGTTCGGTGACAGTTTGTTAAAATTTCCCGTAGGGTAATTACAAAATGTAATGATTAACCCCAGGTCTGCTGGAGATCTTATAATTTCGATAAATCTTCCATTACTTTTATCCCGATTTATCATGACAGTGCAATAAACATGAAAAATTTTTTCTTTTAATATAGTAATTTTAAAATAACGTTAACAACACTGAAATTTTAAAGTCAATTCAAGTTTTTTTTCTAATTTTTTTGTTGTTGCCTTTATTTTTAAAGATCAAAATAGTGGATAAATTCGCCACGAAAGGCAAGGAGGTGGTTTAGAAAATTGTACAGAATTTTAACGTAATGTTTGTTTTTTCATTTTGTCACTTGTTTTAAAATTAGCGATATAAACCTCTTATCAAATTACATAGTAAAATTTAGGCAGTACTGATCGGTTCTGTACAAACTGTATATTTTTGGAAATCCTATAAAATTTTCTTAAGTCTTGCATTATCTTTATCTACAAATAGTCACCAGACTTAAAATTGAAGCACTTTAAACATGACCAAATTTTTCTTTGTTTTTAGCGATTTTAAAAGAAAGTTAACAACACTGAAATTTTAACATGAAATGCTTTTTACTATAACGTAAAAAAAATCTTGACTGGTTTGCTATATTGTGGTAAAAAAAGCATTAAACTATTCACTTTAAAAATTCAGTGCTGTTAACTTTATTAAAAATCGCTAAAAACAAATAAAAATTTGGTCATGTTTAAAGTGCTCCACTTTTAAGTCTGGCGACTATTTGTAGATAAAAATAATGCAAGACTTAAGGAAATTTTATAGGTTTTACAAAAATATACAGTTTTTACACAACCGATCAGTACTGCCTAAATTTTACTATGTAATTTGATAAGAGGTTTATATCGCTAATTTTTCGTTAAAAGCCACGCCCAATTAAAACAAGTGACAAAATTAAAAAACAAACATTACGTTAAAAGTCTGTACAATTTTCTGAACCATCTCCTTGCCTTTCGTGGCGAATTTAGCCACTATTTTGATCTTTAAAAATAAAAGCAACAACAATAAAATTATAAAAAAACTTGAATTGACTTAAATGTTTGGCCACAACTGTACAACCAAGATATAATATAAAAAATCAGTCAAGTGTAAGTTATAGAATAGAGAATTTCGTATTACAGCTTCAGTGTTGTTAATGTTATGGGTGCGTAAGCCATTTTTGACTCATGCTCCTAAACAAAAACAAATTACTCACGCACGAGCATTTCGTTTCTTACTCAGCACACGTGAGTATATTAAAAACTTACAATCAGAAAATTCTCACGCAAAACAGTAAAAATTACTAAAAACATATGATGCAAAAAATAAACTCACACACGAATCATGCACGGGTTATTCTTACTCACGCTCATGCACGAATCACTTAAGTATAGTAATTATTACTCACGTGTGAATAACGTGACTCACGAACATTTCGTGTCACGCGCCAATCCCTAGTAATTACTAAATCTCAAACTAGTTCAAAATCATTGATAACATGGAACCAAATATAATATAATACGGTTTTATATGGACCTTATATATTTTTATATAAAATGAAAAAATTGCCTATGTGGGATGATATATAATTATAGATGATTTTATAAAGAACGTTATAAGTTATATATGGGTTCATATTCGTCAATGTATAATCATAACTAACACAAATTATAAAATATTTTTTATATGGATCCACATAGTTTTATATTATTATGTATAGTGTCATACTAAATTATATATAAACGTATATGTAATTAGATCTTTTATATGTTACTTTATGTACTTATATATAGCACATACATATATATGTAGGCCAGTATGTAATAATATAAAATCACATATGTCTCCATATTAAAACCTTTGAGGAAAAAATATCTAATATATGACTATATAAAAGTATATATGCTTGAATTTAAAAGCATATGTGAACATATGTAACTATAAGTTACTATATACAATTAGATAAAATAATATGTGATTATATCAAAACTTTTTTACTCGGGTACTTGTAATTTGTAATTGAAATTACAAGTAATTGTAATTGAAAATTTTCAATTACAAATTACTAGTAATTGTAATTGAAAGTGATTTCAATTACAAATTTCAATTACATTTAGAATTAAAGTGTTTTTTGTTAAAATTTTGTAGAAAAATCTGACTGGGATAGGTTGCATAGGCATGGATGCGTATAAAAAGAATACGTCATGTTGGGATTACCCCTACCTTGTACTTTTTGTCATTATTTATTTTCCCAAAAAATGAAATTGACATTTTTCAAATTACAAATTACTTGTAATTGTTCTTTTTTGAATTACAATTACAAATAATTTGTAATTGTAATTGATTTTTTTTCAATTACAATTACATGTAATTGTGTAAATGAATGTGTAATTAATTACAAAATGTAATGATTAACCCCCAGGTCTACTGGATATCCTATAATTTCGATAAATCTTCCATTACTTTTATCCAGATTTACCATGACAGTGCATTAAACACGAACAAATTTTTCTTTGTTTTTAGTAATTTTAAAATAAGGTTAACAACACAGAAATTTTTAACTTAATAGGATTGTGATATACAACCAAGATATAAGAGATCAGTCAAGTGTGCGTTATAGTATAGAGAATTCCATATTAAAGCTTCGGTATTGTTAATTTTATGGGCGCGTTAGCCATTTTGACTCACGCTCCTAAACAAAATCAAATTACTCACGCACGAGCATTTCGTGTCTTACTCACGCAGACATGAGTATATTAAAAACTTACTCACAATCAGAAAATTCTCACGCAAAACAGTAAAAATTACTAAAAACATATGATGCAAAAAATAAACTCACACACGAATCATGCACGGGTTATATATTCTTACTCACGCTCACGTACGAATTATATATTCTCACGCTCACGGGCGAATTACTTTGGTATAGTAATTATTACTCACGATCACTTGTGAATAACTTCACTCACGATCGTGTTATGCGCCAATCCCTAGTAATTACAAAATATAAAACTAGTTCAAAATCATTTTTAATATGGAACCACATTTAATACAATACGGTTTTAAAAGGACCTTATACATACATATATTTTTATATAAAATCACTTTGAAAAAATTGCTAATGTGGGATGATATATAATTATAGATGATTTTATAAAGAACGTTATATCGTTATATATAAAAGAAATCATGAAATATTGTAGATATGAAACCATACTAAGTTATATATGGGTTCATATGCGTCAATATATAATCATATATAACACCTATTATATAATATTTCTTAAATGGCTCCATATATAGTTTTATATTATTATGTATAGTGTCATACTAAATTATATATAAACGTATATGTAATTATATCTTTTATATATTACTTTGTGTACTTATATATAGCACATACACTTATATGTAGGCCAGTATGTAATAATATAAAATCACATATGTCTCAATATTAAAACCTTTGAGGAAAAAATATTTAATATATGACTATATAAAAGTCTATATGCTTCAATTTAAAAGCATATGTGGCCATATCTAACTATAAGTTACTATATGTAATTACATAAAATAATATATGATTATATCAAAACTTTTTTACTCGGGTATAGAAAAATACTCCACAAATACTTGAAATATATATAATTTTCTAATGTGAAGATAATTTTTCTAAAAAATTGAAAAAAACTTATTTTCAGTTTGAAAATGATTTGATATAAATGATAAATCTCAAACCTATGCTTTTAAATAGATAAACACTAGAGGAAAATAGAGAAGTTTATATAGAAATTTCAAAGCTTTTACAAGTGTATTTCTCAAATCGATTTCAAATATTAATCAATATAAAATTATGGACTCAATTTTATTTATTGAGACAGATTTGAAATATAGGCTTGATATCGAATGTAAATCTCAAATTTTCTCTAAGGCTTGAACTGGCGTTTGTTGGGTAATTTGTTTATTTTCACTAGCAAACGCTGTAAAATTGCTTTGTTGCAAATTTTATTTGTAAATAAATGTTTTCTTCTACTGAACGGCAGCAAACAGGCTTTGAGTTCAATGAACGTATTTTTTTTTTAATTCACTGAACGTAATTTTATTTTTTTTTTATTTAATTAATTGAAATTGAATGAATTCAGTAGTGATTTAATTCAGTAAGGAATTAATTCACTTTTTTGCCGTTGGATTTATAATATTGAACTCGTTCACCAGTGAATTAATTCAATTGATTTAATAAAAAGAACTATAGCAATTGAATTAATTCGTAACAAAATAAATCGAACGAAAAAAAATATGAATTAATTCCATTCAATATACGGTGCTTTGTGAATTAATTCATCCAATTTTTAATTCAGAATTGAAAAATTGAATTAAGGAATTAATTCTTCAAAGCTCTGGTTGCAGACCACGAAAATAAAATAATAATAAAAATCGCTTCGTCCCTGCCGTTCCGGTCATCAAATTGCAAATATTTTTGGCAATCGAAATGAGGGGTAAGGAGGGATTCTACGGAGCCAATTTTTCTTGGCATAACTATTATTAGGTCAGAATAATAGTTATGCCAATTAGGTCACATGAAAATCCCAAAAATTTTAAAATCGCTTCGGCAGAAATTGTATGGTCCTCAAAGGGTTAAGATCGGAGACTGTCACATGAGATACTTTCCTTGTAAGCCATCGGTATTCTCTTGTTCTGAAAGGCCACATTGTTGCAGTAAGTACCCAGGAAAAAAGTTAGGAAAAAGAAGTAGTAAAAACATAACAACAGTTGAATAGGGAGTTGTGAAAATTTGTGGTGTTCACTGATGAATTTAACATTGGCTTGTCATAGGAGGGAAGTTGTTCTTTTTTGAAACAAATTATGTATATTTGAACCAATGAAAAGGGAGTTCTTTTTCACTTGTTTTTATTTTAATTTAATTTAAAAAAAAAATCGTCATGCATCGTGTGGGGTTTGGACCCACACTCGTTGGCATTTCAAGCAGACGCTCTAAATAAAAGTAGGAGAAAACATATACAAATAGTTTTTTCTGCAAGATAATTTTTAACTTATTTTTACTAGTTCTAACTAAAATGTTTACAGGATTTTTGTTTTTCTGTTAAATTTAGTTTCTAAATATAATTAGTAAAAATTTTATCAAAATGGATTTTTTAAATTACAATTTTTTAAATACAAACAAAATTGTAATATTTACCTTTTTCGTATTTTAACAAAAAATATTTGAAGAATTACATATTTATTTAGAACTTTTATATTTCCATAAAATTTCATTAAAAATTAATAGAAAATTAAAAAAAAATTTATATCGTTTCAAAAATTAATTTTTGAGTGTACCAAAATAGAAAAAAATAAAAATTTTACAGTGAAAACTACAAAAAATTATTAATTGTGTAAAAAAAGTTCCAAAAAATTTTTTTTTAACTGGTGGGATTCGAACCCGCAACCATCTGATTTCTGTGCCAGCACGTTCCTATGCAACCCCCATACAAAATATTAACTTCTTATCTTCTTGCAGCATTAGATGTTGTTTAAAACCCATTCCAAATGAAAAAAATTATTGCTAAAATCACTAAAGTTTTTCTGAATACAGTGCAAGCTCGGTATTCGCGACTACCCATTATCGCGAAGACTTAATTTTTAACATTGCAGCATCTATAATTGCGACACTTTACGAAAAATTTCTATTTTCGCGACTTTATCTGTTTTTTTTTAATTTGATTACAATGTATATAACCAAAAAAGGGTTAATATACCCGTCTTTTCGTATATTAACCTTTTTGGATGATTTTGATCTTCAATTTTGTCAGTTTATACGTGTCATTTGTTGTGTAAATACATCTCTTAATATGGGAAAAGTTCAACATATTTTAAAGCCAACGATTTCTCAAAAATTAGAGATTAAAAAAAATGTAATAGTGGAGATTCCATATTTTCAATTTGCGTGAATTACAAGTTGCATACGTCTTCGGTTTACTGCATTATAAAGCAAGAAAATTCATTAAAAAAGTTCGTACGGACAATAGAAAGTGGCCCTGGCAAACGTTCCACCTTAAAGAAAGCTGAGTACCCAAGAATGGAAAAATGCTTTATAAGTGGTAGCAAAACAAAGGGGAAAAAAATGTTCCAATATCAGCAGAGATTTTACGATCAAAAGCCAGTCATTTGTATTCCAAAATTTATCAAAAGCCAGTCATTTGTATTCATAGGCGTACCTAGACCATTTTTCTGGGGTGGGCAAGGGCCAATTTATGTTTGGCTGTTTATTTGCCCATTCTCAGACCCTTAATCTTAAAAAACACTTTCGACATTAGGCTTGCGATTTTTTCATACAAAAAAAGACTTTTAAAAATAACTCCCTCCCTTTTGATAAAATTTTTAAATGTTTTTTATAGAAAACTCTGAAAAATGCATACTTTTTTCTAAAGAAAACCTTGTGCAGGGAATGCTATATGCTCTGTATAGTATATTATTATTTGATGGAAAAAAGAAATCTAAGATCAACCTGTCTCATATTTTCTTCCACCTTTGACGAACCTATTCTTACCCCATATTTTGATCACTTAAATTTCGGAGGTGATCAAAAACTGACATTTTCTTCGTAGAATTTTTGCTTCTACAACATATTGAAATTTCCTCAAAATAGTACACTCATAGAAATAAATCTGTAAAAATAGCAGAAAAAGTAACTTAAAATTTTGTTAAAATGATGCTGCAGAAGAAACTGTTAAATTAGCAGATTTTTTTTGCTAAATACAAGCAAAATAAACCTGTTAAATTTACAGTTTTACAATTTTTTTTAGTGAATATTTCTGCTCCATAAAGAAAAATTAATGAGTCTCAATGAGAAAAATGAGAAAAGAGTAAATATTGTTTTTTTAAATTCTTGTTAAATTTTGTCATTTAGTAGTATTACCCCTAAATTCATAAACGCTTTGTAAAATTATAGGAGGTTTATTGAACAAATTTTGTACGAAATTGACGTTTTGTAAACCTGCTATAACTTTACAAAGCATTTATGAATTAAGAGGTTAATATTTATTATCAGAGAAATTTGTTTTGAATATTTTACAGTTAGGGGTTAATAAAGAGTTTTGAAAGATTCTCAAAGTTGAGTTAATCGTTTTGGCAAGTGAAACATTCATATAACAGTTTGTGTTTGCTATTTTTAGTCTACTAATATTTAGCAAAATTTTCTGTAGATTTTACACTACAATTTGTCATTTTCAATTACTTAAAAGTTAATTTAAATATAACTAAAATTCTGCAAATTTAACAGCTTTATTTTTGCTGTTCTTATTTTACTAGTATTTAGCAAAAAAAAAAACAGTTCTTTCTGGAGCATCATTTTTAACTAATTTTTAGTTGCTTTTTCTGCTATTTTTACAGATTCATTTCTATGAGTGTAATATTAACTAATTATTCCTTTAAAAAACTATTAAATCCAAGAAATTGTTCTCTTAAAGCCAGAACTAAGATCGATTTGTTTCTTAAATATTTCTTAAGTAAGAATTTTTAAACAACATTTCTTATTTAAGAAATATTCAACACAAAAATCGTAATTAGTTCTGGCTGTAAAACTGACTCTTAGATTCCAACAAATTAGCTTCCTAGCATAAGCGTAACTAGACCATTTTTCTGGGGTGGGCAAGGGCGCCATTTATGTTTGGCTGTTTATTTGCCCATTCTCAGATCCTTAATCTTAAAAAACACTTTCGACATTATGCTTGCGATTTTTTCATACAAAAAGACTTTTAAAAATAACTCCCTCACTTTTGATAAAATTTTCAAAACTTTCAAATGGTTTTTATAGAAAACTCTGAAAAATGCATCCTTTTTCTAAAGAAAACCTCGTGCAGAGAATGATATACGCTCAGAATAGCCAGAACTAAGATCGATTTATTTTTTAAATATTTTTTAAGTAAGTATTTTTAAAAAACATTTCTTATTTAAGAAATATTCAAGACAAAAATCGATATTAGATGTGGCTGTAAAAACAAATTATCTTCCTAGGAAGCTAGAAGACATTTACCCACTCAAAAACACAGGATTAACTGATATTTAATAAAAAAATAATTCTATAGACAGATGTTTTTTAAATTTTGGGGTGGGCAAAAAGCAGTCTGCTTCCTGCCCACCCCAAAACTAAGTCCACCAATGCTTCCTAGGAAACTAGAAGACATTTTCCCAATCAAAAACTCAGGATTAACTGATATTTAAAAAAAAATAATCATACAACAAGAATTATAGACAATTTTTTTTTAAATTCTGGTGTGGGCAAAAATCAGTACCAGATCGGCCTAAGTCCGCCAATCTTTGTAATCCAATTCAGGCAATTCAGGTTTCAATGCCAGTTAAGGATGGTTGAAGAAATTAAAGCGTCGACATGGCATTAGATTTTTAAAAATTACGGGCGAGAAATTGTCTTCGAAACCTCATCTTATTGATCCATTTGTTTAAGAGTTTAAGGATTACGTTGATGAGCATGGGTTGATTCTTCACCAAATCTACAATGCCGACGAATCCGGTTTATATTATAGGATGCTTCCAACTCACACTCTTGTCACATGTAATGAGAAAACGGCTCCCGGAAGAAAAATGCGATTGGCACTAGTGTTTCCAATTATTCGACGGAGGCGGTTAACCGGTTAATGTATTATTCGAAAAATCACTAAAATTGATTAACCGATTATTCGGGTCGGTTAATCGAGAAAATTGACGATTAATCGATTAATCCTTTAATGCAAAATTAATGTATTTCCTTAATTTTTTATCAATGAAAACACAAAGAGCTGCCTCTTTTTATTAAATAACGGCGTGACATATGAACTCGGTGTGTTTAAAAAAGTTTTTATATTATAAGGTTGAAAATTTTCGAAATCTGGAAAAAGGTCTGTTGCTACTAAAAATTAGTTAAAAATGTTTTCTGGCATTATTTTTAGTTAAAAATGGCAGAAAAAACTGCTGAAACTAGCAGATTTTTTGACAAATTTTAGCAAGAGCAGCAAACCTAAAACTCTTACCATCGATAATTTAATGTATATTTTTATTTGTTTCAAATTTCAAAAATCTGAAAAACTTTAAATACAAAATTTCTTTGGGTGCAATTTTTAATCAATACTCCCAACAATTAACAACATTTCATTTAAAAAAATGTTATATTGAAAGTTTTTAAGATTTTATTAAGATTCCCCCTTCTCCTCTGAAGAAATAAAAACGAATTAGAGCCTTTTGTTCTGCTTTTCTAAGTTCCTTTTTGGGTTTTTTAAGGGCCATTGACAATAAACAAAATAACCTTAATGTATCTCATTAGGGGCCCAGCAGAATATTGGTAATGACACCTCATTACTATCTGCATTACCAAAAATGATATATCATTACCTTTTGCATTATTTTATAATATAAAATAATGACTTCCTAATAACGGCCTATTGTATTCATTGTTTCTAAATATAAAATAATGACTTACTCGTAATAGTTTAAATAAGTACTTTTTACACAGTTAAATTTTATACATTTTTATTTATTATATGTAAATATGTTTTATGTTTAAATTTTTATGACGAGTCCTAAAATTACACACTAGAGAAAACTTAAATTTTTCTGAATATATTTCCTTAAGCTAATAGTATTTGCTGAACTCCTTATTTTTAAGAATGAAGTAAGCAATCGGATAACCACTTATAATTCAACTTTTTGTAGGCATGTGTGTAACCACTTATTATTCAAAATCTCATAACTACTTATTTCTCATTTTTTCATAAGCGAGCGGGTAAGCGTGACTACTTATAAAAACGACCACGCCAAACAAAAATAATGAGTTTAGACGCCAAAAAATAAGTTGTGCGGAGCTATGAATTTCTATTATATAACCACTTATTTGGTAATGAAAGATTTTGCTGGGGGGTGATGCTGGGAGTCCGTAGCCTGCGTATAGGGCTACCGGTTTGATCCCTGGTCATGGCATACACAAAAATGAAAGTTTTTTATATAATTAGAGACAAATCAACAATTAAAATTACTTTGATCAATTGACATATAAACTAATTGCTGACGTGTCCTTCGGTGAGACGAAACTGCGGCAGTCTGGTGATTCGCTTTTGTGTCTGTTAAATTTTTCAATGAAAATGTTTTCTTTCATAATTTTTATAAAACTTTTTTCGATATAACTTTTTCATTGGGTGTATGAAATCTTTAATGAATAATATGAATTTTTCATAAAATTCTATATTATTAATCAATGAATTTTGCATTCCAGCGAAGCTTTATTGAATGAATATAAAAATTCATAAATAGCATGTAGACAATTCTCTCAGTGTGCAGTTACAGATGTCAAATTCCATATAAGCCCGAGTAAAAAAAATTATATATAATCATATGTGGCATATATTACAATATATAATTGGACATGTCGTTATGTATATCCATATATAATTATATATGACGTCTTTTTCCAAAATGTTTCCTTATATTATACCATATATAATTTCATCTAATTAGATACCGGCCTTTATAATATTGGATATGGGTGCGTACAGAGTGGCTGCTTGTTGCCGAGCCGAGCCGACTGACGCTTATTGCGAGAACTTGTTCATGCGAGCAACAAGTTTGGGTGTGCATAGTGGATGCGAGAATCAGCGCTGATATTTTATCTATTATTTGTGTTTTATGTATGTTTGTATGCATTTGGTTTTGTTGTTCATTCGAGTTTGTGAAAAAAAAAATTTTACTTATTAACGCATTTCTTCAATTATTAGGTCCATTCGATTACTTTTCTCAGTCAAGTCCAGTAAGAATTACTCAGTACAAACTTTCAAAGGGTAAGACAAGATTTACTCTCAAAATAAAATTTTCCCAAACATGTACGCGAAAAGAAAATTTGCAACAATTTGCAAGTTTGTACACACAGCTGATTACAACACGAAATATACAAATGAATTTTAACTGGTCGCTATGAAAGAAGACAATTTTTGATGTTAAACCTTAAGCAGAACATTTTTAGAAGATTTTCTTATCTTTTCCATAATTTATTTTGAAAGTTTTACTGCTTTGCATTTCCATAAAATATTATAATTGGAAAATAATTTTTTTTATTTACCTAAACAATCACCCTATGCTCCTTGCAGGAGTAAAAGGAACAAATATATAAACAATCATATGATTTCGAAACATATGTTTTTTTCCGCTTGCAAATTCTTACTGGCAAAAATTTATCCAGTAAAAATTTGCAAGAAAAAGAAGAAGACTTAGAAACTCTCAACATAGAACTGTCACTTTATTCTCTCGTTTTTCTTTCTGGTTACTGAGTATTTATGTAAACGAACGCCATCCAGTAAAAATTTGTACAAATTTGTACAAATTATCCAGTAATCGAATGGACCTATTCTTGAAATTTTTATTACATTTTTTTTTAAATTTTGTTAATAAGTTTTTTTTAATTTTTTTATAATTGTTATAATTTTATTTTATTTTTATTATTTATTTGAATTTTTATTTTTTTGTTTAATTTTTATTTTATCAACATAACATAAATATTGTTTTCGGCGCTGAAAAACGCTTTGGAACTGTTTTCTCGCATTCAATCAGCTTTGCGCTCTGACCAGCTCGGCGCCCACTATGACCTGTTCGCGCTTATTTGTACTTATTTGTATAGTACCAGTTTTCTCGCATTGGTTCTCGCAATAAGCGTCAGTCGGCTCGGCTCGGCAACAAGCGGCCACTCTTTACGCACCCTATGGTATATCTTCTATATATAAAAGAATAACGTGACTGACTGACTGACTCAACATCGCCCAGCCCAAACCGCTGAAGCTAGGAAGTTGAAATTTGGTATGTAGGTTCCTCTTTCGGCGTAGACGCCCGCTAAGACGGGATTTTTGGAAATTCCTACCGGAACGGGCAAAAAGGGGAAAAGTCTCCCCCTTGGCGGCCTGCCAAATCCCCTTTGGCTAGAAAGCTGAAATTTAAAATATGTGTTCCTTGGAGTATGGGCTAACTTTTCTGGAAAGTACTTTCTAGAATTTTGGACAGGGACGTTGTAAAAATGGGGGTTAAAAAGGGGAAAAAGGCCCCCCTTGACGGCCTGACCAAACCGCTGGAGGTAGGAAGTTGAAATTTGGTATAAAGGTTCCTCCACTATCGTAGACATCCACCAAGACGGGAGTTTTGGAAATTTTTACAGGGACGGGCAAAAAGGGGAAAAAGTCTCCCCCTTGACGGCCTGCTCAAACTGCTGGAGCTATGAAGTTGAAATTTGGTATGTAGGTTCCTCGACCGGTGTAGACGTCCGCTGAGACGGCATTTTTGGAAATTCTTATCGGGAGGGGCAAAAAGGGGACAAAAAAAGTACCTTTTTCCAAAAAAGTACCTTTTCCCAAAAAAAGTACCTTTTCCCAAAACAAGTACCTTTTTCCCAAAAAAGTACCTTTTTCCAAAAAAAGTACCTTTTTCCAAAAAAGTACCTTTTTCCGAAAAAAGCACCTTTTTCCAAAAAAAAGTACCTTTTTCCAAAAAAAGTACCTTTTTCCAAAAAAAGTACCTTTTTCCAAAAAAAGTACCTTTTTCCAAAAAAAGTACCTTTTTCCAAAAAAAATTCCTTTTTCCAAAAAAAGTACCTTTTTCCAAAAAAAGTACCTTTTTCCAAAAAAAAGTACCTTTTTCCAAAAAAGTACCTTTTTCCAAAAAAAAGTACTTTTTTCCAAAAAAAGTACCTTTTTCCAAAAAAAAGTGCCTTTTTCCAAAAAAAAGTACCCTTTTCCAAAAAAAAGTACCTTTTTCCAAAAAAAGTACCTTTTTCCAAAAAAAGGACCTTTTTCCAAAAAAAGTACCTTTTTCCAAAAAAAGTACCTTTTTCCAAAAAAAGTACCTTTTTCCAAAAAAAAGTACCTTTTTCCAAAAAAAGTACCTTTTTCCAAAAAAAAGTACCTTTTTCCAAAAAAGTACCTTTTTCCAAAAAAAAGAACCTTTTTCCAAAAAAAAGAACCTTTTTCCAAAAAAAGTACCTTTTTCCAAAAAAAGTACCTTTTTCCAAAAAAAGTACCTTTTTCCAAAAAAAATTCCTTTTTCCAAAAAAAGTACCTTTTTCCAAAAAAAGTACCTTTTTCCAAAAAAAGTACCTACCTTTTTCCAAAAAAAGTACCTTTTTCCAAAAAAAAGTACCTTTCTCCAAAAAAAGTACCTTTTTCCAAAAAAAGTACCTTTTTCCAAAAAAAAGTACCCTTTTCCAAAAAAAAGTACCTTTTTCCAAAAAAAGTACCTTTTTCCAAAAAAAGTACCTTTTTCCAAAAAAAGTACCTTTTTCCAAAAAAAAGTACCTTTTTCCAAAAAAGTACCTTTTTCCAAAAAAAGTTCCTTTTTTCAAAAAAAGCACCTTTTTCCAAAAAAATTACCTTTTTCCAAAAAAGTACCTTTTCCCGAAAAAAGTACCTTTTTCCAAAAAAAGTACCTTTTTCCAAAAAAAGTACCTTTTTCCAAAAAAAATTCCTTTTTCCAAAAAACTACCTTTTTCCAAAAAAAGTACCTTTTTCCAAAAAAAAGTACCTTTTTCCAAAAAATGTACCTTTTTCTAAAAAAATGTACCTTTTCCAAAAAAAAAGTACCTTTTCCAAAAAAAGTACCTTTTTCCAAAAAAAGTACCTTTTTCCAAAAAAAGTACCTTTTTCCAAAAAAAGTACCTTTTTCTAAAAAAATTTTCCTTTTCCCAAAAAACATACATTTTTTCAAAAAAATACCTTTTTCAAAAAAAGTACCTTTTCCAAAAAAAAGTACCTTTTCCCAAAAAAAAGTACCTTTTTCTAAAAAAATGTTCCTTTTCCAAAAGAAGTACCTTTTCCAAAAAGTACCTTTTTCCAAAAAACATACATTTTTCCAAAAAAACACCTTATTAAAAAAAATACCTTTTCCAAAAAAAGTACCTTTTCCAAAAAAAGTACCTTTTCCCGAAAAAAGTACCTTTTCCCAAAAAACATACATTTTTCCAAGAAAAATACCTTTTTCAAAAAAAAGTACCTTTTCCAAGAAAAAGTACCTTTTCCCAAAAAAAGTACCTTTTTCCAAAAAAAGTACCTTTTTCCAAAAAAAGTACCTTTTTCCAAAAAAAATTCCTTTTTCCAAAAAAAGTACCTTTTTCCAAAAAAAGTACCTTTTTCCAAAAAAAGTACCTACCTTTTTCCAAAAAAAGTACCTTTTTCCAAAAAAAAGTACCTTTCTCCAAAAAAAGTACCTTTTTCCAAAAAAAGTACCTTTTTCCAAAAAAAAGTACCCTTTTCCAAAAAAAAGTACCTTTTTCCAAAAAAAGTACCTTTTTCCAAAAAAAGTACCTTTTTCCAAAAAAAGTACCTTTTTCCAAAAAAAAGTACCTTTTTCCAAAAAAGTACCTTTTTCCAAAAAAAGTTCCTTTTTTCAAAAAAAGCACCTTTTTCCAAAAAAATTACCTTTTTCCAAAAAAGTACCTTTTCCCGAAAAAAGTACCTTTTTCCAAAAAAAGTACCTTTTTCCAAAAAAAGTACCTTTTTCCAAAAAAAATTCCTTTTTCCAAAAAACTACCTTTTTCCAAAAAAAGTACCTTTTTCCAAAAAAAAGTACCTTTTTCCAAAAAATGTACCTTTTTCTAAAAAAATGTACCTTTTCCAAAAAAAAAGTACCTTTTCCAAAAAAAGTACCTTTTTCCAAAAAAAGTACCTTTTTCCAAAAAAAGTACCTTTTTCCAAAAAAAGTTCCTTTTTTCAAAAAAAGCACCTTTTTCCAAAAAAATTACCTTTTTCCAAAAAAGTACCTTTTCCCGAAAAAAGTACCTTTTTCCAAAAAAAGTACCTTTTTCCAAAAAAAGTACCTTTTTCCAAAAAAAATTCCTTTTTCCAAAAAACTACCTTTTTCCAAAAAAAGTACCTTTTTCCAAAAAAAAGTACCTTTTTCCAAAAAATGTACCTTTTTCTAAAAAAATGTACCTTTTCCAAAAAAAAAGTACCTTTTCCAAAAAAAGTACCTTTTTCCAAAAAAAGTACCTTTTTCCAAAAAAAGTACCTTTTTCCAAAAAAAGTACCTTTTTCTAAAAAAATTTTCCTTTTCCCAAAAAACATACATTTTTTCAAAAAAATACCTTTTTCAAAAAAAGTACCTTTTCCAAAAAAAAGTACCTTTTCCCAAAAAAAAGTACCTTTTTCTAAAAAAATGTTCCTTTTCCAAAAGAAGTACCTTTTCCAAAAAGTACCTTTTTCCAAAAAACATACATTTTTCCAAAAAAACACCTTATTAAAAAAAATACCTTTTCCAAAAAAAGTACCTTTTCCAAAAAAAGTACCTTTTCCCGAAAAAAGTACCTTTTCCCAAAAAACATACATTTTTCCAAGAAAAATACCTTTTTCAAAAAAAAGTACCTTTTCCAAGAAAAAGTACCTTTTCCCAAAAAAAGTACCTTTTTCTAAAAAAATTTTCCTTTTCCCAAAAAACATACATTTTTTCAAAAAAATACCTTTTTCAAAAAAAGTACCTTTTCCAAAAAAAAGTACCTTTTCCCAAAAAAAGGTACCTTTTTCTAAAAAAATTTTCCTTTTCCAAAAGAAGTACCTTTTCCAAAAAAAGTACCTTTTCCCAAAAAAAATTCCTTTTTCCAAAAAACTACCTTTTTCCAAAAAAAGTACCTTTTTCCAAAAAAAAGTACCTTTTTCTAAAAAAATTTTCCTTTTCCCAAAAAACATACATTTTTTCAAAAAAATACCTTTTTCAAAAAAAGTACCTTTTCCAAAAAAAAGTACCTTTTCCCAAAAAAAAGTACCTTTTTCTAAAAAAATTTTCCTTTTCCAAAAGAAGTACCTTTTCCAAAAAGTACCTTTTTCCAAAAAACATACATTTTTCCAAAAAAACACCTTATTAAAAAAAATACCTTTTCCAAAAAAAGTACCTTTTCCAAAAAAAGTACCTTTTCCCGAAAAAAGTACCTTTTCCCAAAAAACATACATTTTTCCAAGAAAAATACCTTTTTCAAAAAAAAGTACCTTTTCCAAGAAAAAGTACCTTTTCCCAAAAAAAGTACCTTTTTCTAAAAAAATTTTCCTTTTCCCAAAAAACATACATTTTTTCAAAAAAATACTTTTTTCAAAAAAAGTACCTTTTCCAAAAAAAAGTACCTTTTCCCAAAAAAAGGTACCTTTTTCTAAAAAAATGTTCCTTTTCCAAAAGAAGTACCTTTTCCAAGAAAAGTACCTTTTTCCAAAAAACATACATTTTTCCAAAAAAAAAACACCTTATTAAAAAAAAATACCTTTTCCAAAAAAAGTACAAATAAAGTACTTTGTAAAAACAAAGTATCTTTTTCCAAAAAATTTCGTTTTTCCAAAAAGTACCATTTAAAATAATATATAATTTCAAAAAAACTACTTTTTTCCCTCCCCCACGGATATCTCCACTAAAACAAGGTTTCTTGATATTCGGCATAGACGTGCGCTAAGACGGGATTTTTGGAAATTCCTACCGGAACGGGCAAAAAGGGGAAAAGTCTCCACATAAACAGTCTCACAAATTGGAAAAGTGCCTGCCCAAACCACTGGAGGTAAGAAGTTGAAATTTGGTATAAAGGTTCCTCCACTGTAGTAGACATCGACTAAGTTTTTATTTTTTAATTCCCTACAGGATATCCCAAAAGGAAACTCGGTATGTGAGTTCCTCCGTCTGTGTAGGCGTCCGCTTAGAAGGAATTTTTGAAATTCCTATCGGGAGGGGAAATAAGGTAAAAGTCTCCTCCTGACGGCTTGCCCAATCCCTTTTGGCCAACCTAAAATTTTAAATATGTATTCCTTGGAGTAGGACTAACTCACCGACAACGTAATTTTTCTATTTTGGAACAGCAACATAGTAAAAATGGTGGTTGAAAGGGAAAAATGTCCCCAATAACGGCCTGCCCAAACCGCTTAGGCAATGCAGTTGAAATTTGGTATGAATGTTCCTCATCCATCGCAGATAGCCGCGAAGATGGAATTTTTGTAAATTCCTAAAGGGAGGGGCAAAAAGAAGAAAAGCCTCACCTTGGGGGCCGGTAAAAACCTCTTCGGCTAGAAACCGGAAGATTAAAATGTGGGTCCCTGGAGTAAGGACTAACTTATTAGAAAGATCCTTTTTTGAATTTTGGACAGGGTCGTTATAAAATGGGGGCTCAAAAAGGGATAGTTGCCCCTTAACGACCTGTCCAAACTGCTGCAACTAGGAAGCTGAAATTCGGTACTTAGGTTCCTCTTCCAGCCTAATTCCAACCGGGAGGGACAAAAAAAGAAAAAGTGTCCCCCTTGACAGCCTGCTCAAACTGCTGGAACTAGGAAGCTGAAATTTCCTGTCGATGGATTTTCGGAAATTCCTACCGAGAGGGGCACAAATAGTAAAAGTTGGCTAGAAACCTGAAATGTAAAACATATGTTACTTGGAGTATGGGCTTTTTGGACCGGGAAGGTGCTTTTTGGACAGGGACATTGCAAAAATGGGGATTAGTGAAGCGAAAAGTGCCGCTTAAAGGCCTGCCCAAACCGCTGGAGGTAGGAAGTTGAAATTTGGTATTAAAGTTCCTCCTCTATTGTAGACATCCGCTAAGATGAGATTTTTGGAAATTTCTACAGGTAGGGTCAAAACAGGAAAAGTCTCCCCCTTAACGGCCTGGCCAAACTGCTGGAACAAGGGAGCTTAAATTCGGTATTTGGGTTCCTTCTCCAACGTTGACGTCCCCTAAGATGGTATTTTTGGAAATTCATACCGGGAGGGGTAAAAAGGGAAAAAACTTCCCCCTTGCCGGCCTGGCCAAACTGCTGGATATAGAGACCTAAAATTATGTATGTAGTAGGTTCCTCCTCCAACGCAGACGTCCTCTAAGACGGAATTTTTTGGAAATTCCTACCGGGAGGGGTAAAAACGGAATAATTCTCCCCCTTGATGGCCTAACCGAACCCTTCGGCTAGAAACCTGTAATATATAATATGTTTTCCTTGGAGTATGGGCTAACTTATCGACAAGGCATTTCTAGGACTTTGGACAGGAACGTGGTAAAAATGGTGGTTCAAAAGGGGAAAATTGCCCCCCCCCCCTTAACGTCTGCGTCTTTAGCTAGAAACCTAAAGCTTAAAGAACAAGTGTATATGAAACACTAAAATTAAGAAACTAAATAGGAAACGAGTGGAATGAAACACTACACAAGTGGGATGAAATGGATATAAACGTTGAACGAGTAGAATTGAAATTATAGAGAATGCAAATGGATTGGAAGAGGGAATTACCTGTTCAAACACTATCCACGGAATATGAAACTTATGTAGCATTGAAACCTACTCTCCAAAAAGTTAAACAAATTTTCTAAAAGAGAAAAAACCTTAGAAAAGGAATGGAACTTATATATTCCGATATTTAAACTTCATGTAACGAAGCACCGGTGGAAGAAACCGACGCAGTAAATTTTCCAACTGAATTTGTGAATTTACTTGAATTGCCAGGTCTACCTTTACATAAACTGGAATTAAAAAAAAAACTTTAAGACACGCTAACAACGTAGCGGGCTTTGCCCGCTATTTTTAATATTATAAAATGCTTTCCAACCCTGCTTTACGTTATTTATTTTCATTCAACACACAAATGAACAAAACTACTTACGGGTCTATCTACCTAAGTTCGCACTTTACCAAATTATCTTAACATTCACACGTATATTGCAATTTATTATGGATTCATTACTAACAATCCACTTTCATGAGAAAAAGTGATCAAATATTTATTTATTTTAAACCCATTGTTGTGCAGATTTATTTATTTGTGGTGGCTGGGTGAAGGCTTTAAATAAAAAAACTTTAAATAAAAAAACGAATTTAATAAAAATTGTGGGAGGGCGCAGCCCCCCCCCCCTTAACCTTTAAGGCACGCTAACAACGTAGCGGGCTGCGCCCGCTAGTATGATTATATATTACATAGCATGGCTGATCTTATTGCATATATAGTTGTATATGGAGCTACATCTTAATATATATGGTGGCATTTTAGCAATATATAATTATATATGGTATCATTTAAACAATATATAAGTATATATGGTGCCAGTTAAACTAGATATTATCATATATGGTGGCATTTAAACAATATATGGTCATATATGGTACCTCATGAACAAAATCTTTAATACAGTTGCAGATATGATAATATATGCTACTATATATGGTGCAATATATATTTATATATGGTGTTATTTAAGCAATATATTACCATATATGGTGCCATTTAAACAATATATGGTCATATATGGTACCTCATGATCAAATTTTGTAATACAGTTCCAGATATGATAATATATGATACTATATATAGTGCCGTATATATTTATATATGCCCGGTGAAAAATGTTCATATACGCTCAAACATGTTCATATATGGTTTATGTATGGACACATATGAACAAATATGGATTTTTTATGAACATATATGGATTTTATATGAACATATATGGAAGTATATGTGATTCCATATATGGAAAAAATTTCATATACAGACATATATGGCAGCATCTGGTATTTCATATATGGAAATGGCACTCATATATGGGCAAATATGAAAGTATATGTTATTCAATTTATGCAAAAGGGACTTGTATATGAACATATTTCGAAGAATACATTTTTCCATATATGTAAAAGGAACTCATATTGGATAAATATGGAATTATATTTAATGCCATGAATAGAAAAAGGAACATATGTAATTTGAATGTCATACAATAAATTTATATCTATCGTACAACCTTATAATAAAGGACAGCAACGTTCGCATGTATTCGCATATATTTAATAAATGTATATGTTCATATATGTCCATATATGAACATATACTTAGGTGTTACCTCATTTTTCGGATCCATACATATATGGCTGAACCATAAATGTTCATATATGGACATTTTTCACCGGGTAATGCAATGAATAAAAAAAGGAACATGTAGCGACTAATTTGAATGTCATACATAAATTTATATCTATAGTATCATACCATATATGGTGCAACTTAAACCATATATTATCATATATGGTGCCATTTCAACAATATATGCTCATATATGGGACCTCATGAACTACGTTTTTAATACAGTTCCAGATATGTTGATATATGCTACTATATATTGTATAGTACCATATACTTTGATATATCGTATCATTTAAACAACATACCATGTATGGTACCATTTAAACAATATATTTTCATATACGGTACCATTTAAACAATGTATTGTCATATATAATAACTCCCCAGTGTAGAAAATCATTACCAGATATGTGGTTATGTAACTACATACTTGGTAATGGTAACTACTTACTTTTGTTATTACATTTCTTATTACCTTTATATGGGGATGTCGCGAAAAATAATGAGTTGTCGTTACACACCAGCATACGAAAAATCAAAAAATATATCGTTACCTATGTGCTTACCAGTACTGACAAAAATAATGAGTCTAAAAATAGATTTTCAAAAAAATAAATTATATAAAAAAAAATATTTTTTATTGTATTTTTTTTTTAATAAAATTTGCTGGTGCGGGAATCGAACCTGGGTCTACAGATTGCCAGTCAACAGCTCTACCATCTGAGCTATATCGACATGTAATATTTAATAGATAAAAATATAATTGACCTGCTGCACACAAGTAAGCTTACTCGCCAACATACAAAAAATCAAAAAATATGTGGTTACATATATCCTTACCAGTGTTTAAAAAATATTGAGTCTAAAAATAGATTACAAAAAATTTTCAAAAAAATCTAAAAAATTATTTTGTATTTGAAATAATGATAAAAATAAGTCACTATCCGTAACTCATTATTATATGTTTTAAAATAATGCAGAAGGTAAGTGGGTGTCATTACTGGTACTCCAAAAAATAATGATATGTCATTACCGTTTCTACACTGGGTCATCAGCAACTACAATATTAACTGTATTTTAGAATCTATTAATTTTATTTCAGAAATTATAATTGTATTTCAGATATTATCGAATGTGTTTCAGAAATTATTAATTGCATTTCAGAAATAATCAAATCTATTTCAGAATTTGTTGATTGTATTTCATAGTTAACAGAGGAAAATTTCTGAAATACATTTCATAATTTCTGAAATACAATTGATAATTTCTGAAATACATTTTGAGAATTTTTGAAATACAGTTGTGAATTTCAGAAATACAATTAGTAATTTCTGAAATACAATTGATAAAACTGAAATTCAATTGACTAGTTCTGAAAAGCAATTCATAAATCTGAAAAATAATTGATAAGTTCTGAAATACAATTGATTATTTCTGAAACACAATTGATAAATCTTGATACAATTGGAAATGGAGTAGAGCGTCAAAAAGATGTAAATAAAATTATTTTATTTTCATTCCTGAAAGTGTTGAGGTTTTTGAAAGCAAAAACTCTGTGATGTATTTGTTAGGAGAATATCCTGATGAAGAAAAATAGCAGTTTTTGAAAAAAAGTACTTATTATGTTAATTCATAATAAGGAAATTGGTCTCGAACTGAATTAATAAATTTCTAATTAATTAATAAAAAGGTCGAAAAAACAATTTTTATTTTTTGAATAAAAATTAAAACCCAAAAAAATTCAATTTAATAAAAAAAATATAATTTTATAAAAAAAATGTATAGAAAAAAAATTATAATTTTATATAAAGAAATTCATATTGCAAAAAAATAAAATTTTATCCGAAAAATGGTGGATCGTACTGCAGTAACTTAGATCCACCTTGGATCTAATATGATGAAATACGATCCGAAAAACGAGTTTATCTAATTATATAAAATTGGATGTGACATAATGATAATCAAGAAGTAATTTCAATAGAATGGACAATTTAATGCAATCTGAGCGATATCTGAATGAATTATTTTTGTCTAATGGTATCAAATAAAATGTAACTTTTTGTATTAAATCTAATTTTATATAATTAGATTAACCCATTTTTTCGATCTGCCATTTTTCGAATCAAACTAGATCTAAGTTTATCCCCAAATATATTGCTGGATCTAATTCGATCTGCCATTTTTCGGATCAAATTAGATCTAAGTTTATCCACAAATATATTGCGCGATCTAATTCGATATGCCATTTTTCGGATCAAATTAGATCCAAGTTTATCCCCAAATATATTGCTGGATCTAATTCGATCTGCCACTTTTTCGGATCAAATTATATCTAAGTTTATCCACAAATATATTGATGGATCTAATTCGATCTGCCAAAATTGAGATCAAATTAGATTTAAGTTTATCCACTAATATATAGCTGGATCTAATTCGATCCGCCATTTTTCGGAGCAAATTAGATCTAAGTTTATCCGCAAATATATAGCTGGATCCGCCAATTTTCGGATCAAATTAGATCTAATTTATCCCCAAAGATATCATTGGACCTCCCAATTTTGAGATATAACTTGATCTCAGTTTATCCCTATATATACAATGCGATCTAATACAATATGATTGGATACACCCAATTTTGAGATCTAATTGGATCACCTAGATATTACAGCAGATCTTAAACAATATCAAATTGGATATGATTAGATATTGCGCGAGAACAATTTTTTTACTCGGGAGTTTTAGTTTTTTAACTTTCATTTTGTCTTAACTTTAGTCTATTTTTTTTTAGTCGAATAAAAATTTAAATTCAGTTAAATGTTGTAGAATTGATAGGGTTTTGAACCGACTACCCACACTTCCTTGGGAGATCTTACAGAATTAACATGTCAATTGATAGTTGTGTTAAACAGCCCGAGTAAAAACAGTTACATATAGTCGTATAAAATGCGATGAGGTTATATCTGTATAAATATACTCTTTCATCCGAAAAATGGCCCGATGTAATTGTATCAGTTGTTTATCAGTTTTTATCTAATTGTATTAGTTTAGATCTCAACTAATGAAATTATACATTATTCAGATGAAATTATATCCAATTTTTGACCTGATACAATTTTACCGGTTTATATCTAATGGTATCTGTTTAGATCGTAGTTGGTACAATTTTATATAAATAAAATATATTTGTATCCGACATTTGCCTTATATAATTGTATCAAAGTTTTAAAGCAGATATAATTGCATCAGGTCAAAATTCAGATATAACTAATAATAATAACTAAGTTTTTATAGTAATGTATCTATTTGGATCTAAACTAATACCATGCGACATAAACCCATAAAATTGTATCAGGTCAAAAATCAGATAAAATTTCATCTGCTTAATATATAATATAATCAGTTAAGATCTAAACTGATACAATTAGATAAAATGTGATAACCAACTGACACAATTATATCGGGCCATTTTTCGGATGAAATGGTATATGGATCACATTAAGTTATATATTATCATATAAAGCTCCATATTAATTTTTTTTAATAGGGAGTTTAAAAACAAATGCAACCTTGTCCTGACACGTTATTTGTTTTGAGAAGTATTAAAAAACACATTTATTTTGGCCTTTGTAGATGTTTTTATAAAGCCTTTTATTACAACTCTGATATTTTGTTAAAATATTTGCAAACAAATTTATTACAAATTAAAACTCTCTTAAAACATGACGTGCCTTGCTAGTGCAATGTGGACTTGATTGGAATTACTCTTTCAGTCGATTTTTAAAGAATTTGATGACATTTTATTTAGTATCCCAGCAAAAAAATTGCAAGTAATGCTTTACAAACTACTTCTTTCACTGCTTCACAAGTATCCGTTAGTGTATTTTTACTGCTTTTTTAGAAGTTATTCTGAATAACTTCAAAAACTCGCTTCTTTCATTGCCTCCAAAGTATCCGTTAGTATATTTTTACAGCTTTTTTAGAATTACTTCTGAAGAACATCCAAAAAATCACTTAAGTATTGCTTCTAAAGAGTAATTCTCAAAGTGGTCGTAAAAAGTGATTTTGGTATCATTTGGCATTTCCAAACAGAGGGTCCCGGGTTCGATTCCCGGCGGGAACAATATTTTTTTATTTTTTTTTTTATTCTATTAATTTTTTTTATTATCGAATTTTTTCAATAATTTTTATTCTTTGTAATTTACTTGTAAAAATTGTATCATCTTTCTTTGATTTGAAAATAATTTAAACAGAAAGTGATATTAATTTATGATCTTGAGTCAAACTAAAAATAACATTCATTTACTTAAAATAACAGATCAACTAAAAACTTTTCCCCCATTCATCTTAAACACATTGACACGGTGCAAAAATATAATTTAATAACATACATTTAAATTTAAATTTAACGGTTCGTTGTAATTCAAACATCTGTGTTTATCATACACAGAGTTGAATAGAATCAGCTGAGATATCTTAAGAATTAAGGTTCAAAGCAAAAAAGAGTAATAATAACAAAAGGATAAAAATAGCATTGTTAAATTTCGTTGATGTTAGTCTAAGTTGAGTTATTGATAACAAACTCGATTTGCTTTCAACATTCATATAAGTAGACGATTATCAAAATATTAACCCACTCAAAGGCGAAAGGCACTGATGATGGCTTTGTAGCGAAAGCCGAAAATGCGCATTCTGCCTTGCTGGTCTTATCGAATTTTTTCAATAATTTTTATTCTTTGTAATTTACTTGTAAAAATTGTATCATCTTTCTTTGATTTGAAAATAATTTAAACAGAAAGTGATATTAATTTATGATCTTGAGTCAAACTAAAAATAACATTCATTTACTTAAAATAACAGATCAACTAAAAACTTTTCCCCCATTCATTATAATTAATTTGTTTAAATTCAATATTTTTTTAAATTTAAAATTTTTAAAAATATCTATATATAGAAAAAATGGCGAGAAATTGCTTTTTATGCACCTGTAAAAATAGTACTGAAAACAATATGGAATTGGAGTGCACCTTTTACACTTGTTTAATAAGTACTTTTATTGAAGAGAATAAGGAACAATATCTCGCAGTAACAAAGTGGTGTTTTTATGCCAGTCAACTTTCATATCAAAGAATAGCTCAGCGGTAGAGCACTACCCAACAAACAATTCGTTCCGTTTACGCACCATTTTCGGTCCGTCATAAACGGAATCCAACTCCGTATACGTACCGTTTTTTGGATCCGTATACGGACCAGAAAACGGAACATAAGGAACATCGAAACTGATTCGAATCCGTTGAAAATCCGTCAATGACGGACCGTTTACGGACCGGTATGGCGGATTAAAAACGGACAAGTCCGTTTAAAGTCCGTCAATGACGGACCGTTTACGGACCGTTATGTCATGTAAAAAACGGACTAGTCCGCTGATAGTCCGTCAATGCCGGACAGTTTCCGGACCGATATGTCGTGTAATAACGGAGTAGCACATCTAGCTCGGTTTACCTATTTATCCAGCGCTTAGGGACCCGGTGTAAAACCCAACATCTATATGGAAAAGAGACAATAAATTAGTTATGGTTTAATTGACTGTGTACACGATGCAAATTCTCACATGTTATACACAAAACATTGTGAAACATTAAGTTTCATAAATCTTACCTTGTTACTTGATGTTGTTTGATTAATGGTGTGATAGAAAGAATTCCCTCTATTGCATATTCTCCATATATTCCCATTATAATAATATTTGCACCGACTTTACAAAAATTTTTTATTTTGTACACAAACCGATGAAATCCGTATTTAAAGGTACGGAAACGGATACACCAATACGGACTTAAAACGTATTGTGTTCGAAAATCCATTTATACGGTCCGTTAATGTTCCGTATACGTACAAGCATTGACGGATACGTACCTTACGGACAGTTAACGTACCGTAAAAGCCGGATTCATGAATCCGTAAACAAACTTTTTTAAAATAAAAAAAGTATAATTTTTTTTGTGAAGAATTTTTTAAACTTTTAATTGGTGAAAAAGAGCTTCCTTTGCACTCGTTCAAAAAGTACTAAAAAAATGTAATAGTCGGAGTACTCCTCTCCTATAAAAACTCAATGTTAAAATCATTAGTGTTTATGTTAAAAAAGAAGTACATCTAGATCATCAATTGTAGTGCTTTTTCTACAGCTTCGGCATCTCTTTTTTCGCTGGGATCTTTGTTCTAAGCTTTTGTTGAAATTTGTTAGCCAATATTAAGAAATTTGTCAAGTTTTGGGAAAAAATAAAGAAAAAATTTCATATTAAAAATGCAACCGGTTAATCGACTTATTTTAACCGATTATTCGGGTCGAATAATTATTTGGGTTTTAAATTATTTTTTCGACATTAACCGAAATAGAGACGATTAATCGAGAATCGGTTAATCGATTAACCGAATTGGAAACACTAATTGGCACAGACAAACTGAAATTGTGGGTTGTTGGAAAATCGAAAAACCCACGCGTCTTTAAATGTTTTTTCAATAATTCTGTAATATACAAGCCCAGTAATAACGCCTGGATGACATCATTTATATTCAAGGACTGGTTCCATCACGAATTTGTTCCCCACATAAATAAATTCTCACCAATTAGTAAAAGTAAGTTCCCTTTAGAAAAACGGGTAAGTCCACACAATGTAATCGACTTCATGTACTTCACATTGTGTGTACTTACGATATGGGATACTTGTGTATAACAATTGTATATGAAACTAAAAATATTTGAAAATTTTCAAAAACTTTGTCTAACTTACATGGCACTATACTTGTGTGTACTTACGAAGTATATTGGCTTGTGGGCCATTACAATGCGGCCATACCCTGGGTAAAGTAAGCCAGCTTGTGTGTAGGGTTTGAAAGTACTCGGAGATACTTGTGTGTACTTACTAGAATCCCCGAGTGCTTTCAAACCCTACACACAAGCTGGATCACTTTACCCAGTGTATGGCCGCATTGTAATGGCCCACAAGCCAATATACTTCGTAAGTACACACAAGTATAGTGACGTGTAAGTTAGACAAAGTTTTTGAAAAATTTCAAATATTTTTAGTCTCATATACAATTGTTATACACAAGTATCCCATATCGTAAGTACGCACAATGTGAAGTACACGAAATCGATTACATTGTGTGTACATACAAGTTTTTCTAAAGAGTTGTTCATAAGTAAAAATTTTTTACGTCCAAGAATTTTTGTCTTCAAAAGGTCTGCCGCAAAAAGCAGTTTTGCTCTTAGATAACGATACGTGTCACCCAGTTGAGGAACTAAAAAGTGATGACGGTTAAATATAGCAATGAATCTACCACCCAATTGCACTGCGCTTATTCAACCGTTAGATCGAAACGTTATCAACTTGGTCAAATTAAATTATGAAAAACAACTGCTCACCCACATGCTTGGTGAGAAGGGAACAAATTTGGAGCTCAAAATAAAAAACTTCAATCTCAAAAATGCAGTTCAGATTCTAGCGACGTCCTGGAATAAAATGTCAGTGTCTAATATCCAAAAATCCTGGAACGCCTTGCATGAATTCGGTAGTGAGTGGAGTGAAGAGGATAACATGCCCTTAAATATTTTACAAAATATAATACGAAGATCTTTCAACTATTGGTACTCTTGTAGCTCAAATTGGTACGGAACATCTTTCCACGAATGCTGACATAAACAACTGGATTCAAGAAGAATTTCATGTGGAAAGTAATGGGGAGCAAATGGAATTATCAGATACGGAATCGGAGGATTTATACGATAGTGGTAATGAAGAAAACAAAATTAAAGTGGATGATGCTATAACATCGATAAACATATGTAAATGGAAAATGATAAGCCGACAACAGCACTGTATGAACTACGTGATTCAGCTGTTATTTTAAAAAATAATTTTAAAAAAAAGCAATTCAAAATCTCCAATTTCTTTAAAAATGTAAATATATCAATGAAAACAATTCTAATTTTAAAAATTACATAAAATTTTTCAATAAAATTTTGGGTTCTGTTTATCGCGAAAATTCAGTTTTCGCGACAGGTATAGTTTTTAATTAGTCGCGAAAAACGAGCTTGCACTGTATTAGTAGACTGAAAAAAACTCAAAAAACTTGTAGCGAGATTTTACTTTAGCTAATTTATTTGCTGATAATTTAAATATATAAATTGTGTAAAAATTGTGTGAAATTTTTTTTTAATTATCATTTCCGTTGTCTGTATTACATCCAGATAAGCTGCTACATCTTGTCTATCTGGTTGTCGTACACGCTATAAATGCGGTTATCAGCACAGGTTTTGTAGCAAAATTAGTTAGTAAAACATTAGTTCAAAATTAGTTTAGTGCTAAAAAAAATATAACTAAAACTTTTGCTGAAAACGGAATTTCAGGAAAAAAAAAATTTGAAAACCACGGTTGGCATTGAATACCTTTTCATAATAACGGTAGTTGGCTACAGCAGCTACTTCAAGACCCATATGGAAATTATAAAAAGTGGCTTCCATTAAAGGCATATGTCTTTTTGTACCACCGGTTTCATTTCGCTTTTTTACCGGTCTAATTCTGTAATAACTTGAACTACCGTTAAAATACCGCTAAAATACCGAAACACAGATTTATAACGGTATTTTGAAGATACAGCAAAATGTAACAGGTAATATTATAAAATAAAACCTGTGATATTAGGATCCACTTGCCACTATTGTACTCGCAGTCCTAAAATTTTAATATCGGTATTGATGTGGACGTGGTAGGCAACTACCGTTATAATGAAAAGGTAGTGCTTGCCAACCATGCTGAAAACTAATAAACTTGATATACAAGACGTTTTACTAATTTTTCTACTAACTTATTTTTTGAGTGTATAGGTATTGAAAATATTGGTAATATACATATATGTATGTTAGTCGATTCGACTAATAATTGGTGTTAACGTATAAAAAATAAGGTAAGTGTGCCAGGGTTAATGTACCCAAAGATTTTTTCTAGTACGATAATGTAGAAAATAATGCAAAAAGAAGTAGGCATTTCTTCTTATATTATCTGTAATGCATTATAGATTGAATTCTTTTCCTATATCTTGCTATACAGCCATCAAATCATACCTTAGGCATTTGATTGTATTGCAATCGCCTCTCCACACATGAAAAGTAATGCAGCCCGCAAGGTGTACAACTTCTTTGTAATGTATAAAAGCATATATTCTCAGTGCAATGCATTGTCTATTTTTTGCTGCGTGCATATTCATTTTAATATACACACTTTTTTGTCCTTGACATTGAGCTAAAATTAGACAAATGCTCATAATGTCCAACATTTTACAAGGCGACCTTAAAAAATTTATAAGATTTAAGTATTACGCAAATTTGTTGAGCTGCTTTAGCTCAACCAGATACAATCCTGGTTTTCTAACTTTTTCGCCCAAGTTCAAATCCACTTTTTTGAATTTTTTTTCAAAATTTTTTTTTACTTTTTTTTAATGAAGAATTTTTTATTAATTTTTTATTTTATCAATTACTTTTTATTCTATCCCAGCAAAACTTTTTATTACCTGGTAATAAGGTTTGTAAGAAGAAATTAAGGTATGTACCCTCTTACTTTGTTATTCCAACAGCTATTATTTTAACAAGGGCATGTCATTGGAGGTATGTACTTTCCAAAAGAGGGCTAGGTAACAATATAAGAACATGTTACTTTAATGTTACATGTTAGGAGTTACGTAACCACTTACATAACCGATACTGAGCACAATACTACTTACATAACAGCTTAAAGTAAGGCCAAAAAAATGTGTTACAAACAGGTCTGAAATAACACATTAAAATTATGCGCTTACTTACTGTATGAAAATATATACTTACTTCTTGCAAAAAAAATTAAAATAAGACATTATCGTGTTGGTTTTTTATAAATGCTAAAACGAAGCATATTCATATTTAATTAATATTTACTCAGATTAATATAAAGTTAACAAAAAACATAAAAGATATTTCAGCCAATATGTATAAAACATATAAATTATTTGTATCGAATATTGTAAATAGAAAATAACACTCATGTATCGCATTACAAATAACTCCTTATTTTGAGGTATTTGAATACACCATCGGTAATAAGTGGCTATTTCTATTAAGTGATCACGTATCACATTAAAAGTAACTCCTTATTTTACGGTTTTAAAATATCCCATCTGTAATAAATCGCTGCTATTATTTAGAACTCATGTTGTGTATTACAAGTAACTCTTTTCTTTGAGGTGTTTAAATATATCATTGGTAATAAGTTACTATTACACTAATAGAAAAAAGTCCGTAAAAAATTTAGTAAAAACTACTAAAAATTAGTTAAAAATGATGCTGCAGAAAAAAACTGCTAAATTAGCAGATTATTTTTGCTATATATTAGTAATATAGGAACAGCAAAACTAAAACTGTTAAATATACAGAATTTTAGTAATATATGAGCTAAATTTTTGTAAATGGAGATTAGCAAATTAACCTGCTAAAATCAGCAAAAAATTTTGCTAAATAATTAGTAGCCCAAAAAATCACCAAAAAATTTAAAATTTTCCAAGTTTTTTTTTCGATTTTTTTTTAAATGCAAATAAAAATCGAGCCTTTTGAAAACAGCAGTTTACAATTTTTTAGCAAATATTTCTGCTGATTTTAGCAGAATAGACTGCTATTTGCATTCAACTAAATTTAGCTTAAAAATAGCAAAAAATTTGTAGATTTAACAGTTTATTTTTGCTATTTTTAGTCTACAAATATTTAGCAAAATTTTCTGCAGATTTTACAGTACAATTTGCTATTTTCAATTAACTAAAAGTTAGCCTAAATATAACTAAAATTCTGTAAATTTAGCAGTTTTAATTTTGCTGTTCTCATTCTACTAGTATTTAGTAAAAAAATCTGCTAATTTTAGCAGTTTTTTCTGCAGCATCATTTTTAACTAATTTTTAGTAACTTTTTCTGCTATTTTTACGGATTTATTTCTATGAGTGTAATACCCAGTAGTTATGCAGCACATTATACTTAAGACATTACATTTTAGTTATGAAATAATGCAATGGTAAGGGGTGTGGTATTACCAGGTAATGTGTTCTGTAATACCAACATATTACCAAGGTTTTGCTGGGATAATTAAAAAAATTTTAAATATTTCCTATCAGTATTTCTTCAACGCAAAGAGTTGAACACCTAATTAAGTGGTAACATTTTTTCTTGGTATCTTCTAATAATAACGTTTACGAACGCCGCGTTGGAATTTTGTACATCCTCTTATTCAATGATTATTGCTCCTAGGCGTTGAACTAAGTGAAATTTTTTCTTAATATCTTCTTATACTGAAAAAACGCGTTGGGATTTTGTACATCCTCTTATTCAAAGATTCTTGGTCTGTCTTTGCTGGGATATATGTTATGATCATACACATGCAACACATGAATGAATCAACTACGATAATCATTTTCATATGTACCCAGCAAAATATTTCATTACCAAATAAGTGGTTATATAATGAAACTAAAATTTTTTTCTACTTATAATTTGGTGTCACTACTAGTTACTTTTGTTAGACGAAGCCGTTTTTATAAGCAGTCTAGCTTACGCGCGACTACTTATTTAATTATAAAGATAATGTGATATTGGTAACTACTTATTTATAACCACTAATAAGTATATGAGTAAGCCTTATTATTTAACAACTTGTAACCACTTATTTCTTAACTGCGTATTAGCACACGAATAACTACTTATTTTGGTAACTACTTATTTTATATATTTTTGTAATGCACCTGGTACATAAATTTTGTGCGTTTTTTCATGCGGCTAATATGGACAACTACTTACAAAAACGACCTTGTCGAATAAAAATAATGAGTTTTGACACCGATTTATAGTATACCCTAATTCTACTGCTTATTATTTAGATATTAGTAATGAGCACGCATTACTGATATTTTGCTGGGTACATGCATTTCATGTTCGTAGTAAACATTGAGTGAAATTTGAGTAACAATTCTGGATTGTGGTTTCATAACCTAAAGATAACATAAATGTATATTTTTAGGTTCCCATTCATGAATTTTGTTGTATTAGAAGTTTTGTTGGAGTTAAAATATTTATACCTACAGTCGACGATGTATTCAAACTCCACCCTTTATTAAATACGAAATAATGTTTGTTCTACCTCCAATCATAAGTTGTGGAACAGAGAAACAAGCCGATCAAAATAATCGGCGGCGGCTCAAGCAAAAAAATCGCGTGGCGGCCATTAGGGTTGAGCCAAATGAAAATTACCGTGGTGGGGTGGCGGCTCAAGCAAATGATCGGTGCCTTGACAACATTTTACATATTAGCTGAATATGTTTAAATTATTTCCAAAAGATAGCAGTAGATAATAATACATAGGTTGCAATTCTAAGATAAAAAAGAAAAAGTTAAATTCATCGATGAAAATTAGAAATTTAAATTTTAAATTTCTTCTCAGGACAATTTTTTCTTTATAATTATGATAACAGTAATTTTTTTACATAAAATATAATTTGTGTCTAACAATATGGCCGCTAAAAAATTTAAAGCAATTAATTATTGTCATTTTTCCAGTTAGTTTGTAAAAATTCCATTCCCGAGTAAAAACGTTTGTATATAATAATATATAATTTTATGTACTCGTGTATGTTTTTATACGCCAGTGTATATAACCGGTCATAATTATATGTATCCATATATAATTATATAATAATATATAATTTTATGTAATCATGTATGTTTTTGTACGCCAGTGTATATAACCGGTCATAATTATATGTATCCATATATAACTTTTTCTTTCCCGTGAAAAAACGATTAGATTTGATCAAGTTAGGTTTGATCCAATTGTATCTATTCATATTAGAGTGTGAATAACAACGTATAAAATTAAATATGAGTTTATCTGCTTCCGATTTTCAACATTTTCTTATTCGTTGCCTTATATAATCATATCTTAAAATATCTTTTCTCTTATATCATTTTATATGCCATATACAAATACATATACTTGATCAAATTATATCTCGTTGAAGATAAATTTGTATATTATTTCGAACAACACTTTATAAAACTACATGTGACCCAAGAATATTTTAGATAAAATTATTTCCTATCTCGAATCGAACAAAATGTATATGGATTTAAATACAATTATATACTTAATAATTAAATACAGAATTAAAAAGCTGAGCTTATATGTTATGTTGCATCTAGGGTTTCTAATGACACAGAATTTTTTCATTTCTGGGATAAATGAAACATTTTAGTGTAGAAAATCATTACCAGATATGTGGTTATGTAACTACATACTTGGTAATGGTAACTAGTTACTTTTGTTATTATTATAAAATAATGAGTTGTCGTTACACACCAGCATACGAAAAATCAAAAAATATATCGTTACCTACGTGCTTACCAGTACTGACAAAAATAATGAGTCTAAAAATAGATTTTCAAAAAAATAATTTATATAAAAAAAAAAAATATTTTTTTTAAAATAAAATTTGCTGGTGCGGAAATCGAACCTGGGTCTACAGATTGCCAGTCAACAGCTCTACCATCTGAGCTATATCGACATGTAATATATAATAGATAAAAACATAATTGACCTGCTGCACACAAGTAAGCTTACTCGCCAACATACAAAAAATCAAAAAATATGTGGTTACATATATCCATACCAGTGTTTAAAAAATATTGAGTCTAAAAATAGATTTCAAAAAATTTTCAAAAAAATCTAAAAAATTATTTTCTATATGAAATAATGATAAAAATAAGTCATTATCAGTAACTCATTATTATATGTTTTAAAATAATGCAGAAGGTAAGTGGGTGTCATTACTGGTACTCCAAAAAATAATGATATGTCATAACCGTTTCTACACTGGGATACCAATGTCGCACTTTTTTATTTATAATATCTAATCTTCAATCTAATGAAAGAAATAATAAGAAAAGTAACTACACAGAGAAAAATGTGAATTTAAATACAATTATATACTTAATAATTCAATACAAAATTAAAAATCTGAGCTTATATGTTATGTTGCATCTAGGCTTTCTAATGACCCAGAATTTTTTCATTTCTGGGATAAATGAAACATACCAATGTCGCACTTTTTAATTATAATATCTAATCTTCAATCTAATGAAAGAAATAATAAGAAAAGTAACTACACAGAGAAAAAATTATAGTTAAATCAATTACTATATCAGATTTTAATTAACACTTGATTTTTTACAAACACTTTGTAAATAAAGTATGAATATTAGGGCCATTGTTATCACATTATCACACAAGTGCTTATACTTTTCTTCACACAAGTATGACAAAAAGTATGCTGAAATTGTCTGGTTGCCAAAAAAGTATAAAAGGAAATCTTTTCAGTGTTCAGACTGTTATCGACACACACAACAAATTAATTAAAACAGTAATTTTTTCTTCTATTATTACTTTTTTTCACCACTAGTTGTTTTTAATCTTTGTTTAACATTTATTTGTGAATAACACAACACTTGTGTTGAGACAAGTGGTAACTTTATGAAATATTTCAAAAAATAAATCTTGTCAAAAAAGTGTGACTGTATTGTAAAACGTGTGCACCCATTTTAACATGTGTGTAACGAACAGTGTTCACACTATTATACATTTTCGTTATACAACACATTTCTGACATGTAGAACACACTTGTGTGATAATCTAAATGGGGCTTTAGTAGTATATTTTATTTAAGTAAGAAACTTTAAAAAGAAATTTTATAATTGGTGGCTATAATACTTATCCTTATTAAAGTAAATATGATTCTAGTTAAACTTTTTCATATTTAAGTTAATGTGTTTCCCGATTTTAAAAATAAGCTGACAATTTTTTATATAAAAAGAAAAAAGCTGTTTCTGCCTTAGTAAATGTTGTTTGTGTATGATTTAATTTTTTTTCTTCTGTGTAGTTACTACTAAAGCCCCGTTTAGATTATCACACAAGTGTGTTATAGATGTCAGAAATGTGTTGTATATCGAAAATGTATAATAGTGTGAACACTGTTCGTTACACACATGTCAAAATGGGTGCACACATTTTAAAATACGGTCACACTTTTTTGACAAGATTTATTTTTTGAAATATTTCATAAAGTTAGCACTTGTCTCAACACAAGTGTTGTGTTATTCACAAATAAATGTTAAACAAAGATTAAAAACAACTAGTGGTGAAAAAAAGTAATAATGGAAGAAAAAATAACTGTTTTAATTTATTTGTTGTGTGTGTCGATAACAGTCTGAGCACTGAAAAGATTTTCTTTTATACTTTTTTACCAACCAGACAATTTCAGCATACTTTTTGTCATACTTGTGTGAAGAAAAGTATAAGCACTTGTGTGATAATATGAACGGGGCTTAACTGATAATGGATTATATAACCCACACAGAGAGAAGTTTGCTGGACCAGTTTTAATGAAAATTTTTAGTAAAATAATAAAGTTTTCTTCACAAGTTAAATGAAAATATTCTTAATATGATGAAAAATATTCATATATTTTATAAATTTTAATTAATAAAATGAATACTTTGACAAAATTTTTTCAAAAATTCCATTAATTTAGTAAAAAGTTTCAATGAACGAGGCCTAGTGAAATTCATCGGTTTTGTGCATAAATTTATTAATATCATTTAGATAATTCTCTCAGTTAATTAATTGGTTGTTTTCCTGCACTATACATATTCATATAAACAAACTAAATTTAATGGAATTGATAAAATTGGATGAAATTATATCAATTCAAATTCAGTTTTATTCGTTTATATACAATTGGATTAATCCATTTTCCGGATAAAATTTTATATAATTTAGTATGATGCCAAATAAAAAAAGATGTGCTACCGAATAAATTTTTTTTCACGTGTTCTCAAAAAATTGTAATATGATGTCAAATTTAGTTGCATCTTATTATCATTATATTATCTAATTGTATATTGCATTTACAATTAGATACGATTAATCCAATTTTATATGACGTTATACATGACGTATATTGCATTTACAATTAGATACGATTAATCCAATTTTATATGACGTTATACATGCCTATTTAGTACACAATTCAAAATAATATATATTCTTTTCGTTTATTTAACCTTCTTTTTAAATTTTTAACTCTACTATTTTCTTGAGCTTAAGGTTTGGTTTTTATTTTTAAAAAGTTTTTTATTTTCGATATTTCGCTACTCCAATGTGTAGCATCTTCAGGAAATAACAATTAAATGAACAAATTATAAACAATTTTAAAGTTTGAAAAAATTTGAAAAGCATTTGTCAAATATAAATTGTATGTATACATTTATACCAGCAAACAAAGTTTTTGGTATAAAAGTATAACAAACAAAAATAACAATAATTAACAATAAAAAATGTATAATATAATGTGTTATAAATTAATGTAATGTGTGCTATTTCTTTTGTATTAAATATCTATAATTCTGAGCTACATTTTCAATATCTGCCTTAAAGTTAATTCTATTTGTTGTTGGTGTATTAATTATCTGTAACATTTCTAATATATAACGACGTTTATAATTGTGTTCTGTATTTAAAACTGATACATTTTCAAAGTCAGGATAGTGATTTAAACTTGAACAATGAGAAGATAATGCTGTCTTTTGTGAATTAATATGTCTATATTTCTGATCTGATCTATGTCCAGCTATTCTAGTTCTCAATTTATTCTTTGTTGTACCTATATATACTTTATCACAATTCTCTCCGTCATTTCCACTACATGGTATTTTATATACTATATTTGACATGTCCAATTTTTGTATCCTATCCTTTGTCTTACTGTATAATTTATTTACTGTATTGTATGATTTAAAAGCTATTTTATATCTATTAGTATCTATTATCTTTGATTTCTCCAAACGTTCTGATATTCCCGGTATATAGACCATAGACTTGTAAATCTTCTGTTCAATTAAATTCCCTGTGTTACTATTCCTCCTAAATTTATATTGATTTATCAATGAAGAAATTAATCCTATCGGAAAATCATTATCTCTTAATAAATTCCTAATTATTTCCTCATTCTTTCTATGAAATTTTCTGTCACTAATAGTCAATACTTTTTCTATCAAATTCTTTGCAGTGTTAATAATGATTTTCTTACTATGTTTTGAATAAAAATTAATAATTCTACCTGACGCTGTTGGTTTCTGATACCAATCCATTATCAAATTATTACCTCTTCTTATTACCAAAGTATCTAAATAAGAAAGTTTAGAATCACACTCCTTTTCCATGGTAAACTTAATATCAGGACTAAATTCATTTAATGCTCTTAGCATATCATCAATTGCATTTTCAGAAATGACACAAAATAGATCATCCACATATTTAGTCATTATCCCTGGTCTAACATCAAGTTTTTTAATACAAGTGTCCAATAATTCTTCCATAACTATATCAGCCACAATTGGAGAAGCAGGTGATCCCATTGGAAGTCCTTTCCGTTGTAAATATATCTTCTCACTGTATTGAAAGTATCTATTATCCTCTATACAAAATTTCAAAATACGGAAAAATAAGTCTTTTTCAATAGTTGTATATTCCTCAATAACATTCCATTTTCCCCTTATAATATTCATTGCCAAATCAACAGGAATACTTGGGAATAAAGAAACTACATCAAAAGAAACTAATTTTTCATCATTCTGTATCCGTTTGTTGAATAATCTATTTTTAAACTCAAGTGAGTTCTTTACATTGTACTTAGATTCTTCTGTAATCTTCTTTAAAATGTTTGTAATGTATTTACAGAGTTCATATGATGGAGAATTAATAAAAGAACAAATTGGTCTCAATGGAAATTCTTCTTTATGAATTTTAGGTAGCCCATATAATCTAGGTGCTGTAGAAATATTAGTCTTAAGTCTAATTTTCTCTGTATTTATAATAATTTTCTCTTTAAAAAGTTCATCAACTAAATTATTATTAATCTTTTGTAATCTATTCGTTGGATCCCTATTTTGTAAACTATATTTTGTAATATCTCCTACGATATTGTTCATTCTCATATCATAATCCTTTCTCCATATAGCTACAGTTGTATTTCCCTTATCAGATCTCAATATAAATAAATCCCTATTCTTTTTTAAGAAAATTTCGGCTTCTTTTACTTTATCCAAAATGTATCTATCTCTGTTTGTCAATGTTATTCTATTCAAATGGCTATTAATTACATTTGTTAATCTATTTCTAGCTATTTCTTGTTCTTCCTTATCCGGTATTGTCTGTATACAGTCCTCTGCATCAGTTATCATACTCAACTTCGGAAAATCTTCTCTTTTAACTGGTAATGCATGTTTGTGTCCTAATGAAAGTATCCACTGTACGTCTGTCGGAATATCTAAGTCAGTCTTATTAATAAACCATTTCTTATTAAATCTAATTCCTAACTCTTTCCTTTGTATTTCCCTTAAACATTCAAATTTCCTTTTATGAACTCCTCTTACCTTCTCATTAAATGATGCTGCAATTATCTCTTGATATCTTAAAAATTCTCTCATTTCATTTTCAGTTAAATATGTCTCTAAATTACTTTTTATCAATTCTATCTCACTTTGAAAATGTTTCAGTAATTGGTGTTTTTCTTTTAATGTTAATCTTAAAATTTTGTTGTGTAAATCTTGTATATAATTATAAATATTGTTCTGAATCGCCAAAAGTCCCTCCATCTTAAAAATATTTGAGACATTCTTTGTAGAATTTGAAATAAATTTTGGTATAATTCCGGTATTTCTGCAACGTATCAAGAAAGTTATCGTAGACTTTACTTTGATAATTTTATCCCTTATTGTCTTGAATTTATTGATTAATGTTCTGACTTGTGTGTTCTTTTTGAAATTGTTGTAATTCATCTTATATTTTTATATCTTCTGCTCTTGATTTTCTAAATTCTTTTCGTTTATTTAACCTTCTTTTTAAATTTTTAACTCTACTATTTTCTTGAGCTTAAGGTTTGGTTTTTATTTTTAAAAAGTTTTTTATTTTCGATATTTCGCTACTCCAATGTGTAGCATCTTCAGGAAATAACAATTAAATGAACAAATTATAAACAATTTTAAAGTTTGAAAAAATTTGAAAAGCATTTGTCAAATATAAATTGTATGTATACATTTATACCAGCAAACAAAGTTTTTGGTATAAAAGTATAACAAACAAAAATAACAATAATTAACAATAAAAAATGTATAATATAATGTGTTATAAATTAATGTAATGTGTGCTATTTCTTTTGTATTAAATATCTATAATTCTGAGCTACATTTTCAATATCTGCCTTAAAGTTAATTCTATTTGTTGTTGGTGTATTAATTATCTGTAACATTTCTAATATATAACGACGTTTATAATTGTGTTCTGTATTTAAAACTGATACATTTTCAAAGTCAGGATAGTGATTTAAACTTGAACAATGAGAAGATAATGCTGTCTTTTGTGAATTAATATGTCTATATTTCTGATCTGATCTATGTCCAGCTATTCTAGTTCTCAATTTATTCTTTGTTGTACCTATATATACTTTATCACAATTCTCTCCATCATTTCCACTACATGGTATTTTATATACTATATTTGACATGTCCAATTTTTGTATCCTATCCTTTGTCTTACTGTATAATTTATTTACTGTATTGTATGATTTAAAAGCTATTTTATATCTATTAGTATCTATTATCTTTGATTTCTCCAAACGTTCTGATATTCCCGGTATATAGACCATAGACTTGTAAATCTTCTGTTCAATTAAATTCCCTGTGTTACTATTCCTCCTAAATTTATATTGATTTATCAATGAAGAAATTAATCCTATCGGAAAATCATTATCTCTTAATAAATTCCTAATTATTTCCTCATTCTTTCTATGAAATTTTCTGTCACTAATAGTCAATACTTTTTCTATCAAATTCTTTGCAGTGTTAATAATGATTTTCTTACTATGTTTTGAATAAAAATTAATAATTCTACCTGACGCTGTTGGTTTCTGATACCAATCCATTATCAAATTATTACCTCTTCTTATTACCAAAGTATCTAAATAAGAAAGTTTAGAATCACACTCCTTTTCCATGGTAAACTTAATATCAGGACTAAATTCATTTAATGCTCTTAGCATATCATCAATTGCATTTTCAGAAATGACACAAAATAGATCATCCACATATTTAGTCATTATCCCTGGTCTAACATCAAGTTTTTTAATACAAGTGTCCAATAATTCTTCCATAACTATATCAGCCACAATTGGAGAAGCAGGTGATCCCATTGGAAGTCCTTTCCGTTGTAAATATATCTTCTCACTGTATTGAAAGTATCTATTATCCTCTATACAAAATTTCAAAATACGGAAAAATAAGTCTTTTTCAATAGTTGTATATTCCTCAATAACATTCCATTTTCCCCTTATAATATTCATTGCCTTATAATATTCCTGTTGATTTGGCAATGAATATTATAAGGGGAAAATGGAATGTTATTGAGGAATATACAACTATTGAAAAAGACTTATTTTTCCGTATTTTGAAATTTTGTATAGAGGATAATAGATACTTTCAATACAGTGAGAAGATATATTTACAACGGAAAGGACTTCCAATGGGATCACCTGCTTCTCCAATTGTGGCTGATATAGTTATGGAAGAATTATTGGACACTTGTATTAAAAAACTTGATGTTAGACCAGGGATAATGACTAAATATGTGGATGATCTATTTTGTGTCATTTCTGAAAATGCAATTGATGATATGCTAAGAGCATTAAATGAATTTAGTCCTGATATTAAGTTTACCATGGAAAAGGAGTGTGATTCTAAACTTTCTTATTTAGATACTTTGGTAATAAGAAGAGGTAATAATTTGATAATGGATTGGTATCAGAAACCAACAGCGTCAGGTAGAATTATTAATTTTTATTCAAAACATAGTAAGAAAATCATTATTAACACTGCAAAGAATTTGATAGAAAAAGTATTGACTATTAGTGACAGAAAATTTCATAGAAAGAATGAGGAAATAATTAGGAATTTATTAAGAGATAATGATTTTCCGATAGGATTAATTTCTTCATTGATAAATCAATATAAATTTAGGAGGAATAGTAACACAGGGAATTTAATTGAACAGAAGATTTACAAGTCTATGGTCTATATACCGGGAATATCAGAACGTTTGGAGAAATCAAAGATAATAGATACTAATAGATATAAAATAGCTTTTAAATCATACAATACAGTAAATAAATTATACAGTAAGACAAAGGATAGGATACAAAAATTGGACATGTCAAATATAGTATATAAAATACCATGTAGTGGAAATGACGGAGAGAATTGTGATAAAGTATATATAGGTACAACAAAGAATAAATTGAGAACTAGAATAGCTGGACATAGATCAGATCAGAAATATAGACATATTAATTCACAAAAGACAGCATTATCTTCTCATTGTTCAAGTTTAAATCACTATCCTGACTTTGAAAATGTATCAGTTTTAAATACAGAACACAATTATAAACGTCGTTATATATTAGAAATGTTACAGATAATTAATACACCAACAACAAATAGAATTAACTTTAAGGCAGATATTGAAAATGTAGCTCAGAATTATAGATATTTAATACAAAAGAAATAGCACACATTACATTAATTTATAACACATTATATTATACATTTTTTATTGTTAATTATTGTTATTTTTGTTTGTTATACTTTTATACCAAAAACTTTGTTTGCTGGTATAAATGTATACATACAATTTATATTTGACAAATGCTTTTCAAATTTTTTCAAACTTTAAAATTGTTTATAATTTGTTCATTTAATTGTTATTTCCTGAAGATGCTACACATTGGAGTAGCGAAATATCGAAAATAAAAAACTTTTTAAAAATAAAAACCAAACCTTAAGCTCAAGAAAATAGTAGAGTTAAAAATTTAAAAAGAAGGTTAAATAAACGAAAAGAATTTAGAAAATCAAGAGCAGAAGATATAAAAATATAAGATGAATTACAACAATTTCAAAAAGAACACACAAGTCAGAACATTAATCAATAAATTCAAGACAATAAGGGATAAAATTATCAAAGTAAAGTCTACGATAACTTTCTTGATACGTTGCAGAAATACCGGAATTATACCAAAATTTATTTCAAATTCTACAAAGAATGTCTCAAATATTTTTAAGATGGAGGGACTTTTGGCGATTCAGAACAATATTTATAATTATATACAAGATTTACACAACAAAATTTTAAGATTAACATTAAAAGAAAAACACCAATTACTGAAACATTTTCAAAGTGAGATAGAATTGATAAAAAGTAATTTAGAGACATATTTAACTGAAAATGAAATGAGAGAATTTTTAAGATATCAAGAGATAATTGCAGCATCATTTAATGAGAAGGTAAGAGGAGTTCATAAAAGGAAATTTGAATGTTTAAGGGAAATACAAAGGAAAGAGTTAGGAATTAGATTTAATAAGAAATGGTTTATTAATAAGACTGACTTAGATATTCCGACAGACGTACAGTGGATACTTTCATTAGGACACAAACATGCATTACCAGTTAAAAGAGAAGATTTTCCGAAGTTGAGTATGATAACTGATGCAGAGGACTGTATACAGACAATACCGGATAAGGAAGAACAAGAAATAGCTAGAAATAGATTAACAAATGTAATTAATAGCCATTTGAATAGAATAACATTGACAAACAGAGATAGATACATTTTGGATAAAGTAAAAGAAGCCGAAATTTTCTTAAAAAAGAATAGGGATTTATTTATATTGAGATCTGATAAGGGAAATACAAATGTAGCTATATGGAGAAAGGATTATGATATGAGAATGAACAATATCGTAGGAGATATTACAAAATATAGTTTACAAAATAGGGATCCAACGAATAGATTACAAAAGATTAATAATAATTTAGTTGATGAACTTTTTAAAGAGAAAATTATTATAAATACAGAGAAAATTAGACTTAAGACTAATATTTCTACAGCACCTAGATTATATGGGCTACCTAAAATTCATAAAGAAGAATTTCCATTGAGACCAATTTGTTCTTTTATTAATTCTCCATCATATGAACTCTGTAAATACATTACAAACATTTTAAAGAAGATTACAGAAGAATCTAAGTACAATGTAAAGAACTCACTTGAGTTTAAAAATAGATTATTCAACAAACGGATACAGAATGATGAAAAATTAGTTTCTTTTGATGTAGTTTCTTTATTCCCAAGTATTCCTGTTGATTTGGCAATGAATATTATAAGGGGAAAATGGAATGTTATTGAGGAATATACAACTATTGAAAAAGACTTATTTTTCCGTATTTTGAAATTTTGTATAGAGGATAATAGATACTTTCAATACAGTGAGAAGATATATTTACAACGGAAAGGACTTCCAATGGGATCACCTGCTTCTCCAATTGTGGCTGATATAGTTATGGAAGAATTATTGGACACTTGTATTAAAAAACTTGATGTTAGACCAGGGATAATGACTAAATATGTGGATGATCTATTTTGTGTCATTTCTGAAAATGCAATTGATGATATGCTAAGAGCATTAAATGAATTTAGTCCTGATATTAAGTTTACCATGGAAAAGGAGTGTGATTCTAAACTTTCTTATTTAGATACTTTGGTAATAAGAAGAGGTAATAATTTGATAATGGATTGGTATCAGAAACCAACAGCGTCAGGTAGAATTATTAATTTTTATTCAAAACATAGTAAGAAAATCATTATTAACACTGCAAAGAATTTGATAGAAAAAGTATTGACTATTAGTGACAGAAAATTTCATAGAAAGAATGAGGAAATAATTAGGAATTTATTAAGAGATAATGATTTTCCGATAGGATTAATTTCTTCATTGATAAATCAATATAAATTTAGGAGGAATAGTAACACAGGGAATTTAATTGAACAGAAGATTTACAAGTCTATGGTCTATATACCGGGAATATCAGAACGTTTGGAGAAATCAAAGATAATAGATACTAATAGATATAAAATAGCTTTTAAATCATACAATACAGTAAATAAATTATACAGTAAGACAAAGGATAGGATACAAAAATTGGACATGTCAAATATAGTATATAAAATACCATGTAGTGGAAATGACGGAGAGAATTGTGATAAAGTATATATAGGTACAACAAAGAATAAATTGAGAACTAGAATAGCTGGACATAGATCAGATCAGAAATATAGACATATTAATTCACAAAAGACAGCATTATCTTCTCATTGTTCAAGTTTAAATCACTATCCTGACTTTGAAAATGTATCAGTTTTAAATACAGAACACAATTATAAACGTCGTTATATATTAGAAATGTTACAGATAATTAATACACCAACAACAAATAGAATTAACTTTAAGGCAGATATTGAAAATGTAGCTCAGAATTATAGATATTTAATACAAAAGAAATAGCACACATTACATTAATTTATAACACATTATATTATACATTTTTTATTGTTAATTATTGTTATTTTTGTTTGTTATACTTTTATACCAAAAACTTTGTTTGCTGGTATAAATGTATACATACAATTTATATTTGACAAATGCTTTTCAAATTTTTTCAAACTTTAAAATTGTTTATAATTTGTTCATTTAATTGTTATTTCCTGAAGATGCTACACATTGGAGTAGCGAAATATCGAAAATAAAAAACTTTTTAAAAATAAAAACCAAACCTTAAGCTCAAGAAAATAGTAGAGTTAAAAATTTAAAAAGAAGGTTAAATAAACGAAAAGAATTTAGAAAATCAAGAGCAGAAGATATAAAAATATAAGATGAATTACAACAATTTCAAAAAGAACACACAAGTCAGAACATTAATCAATAAATTCAAGACAATAAGGGATAAAATTATCAAAGTAAAGTCTACGATAACTTTCTTGATACGTTGCAGAAATACCGGAATTATACCAAAATTTATTTCAAATTCTACAAAGAATGTCTCAAATATTTTTAAGATGGAGGGACTTTTGGCGATTCAGAACAATATTTATAATTATATACAAGATTTACACAACAAAATTTTAAGATTAACATTAAAAGAAAAACACCAATTACTGAAACATTTTCAAAGTGAGATAGAATTGATAAAAAGTAATTTAGAGACATATTTAACTGAAAATGAAATGAGAGAATTTTTAAGATATCAAGAGATAATTGCAGCATCATTTAATGAGAAGGTAAGAGGAGTTCATAAAAGGAAATTTGAATGTTTAAGGGAAATACAAAGGAAAGAGTTAGGAATTAGATTTAATAAGAAATGGTTTATTAATAAGACTGACTTAGATATTCCGACAGACGTACAGTGGATACTTTCATTAGGACACAAACATGCATTACCAGTTAAAAGAGAAGATTTTCCGAAGTTGAGTATGATAACTGATGCAGAGGACTGTATACAGACAATACCGGATAAGGAAGAACAAGAAATAGCTAGAAATAGATTAACAAATGTAATTAATAGCCATTTGAATAGAATAACATTGACAAACAGAGATAGATACATTTTGGATAAAGTAAAAGAAGCCGAAATTTTCTTAAAAAAGAATAGGGATTTATTTATATTGAGATCTGATAAGGGAAATACAAATGTAGCTATATGGAGAAAGGATTATGATATGAGAATGAACAATATCGTAGGAGATATTACAAAATATAGTTTACAAAATAGGGATCCAACGAATAGATTACAAAAGATTAATAATAATTTAGTTGATGAACTTTTTAAAGAGAAAATTATTATAAATACAGAGAAAATTAGACTTAAGACTAATATTTCTACAGCACCTAGATTATATGGGCTACCTAAAATTCATAAAGAAGAATTTCCATTGAGACCAATTTGTTCTTTTATTAATTCTCCATCATATGAACTCTGTAAATACATTACAAACATTTTAAAGAAGATTACAGAAGAATCTAAGTACAATGTAAAGAACTCACTTGAGTTTAAAAATAGATTATTCAACAAACGGATACAGAATGATGAAAAATTAGTTTCTTTTGATGTAGTTTCTTTATTCCCAAGTATTCCTGTTGATTTGGCAATGAATATTATAAGGGGAAAATGGAATGTTATTGAGGAATATACAACTATTGAAAAAGACTTATTTTTCCGTATTTTGAAATTTTGTATAGAGGATAATAGATACTTTCAATACAGTGAGAAGATATATTTACAACGGAAAGGACTTCCAATGGGATCACCTGCTTCTCCAATTGTGGCTGATATAGTTATGGAAGAATTATTGGACACTTGTATTAAAAAACTTGATGTTAGACCAGGGATAATGACTAAATATGTGGATGATCTATTTTGTGTCATTTCTGAAAATGCAATTGATGATATGCTAAGAGCATTAAATGAATTTAGTCCTGATATTAAGTTTACCATGGAAAAGGAGTGTGATTCTAAACTTTCTTATTTAGATACTTTGGTAATAAGAAGAGGTAATAATTTGATAATGGATTGGTATCAGAAACCAACAGCGTCAGGTAGAATTATTAATTTTTATTCAAAACATAGTAAGAAAATCATTATTAACACTGCAAAGAATTTGATAGAAAAAGTATTGACTATTAGTGACAGAAAATTTCATAGAAAGAATGAGGAAATAATTAGGAATTTATTAAGAGATAATGATTTTCCGATAGGATTAATTTCTTCATTGATAAATCAATATAAATTTAGGAGGAATAGTAACACAGGGAATTTAATTGAACAGAAGATTTACAAGTCTATGGTCTATATACCGGGAATATCAGAACGTTTGGAGAAATCAAAGATAATAGATACTAATAGATATAAAATAGCTTTTAAATCATACAATACAGTAAATAAATTATACAGTAAGACAAAGGATAGGATACAAAAATTGGACATGTCAAATATAGTATATAAAATACCATGTAGTGGAAATGACGGAGAGAATTGTGATAAAGTATATATAGGTACAACAAAGAATAAATTGAGAACTAGAATAGCTGGACATAGATCAGATCAGAAATATAGACATATTAATTCACAAAAGACAGCATTATCTTCTCATTGTTCAAGTTTAAATCACTATCCTGACTTTGAAAATGTATCAGTTTTAAATACAGAACACAATTATAAACGTCGTTATATATTAGAAATGTTACAGATAATTAATACACCAACAACAAATAGAATTAACTTTAAGGCAGATATTGAAAATGTAGCTCAGAATTATAGATATTTAATACAAAAGAAATAGCACACATTACATTAATTTATAACACATTATATTATACATTTTTTATTGTTAATTATTGTTATTTTTGTTTGTTATACTTTTATACCAAAAACTTTGTTTGCTGGTATAAATGTATACATACAATTTATATTTGACAAATGCTTTTCAAATTTTTTCAAACTTTAAAATTGTTTATAATTTGTTCATTTAATTGTTATTTCCTGAAGATGCTACACATTGGAGTAGCGAAATATCGAAAATAAAAAACTTTTTAAAAATAAAAACCAAACCTTAAGCTCAAGAAAATAGTAGAGTTAAAAATAATATATATTTTTATATTGTATCATTTATCAAAAAACACAATTTCGTTTTGGATTAAATTATATATACCCCATTCATAGTCACACTAGGAAATTTGTCAGTCGCCTTTTGGCTATAATTTTATATTACATCAAACACTAGACAAATTTTCTGTCTAATCTTATCTTTGTAGGACTTTTCGCAAAACAATTTAAGGCGACTTAAAAACATTTTACTAGATTTTAGTCGACAATATAACTATTAAATTCGCATTTTACTGTGTGTTCTTCATATTTTCTATTATGCACTAAAATATGTGAAACCTCTAAAATCAACTTTTTTTTCGAAATTTTATTAATTTCCCAGCAAAATATTGGTAATGACATCTCAATACTATCTGCATTACCAAAAATGATATATCATTACCTTTTGCATTATTTTATAATATAAAATAATGACTTTCTAATAACGGCCTATTGTATTAATTGTTTCTAAATATAAAATAATGACTTACTCGTATTAGTTTAAATAAGTACTTTTTATATAGTTAAATTTTTTTATTATATGTAAATATGTTTTATGTTTAAATTTTTATGACGAGTCCTAAAATTACACACTAGAGAAAACTTAAATTTTTCTGAATGTATTTCCTTAGGCTAATAGTATTTGCCTAGCTCCTTATTTTTAAGAATCAAATAAGTAATTGGATAACCACTTATAATTAAACTTTTTGTAAGCATGTGTGTAACCACTTATTATTCAAAATCTCATAACTATTTATTTCTCATTTTTTCTTAAGCGAGCGGGTAAGCGTGAAAAAATATAAAAACGACCACGCCAAACAAAAATAATGAGTTTAGACGCCAAAAAATTAGTTGTGCGGAGCTATAAATTTCTATTATGTAACCACTTATTTGGTAATGAAAAATTTTGCTGGGTTCCGTTTGACAAAAAACTTATTTCATTTGCAGCATTAAGACTTTCCACTATAGTGTATTTTTCGTGCACAATTTTAAAAAGAAAGTAATAAATTGTCACATTTATTTTCTGATTTGTACAATCACTGTTGTAAGGGTATGTGAATTCTGAAATCATTTTGACGAAACTAATTATTTCTCCTTAAGCTCTTAAATTTCTTTAAAATTTAAAGCTTCCTTTTCTAAAACAACCTAAGTCGAAATGAGTTACAAAATCTCAAACTTTCTTTAGGCAAAAGGATTTATTTTTTGGTGGTAATTTTTCTAGAGACTGTCAAAAATTAAGTGGGTTATTTTGTAAAACGCAACGCCTTGCGTTACGTTGTTTTCTGTGTAAATTGTTATTGTTACAAAAACAATTTGTATGGAAAGCAACACAACGCGTTGCGTTTTGCAAAATAACCCCTTAAAATTGCAATGGAAAGAAATTGTTAGAAAATTTATACAAACAGTTTAAAGCAACAGTAAAGGTGTTTGTGCTTTCGTGTACAATGTCCTTTTGTCAAAATCCAAAAAAGTTTAATAGCTTTCAGAAGTTTTAGGTCTGACAAACTCTCAGGTACACGCAAAGAAAAAACATGGTTGGGATGACAATATTCGAAGAGCATCATATATTTTTGGGTTTATGATTGCGACAATCATATTATGAAATACATTTTTCTATCATAATATGATCCCTTAATAACTACATTATGATTCTAAACTGATCCCAATATTATAATATTATAGTCCTGTATATCATACTATGATCCCTATAGTTATTTCCCAGCATTCTCTTGAAGATGAGTAAAAAAGCTGTGCACGATTTGTTTTATTCACAATAGTATATTTATTTATTCAAAGACTAATTTACAAACTTAAATAATAGCGCGTAGAAAAATATTGTTAAAAATACAATTTTACAATGCATCCGAAATGATCATAACATATTCTCAGTGATCATATTATGTTTCTAATGATCATAATATATTCCTCATGATCATATTATGGTAATGAAAAAATGTTGTGATCATTTGGGATCATATTATGATCACCAGGAATATATTATAATCAGTACGTAAATATTATGATCATTTCGTCGTGCACTTACATTTTTTGTTTTTTTAATTTTGCACTTTTTTAAATTTTTTTTTCGTACAAAACTAAAATCTATTACACTTCTTATTACAGACGCTCTGAATAAAATCAATTACTTTTTTCACTTAATTTATAGCACTAAACAATTTATTGCATAATAAACAATAATTTCATTTAAGTATTGCTTGACAATCTATATCTCTCTAGACTTCTTGGGTAGAGCGATTTCTTTCTTCCAAAATCAATGTCACTATTAAAATTAATACCAATAAGATATGTTTCTATTTTTTAAGTCTTTTTTTTAATACATTACAACTTCTTTTCACAAAATCTTAAACAAGACTGACGCTACCTTATAGATGACGCTCTTAAAAATATATACTGATCATCCCATGGTTGTCGAAACTATAGCAATGATTGTGAACATGATTTCTCTCAACTCAGATATTAATATGATTGCAATTCGAAGAGAGGAATATGATTGTCCAAATAATATATGATTGTAGACGAGAGAAATATTATGATAATCGACAAAAAGAGAGATTTTAACTATAAAATGGTTATAGGTGAACATATCATTTGTAAAGTATTAATCATACAGTAATAATTTGATTGCAACAACCATGTATGGCAGTAGTGACCATAGTTTGGTAGCTGTGGTCATATTGCAACCACATCTTTTCTCTGCGTGTAGTTATTTCTGTAAACATTTAGGATTTCAGTGAATTTTATAGTGCATAAACCAGATACAACAATATATGATTTTCTATATGTTTGTACCATTTCAGCTATAATTTTATACCACTATATAAAATTATATCGCGCCATCATTCGGATACATTTATATCTGATATAATGGAATTATAACTGAATTGATGCAAACTTATGTAATTATGGGTAATTTCTCGGATAAAATTATATAAAAACTCATGTTAAATTACATATGACTATATAAAGTCCCATATATATTTTTTCTAATCGGGTTTTTACCAGGGTTGAAAAAGCTACGACTAAAGTAGCAGTAGTAACTAAAAATGACGATTATTGAAGTAAAAAAAACAACAAAACTAAAAGTCATCACATCGCTACTACTACCACTATGCAAACTTTTCTGTAGCACAGCAGTAGCACATAGCTTTGTTTTGAAATTGAAAACCACCACAGCATCAATCGATGTGTCTGCTACTAAATTCAACAAGTAGCAGTAGCAGCCAAATAGACAAGACTCCCAAATTACTACTCAGCTACTACTAGCAATACACAAAAATTTTATTAGCTAAGCAGTAGCACACATCTTTGTTTTGAAATTGAAAACTACCGCAGCACCAATCGTCTACTTACAAATTAAGCAAGAGCAGTAGCAGCCAAACATACATGACTCCCAAATTACTACTCAGCAGAGTAATCATAGAAATATTTTTCGTTGTTTAAAAATTAATTATTTGTTTGGTTTTTCCAGTACTGTGTGTGGGTGTGTGTGTATGCATGTATTTTATATTGTTTTTGTTAAACAGAACAAAGCCTGAAGATGCTAATTTGCCGTTTTGGAATATTCGATTGATTTTATGATTTATATTTTGTATTTTAAATTTTTTATTTTATAATATATTATATAATTTTTAAATCACCCCTAATTATGAATAATTTGCAATTTCTTTTTATTACGTAGGCCCTGTGCGAGGTGGCTAAATTTGTTCTAAACTAAGTACAAATAGAGAAAAGGGTTTAAAATTTCTTTAAAAATTGTTTTAAAAAATTTTTTACATTCAAAGGAACTTTTAAACCTGAATTTAGTTTGAAATTAGTATAGCCAGTCCGCACCCACCAGTGGTACCAATTCACTTTTCAATATTTTATTTATTGTTTTAAAAATTAACAGTTGTAAGACACATAATGATAGAATTAGCGTACATAAATTTACATCACAATTTGACAGCACTGTTTCAACGGTATATTGTTAACAAGTGGTGGGCGAGAGCAAAATAAGGAGACACACAAAATTCATACGTAGATCAGTATTTGTTGTTAGGGTTGTCAGATATAGCGATGTCTTGCCAAACGTGGCGATTTACGAACACATTTGGAGATTTTATTCTTGAAATGGCGACGGACGGTTTTTACGCTGATTTAGGAAGTGGTTGGAGATTTTTATGGATTTTTTTTACACTCAGTATCTAATCTCACAGATTATGATTTTAACCTTTTATATAATCCCTATCTTTGATTGAAAAGATAATATTTTTACAATTATTTGGTGCTAATGAAAACAATTTTGCGGCTTTTTGTTTTAAAAATACGAAGTCACGTCAGATTTAGCGTTTTTTTTTCACATTGAAGATTATCCCATAATTAGTCAGATTATTAAATATAATTTTTATAAAGTTTCGACAAAAATCGTTAACCGAAGTCCTAAAATAAAATACACTGCGTTTATCTGGTTTAGGCTTAAGAACTCTAGAACTGAGTTAAATTTAAAGACAAAATCACCGAAAATTAGTTTAATTGAATCAGAACGGGTTTAAATTTTGCACTAACTTTTTTATATGAGTGTACTAAAAACTACTTTGAAATGACCATGTAGAAAATACTACTGACAATAGCATATTATTTTTGTTATATATCCGTAAGATAGGAACATCAAACCTAAAACCGAATTTTTACTTGTTTTTAATCAACAAACATATTCGTCGCTGCTCCTAAGAAAATAGCTATTTGTCGATAAACTTTTTTGTGAGGAGACATACAAATCTGCTTTATTTCAGCGTTTTGCGGAACTTTTTGTAAATTATTTTTTTACACACATATAAACCAAACTTCAAGCTTTTCATTTATAAAAGAATTACTTCCAAAAAAAATGGCCAAGACACACAACACAGACCTAATTTAGGTGTTCCACAAATAATTTTTGAAAACAAATTGCTATTTTCTTAGGCGCAGCAACGATATGCTGATTTCAACTGAATAATTTAATTTCCATTAAACAAAGTTTTTTTTAAATTATTGTATTTTTATAAATTTAGCAGGCCGTGATGCTCAACTTCATCGAAAATACGAGTATATTCTGTTATTTTAGTAGAATTTTAAACTATTTGTACGGGCTTTTTTTGTGTACTGGTGCTCATTATAATCATATTGCATACAAAGGGTCAAACATATTCAAATATGAACTCATAAACCTCTATTAATTTATAAGCCGCTTTTTTAATTAAAACATTTCAAGTTTATTATGTAATTTGCGCCCAATATACATCAGATAAACCAAAATCATTTATTCTTTCGCTAAAAAAAACTACTCAGCATAAAAAGAGTCATATTTCGTTTTTCTATGTTTTACTACTTTGTTTTTTTTTTCGTTTTCTGCTCTTGCTGTTTTTTTTGTAGCAGTAGTAGTTGTAGCAGTAGCAGTGTAGTTGTTCATTTCGTTTTTTCTGCTCTTACTGTTTACAAATGCTCCGTGTTTTGTTTGTAGTGGTAGCAGTAGCACAAGAACAAAAATCAAGTTGATCAAAAACAATGACTGCCTACTTTGTATAAACTAAGTAGCAGGCAGATGCTTTTACTAAAGCTACATGAATTGTTTGTAGTAGTAGCAGTAGTAAAAAGCAAAAATATTTTTTGAATCGTAGTTTTTTAAACCCTGTTTCGAACCAGAGTAGGAAAATAAACTCTAACAAACCGTACTTTTAGGGTTGAGTATTGCACATCGCGAACACAGTACACAAGCATATTGGTTGCGTAGAAAACACATACGCTATTCTTTCCAATTAGTGTTAGTGTTTATACACACAACCCGAATTCGGTACGCTACGAGGTGTGAATATGTGTTGAAAATGCAGTACATAATCGTAGCGTTTGCGTTCATCAGACGATCGTAGTGTAGCGCATTCGGTTTGTATACAAACACACAACCGTTAAAACGATAGATACGGTATGTCTTCCTTAGGTGTACCCTGCCCTACATGTTGTGTACAGTTTATTTTCCTACTCTGTATTGAACTATAAATATTAAAAAAAGACATCAACAACAACAACAACAAACTGAAAAGTTCTTTATTGCTAAATAACAAAGTTCAAAAAAGTACAATATTTTTTTTAACTTTTCTATTTAACTCAAAAAAATGTAAATTTTTAGTTTTGAATAATTTTTACCAAAATATCTTGTAACACAACTTGGCGGTTTTGTGATAACATAAATATTGTAGAATAAATACGCCCATTGTTTGGCATATATTAATAATTGCTTTATAACTAAATATATTATTTATATATAGTATTTGCATGGAAACATAATTTGTTTATGACACACATATTATATGTTTGCTGCCAAACATATATTTGTCGATAGCGTTATTTCATTTCATCCAAACATTATATATTTACAGGCAAACATAATATATTTGCTTGCAAACATAATATATTTGCTTGCAAACATAATATATTTGCATGCAAATATATATTGTTTCTAGTAAAAACACGGCGAATATGTTTAACAATTTCTCCAAATATACCCAGCAAAAATATGTGTAAGTCATTCAAAACAAACAACTTTTAAATTGGTTACAATAGAGCGATAAGTGCTCTTTTTCTGCTTCGAATGTATGTGCTTTAAAACAACTTTCAAAAATGTATATATAATGTTGTTTTTTTCTTTGTAAATGCATTTGTTTGTAAATTACGAATTTGTTAGAGATTCCATTTTTTATCTCTAAAAAAACAAAATAGTTAATTTTATTAACGTACTTTATTAATTTACGATTATTTACATATTTTTTAATTATTCGTACATATTTTAAAAAATACTTCAATGACAGTTCCCATAGAAAAAGGGAAGGAAATAAAGAATTGGATCCCATTGAACCTCCTGGACTATGACCCAAATATGAATTCTTCTTTTCACTAAATGGAAATATATAAAAGTTAACAATTAAAATGTATTGTTAAGGCTCTATGAAGTCGCTCGCGTGCTTTTGCACCGTGCACCAAAGAATTATGTTAATAAAATTTGTTGCAATGTCAACATATTTTATCGTTTAAAACATACCAATCAAGAGGTTCGTTAACAGAGGTTGGTCCTAGAGATGAGCGATATTTTCATACCGGTGATTTAATCACAGTTATTGATCAAATATTTCAAGTCGGAATGTCGTTCTTTTAATATTTTTGTACTATTCTTTCTTGCAAACTTCATTGTGCACAGTAATACATGTTTTTTTTTTCAATAACAGTGACTTGCTTTCACACTCTTCTGAATAAAACTTAGTTTAACGCAGTTTGTAACTGGAATACTGCTTTTAAAATGTGGTTTATTTTGTTTTAATTCAATAAAGAAATAAATTATACTCGAGAAAAAGTTTTTCCGGCTAATTTTTGTTAATAAACTTTGAAATGGCTGACAAAATTCGTTTTCGGTTTAACTAAACCAAGTTTAACTGACATCTTAAAAACTCGCCATAAATATTATTTCGTTTATTTATCAGAAAATCGCAGTCTTTTCCATAGAAAAACCGTGATCACGATCACAGTTTAAAAGAACAACGATTTGCAAATCACATTCACTGAGAACAATGTTACTAAAATATCGCCAGATCGCCCATCTATATTACAAACCCGTGATCACGGTCACTGTTTAAAAGAACGGTGATTTGAAAATCACTATCACTGGTAGCAGCGTTATTCAAAAATCACCGGATCGCTCATCTCTAGTTGGTCCATTACCTTTGCTTATACATTAAAAGTTCTATAAATGTCACCTGCTTTAAATGTCGATATGCTTTAATTGCTATTACACCTTAAAAGTCGTAAAATCAAGCTAAATAAATAATTCTATAGTGGCAAAAAATATATTATTTCTTCAACTTAAAAATAGATTTAAAAAAATAACTGCCGTCAACTTTAAAATGTACATTAAAGTTCCAAATTTTAATTAAAGTTAAAATTTTGCTAAATGAACTTCTTCAACATAAGAATTCAACTAATCACGATTGCAAATTATAGTATTGGAACTTAATGCATCGTTTAATGAAAAAGTTGATTTTAAGCTAACGATGGTTGACTTGCAAAATTCAAATGACGACATGGTATTCGCCTTCGAAATATGTCTGGGGAAAAACTGTCCTCCAACTGTTCTCGGATTCTTTAATGAATTTAAAGCTAAATTTCAATCATAGATCTGCGGATTCAGCAAATTTATAATGATGGCCTTATTACTGTAGAGTTGTAAAATGAAAAAATAGTTTCCCAGTACGCTTTAATATTCTGAAAATTTCTTGAGTAATGTTTAAAAAAAAAATAATCAATCAGAGGGTTACATATAACTTTTAGGCCCAGCTTTTAGGATGTAGATTATCTTTAAACTTAGTTTAACGCAGTTTATAACTGGAATACTGCTTCTAAAATCTATTTTATTTTTCGTTTTCGGTTTAACTAAACCAAGTTTAACTGACATCCCAAAAACTCGGTCTTAATGTATTAATCTTATTTAATTCAATATCGTGCCTTTTTCGAATTTAACGACTGAAATAAACATGTTACAAACTTATTTAAAAAACTGTTGAACAAAAATTAAAAAAAAATTGGTTTTGTCTGATTTTGACTTAATCGAATTGATTCAGATGCAAAAGAAGTCTTTCCTTAATATTGCCCTAAAAATAATAATAAATTGAAGCTTTTGTTACACAATAGGTTCAGAAATGGGCTCTGTAAATGCTAAACATTAAAATTGCCTCTAAAATATGCTATTTCAGACATTATAAAAAGCACATTTAAATCACTTTGAAAAATGTATTATATTATATATTATAAAGAGTACTTCTAAATCACTCTAAAAATGCAAACAAAATGTACTCGTATTGATGTGATGAAAATGTATATCTAAAAACCATACTTATATTAACATCATGTAATCACTTTTAAATTACTAACAAAATGCTTAAATTGAACTACTGACAACATGGGACATCACGTGTAAAATAAATCAGTGTTAAAGCTAAATTGTAACTACTTCACAATCAGTTGATGCTATTCGGAATGCTTTTAACATAACTTTTTTGTAATGGATTTTTTTGCTGGGTATATATATTACCAGCAAAAATATGTTTGGGACAGGCCGTTTTTTTCAGCGTGTAAGAAACTTTGAAACAAAATTTTCTAATTGGTGGCTATAATACTGATCCTTATTAAAGTAAATTATAGTTAAACTTTTTCATATTTAAGTTAATGTGTTTTTCGATTTTAAAAATAAGCAGACAATTTTTTATATAAAAATAAAAAAACCTGAGATTTGTGTGATTTCAAAGCTTTTTCTATCTTACACGCAGAGAAAAGATATGGTTGCAATATGATCACGGCTACAAAACTATGATCCCTACTGCCATACATGGTTGTTGCAATCATATTATTAATGTATTAATCATACTTTACAAGTTATATAGTCGTCTGTAATCATTTTATAATTTAAATCTCTCCTTTTTTCGCTTAACATATTTTTCTCTCGGCTACAATCATATATTATTTGAAAAACCATATTCCTCTCTTCGAATTACAATCATATTATTATTTGTACTGAGAGATATCATGTTCACAATCATTGGTATGTTTTCGACAACTATAAGATGGTCAGTATACCTTTTTATTAGCGTCATTGATCAGTTAGCGTCATTCCTGTTTCAGATTTTGTGAAAAGAAAGTATAAGACGCAATCAAAGAAAATAATACATAGTAAACAAAAAAAAAAAACAAAAAATAGAAAACAACTTACTGATATTCATTTTAATAGTGACATTGTTTGTAGAAGAAAGAATTCGGTCCAACGAGGAACCTTCAAATTAGATTTTACTTTAAAGTGCTCAGTGTTATAAAATAAGTAAAAAGTGATTAAAAAAAAGTGTTTTTTTATTTTTGTATTATTGTTGAAGAGCGTCCATAATAAGGAGTATTACAGCTTTTAGTTTTGTACGAAAATCAAATTGAAGAAATGTACAAAATTGAAGAAAATGTAAAGAGTGCACAAAATAATCATAATATGTTCCTAGTGATCATAATATGATTCTAAGTGATCAAAAAATTTTCAACAGGACAATAATATGATCACTGGGAAAATATTATGATCATCAAGAAAATATTATGATCATAAGGAAAATATTATGATGATTTTTTAATGTATCGTGAAATTTTAATCCAGCTTCAGCAAAATACTGGTAGAATACTATAGGAATTATAGGACAATAATATGATAACATGCGGGACTATAATATATTGGGAGACTATTACAATCATAGTGTGATAATTTATTCACCATTTTATGATAAAAATGTGGTAAGAGTATGATTGTGCCAACTATGTAATAACATGATTGTCGCAATCATAAACCCAAATATATATGATGCTCTTAGAATATGATTATCCCAACCATGCTTTTTCTTTGCGTGTAGTAAACGTTGTTTCTGTATGATTTTAATTTTTTTCTTCTGTGTAGTTACTAGGGTTTGGGGTTCGGGAATTCCCAGGAAATCCCGGGAAAAGTTTGCCGGGAATTCCCGGGAACATAATATATTTTTCCCGGGAAACGGGAAATTTTAAAAATATTAAATTTTTTAAATTGTTTTTGTTTGGAATAGGATTTTTTAATTTTAGTTATAAAAAACATTTTAAATACCAAAACAAATATGTCATTGTTAAAATATTTTAAAAGGGAATCAATTTATTTGACACACAACAAAAAATCTTTGCCAAGTAATTGGGAGCATTTCAACTAATAAAGATTTTTCGCTTAACTTATTCAAAATTTAAGTAGTAAAACCTAAAAAATTGGTAAAATGTTTAAAAGAAATATGAACAAAGTTTTGTTTCTTACACTGAAAATATTATTACAGTAACTGACTGTAGTTTATTTAAAAAGTTATCGGTACATCTATTTTTTAAATGATTATTCAGTTTAATTGAAAAGAAATATATTTTTCAACTGTTTTGGTCTTTTATTTAAAAAATAAATTACATAGAAATACGGATTTTCTGTTACAGTTAATATTTTCATTTAAAATGTTTTGTTAAAAAAGGAAAACCTTTTAGATTTCTAGGTCAGTTAAAAAATGAAGTAAACTAAATATCGTTTATTCTTACGGATTTTGTAGTTAATTTCATGAAATTTAAAAAACGAAATAAATGAAAAATCATTTTTTTAAGGATTTTGTAGTTTATTAACTAACATTTAAAAATAAATGAAAAGTTCTTTTGATTTAAACGAAAAGTTAGTAGACCGGTTTTCTAGTGATTTTTCATTTATTTTAAATTACATTTTCAGTTAATTTAAACTACAAACTATTTTGAGTGTACAAATAATCGCCCTTACTATCTAAATTTTTCAAATGTATATTTTAGTTAAAGTCGACGTTAGTTAAAATATTGGGTGGCAGTATACCTGGACTTGGTTTATTTTTGGAGCATTCTAATTGGTTAATTTATTTTCAACCAATCAAAATGTTTGAAAATATAAATATTTTTGTAAGGTTTTCATACACAAAATGAACAAAACCGTTTGATTAAAAATAAAGTCGACTTTAAATTTAAAATAATCCTTTATAATAAGGGCCAATAATTTTATAAGTAACGTTTTAATAAATAAATGTGATATTTTCAAGTAAGTTTACTTTATTTTAATACACCTGCTTTCAAACTAATATATTCTTTTATATTAAAGAATAAAATGTAGTGTTTCCAATTATTCGACGTAGGCGGTTAACCGGTTAATTCATTATTCGAAAAATGCCTAAAATTGATTAACCGGTTATTCGGGTCGGTTAATCGAGAAAATTGGCGATTAATCGTTTAATACAAAATTAATATATTTCCTTAATTTTTTATCAATAAAAACACAAAGAGCTGCCTATATTTGTTAAATATAAACGTGACATACATATAAGCTAGCTATATTTAAAACAAGTTTCCATATTCTAAGGTTGAAAAGTTTTGGAATCTGAGTTTTTTTTTAAATTAAAAATTTTCTTAGTAGACAAAGGTCTGCAAAAATTTTGATAAAGCTACTAAAATTTCATTGAAAATGGCAGAAAGAACTGCTGAAACTAGCAGATTTTTGGTTTGGCAAATATTAGTAATTTAAGAATAATAATCAATACTGCCGCAAAAAAATTATTATTGCATTTAAATATATGTTATATCTAAAGTTTTGAAGATTTTATTAAGATTCTTCCTTCTCCCCTGAAGAAATGAAAAACGAGCCCTCGATATAAAAAAAATAGTTGAGTTGAATTTCAGTTAATGAAAATACTAATTTACGCTGCAAAAAATTAGAATAACATTTTTCTGATTTTATCAGTCTCTTTACCGTTTTCTAAGGGCCATTAATAATAAAAAAAATAACCTAAAGTTTGAGCGAACTTACGCAGATAGCATTTCGTCAAACGAGTTTTAATGAAAATTTTCAGTAAGCTAATGAAGTTTTCTTCCCAATGTGACAAAGCTTCATTATTTTTATGAAGCTCTTTTTAATAAAACCTTTTTTGGGTGTATAAAATTTTTAATAAATATGAAATTTTTTATAAAATTATATTAAAACTGCATCAGTTCAATGGAAACTTTCAATGGACGAATTCCAGCGAAACTTATTTGAATCAATGTAAAAATTCATAAATAGCACGTACACAATTTTCTCAGTGTGCTGTTATAAATGTCAAATTCCATATAAATTAAAATTTTTTAACTTTCATTTTCTGCTTTTTGGTTATTTGTTTTAATTCGAATAAAAATTTCATTTCATTTAAAGGGTTCGGGTTCCATGGTATTCTAGTGGAACATGTCGTAGAATTGATGTGGTTTTGAACCGATTGTACACACTTTCTTGAGAGAAGTAAGAAAAGCTAGAGTTCTTACAGAATTAATATGTCAATTGTGTGACACAGTTTTAAAACAAATGCAACTTTGTCTTAAGTGATATGGAAATATAATTTAGTTTTAATTTTTAGACGAATTAAAACAGAAAAGAAACACTGTCTATTGTATTTCCTAAAACCTACCAAACAAAGTTTTGAAAACAGCTTTATATGGGCCTTTCGCGATGTTTTTTAAAGCTCTTTTTTACAAATAGAAACTTCGAAATTTTGTTATAATATTTGCAAACAAATTTTATTAAAATTTATCAGTCTCTTAAAACAGATGAAGTGTCTCGCTGGTGCAAGGCCGACTTGCTTAGAGTTCCTTCAAAAAAGGTATTTAAAGGCTTAAGGACCTCTTTCTCTCGATTTTTAAAGAATTTGGTGGTATTTTTAGTTAGTATTTGTTTTTCTTATAAGCTTTTCTTGCAATTTTTTAGCCAATGCGAAGAAAATTATGAAATTTTGGGAAAAAATAAAGGAAAAATTCCTTATTATAAATGTAACCGGTTAATCGACCTATTTTAACCGATTATTCGGGTCGAATAATTATTTGGGTTTTAAATTATTTGTTTCGACATTAATCGAAATAGAGGCGATTAATCGAGGAATCAGTTAATCGATTAACCGAATTCGAAACACTAATAAAATGTCAGGAGTATGGAAATACTTCACAAAAAAGGACAATACAGCGCAGTGCAATATTTGCCCTAAAAGACTAATGGTTAACGGAGGTATCTAAATTTGGTTATCCGACATCTAAATTTGGTTCACAAAAAAAAAATTGATGGTCATGCAACTTCTGTTGAAGAAAACAACAACAAGAATAACGTTCCAGCTAAAATTAGCAAAGTACCCGAAGAAAAAAGTGTAATCTGAATAGGCATTGAACGTTTTATGGTAGGGCAATGTGTAATGATGTAAAGAACATTATATTAAATTACTACAATCATGTAAAAGATATCATGATAAAAGAAATATCGAGCAATATTTCTAACAATAGGAGATTTACTATAATCTTAGATGAGTGGACAGGAATATCACAAAAGATATATTTGAACATATGTATAAACGGAAATAATTCATTTTATAACCTGGGGTTGTTTTATATATCAGGAAGTTGTAATGCTGATGAAATAAGAAGAATTGTAGAAATAAGAAAGGAAGAGTTTTATTTGTCTTTGGAAAATAACATTGCGGACACCATTCTAATGGGCCAAATGTCATGAAACGGTTTATTTCCGACAGTCCAGAAGTGGGTGCTTTCTGCTGGAATCATGCAATTCATTTGGCAGTGCTTAGAGTAATTTATGTTAAATCAAATGTTCAACATTCTGATATTTTTACTTTGAATTCTCACTATACAGACTGAATTTGTACTGAAATAGTGTTTTTTTTTAACAAAAATTACTTATATAGGTGGTTTTCATTAACAATTTTGTTCAAAAATATTTCCCGGGAATCAAATTTTTTTATTCCCGTTTCCCAGGAAATAAAAAAGTCCGGGAAATATCAAACCCTAGTAGTTACTAATAACTGATAACGGATTATATAACCCACATAGAGAGAAGTTTTTTAGTAAAATAATAAAGTTTTCTTGACAAGGAAAATGAAAAATTTCTTAAATTTGGTGAAAAATCTTCATATATTTTATGAATTTAGTTTTAATGAAACTTTTTCATTAAGTGTATGAAACTTTTAATAAAATGAATATTTTCACAACGTTTTATAAAAAAATTCCATTAATTCAATGAAATGTTTCAATAGACGAGGCCCAGTGAAATTTCATCGGTTTTGTGCAAAAATTTATTAAATCCTTCAGATAATTCTTTCAGTTAAATAATTGGTCGTTTTCCTACACTATACATATTCATATATGTGACAGCGCATAGAGAAAGGGAGCTAAGGGTAAAAAAATCAATTTTTTTTTTTTTTGATGTGGACAACATCTGAGCATCGAATGAGACCGATCCCATGCCCCAAAAGTGTTCCCTCCCAGAGATATGCGCGTTTTATGAAAGTGAAGTCGACGATTCTAAAAAAATTTTCGTACTAACAGAGTGATATTCACGATTTAAAAGAATTACAAATGAGTATTTATTATAATTCACAATTAATAATTTCAGAAAATAAAGCAGGATTCGAAAAACCGCGAGCAAAATTGATATCAAACTCATGGAAACAGCGCGCTAGGTAGAAAACAGTAAAAACCAACTACACAAAACAAGAGGTAGGGACGACCTACGCACGTTTTCAAGGTTGACCAACACGTTCCTGACGTCATGAGATGTGTCGCTTTCAAATGAGACCAATACCAACACGCTCAGTGATGGTACACCAAAGATACACGTATTTAAATCTTTAAAATGGCTCTCTTGAACAAAACCCTTAGGTCCCTTTCTATTTTGCGCGTCACATATACAAAATTTAATGCAATTGGATAAGACCAAAACTCCGATAAAATTGGATGAAATTATATCAATTTAAATATATTTTTTATTCGTTTATATACAATTTGATTAATCCATTTTCCGGATTAAATTTTATATAATTTAGTATGATGGCAAATAAAAAAAGATATGCTACCGAATAAATTTTTTTCGCGGGATTGCAAAAATGGGAATTAATGAAGCGAAAAGTGCCGCTTAAAGGCCTGCCCAAACCGCTGGAGGTAGGAAGTTGAAATTTGGTATTAAAGTTCCTCCTCTATTGTAGACATCCGCTAAGATGAGATTTTTGGAAATTTCCACAGGTAGGGTCAAAAACAGGAAAAGTTTCCCCCTTAACCGCCTGGCCAAACTGCTGGAACTAGGGAGCTTAAATTCAGTATTTGGATTCCTTCTCCAACATAGACGTCCCCTAAGACGGTATTTTTGGAAATTCATACCGGGAGGGGTAAAAAGGGAAACACTTCCCCCTTGACGACCTGGACAAACTGCTGGATATAGAGACCTAAAATTATGTATGTAGTAGGTTCCTCCTCCAACGCAGACGTCCTCTAAGACGTAATTTTTAGAAATTCCTACCGGGAGGGGTAAAAATGGAATAATTCTCCCCCTTGATGGCCTAAACGAACCCTTCGGCTAGAAACCTGTGATCTATAATATATTTTCCTTGGAGTATGGGCTAACTTATCGACAAGGCATTTTTAGGACTTTGGACAGGAACGTGGTCAAAATGGTAGTTCAAAAGGGAAAAATAAATAGGAATCGAGTGGAATTGAAACACTACACAAGTGGAACGAAATGGATATAAACGTGGAACCAGTGGAATTGAAATTATAGACAATGGAAATGGATTGGAAGAGGGAACGAAATGGAATGGACTATAGAACGAGTGGAATTGAAACACTGAAGTTAAATTAGGAATGGAACGGAGCAAGTGCAAGAAAATGGAATGGAAATAGAAGCAACTGATCTCAATATCGATACACAAGACAGTATGAACGAAATGGAATGAAACGGGGAACGAGTGGAATTGGAATAACAGACAATGGGAACGAAATGCAATGGAATGGTGAACGAAATGGAATCTTGAAAGGAGTTGCATTAGAACACTAAAATTGTTAAACAAAATGGAATGGAATTTGAATAACTCAAACTGCCGCAGTTTGGTACTTGAAATTACGCATGCGATTGAGGCAAGATTATATATATTTGGGATTTTTACTGGGAGGAACAGAAAGGGGTGAAGAACCCCTTTTAATTACCTGTTCAAACACTATCCACGGAATATGAAACTTATGTAGCATTCAAACATGCTCTCCAAAAAGTTAAACAAATTTTCTAAAAGAGAAAAAACCTTAGAAAAGGAATGGAACTTATATATTCTGATATTTAAACTGCAGGTAACGAAGCACCGGTGGAAGAAACCGACGCAGTAAATTTTCCAACTGAATTTGTGAATTTACTTGAATTGCCAGGTCTACCTTTACATAAACTGGAATTAAAAAAAAACTTTAAGACACGCTAACAACGTAGCGGGCTTTGCCCGCTATTTTTAATATTATAAAATGCTTTCCAACCCTGCTTTACGTTATTTATTTTCATTCAAAACACAAATGAACAAAACTACTTACGGGTCTATCTACCTAAGTTCGCACTTTTCCTGCGCCTACGTTTACATCTGCACCGAAATCTCGAGATTTCGAAATTCACCACTCTGAAAAAGCCATGAAGGAAAGATTATAGATGTTCAATTTTGAATAAAATACACATATTTAGTTTTAATAAATACATTTTCCAAAAAATTAAAGTTTATACGCATATCTTCACTGTTTTTTCAGAGTGTTGAATATCGAAATCTCGGGATTTCGGTGCAGATGTAAACGCAGCTTAACATACACACGTATATTGCAATTTATAATGGATTCATTACTAACAATCCACTTTCACGAGAAAAAGTGATAAAATATTTATTTATTTTAAACCCATTGTTGTGTCAGAATTATTTATTTGTGGTGGCTGGGTGAAGGCTTTTATTATAAAAACTGTACTTTAAATAAAAAAGCGAATTGAAAAAAACGAATACGACCTATCTACGCCGATGGCTTGAACAACAGACAATTAGTTGTTACATGCTCACGTGTTGGTATACTAAATGATTTATTTATATACAAATTAAGAGGCAAAAAATAGTGTTTGTACTTAAACATTGCAATAAATTTACCTTAACAATTATTTTACCTTAACAACAAATATTGTGTTTTATTTTATCTGAAAGAAATTTAATTATAAACTTTAAGGCACGCTAACATCGTAGCGGGCTTCGCCCGCTAGTATTTCATATATTTGAAAATATTTATATTTCAGCTTTGAAATATTAATATTTATTTATTTACTTCAAATTATTTGAAATAAATAAAAATTATTATTACTTACTTAAAATTATTTGAAGTAAATAAAAGATTATTAATATTTCAAATCTGAAATATTAATATTTTTTTACTTATGTGCGTATTTTAGTAAATGAAACAATACTTCTATTTCAAATTTATAAATATTAATAAGTGGTTATTTCAAAAAACTATGTCAAATGAAATTTTATACAGGTCTGGCCAGGAATCGAACCTGCGACTTCAGATAGCCAGTCAATAGCTTTACCATCTGACCTATCTCGACACGTTATAATTGATAGATAAAAACATTATTGACCTGCAGCGCACAACTATGTATGTATGCTTACTTGCCAACATACAAAAAATAAAAAAATATGTGGTTACGTATATTCTTACCAGTGTGGAAAAAATATTGAGTCCAAAAATAGATTTCAAAAAAACTTACAGAAAAAATCTATAACATTACTTTATATTTCAAATAATCATGAAAATAAGTCATTATTGTTAATGCATTGTTTTTTGCCTTGAAATAATGGAAAAAGTAACTAGTTATTAGTAACTCATTCCCAGTGTATAAACGGTAATGTCATATCATTATTTTTTGGACTACCAGTATGACACCCACTTACCTTCTCCATTATTTTAAAACATATAATAATGAGTTACTGATAACGACTTTTATCATTATTTCAAATAGAAAATAATTTTCTAGATTTTTTTGAAAATTTTTTCAAATCTATTTTTAGACTCAATATTTTTTAAACATAAACATATACATATGTAACCACATATTTTTTGATTTTTGTATGTTGGCGAGTAAGCTTACTTGTTTGCATCAGGTCAATTATGTTTTTATCTATTAAATATTATATGTCGATATAGCTCATACCCAGCAAAATTTTTCATTACCAAATAAGTGGTTATATAATAGAAATTCATAGCTCCGCACAACTTATTTTTTGGCGTCTAAACTCATTATTTTTGTTTGGCGTGGTCGTTTTTATAAGTAGTCACGCTTACCCGCTCGCTTATGAAAAAATGAGAAATAAGTAGTTATGAGATTTTGAATAATAAGTGGTTACACACATGCCTACAAAAAGTTGAATTATAAGTGGTTATCCGATTGCTTACTTCATTCTTAAAAATAAGGAGTTAAGCAAATACTATTAGCTTAAGGAAATACATTTAGAAAAATTTAAGTTTTCTCTAGTGTGTAATTTTAGGACTCGTCATAAAAATTTAAACATAAAACATATTTACATATAATAAATAAAAATGTATAAAATTTAACTGTGTAAAAAGTACTTATTTAAACTATTACGAGTAAGTCATTATTTTATATTTAGAAACAATGAATACAATAGGCCGTTATTAGGAAGTCATTATTTTATATTATAAAATAATGCAAAAGGTAATGATATATCATTTTTGGTAATGCAGATTGTAATGAGGTGTCATTACCAATATTTTGCTGGGTATGGTAGAGCTATTGATTGGCAATCTGTAGACCCAGGTTCGATTCCCGCACCAGCAAATTTTATTAAAAAAAAAAAAAAATACAATAAAAAATATTTTTTTTTTATAATTTATTTTTTTTGAAAATCTATTTTTAGACTCATTATTTTTGTCAGTACTGGTAAGAACATAGGTAACGATATATTTTTGGATTTTTCGTATGCTGGTGTGTAACCATAACTCATTATTTTTCGCGACATCGCCATATAAAGGTAATAAGAAATGTAATAACAAAAGTAACTAGTTACCATTACCAAGTATGTAGTTACATAACCACATATCTGGTAATGATTTTCTACACTGGGTTATTATATGTTTTGAAATAATGCAGGAAAATAAGTCCGTGTCATTACTGGTAGTACAAAAAATAATGATAATTCATTACCATTTCTACACTGGGTCCTTTTACAAACAGAAATAAAGATGTTTTTAGATTTTAAATCCAAAAATATTTTATGTTAGTTATTTTGTGTAATAGTAATTGTATACACAATATACGAACACAAGCCATGTTGCCAAATTTCAAAGAATAGTGAAATTTAGCAAATTCAAAAATATTAAAATTTAATAAGGTTTAAAACATACATATACATTAGGCCGGGTCGATTTGTGGGGAGGCAAAAAAATCGCCCATGGCTCAGGGAAAATCGTATTCTAGGGATCAAAATAAGAAACTTTGCCAAGGAACCATACCTCTAAAACGAATTCTACTACCCCCATCTGTTGACTTTTGTCCCGTAGGGTCAAGTTTTGAAAAATCACACTTTGACCCATTTAGAGTGCCCCAATCGAGTCCAAATGTATGACCGACCCCCACTAACTTTGGAGGGCCGATCCACCCATGCCAGTGGCACACCCCCTGGAACTCCCCTGGGGGTTCCCCATACAAACATTTTAAAAAATCACCATTTTTGGCATTTTATTTTATTATTTTTTATTTATTTTATTTATTTTTATTATTTTATTTATTTTTTCTCCTTAGAAATTTATTTAGTCAGAACATATGTAAATGAAAAAATTAATTTAACTTAGTAATAGAAAAGAAAAAATAAAAAATTACTGTTTGAAGTCTTTTTTGCTTTCAAGTCTGGGCAATTTCGCACGGCTCTCTAATGTCGTCGTCATAACAGCCTCTACATTTTCCGGTATAACTCGTTTGGAAACGCTAGCTAGCAATTGAACGTGTCGTTCTGTTTCTTGTATGTGTGATGGAATTTTTGGATCATTAAACGGTGGATCATCTTGATTTAAATATTCTTTCAAAGTATCGTATGGAATGCTTCGCGTGAATGGTGGTTCAAATACGTCATTTATGTCATTCATATTGATCATTTCCGTGTAACTTGTGCAATAAAAGTTTATATCTGGTTTTTTATAAGCTCTAAGTCCCGTTGGGTCGTCAACATCGGTTCGATAGCGTAGAATTATCTTGATAGCACAGTCGCGCTTTTCTTTGCTATCATCAAACAACATTGATAACAAGATATTTTCCGAATGCGCATAATATGAATTATCTGTACACTAATACCCCGGTTTGCGTCGCTTCAGTTTGCGTCGTTTCGAAGTTGCGTCTTTTAAAAATTTCTGTGATTTCGAAGTTGCGTCGTTTTTGTTTCAGTTTGCGTTGCATGGCTTCGAAGCTGCGTCGTCAGTGTTTCGATTTGCGTCAATGATATGAAAGCTTAACAGAAAAAGGGAATTTCCCGATTAAGTGTAATACAAATGTGTATGTGAAGGTTGTCTGCTAGTTATTAGTTTCAAATTACATTTGGTGAAGTTAAGTTCAATCTAAATATTTCTCAACAATGAGTCCAAAAAGAAAGCAAATAAACTTAGAACAAAAACTGGACATTTTGAAGCGTTTTAAATCAGGGGAAAAAGCTATTAATATTGCAAGAAACCTTGGACTAACCCCTTCTACAATAAAATCCATTTGTACCAGAGACGCTGAAAAAATTTCAAAATTTGCTATAACCGCAACATCGTTACAACAAAAACAGGTTACAAAAATAAGAAGTCCTTTAATTGAAAAAATGGAGTCACTTCTTAGCATTTGGATAGAAAATCAAAATCAGCGAAGAATGCCATTAAGTCAAATGGTAATTCAAAAGAAAGCTTTAACTTTATTTGAAGATCTTAAAGAAAGTTATCCATTATCAAGTGCCGAAAGTGCGGAAAAATTTGAAGCCAGCAGAGGATCGTTTGATCGTTTTAAAATCCGTGGCAATTTGCATAGCATTGCATTAAAAGAAGAATCTGCAAGTGCAGATACTTCAGCTGCAGAAAAGTTCAAACTAGAATTAAAAGCAATCATTGAAGAAGGTGGGTATTCTGCAAAACAAGTTTTAAACGCTGATGAAACGGGACTATTTTGGAAGCGTTTGCCAGGAAGAACGTACATTTCTAAATCCGAAAAATCTTCCCCTGGTTTTAAAGCTAGTAAAGATAGACTTACACTTCTTTTGGGAGGAAATGCAGCGGGTGATTTTAAGTTTAAGCCTTATTTAATTTACCATTGTGAAAACCCGAGAGCTTTTAAAAGTGTTAAAAAAGTGAGCTTCCTGTTCATTGGCGTGCAAATAAAAAAGCATGGATGACTGCGTCCTTATTTAGAGATTGGATAGAAAATTGTGCTGCTCCCGAGATAAAAGCTTATTGTTCTTCACAAAATATAGAGTTTAAAGTTCTATTGTTACTTGACAATGCACCAGGTCATCCTGTTTTTTCAGACGATTATTCGGAAAATATTAAAGTAATTTTTATGCCCCCAAATACCACATCTGTGATGCAACCAATGGATCAAGGTGTCATATCCAAATTCAAGTCATACTATCTGCGACGAACTTTTTTTCAACTTCTAAAAGCAACTGACGGAGATAATTTGCCTTCCATGAAAGATTTTTGGAAGAATTATAATATCAAGATGGCTATTGAAAATATAAACCTATCTTGGAAAGAAGTAAAAGAGTCGTGCATGAACGGAACTTGGAGGCAATTATGGCCCGAATGTGTTCTCAAGGATATAGAATTTAATATTGTGCCACACATATGTACAGAACTTGCAGAATCAGCAAGAAATGAAAATTTTTATGGAATGGAAGAACAAGATATTAATGAACTCCTTTTATCCGTCGAAGAGCTTAATAACGAAAGTTTGATTGCAATAACAATGCGCTGGACGATGAAACGCTTGCTCTTGAGGTCGAAGCAGAAGAAAAAAAGCTTACTGCTGCTAAAATTTCTGAAGCAATGCAGTTGATATCGCAAGCAATGGAGATTTTTGAAAACAATGATCCTGACGAATCTCGTAGTTCAAAAGTGTCTAGAAATGTGACCCACGCTGTCAATTGTTATAAGGAAATTTATTTGGAAAAAAAAGCTGTTACAATCCAACAAACTTTAGATAATTTCATACAAAAATCATCAAGATTGACAAATCCAACCGTGGAAATGGTAATCGACTTAAATGACTCAAGCTCGGAATAAAAAAAAATTACCACATCGATATAGACCTTTGCTTTTTTTTACACTATGAATTCTCTATTTTAACTTTTAATCTTAATATTTTTGTTATAACTTTCTCATGAATTTTTATATTTTTATTTTAACAAAAACAAAAATAAATAAAAAGTATGGTATTTTTCATTAAAAAATCTATTTTTTAGTTAAAATTACGAATTTCGGAGCCAATTAAAAAAATCAATACAAATGTATTGAAAATCGTGCTTTGTTTTGCGTCGTTTCGGCTTGCGTCGAGTTTCTCCCGGCCCCATTAGCGACGCAAACCGGGGTATGGGTGTAATTACTTTATTGACAATTTTGCGTAAACGAGGTTCTAGAAATCTTGACCAACTAATGAATTTGAAAAATAATCTACTACCGTACACGACAGAGCTGTAATACTTGATATTGAAGTACATCGGCACATAACATGTAATTATAAATTCAACCAGTATTCTTAAATTTGCATCTGGATTTTCCGTTGTCACATATAATCGTAATAGTCTAGCGGCCTTGGTGAGCCACCGAGAATGTACAATTTTCCCTGGTTTGATGTTTGCCAGATCCACTGAAACCACGCCGCTAGAAATTGCATGGGCCATGTCGTATAAGTACTTGGAATCGGTGGAAAATTCAACTTTTTCTGGTCCACCACCTGAAAATATATAAAAATAAAACAATTAAAAACGGTTGACAATTATAATAAATGAGTGATAGCAATAACTTACCGGAAGAGTTTCACAAGTTTCGATTTGACGGCTCAATTTTCCGGTTGCCGATCTTGGTCCAGTGCTGGTTGATTTATCCAAAGCTTCAAACAAATGCCGAAACGGAAGTTCGTTGAAGTGTAGAAGGCAAACGAACCAATGCAATGGTCTTTTTAACAGCAATTCGAATCGTCGTATAATTCCACCGTTTGGGCCAGTGTTTGTTGGCTCACCGTCAGTGCATATGCCAATTAATGCATCCAGTGATATATTTTTATCGTTGAAAAAATCATTTAATTTGGTTGTTTTGTATTCAGCGGTTTCATGTTCCAGTCTTACGTAACCAATCAATTCAGAATTCGGTTCTCTCAAAATAACAAGATGAGGTTCTTTTACCATTCTAGTATGATACTTCTCATCAATTGTATCTCTCGTTAAAGTATCATCTTTTCTGCCATCGAATGAAAATGCTAACAAATTGGTATCATCTAACCGTTTGCGAAGCACTTCTTGTCTGCATTTCTCTTTTTCTCGGCGAACTTTCGATTTATCCATGATGAGAGGTTTGCCATGGATATCTTTCATTTTAAAATCTTGGAAAAGAGCTGTTCCCATTGCTGATGCTACTCTATCAGGCACGCCAAATCTGTCACATACCAAGGCAAAGTTAAAACAATCGTATCTCTGTGTGTATTGTGAACTTGTGCTTATATCCAAATCTTCTTGAACCGGTGGCGGTGCGTATGTTGAATCATCGGGATCTTGGTATGTTGGCATTGATGACATAGACGTTGCTCCTTGCTCTTCAATTTCCATCGCAAATCCATCCATTGTTAGACTTCTCTGATTATGTTGATCGTGCATAAACTCTTTGAGGCGTTCGGGAACCAAACCGCATGCACATGGAGCTGCCTTCAAATCGCATTTACATGTTCCAATGAAAAAAATTGTTTCCAGAGATTTTACATACTCTGTAAATTGTTGGTAGAGTTTGCTGTTCGGTTTTATTCGAAACCGAAACCGCGGTTTTTTAAGCCTCAAAACCGAAACCGAAAACCGACAAAAATAAGTCGGTTTTCGGTTTCGGTTTTTAAATTTTTCTTAAATACTTTAACAAATTAAAATAATTTAATAAATTGCAAAGATTCATAAAAGAGATCTAACACCTTCTGATGCAGCCTCCAAATAATGAGAATTATTGGAAAGTTTATAATTTTCTGAGCAATTATGAGTTATTTACTATTAATTTTTCAATAATGAAAAAATTGTAATGCACTCATAAATACGAGTCCAATATGTTTCATTTAGAAATCTAAAATTTGAAGACTGAAACATTTTTAATGAGCTCATAAATACCAGTCTAACATGCTTATTTGTAACTCCAAAATTTGAGTCTTCTACGAGTAAAAATTTCTGGGCGCTCAGTAAAATGTCGGCTGGGATATTATTGAATCTTGAATTTCAAAAGGGGCTCAGCTCCTATTTTACAAAATTTTGTATTTAATGTCTCCATTAAATATTACTTTAAAGAATTTTTTATTTTTGTTATTACGGATAACATAAACTGAGGCTTATAATTTTATAAAAAAATTGCACCAAAAAATCAAGTGGTTTAAGAGATATTTAGTTTCACATATTCAGTTCAAATTTTAACCCTGTATTTTTCAAAAAGTCCTTTTTAGTAGTCCACGAAATTTATGAAATTTTATCTTTATATTGTTTTAAATAAACTGCTAAAATTTAAATTTATACTCTTGAAAATACTGATTTAGTTGCGGACAAAAGAATAAAATAAATTTAATTCATAATAGTTTTCCGCGTTTTTTTTCTCCCTCAAAGCCCTCGGAACGGCGTTATTGCATATATTTGAGTGATAATTTCAATTGAAATTTAAGTAATAAGTATATTGTACGTTTTAAACTATTTACTTTTATACTTATTTAATTATTTTAAAAAAATTCTATTATTAGCAAAAGAAAACCGAAAATTAACCGAAACCGCGGTTTCTATAATTTTGAAAAACCGAAACCGCGGTTTTCAGATTTTTCGGTTTTTAGCAAACTCTAATTGTTGGGGTTTGTTTCTTCTCTTGATTTGCTCTTGATATTTGTCAAGCAATCTATTCAATTTATTACATACACTTTTTTTCAGCATTATTTCCATACCAAGTTTTTCCCAAATTCCAATCAACTTATCTTGTACTTGAATAGTGAATGCTTTATAGGACAACTTTTTTTGTTCGCTCAAGTAAAAATAATATCTCAAGATATCCAGATGGGTTGGTAAATTAAGATCAGTCAAATCAGTAGACACACCAAAAACAGTAACATCATGCCTGGGTATATGACTCATTGGGTTTTCGATAGTTGTTGATGTTGTTATTGCTTCATCTTGCGGTGTAGAGGATGGTGGATTCATTGTAAACTTCTTGATTTGGAATGATTTTTTTTTAAATATTTTTTTATCTCAAATTAGCACTTCACACTTCGAGTTCTTCACAACGACTTAATGCATTCACAAAAACTGTTGCGTTATATATGGTCTAGGAGACGAGGTAATAAGAATGAAATGGTAATTTCAATTCTACCTGTAACCGATTTTGTTGTCAAAACTACCCATAAAGTACTTACATGTAAATTAAACGTTAATCTGACTACAAATTCTGTTAAGCAAGTGCGCCTTTTATTACTTCTGGAAAATCCTTTATGATAATTTTATGCTCAATTCTACCTGTAACCGATTTTGTTGTCAAAACTGCCCATAAAGTACTTACATGTAAATTAAACGTTAATCTGACCACAAATTCTGTTAAGCAAGTGCGCCTTTTATTACTTCTGGAAAATCCTTTATGATAATTTTATGCTCAATTCTACCTGTAACCGATTTAGCTTAAGTAAGTTTACGACATGCAGCTGTGTCTTGGGTGGCTTAAAAAACCCACACAACCTATTTTACGACCTGCAACAGAACGACACGTTCAATTGCTAGCTAGCGTTTCCAAACGAGTTATACCGGAAAATGTAGAGGCTGTTATGGTGACGACATTAGAGAGCCGTGCGAAATTGCCCAGACTTGAAAGCAAAAAAGACTTCAAACAGTAATTTTTTTTATTTTCTTTTCTATTACTAAGTTAAATTAATTTTTTCATTTACATATGTTCTGACTAAATAAATTTCTAAAGAGAAAAAATAAATAAAATAATAAAAATAAATAAAATAAATAAAAAATAATAAAATAAAGTGCCAAAAATGGTGATTTTTTAAAATGTTTGTATGGGGAACCCCCCAGGGGAGTTCCAGGGGGTGTGCCACTGGCATGGGTGGATCGGCCCTCCAAAGTTAGTGGGGGTCGGTCATACATTTGGACTCGATTGGGGCACTCTAAATGGGTCAAAGTGGGATTTTTCAAAACTTGACCCTACGGGACAAAAGTCAACAGTTGGGGGGTAGTAGAATTCGTTTTAGTTTCTTAGTTTCTTATTTTGATCCCTAGAATACGATTTTCACTGAGCCATGGGCGATTATTAAATCGACCCGCCCTAATATACATATATGTATGTATATTAGGGGCTCCAAAAAAAAAACAAATGTCAGATATTGACTGGGCCCCCCCCCCCTTAAAATATGTATTTGGGTGTAAAACAACGTCTCCCAAAAAATTAGGACAATCGGATAAGAGGAACACGTGCCTCAACGGCCCTGAAATTTGAAAAACGGTATATATGTGAAAAATATGACTTTTTTTTTAATTTGTTAAAATTTTTAATATTTTAAATTAATCTTGAATTAAAATGATTAAAAAATCGTAATAAACAGTAAATTGTCTTTCTAATAAGGCAATAAAAACTAAAATCGGTTAAGAAAAACTAAGTTATTACAATTGCCCCCGGCAACTAATGTGTCACAGAACACTTAATCAAGAAGTTCGAGCCCAAATTTTGAAATTTGAAGAAATAATGTAATGCAAAAACATTTTCTTATTTTATTAACTCCAATGTACTCAATTAAAAAGTATTTTTTATCATGTGCTTTGCAAACTCGTTTTAAATTAGTGCCAAAAAGGTCGGAATTCTTAAACACTGTTTTCAAATCTACAATTTTACATTTTTAAAAATATTTTAAAAGAAATTTTAAAAATCAACGATTGGACTTTAAGGTTTTATTAAGAACATATTGTAGATTGAAAACTACAAAAATTGTAGGAATTCCTTTTTTGATTTTCACAAAGAGCAATATCCAAAAAATTTTTATTCATTTTAAGAGAATTGGTTTTCCTTTTTTATTTGAATTAGGATTTATTAAAATAAAAAATCCATTAAATAATTATGTTTTTATTATTGGCAAAAAAAGTTATTAGTTGATCTTTCACTTTATTTTAAATGTTTTACACTTTGATTTTTATTATTTTTTGTCGTAAGGAAATTGAAAATTATAGAAATTGATTCACACTTATGCGCACTGAAAAATATCACGTCTGCTCGCAACGACTGATAATTGCAATAACTTAATTTGATTAACTTATAAATATTTTTTTTACAGATCTTAAAAAGGTTAAACCATTTTGTGTCAACAGCATCTGCAAATTAAGTTTTCAATTAATAGTATTTTAAATATATAATTAGATATCGTAATATATAATAATTTCGTTAAAGTTCTGAATTTGAGTTCTTCCAGAGCGAAATGATTTTTTGTAATATTTCTACATACAATTTTGACAATATTTTTATTTTGGTACTCCTACTTTTAATACAAACAATTTGTGAAAAAGTGTTGGATAAGAGTATTTTTTCCAAAGGATTGCTAAGCTTATATATGTCATACCTTATTTAAAAGAAATTTATATTACCTTTTAAATAACATGTATATTGCTCTTATCTCATTATTAATTTCGCAAATACAGACTGTTGATATTTAGACTTTTGAGCCATATAAACAGGTGCCTTGACCCTTCAACAAACATTTTTTTTTATCTTATTCACAAAAAAAAAATTCCGTCAGTGGAAAACATTTAAGATTTTTAATTTTTGTTTTTTTGAAAGAATGTTATTAATTTATTAGAGTTGATTTATATGAAGAAGAAAACATTTTTTATTGAAAAATTTAACAGACACAAGGGAATCACCAGACTGCCGCAGTTTCGTCTCACCCAAAGACTCGTCGGTGGTTAGTTTATGTGTCAACTGATCAAAGTAATTTTTAGTTGTTAATTTGTCTCTATATGAAAAACTTTTTGTGTATTGCCATGACCGGGGATTGAACCGGCAGCCCTCTGCACAGGCTATGACTCGTAGCATCACCTCTTAACAAGTTACACCACGGTCGGCATAGCGCTGAGTGTGGCTAATTGAAGTTTTTTCAATCACAGCGTATACAATGTATGTTTTTGTAATCAGAAGAGCCAGAATTAACTAATACTTGAGCAATTTAGTTTTCAATTAGAATGTTTCCTCTCTTAATCCTATTGTTTTTTCTCCTTTTTTACAAGTAATTATCACATTTTGATGCGCTTTTTTCACATTCAATAGTTGGATACCGAGTTTTGACTGGAGAAGTTGTGTTGCTGCTTTGCAAATTTTTTCAATTTTTATTATTTTTTAGTTAAGTGTTTGTTAGAATTAATTATGAAAGAATTTTTTAGAGTTGATTTATTTTTTCTAACTCAGTAACACGAACAATGTTGTCTCATATAGTCAGTCATGTTGTATAGTAGTGTTTGGCTGAGTGAGTTAAGTGGCCAACTACAACGCCAGCAACCTGGGTTCAAATCCTGTCGACGGCATTTTTTTTTTAATGAAATAAATATTTTTTAAATAATAAATGTTTTTTTTTTAATTTTTTGTGTTATTTTTTAAATTTTTTTAAAATTTAAATAATTCCAAATATATCATAGGATTTTGATCTCAAATTATCCAATTCGATCTGCCAAAATTAGCTTATCGGTTTGCATCTAATTGGATGTAAATTAATCCCATGGGATATTTTGGGATCTATCAGGATTTAAATTTAATATTATTGGATTTTATTGGATCTCCCAATTTTGAGATCTATTTGGATGTAATTTAATCTTGTAATATATTTGGGGGATCTGATTGGATATTACTGGATACCCCAATTTTGAGATGAACTTGGATAAGATCATATGTCGATCTATATCAAATGAGATATGACTACATATGCTAGATATAATGTTTTTTTGATCGGGACATCAAAATAAAACTTTGTAATTTGTGCAACAATAGTGGTTTGGAGTGACTATTCGTTTCATCGTTGGATGTTCATCATTGCCGCTGCTACTGCATTTGCTGCTTATAAACTTTTTTCGTTTGGAGTTCTTTGTGCCAAAGTTAACCACTGCCGCAATACAATTTTGTTTGGAACAAAATTAAAAGCAATTTTTAATTTTGTAACTACAACATAATTTTGGTTTCGTGCTGTTTCATTAAAATAATCTTGCTGAAAAATAAAAATAATTTGTGTAGCCCTACTTGAAATTAAAATTTCCTTTGGGGTTTTTTAATTTGTGAAATTTTGAGCTTTGCCGTTATATTAAATACATAAAAAAAGAAGAAAAATCGCTCTTTTTCATTTATATACAAAGTAAATACGTGTTTCAATTTCAAGTGGTTCTTTTTCTCTTTGTGAAATCTTTCGATTTTATTAAAAATGGCGAACGATGATGATACCGCTAATAATGCTAGTGGCTCAGATTTGGCATCGTTAGAACAACAGAGGACCAGAGAAACAAGTGAGCCGTTTAAGCCGCCGCCGCCGATTTTTTTCGGCTCATTTCGGCTGAAAGTATCAATTTTCTAAAATAAAAAAATTAAAAACAAATGCCATTTTTAAAATAAATTTTCTACTTCATCATAATTTTTTTTTTATTTGAAGGCACATCTATACGCGAGAGAAAACTGCTAGAGATTTAGCAAAAAACACCTCTAAGTAGCTCTATTGTGAATGATTTAAGCTATTCAGGGTTACTTTTTGCTCTATCTCTAGCAGTTTTCTCTCTCGTGTATATGTGCCTTAAGAACGATTTTTGTCATAAATATTTCTTAAGTTGGAAATTTAGCTTGAAAACTTCTGACACATTTCGCTGAAATTTAGATATGAAGTAGAGGAGAGAATCCAAATGACTTATTTCTACATATAAGTTTAAAATTTTCTAGGGAAATGTAATTTAGTCTAGTGCATCATAATCAATCGGAAAATCGGTTTAAATTTTTGTTGTTGGTACGCCCTTTTGCATTTAAGGTGACGATATATTCTTTTCAAATGTCCTACCCCTCAATTCATAAATGCTTTGTAAAGTTATAGCAGGTTTACAAAACGTCATTTTCATACAAAATTTATTCAATAAACCTCCTATAATTTAACAAAGCGTTTATGAATTTAGGGGCTAGTGTAGATTGTAGGCGGAGCTTCGAAAGAATTAATTCAATTTTAACCTAATTCGCACAACACCGAATTCAGCTTTAGAAATTGAACATATATCATTCCATAAAATTATTCCTTTAGAATTAATTCATAGGTTTCATTCCCAAAGTTTAATATTAAATACAATGCATTCTTATGTTGAATACATTCCTTATGGAATTACAATCAATTTGAATAATTAATTTTTTTCATTAGTTCTAATCTTTTACAAAATGGCTTATGAAAATTGTCATTTTATTCAATTCGTACAAGATCTAAGGTATGAATATACCCAGGTAGAAAAATACGTACGGCACAGTGTTGGCACGACGTTAGAGACGGTAGTACATTTACTGGCGATGTATCGGATTTTTAACTGTGCTGATATGGTGTCGAAATGATAACACCAATGTACGCTTGGCCGTAGCTATTTGCCAACGTTGGCACAGCGCTGAAATTCAGTAGATTGCCAGTACTTTCAATAAAATAATTCAGTATGTATGTAGGCAATGCTCTGAAAATTCGGACTTTTAGGCTGCATTCACACCTAATTCTTAAACACGTGTTTAGCTAAAACACTTATTTTAGCTCTTTATTCTACTACAACTTTTGTAAAAGAATAAAGAGCTAAAATACGTGTTTTAGCTAAACACGTGTTTAAGAATTAGGTGTGAATGCAGCCTTAACAAAAGTATGGGGAAAGCTTTATTTCTAAACTGCCCCTATTTTTTGACCAATAATAATATTTTTCCAAGTCAGCTCATATGGAAGCTTAGGCTGCATTCAAAATTATGATGAAAAACAAGACTTTATATCGTTGCCTACCTGGCATACCTGCTACAACATTTTAAGTAATCGTTGTCAATTTTTGGAAAGCCATGGAAAGAAAGTTGAATCGGTGATTAAACCTAGTGGTTCAAATCCAAAATCGAACCGACCAGCAAACACTTTTTTGAATTCAAAGGCAAATTCAGCCTGCTTATATTGCAATGGTACTGATCATTACATCGCAACATGTTCTTCGTTTTTGTCACTCGTAGTTTCGGAACGTTTTAATTTCGTAAAACGTAATGGGCACTGTATAAACTGCCTTAGAAAGGGCCATTTAGTCTCAAAATGCCCCTCGAAATCTCGTTGTCGTGTTTGTCACGCTGCTCATCATACTAATTTACACATTTATGGAGTTCCTGATCAACCAACACCATCGTCATCAAATGATGTCCTTAACCAAGGGCCATCTACTAGTCATGGTAATCCAGTTTCGTTAGTAGAGGGCAATTATACCAACTGCAATGGTTCTCATCAAAGACAATTTTGGTTCATTTCAACCGGTAAGAGTACTACTTGATTCGTGTTCTGAAATCAACTTTATTACAGAAGTTGCTAAGCGGCTTAAACTACAATTTCAACCGCAATCTCAAGGTGTTTCTGGTATCGGTGAAATACAAACAAACAGCAAGTTTTTTGTTACAGCCACAATTAAATCTCGTATTGGTTCGTTCCAGTGGTCCTCAACGTTTGCAGTTACAAAATCAATTTCTGCTCAACAGCCTGGTAAATTTATTGAAACATCAAATTGGAAAATTCCTGAAAAGATACAGCTTGCTGACCCGTTGTTCTACAAACCACAGCGAATGGATTTTTTGGTTAATTCTGAGGTATTTTTTACTATGTTACTGGATGGACAAATTTCTTTGGGACAAGGCATGCCTTGCCTTGCTCGCAACAAACTGAAAGAAAAGTTGTTCTCTGAAGACGTTATTTGTAAACTCCAAATTTTTTGTACTCAAAGTGGCTTTGAGTTTTGTTTTATTCCACCTCGGGCTCCACATTTCGGTGGATTATGGGAGGCGGCAGTTAAATCAGCTAAAACGCTGTTGTTGAAAAATGTCGCTTAAGCTCATCTCACGTTCGAAGAACTTCAAACACTTGTTGTCGAAATTGAAGCGATTTTGAATTCACGCCCAATCGCTTCAGCAACAGATGATCCTAATGATGGCGAAGCTCTTACTCCTAGCCATATTTAGATTGGTTCTGCTTTGACTTCCATTCCTGATGAAAATTTTGATTGCACAAAAACAACAGTTTTAAGTAGATGGCAACAAATTTCCTTTCTCAAGCAGCAATTTTGGCAGATGTGGTCCCGATTATCTTTTGTCGCTACAACAACGATCACAATGGTTCAAGCCGCAGCCGAACATAAAAAGTGGTCAACTAGTCATCATCCATGAGGATAACACTCCACCACAATAATGGCTCCTTGCACGAGTGACAAAACCTATTGCAGGCCCTGATGGAAAAATTCGCGTAGTTGAATTGAAATTTAAAAATGGCACCTGTAAAAGACACAAGGTTGCTCCTTTACCTTCCCAAGAAGAATTTTGAAAGATAGTCCTTTCAACGGGGGGAGTATGTCGGATCAGATCACCTACCAGTCACGGGGTCATCACTGTCCAAAGTGTCGTCACTATTATTATTTGTTAATCCTTATGAATACTTGTCTGTTTTTTGTTTTGTCCAATTTTTACTGCATATGTGTCTTACTGTTTGTTATTGCTAGTTACTAACAAATCAGTATCGTTCTAATAATACTGGCTACTCTTAATTCTCTCTAAGAATAACGGTTCAGTTTTTTTGTCAGTTTGATATGTACTTGTCTTTCACGTTTTTTTTTGTTTCTAAGACAATGTTATAGCATTTAAGTTTTTTATTATACACTCAGGGAATTATGTAGGTAAAATCAACTGCAAATGACAGTTAAAATAACTGCATTTGCATTTAAAAAGGTGTAGACTACATTTGCATTTAAATCAACTGCAATGTAAAGTTATTTTTAACTGTTAAAATTCAACTGAAATATGTAGTAAAAACAACTACAAATGCAATTAAAACAACGTGTATATTTTAGCAGCAAATTGCTTTTGCCGTAGCGTTTATCAAATCTTCAACAATGAATTATATAATTGCTTGCTCGCAATTATAATTCAAGTAGCTTGCAACAAAACCGATGAGTGCGGATAATACAAATGGAATTAAACACTTCATATGAATTCCGAAGATATAAAATTCAATGCTCTATTTGACTGCTCACCAAGTAAAGTTGTAGACAGTAGTTCAGTTAAAACATAAGTGAGTTTTCTTCATGATTAGGGTAGCCAGCTAACCTCGTAATAGGGGTTTATTTGACGTTCCCTTTTAAGCTATACTTATAAATAACTAATTCACAATAACAATTCATAATTCATGGCGAATTCTAATTTAAATTCAAGTACATAAGAATTCAGACTGATGGTTTCCATAACTTTGATTGATATAAAGTTAGACATGCCGCCGCCCGGCAAGTGTAGCAAATCCCGGGTTGTTGCATAATAGGTTTGCCAACGATTTGATGGCTTCAGACAATAACTGTTGATTTGGTAGATGAATTTCTCTGGCTGATTGGGTTCTCCGTGATTTTGTTTTCCGTTTCGGTTTAGCTCGTTCCGATTCTTGGTGAGCTGGTGCTTGTACGCGAGGGTGTCGTACGGACCTCTCAACCCGTGGCTGACGATCTGTGTGAAGAAGGGTGTGGTGGAGCTTTCCGCACCTTAAGCAAGTGCGGAAAGCTTGGCAAGTGCGGCCAAGCAATTTATGCAGTATTGGTGTCGTCTTGCTACACGATTGCGTTCGGCTGACTCCATTGCCAAAAATCTCCTACAGAACCTTAAGGAATGATACCTTTGACATAGCTTGCACTGATGAATGGATGGGTCCCGTGGTCCCCGGTGTGGTCTGGATCTGCAAGATATTAAAATGAGCGAGTATTGTAAGCCATACTCATTTTCACCTAGCTGAAAAATGAGTCGTGTGGCGAAGAAGAAACGATGTAAATGAAGCAATTCAACTTGGGGAGATCTTGAATGAAAGTTAAAGAAGTAGGTTAGGAGTTGAATTATGGGAATAAATATTCTAATTGTGCTCGATTGGGAGGAGACACAATTTAACAATTGGACGTGTCATGATTCCATTTGAAGTGCGAATCTCTGCGACTTTAGGGCGATTATCACTCCCGAGATGTAGTTTTTGCACCCTTCCCAATCGCCATTCATTAGGAGGAAGGAGGTCATCTATGACTACTACGAGGTCATTAGTTTGAAGAGAGGGAGTGGGAGTCTTCCATTTATATCTTTTGTGAAGGGATTTCAAATAATCCTCTTTCCATCTAAGGGCGAATCGATGGTGCAGAACTTTTAACTTTTCCCAACGGTTAACCATAGGCAGGTCATGAGAGTCTGGTTCTGGGAGAGCCATAAGAGGAGCGCCTCTAAGAAAATGACCCGGTGTGAGAGCAGTCAAATCGGAGGGATCGTCTGATACTGGAGTAAGGGGGCGTGAGTTCAGAACCCCTTCTATTCGTGCCAAAATTGTAGCGAATTCCTCAAAGGTAAAGCGTTGCGAACAGGCAAGCCTCTTAAAGTGGAATTTAAAGCTCTTGACCGCAGCTGCCCACAGACCTCCCATATGAGGTGCGTGGGGCGGAATAAAGGACCACTCTAAGCCGTGTATCGAGTACTTTTGGGAAATATCAGAGGATACGGACGTCACAAATTTGGTAAATTCTCTTTGAAGACTTCTGCTGGCTCCTAGAAAATGGCGGCCATTGTCTGATACCACCCTTTTGGGAAGACCTCTTCGTCCTACAAACCGAGCGAACGCTGCTTTGAAAGCATCAGCGGACAAATCAGAACACGGTTCTAAGTGAATGGCCTTTGTCGAAAAGCATACGAAGATACTTACATAAGCTTTTAAATATGGCGCATTTTTAAGAGAAGAGCTTTTAAGGTCGAATGGCCCTGCAAAATCGATTCCCGTAACTTGAAAGGGTAGAGAAAAGCTACACCGTTCTGCTGGGAGTGGGGCCATTATTTGGGAACAAGCCTTATGCTTGAAAACAGTGCAAATTTTACAAAGATGTACCACCTTTTTAACTCGCTGCCGTAAACGCGATATAAAAAACTCCATTTGGACCATTCGACACATTTGGTTCACCTCGCCGTAAATAAGTACCTCGTGTAAAAACGATAAATACAACGAACATAAACGAGAGTTTTCGGGAAAAATTATCGGAAATCGTTCATTGTATGGCAATGATGAATCGGCTAAACGGCCATTCACCCTAAGGATTGCTCTCTAGTCGAAAAATGGGTTAAGCGTTCTTAACGGACTTTTACTTTCAACAGTTGTGTTTTCCGAGACCGATTCATATTCTTGAGCATAATTGGATTTTTGAGAAAGTAAAATAAGACGATTTCTTACATATGTGATTTCGGAATTAGTAAGATTTAGAGATTGATAGCGGTATTGTGAACGATAAATAAGGAGTATTATGCACAAAGCGGAAAACATACGACAATGTTCTAAGCGCCCTATGATAAGACGAAAATCTTTCCAAGATATCCGCCTCTTGAGCAGAGGAGTGCAGACATGTTATTTTAAGTCCTTCCTCGGGGGGCGCCAGAGGATTTCGTGTGGGCCACGCGGAAGGTGATTTGATAAGCCATGACGGTCCCTGCCACCAAAGGTTACTATCGGCAAGGTCCTGCGGTCTACATCCTCTAGTACCTAAATCAGCTGGGTTTTCATTCGTCGGAACATGACACCATGTTGCAGTGGGGACTAGCTGGTGAATCTGAGAGGTGCGATTGGAAACGTAAGTTTCCCAGGTCCAAGGGGGTTTTGACAACCATCCCAAAACTATGGAAGTATCTGTCCACAGGACGATTTCCGTATTTCCGAAGCCCAAAGATTTAGAAATATAATCGACAAGTTTAGCCAGCATGACCGCCCCGCACAATTCCAGTCGTGGCAATCTGACAGGCTGAAGAGGTGCTACCTTGGTTTTCGCTACCAATAAATGTGAATAAACTTGCGAATTCCGCGATTGAGAGCGAATGTATATAGTAGCACAATAAGCCTGTTTAGACGCATCGCAGAAACCATGAATCTGTATCGTCATTGACGGCGAAACCTGAATCCATCGAGGTATATTGATTTTCTCAACGTGTACGAGATTTTGCACGATATCGTTCCAGTTTTGCAATGAATCTTTGCTCACTGGTTCATCCCAACCCACACTCTCAAGCCAGAGTTGTTGCATCAGAATTTTTGCTTGGACTACTACTGGACATAACCATCCCGCCGGGTCAAATAGCTTTGCAATTGCGGATAAAATCTCCCTTTTCGTGGCCCGCACAGACGTTGAAATGCATTCAAACGAGTAGGAAAAGGAATCGGTTAACGCATTCCAACGTATTCCAAGTGTTTTAGTTGAAATCGTAGAAAATCCGAATCATACAAGTCATCCATAGAAAGATGTTCTAATAACCGGGAATCATTGGCTGTTATTTTCTTAAGAAGAAATCCCGCCGATTTAAGGGATTCGACAAGTTGACTCTGTGCTTGAAGAGCGTGTTCAATCGAGTGGGATCCGGACAATATGTCGTCAACATAGGTTTCGTTACGTAAAATGTGAGATGCTAGTGGAAATTGTGTTTCGGTGTCTGTGGCTAGCTGTAATAGCGTCCGAATTGCCAGAAATGGGGCGCAATTTACACCAAAGGTAACATTTTTCAACTGATAATCCTTTACTGGTGTCTGGGTAGATTTTTGGAACAAAATTCGTTGAAAGGGCCTGTCGGAGAGATTAACTAAGATTTGGCGATACATTTTTTGTATGTCGCCACTGAAAACAAATTCATGTCTTCTCCAATTGAGAATAATCGATATCAGGTCCGATTGTAAAGTGGGACCTGTATGAAGGACATCATTGAGAGAGTATCCGGATTTGGTCTTTCTAGAGCCGTTAAATACCACTCTCACCTTGGTGGATTTACTCTCCGGACGTAGCACTGCAGGGTGCGGAAGATAGAAAGAATAACACTTATCATTTAGAAATACTTCGCGAGAAGTAGTTTCCTCCATGTGATCTAAAGATAGATATTCGTTCAGAACATCATTGTACTGTGAATAGAGATAAGGGTCTTTGCGCAAGGCTTGTTCCATTCTCGAATATTGGATTAAAGCAACGAATCGGGAAGGACCCAGGAAAATCGATTGCGGGTACTCTTTCTTAAAGGGCAAGCGTACTACGTATCTTCCATCTGTCTGCCGCATCGTGGTTTCAGTATAAAATTCTTCGCAGAATTGATCATCCGTTGATAGTATAGTGACTGAGGGAATTTCTTCGATTTCCCAAAATTTGCGTAGTATTTGGTTCGTGTCCTCATTTCGTAATGAAGTAACAGATGTGGAAAGGGAGTGAATAGCATCAATGGGCATGGGGCCACTAAGAACCCAACCGAAAACTGTGTTATACGCAGAAGCGACGCCACAAATATTCCTTTTGATGCCATCAAGGTTTATGAAACGCTCACAATCGTTTCCTAAAATCAAATCTATCTGGGCGGAACGATTAAATGAGGGGTCTGCCAAATCTAAATTCTCCAGTTCGGATGAGTTCGATATCTTAAACGAAATTGACGGTATCCGCTTTGTGACTTTCGGAAGAACAATAGTGGTGGCCTCAAATCGAGAGCCGTGTCGCTTTGACACCACCACTAGATCGCACTCCTTATCAGAGTTTTGGATTTGCTCCCCAATGCCAGCAATTTGAAGAGGATTTTCTATAGGGAAGATTTAAACGATTTCTTATTTTCTCAGACAAAAATGACCGTTGAGAACCAGGGTCGATCAACGCCCTAATAGTAAACAGTTCTCCGCCGTGTTTAATTTGTACTAATGCTGTTCTCAGTAAAATATCCGTACTGTCATATGCGATATTAGCATGAATTTTACCCGAAGAGGTTGATGGTACATTATCATCCAAATGCCGATCAATTAATTTTTGATCTCGAAGAACCAATCGCGTGGATTGTAGTGAAGATCCAGTATTGGCCTTAACCTCAGAAGCAGCACCCTGAGACGGTCTCGAATACTTATGAACTAACGTATGATGTTGTTGTTTGCAATTAAAGCAAGTGTTTGTGCTGTTGCAATTGCCCTTGATGTGTGACGCCGAAAGGCAATTCGCACAAAATGAATTCCTGTAAACAAAATCAATTCTCTGTTGAGTAGAGAACTTTTTAAATTTTGGGCATGTCCTAAGATTATGTTCCTCGTCGCACAGTTTACAAAGGAATCTAGTAAGATTCTCCTGAGAGGCATAAGATTGGACTGAAGATTGTGGGCCACTTGATGACACATATTGCACCTTTGTCTTCCTAATGGCGAATATTCTTTCGACGACTTCGATACGATTTGAAAGGAACTCGTCCAATTGTGACCAAGTGCACAATTCCCGTTGGGACTTAAGGGATTGTGCCCATAGTGCATGAGTCTGTTCTGGAAGTTTCGTAACAATCGTAAAAACAATCATTGCATCCCAATGATCGGTTCTTACACCCAGAGCTCGAATAGCCGATAAACAATCATTAACCCCATCCTGAATGGTCTGCAATGATTCAGGCGTTTCTGAGAATGCCGAAGGGATATTATGGAGTAGCTCCAGCTGGTTATCAATTAAAACCCTAGTGTTTTCATATCGATTTTGAAGTGCCTTCCAAGCAAGGCCGAAATTTTCATCGGAAAGTGGATATCTCCTCACCAAGGATGCCGCGTTTTTCATAGTTTTCGATCTTAAATGAATAAGTTTAATTGTAGGAGGAATGTCGTCGTTATTAACATAAAAGGCCGTGAACAAATCACGAAATGCCGGCCAATCTTCATATTTGCCCGAAAAAACCGGCGTATCACAAACGGGGATCTTTATATGTGACGGGCGATATTGAACGGGCAGATTCGGTGCCGTAGGCCGAGAAGGGAGGGAGTATCGGTCCGAAGCATCGAATCCTTGCATTTGGGAAGTATCCAGCCTAACAGTTTTCATTAAATCCAAAATCTGAGAAGTGCAGAGGTAAGTAGTACGCGTCCACGCATGCATTGAAATTTTCTTTAGCAGTTTGCTTAAATTCTGTTGCAATGAGTGAATCGGAAGCTAACATGACCTTTTCATACGAAGCCTCGACCCTCATCCACCTGGCGTCTAAGTCTTTTAACTTAACTTCAAGGACCGACTCAGACTGCTCCTCAGGTGGGGTTTTGCGAAATTTTTCACAAAACTGAAACAAGTGCTCACTATCGAACACAAATTGTTCCTTCGGGAGGCTCATTTTTGCAAAAGTGCAAGAGGTTTCGAACTGGTCAGACTTTGTGCTTTCAAGGTCTTCACACCGGAAATGTCACTTAGCCTATCTGAACGCTGGGACAATTATATTTAAATTTTCTTTGCTAATCGTGTAAGCAACACCTAAATTTTCTCACAAACCCAATTTAATTTGAAGGAAACATAATAACTTGAACTTGATTTAATAAAATTTTGTTGAAGGACGTTCTAGTATCCGTACTAAAATGTTGCAAGTGATACCGAAATTGCACCTGCACTTTCAATGATGAAACAGAAAATAGTTTTAAAAGGCCTAATAAAATAGAAACTTTGAAAACCAACGAGAGGGTTGTGCGAGTTATTAATGTGTTTATATGATCACGAAATTTATTTCGCATAAAATTCAACGCTTAGCGTTTTCATTCACCAATAACCTTTTGCCAGCTTCGAATAAATTTTAATTGAAGTTTAACACGTTTAGCAAACTTCATACGTAATGATGATTAAAACGACCGTTCTAGAACCCCCAAAATTATTTTAAGGCACCAATTCTATAAGGGGAATGAGTCATTTGAGGCCCGAATGAACCAAGCGATTATTTAGTTATATTAAAATTATTCTTTGTAATCTTGCTGCATTTATCTGTGCTAATTGCATAATTGTGTATAATGTGCGTAGTTCTTCCACTTAATTTCGAAGTTTAAATAACACCAGGGGAATATAGAAACTCATAGAGATATGTTTTCCTTCCTTTCAATGTTCCCAGTAAACTTTCAATCGTTTTTAATGTAATACTAAAGTGTGGGCCACACAACTTCAATAATTCGTTTGGAATGAATTTTCGTTAAAAAAAATATTACAATTAATAATAAGCGCGAAATTCTTAAATATTTATGTTGTATTTATCTACAAAGTGTAATACCAAATTAATCTTTCAACAAGTTACAATATCTTTGCCACTAAATAGGGAATCTTTTAGTGCAAGTGGACAATAAAAAAATTCACACTGTGGTAACACCATAACGTGAAATAATAAAAGATATTCAACACGTATTAATTCATTTGTATGAATATGAGTATGGGTGCCTTTAATGTAAATGTAAGAGAAGAGATTCTGTTGTAAAACAGAAGAGATTCTGTTGTAGTTATTCACCTCTGCCGTATTAATAGAGCTTTTGATCTCTTATTTATCTTCATACGTATGTATGTACAATGTACATATATACTCACGAATTAAATGCAGCAAACGTGGTTGAGTTGCCTTTCGTTATTTTTGCAATAACAACAATTATTTGTCTACTTGAAAATAACGGGCAGATTGCGGTGAATTTTTGTAGTGCAAATTGTTGGTTTTTTTTATTAAATTTTAAACTTTTTATTATTTTGTTTTTTTTGTTTTTAAGGAATGGGAATATGGGCAATTAACTACAAAATTTTTTATTTTTACTCACGTGTTTGTCATACTTTAAAAATTTATACTTGTGTTATTATTGTCGCCTTTTTTCTGGAAACGTTGTTTTTAATGGCCCGTATGATGAAATTAGATTTATGTAAGTGCTTCTTGGTGATCTTTTTGAACGTTCCTTTCACAGTTGACTGATGACTATGACGGATTTATTTCTTCTGATGTGTTTTGTACCTGGATTTTATGATATTGGCTTTTAGATGAATTTTGTAATGACGTTGATTTCCTTATGTCTATATGACTCCAAAACGGCTTTTGTGCTTGACACAAGACACTAAATTTTATTTTTTACCCGCTTGCACAATATTTGCGTAATTTGTAGAACCTCAAAGCTGATTTATTGATCAAATTTCATCTATAAAATAAATTCTGTGTATTTATTCGCAGGGACGTTTGTTACTTTGATCGACTCTTAATAAATGAAACATTTGTGTTTTGTTCCTTGGTTTTAATTTTGTGTCTAACCTCCTCACGGTAGTTAAGAGATTAAAAGCTTTTTGTAGTTTTTTCTTCTTTTCTGATAGCGCAGTGTTGCCAAGGTTCTTGAAGGACCATGTATATTTTAGCAGCAAATTGCTTTTGCCGTAGCGTTTATCAAATCTTCAACAATGAATTATATAATTGCTTTCTCGCAATTATAATTCAAGTAGCTTGCAACAAAACCGATGAGTGCGGATAATACAAATGGAATGAAACACTTCATATGAATTCTGAAGATATAAAATTCAATGCTTTATTTGGCTGCTTACCAAGTAAAGTTGTAGACAGTAGTTCAGTTAAAACATAAGTGAGTTTTCTTCATGATTAGGGTAGCCAGCTAACCTCGTAATAGGGGTTTATTTGACGTTCCCTTTTAAGCTATACTTATAAATAACTAATTCACAATAACAATTCATAATTCATGGCGATTACTTGTAAAAAGTAATCGTTGATTTAGTAGTAGAGTTCATTGATCAAAATCTAATTTAAATTCAAGTACATAAGAATTCAGACTGATGGTTTCCATAACTTTGATTGATATAAAGTTAGACGCAACGTACATGCAAATTATTGTAAAACTGTACAATTAACTACATATGTAGTTAAAATAGCATAAACAAAAATTATTTTAAAAATTAATTTAATAAAAACAAATTTATGTAAATACTTTTAACTTAATTTTATTCCATAATAAATTTAAAATTGATAAATCAAAATTTACATTTAATATCACTTTTATTGTTCACTATATTGTTCTAGATGTCCGTCTGTGAGGAATGAAATATTGTTTGGCTTCCTTTTTTTCTGCAGGTAGAAAGGGATGAAAATATAAAAGAACTGAAAGAAAATAAATACAATAAATTGTAATATTCCCGTAAATAAATTTATATTTTATGTTATAAAACTTACCTTATTATTTTAATAATTCAATACAATATTTAACCTTTTCCTTATTACGCGTCTTCACTCTTTAGCGTTGTTTTATGACTAAGACAAGATAAAACATGTTCTTCTCATATTCTTTCACTAGAAATTTCTAAGCAAATGCTTCGTGCACATATTCTGCTTTACTTCGTACACATACACACTTCACTTCGTACACATACACATAAATAACTGCATAAAATAAATGTTACTACAATGTAGTAGTTTTTGAAGTTTGTTTAAAAAAATAACTGTCAAAAACATTAAAAAATGTTGCTCTAAGTAAATTAACTGCAATTGTAGTTAAAATAACTACAACCACATTACTACACAAATAACTGTCATGTGGTAACTTCAGAACTTTTCTGAGTGTAATTCACATAAATAAATTCAAATGAAATGACTTAACTTTGAGTCTCCATTAGCTATGAAATTCTGTTAAGATAGCTGTTAAGAGAGTCACAAATAAAATCTAATACTTTTGTGGTGGAGAACATTAATGTTAAGAAATTTCATTATTAATTTTTTTTAATTTTAATTTTACATTGTTTTTTATATATTTTCTTTGGTTTTTTTATAAGCTTTGTTTGTTGGTGATGCCATTAAGCAGTAAAAAAATATGGCATCGACTGAGATGTTATAAAATAGTTTTCTTAACATCTGCTTTAACAACTATTTTAACACAGAAAAAACGTAAATCATAACATTAAAATGAGTGGTCCACACTTAACATTAACATGATGTTAGTGGTCATGTTAATTGATTTATGTCTCGTGTAGACTACAAGTAAAGTATGAAAATGCACATCAACGAACATACTAACAAAAGATGAGCGCAAATAAAAAACCATTAGAAGAAATCAAATCACACTTAGGTTGCGTTTACACTTGCATCGAAATCTCAAGATTTCGGTATTCACCACTCCGAAAAAACAATGAAGGAAAGCATATAGATGTTAAATTTTTAGAGAATGTATTTATTAGAGCTAACTATGTATGCTTTTTTCAAAATTGAAGATTTATATGAATCCCTTCATTGTTTTTTCTGAGTGGTTAATATCGAAATCTCGGGATTTCGATGCAAGTGTAAACGCAACTTTAGATGATTTAGCTCAGCGTTGCATTTTTATACTCGCAACTGTATATGTAGCCAGAGCTTTGAAGAATTAATTCCTTTTTGAATGAATTCACTACCAATCGAATTCAATTTTCTCTAGAATTGAATGAATTCCTTTTCTTAAGTAATTCACTGAATTCGTTCAACTGAACGCGTTCATGAAACAATAAATTCAAAGAATTAATTCAATTGCAATAGTTCTTTTTATCAAATCAAATGAATTAATTCACCGGTGAACGCGTTCTATTTTATAAATCGAACGGAAAAAAAGTGAATTAATTCCTTACTGAATTAATTCACTACTGAATTCGTTCAATTTCATTTTCGTTCAGTGAATTAAAAAAAATAATAAGTTTACTGAATTGAAAAAAAATAAAATAAGTTCACTGAATTCAAAGCCTGTTTTCTGCCGTTCAGTAGAAGAAAACAATAATGTACAAATAAAATTTTTAAATAAGCAATTTTACAGCGTGTGCTAGTAAAAATAAACAAATTAGAAACCGGATGCTGTTTATCAACCTACATGATTCAAAAATAAAGCCTTTTACTATTAAAAATAAAAACTTTACAGAAATAGATAAATTTGGAAAAAAAATATAACTATATAACTAGTTTGAAAAATTAATAGTTATATTTTTTTTCCAAATTTATCTATATCTGTAAAGTTTTTATTTTTAATAGTAAAAGGCTTTATTTTTGAATCATGTAGGTTGATAAACAGCATCCGGTTTCTAATTTTTTTATTTTTACTAGCACACGCTGTAAAATTGCTTATTTAAAAATTTTATTTGTACATTATTGTTTTCTTCTACTGAACGGCAGAAAACAGGCTTTGAATTCAGTGAACTTATTTTATTTTTTTCAATTCAGTGAACTTATTTTATTTTTTTTTTTCAATTCAGTGAACTTTTTATTTTTTTTTTTTTAGTTCACTGAACGTAATTTTATTTTTTTTTAATTCACTAAACGTAATTTTATTTTTTTTATTTCACTGAACGAAAATGAAATTGAACGAATTCAGTAGTGAATTAATTCAGTAAGGAATTAATTCACTTTTTTTCCGTTCGATTTATAAAATTGAGCGTGTTCACCAGTGAAATAATTCATTTGATTTAATAAAAAGAACTATTGCAATTGAATTAATTCGTAACAAAATAAATCGAACGAAAGCAAATATGAATTAATTCCATTCGATATATGGTGCTTCGTGAATTAATTCATCGAATTTTTAATTCAGAATTGAAAAATTGAATTAAGGAATTAATTCTTCAAAGCTCTGTATGTAGCATATGTAGCATATACAGCTATGGACATATAAATGGCACATTTTACCATTAATTCTTCCTTATGCTACTTACTATATTATACTATTAACAACCAACAAGTTTTTGTTTTTTCCCAAGTGTTTATTATGCACATTTAATATTGCTATAAACTTTAATTGAAATTCATTAATGTCAATAAAAAATTATCATTATGAAAAAAACCCATTGAAATGAGCTGGACACATAAATGGCACAATCTTAAAAAAAGAGAATGGTTTTAATATTGCATTTGTTAAATTTTTTGGTATGAACAAATATTTTACCCACAGATCAACTAAAAATCTACAACAAATATTTTACCATTAATATTTAGTGCTGTGGCCTTTGTTTCTGATGACAGCTTCGCACCTGCGACCCATACTTTCCACTAGTTTTTGGCATTTTGTTTTGGGGATGGCGTACCAAGCTTCCTGTGCGGCCGACCACAGTTCGTCCATATTTATACCCTACATCACTATGTGGTCAGGGTATTATAAGTTTGTGCTGATGTTTGTAACACTAAAAAATATTGGTCGTAGACCGACCTTATAGTATACCGATCGGCTCGGAATTTTTTTTTTTATTTCGATTTAACGATGTCCCTCCGTCCGTCTGTCCATGTAATCTTGTGCGCACTCTACAGGTCGCAAATATTAAGATATTTTGATGAAATTTGGTACGCAGACCTATGTTGGCCCAAGGACGAACAAGCTTGATTTTGGTGAACATCGGTCCATGTTTAGACCTAGTGCCCATATAAGGGTCCTATCAAAATTATATTGTTTATACGCTGCAGCTCGTAAATATTAAGATATTTTGACGAAATTTGGTACACAGCCCTATGTTAGCCCAATAACGCAGCCTATTGATTTTGGTGAACATCGGTCCATGTTTAGACCTAGTGCCCATATAAGGGTCCTACCAAAATTATACTGTCTGTACGCTGCAGGTCGCAAATATTAAGATATTTTGATGAAATTTGGTACATAGACCTATGTTGGCCCAATAACGCCGCCTATTGATTTTGGTGAACATCGGTCCATGTTTAGACCTAGTGCCCATATAAGGGTCCTACCAAAATTATACTGTTTATACGCTGCAGGTCGCATATATTAAGATATTTTGAAGAAATTTGGTACACCGACCTATGTAAGCCCAAGGATGAAGCCTATTGATTTTGGTTAACACCGGTCCATGTTTAGACCTAGTGCCCATATAAGGGTCCCCCCAAAATTATATTGTTTATACGCTGCAGGTCGCAAATATTAAGATATTTTGCTGAAATTTGGTACACAGACCTATGTTGGCCAAGGACGAAGCCTATTGATTTTGGTGAACATCGGTCCATGTTTAGACCTAGTGCCCATATAAGGGTCCTACTGAAATTATTTGGTTTATACGCTGCAGGTCGCAAATATTAAGATATTTTGATGAAATTTGGTACACCGACCTATGGCGGCCCAAGGACGAAGCCTATTGATTTCGGTTAACACCGGTCCATGTTTAGACCTAGTGCCTATATAAGGGTCCCTCCAAAATTGGCTTGGTTACAAACTGCAGGTCACAAATATTAAGATATTTTAATGAAATTTGGTTCGCTGACTCACATTATAGAAAATTTTGACACAAGTCCCATTTTAACCCATTCGAATTTCGGATCCAAACATAAGTTGGCTTTTAACCAGACTGGTGTAGGGTATTGTATAGTCGGCATGCCCGACTTTAACCTTTTTACTCGTTTTTTAATTTTTCTTGGCGATTTCAACCTTGACTTCATTCCACAGGTTCTCTATTGGATTTAAGTCAGGGCTCTGGGCTGGCCAATCCAAAACATTAATCTTCTCCGCACAAAACCATTTTTTTACTAGTTTGGAGGAGTGTTTGGGGTCATTATCTTGCATGAATTTCCATTTTATTGGCATGGAGTTGAAGGCATATGGCTCCATATGGTTTTTTAAAATATCTAAATACTGAAACTTGTCCATTTTTCCATTGATTTTTATAAGCGGACCTACGCCATGCCAAGAAAATGCACCCCAAACCATAATACTGCCACCTCCATATTTTACCGTCTTCTGAGTGAACCGAGGATTAAACTCTTGGCTTTCAGGACGACGAACAAAGATTCTGCCATCTGGTCCTATCCTGTTAATTTTTGTTTCGTCACTCCATAACACGTTTTTCCAAAAACTAATGGGATTTTCCTTATGGGTTCTGGCGAAGGTTCGTCGTTTGAAATATTTTTTTTGAGAGTAGGAGCTTTTTTTTGGAAATGCGCCCAAACAAATTTGCCTCGTTTAGTCTTCTTCTGACAAGTCTGCTTGATATTTCCATGTTAAAATTTTCATTAATATCCGATGCTATCTGCCTTGATTGGATCAATTTTCACCATTCGTACTATAGCTGCATCCGTACGCTCATCTGTTTTTCGTGGCCTTGGCTTCCGAATTTTAGCCTTAGTCAATATATCGGGATCCTCAACACAAGAATCAATTGCATTGTAGACTTTTTTGCGAGAAATTTTCATTATCTCAGCAATTTCCGCTACTTTTTTTCCATCTTTATATTTATTTATATATTTATTGCTTTGAATTAAATCTACACGACTACTGCCTATTTTAAGTAAATTGTGCCATTTATATGTCCACTTTAAATCAGCATTGTTAACGCAAAAATGATAACGGTAAATAATAAGCAAAACATATTGGAACATTTGAGCACTATTAAGACAACCATCTTTTTCAATAACAATCAGAAGATATAAAACTTGCATTTTTAAATATATTTTCAATTCAATTAAAGTTATTTCTTATAATATTTATATTATTTACATTTGACTTAGAAGCAAAGAGTTTAGGAACTTCGTTCCTTTTCTACTTAGATATATAAATATATTTTTTTAATTTATGAAATTTATGTACATTATTATTAAACGGAAGGAAAGAAATTTACAAAAACCTTTATGAAGCAGAGGTATAAGATAAAAACGAGTAAAAAAGGTTAAAGTCGGGAATGCCGACTATACAATACCCTACACCAGTCTGGTTAAAAGCCAACTAATGTTTGGATCCGAAATTCGAATGGGCTAAAATGGGGCTTGTGTCAAAATTTTCTATAATGTGAGTCAGCGCACCAAATTTCATTAAAATATCTTAATATTTACGACCTGCAGTTTGTTACCAAGCCAATTTTGGGGGACCCTTATATGGGCACTAGGTCTAAACATGGCCGATGTTCACCAAAATCAATAGGCTGCGTTATTGGGCCAACATAGGTCTGTGTACCAAATTTCATCAAAATATATTAATATTTGCGACCTGCAGCGTATAAACAATATAATGTTGGTAGGACCCTTATATGGGCACTAGGTCTAAACATGGAACGATTTTAACCAAAATCAATAGGCTTCGTCCTTGGGCCGACATAAGTCGGTGTACAAAATATCTTAATATTTGCGACCTGTAGAGTGCGCACAAGAATGCATGGACAGACAGACGGACGGACAGACGGACATCGTTAAATCGAAATAAAAAAAAATTCTGAGCCGATCGGTATACTATAATGTGGGTCTAGGACCAATATTTTTTGGTGTTACAAACATCAGCACAAACTTATAATACCCTGACCACGTAGTGGTGTAGGATATGAGAAAAAACGAGTAAAAAGGTTAAAGTCGGGCATGCCGACTATACAATACCCTACACCAGTCTGGGTAAAAGCCAACTAATTTTTAGATCTGAAATTCGAATGGGTTAAAAGGGGCTTGTGTCAAAATTTTCTATAATGTGAGTCAGCGAACCAAATTTCATTAAAATATCTTAATATTTGCGACCTGCAGTTTGTAACCAAGCCAATTTTGGGGGGACCCTTATATGGGTACTAGGTCTAAACATGGACCGATGTTCACCAAAATCAATAGGCTTCGTCCTCGAGCCAACTAGGTTTGTGTACCAAATTTCATCAAAATATCTTAATACTTGCGAACTGCAGCGTATAAACAATATAATTTTGGGGGGACCCTTATATGGGCACCAGGTCTAAACATGGACCGCTGTTAACCAAAATCAATAGGCTTTGTCCTTGGGCTGATATAGGTCGGTGTACCAAATTTCATCAAAATATCTTGATATTTGCGACCAGCAGCGTATAAACAATATAATTTTGTGGGGACCCTTATATGGGCACTAGGTCTAAACATGGACCGATGTTCACTAAAATCAATAGGCTTCGTCCTTGGGCCAACATAGGTCTGTGTACCAAATTTCATCAAAATATCTTAATATTTGCGACCTGCAGCGTATAAACAATATAATTTTGGGGGGACCATTATATGGGCACTAGGTCTAAACATGAACCGATGTTCACCAAAATCAATAGGCTTCGTCCTTGCGGCAACATAGGTCTGTGTATCAAATTTCATCAAAATATCTTAATATTTGCGACCTGCAACGTATAAACAATAAAATTTTGGTAGGACCCTTATATGGGCACTAGGTCTAAACATGGACCGATGTTCACCAAAATCAATAGGCTTCGTCCATAGGCCAACTTAGCTCTGTGTACCAAATTTCATCAAAATATCTTAATATTTGCGACCTGCAGCATATAAACAATATAATTTTGGTAGGACCCTTATATGGGCACTAGCTCTAAACATTGACCGATGTTCAGCAAAATCAACAGGCCAACTTAGTCCTTGGGCCAGCTTAGCTCTGTGTACCAAATTTCATCAAAATATTTTAATATTTGCGACCTGCAGCGTATAAACAATATAATTTTGGAAGGACCCTTATATGGGCACTAGGTCTAAACATGGACCGATGTTCACCAAAATCAATAGGCTTCGTCCATAGGCCAACTTAGCTCTGTGTAACAAATTTCATCAAAATACCTTAATATTTGCGACCTGCAGCATATAAACAATATAATTTTGGTAGGACCCTTATATGGGCACTAGGTCTAAACATTGACCGATGTTCAGCAAAATCAACAGACCAACTTAGTCCTTGGGCCAACTTAGCTCTGTGTACCAAATTTCATCAAAATATCTTAATATTTGCGACCTGCAGCGTATAAACAATAATTTTGGTAGGACCCTTATATGGGCACTAGGTCTAAACATGGACCAATTTTAACCAAAATCAATAGGCGTCGTCCTTTGGCCGACAAAAGTCGGTGTACCAAATTTCATCAAAATATCTTAATATTTGCGACCTGTAGAGTGCGCACAAGAATGCATGGACAGACAGACGGACGGACGGACAGACGGACATCGTTAAATCGAAATAAAAAAAAAATCTGAGCCGATCGGTATACTATAAGGTGGGTCTAGGACCAATATTTTTTGGTGTTACAAACATAAGCACAAACTTATAATACCCTGACCACATAGTGGTGTAGGGTATAAAAATAAAGTAGATAAAATTATGATGAGATGAGTTCATTGATATGTACATGTTGTGAGAGTTGGCATCTTGCATTAAAATTTAGTCAATCTTTCCATTTTATCCAGAACGAGTTCGAAGCCAGCGAGACCATGTAGGCGTCGGGTGGAATAGTGCCATGGTAGTTTAAATATCATTTTAAGTAGCTTATTTTGTGCTACTTGGAGTTTTTTATATGACATTTTGCAGACGTGTACCAAACTGGAGCATAGTAAAACATTATGGGGTGAAATATAGATTTGATGATGACGTTTTTATTGTCTATGTTCATTTCCGACTTTCTGTTTATAATTGGGTACATTATTCTAATAATTTTGTTAATTTTGTCCAATACATAAGGAATATGATTATTAAAATTCAGCTTTGTATCAAGCATAACGCCCAAGTATTTGCCGTTGTTTTCCCATGGAATATCATGGTTCATGAAACGAGGTAAACTCTGGGGTATAAAACAAGACTTACGTTTTCTTGTAAAATAAATAGCCTGCGTTTTTTCAGGGTTAACCAAAATCTTCCATTTATCAAAATAATTACTCAACCCAGTAAGAGCAGACTGCAAGTTTGTAATAATATGTGCGTTCCCGTACGTTACCGCAGTTACCCAAACTAGCCCAAAGGCGTTCCCGTACTCAAAACTGCGTGCAAATTGTTGTTGTTTGGGCTGTTTTGGGTTCCCGCGGGAAGCCGCGGTAACATACGGGAACGCACATAATATCAGATGAATAAACATCAGAACTAAGAATTGATGTATCATCTGCAAATATAGACGTAATGCAATTGGAAAATGTTGGAATGTCAGCAGTAAAGATGTTGTAAAGAACTGGCGACAGGCAAGAACCTTGTGCACATCCTGCAATGATATTAACTTGTTGTGAACAGGTTTTACCAAAGTAAACGCTGAACGATCTGTTTTGAAGAAAGTTTTGTATAATTTTTATGAGTTCAATTGGAAAGTTGAATTTTTTCAATTTAAAAATAAGTCCATTATGCCAAGCGGAGTCAAACGCAGCTTTTATGTCTAGCAATATCATTCCAGTTGATTTGCCGTTTTGAAAATTATTTTTAACTAATTTTCTGATTTTTAGTAGGGGTTGAGACGTATTACTTCTGAACCCGAATTGTTGCGATGGAAATATATTGTTTGCATCGATAAAATTAATAAGCTTTTCCTTAATAATTTTTTACAAGATTTTACTTATAGAAAAGAGCAGACTTATTGGTCTATAAGAAAGTGGAGAATCAGGAGGTTTATTTGGCTTTAATATTGGTATGGTTTTTGAGATTTTCCAATGACTGGGAAAGTAGCATAATTTAAGGCAAGCATTAAAGATGTTCGTTAGATAGTTGATATGTACCTTTATTAGGTAAATTTTTTAGACATTTATTATTAATACCGTCTAAACCTGGAGTTTTTTTGTTTTTCAATTTTTTTATAATTACACCAACTTTTTCAGTAGTAGTGAAGTAACAGTTTTGTGTGGCATTGGGTTAATATTACGAATAAGTTTTGCAACACCATTAACCTCAGTAATCGTAGTATTTAGTATCACTTAAATTTGATGAAATACCGTGGTTCAAATTAAAGTTGTGAGCCAAAATTTCAGCCTTTTCTTGCCGGGTGAAACATACTACATTGTTGTTTTAAAATTGGAATATTGCTAGATTTCTTCTTTAACATTTTTGAAACTTTCCAAAAAGGGGAAGATGCTTTGTCCAAATTGGACAACATGTTATTCCAAGTTTGGTTTCTGAAGTGGTTTATTTCATTCGTAATATTTTTATTTAAACGTGTCATAGCTCGACGATCATTAACATCTCTGTAACGCTTCCTGTTCCTTTTAAATACTTTCCTTAATTGTATCATAATTTTTAAGTTGTTTGGTAAGGGTTTAGAGGTTGGTGCAATTCTACGTTTGGGCACACTTTCATCTATTCCCATTTTTACTACATTATTGAAAACATTTATCATGTTGTCAATTTGAGTGCTGTTGTTTATTTCATTAAAGCTATCCGCCACAGGAAGATTCCTGTTTATGAATTTCATAAAATGCGGCCAGTTTGCCTTGCTGAAAGCGTAGCATAAATTGTCTACCATTTCATAATTTAAATTAATTGTAATAATAATTGGTAGGTGGTCAGAACTCAAGTCATTTATAACTTTTACTGCGGACATATTTTGAGATAGTTGAGGCGAGTTGACGGTTGTTTACTTGGATCAGCCGGAATATAAGTATATTCTTGGGAAAATAGTATTTGTGTTTGGTTTAGTTGGAGTTTCTCATATAATAGGTGTGTTTCTTTACTTTTTGGGTAAAATTCGGTAAAATGAGAGTTAACAAGAAATACTCTCACGAAGTGACAAAAATGCCCAAAAGTAAACGAACGCGAAAAACCATATTTGAAGCCCGAAAAACAAACGTCAATAGATTTGTGCATTATAGTTCGATTTGGTGAGCGCTCTTTCTAGTTCTTGTTCAATTTGTTGTAAAAATCTAGATAGCATTTCTAGTTAAACCGCTTTTTAAATAAAAAATTTAAAAAAATTTTCCTTCTCAGACATTTTTATATACAAAAAGGAATACGTAGTTTATTAAATCTGGAAAAAATTTTAATATTAAATAAAAGGTTCGATTTATTTACACATTTATCTCTTTAACACGTTTAAACAAGCGTCTTCAAAAAATTGTCGGTAATTTTATGGAGTTGTAACATTACCGATATGCCTTTCGAACTTTTACGTTAATTTTTGTAAATGATACACATATTTTTCTGAATGAATAAAGAGAGCGATTGAACTAAAAGAGCTATTAGTTGTGAACTAGGTCTTTGGTTCAAATAAGTGAATAGTTCAATTGAACTAGTTGAATCCAACAGATGATATAACAGCTGATAAAAACAATTTACCCAAACTTACACGAAAAAAAAGTTTGAGCTTCTTCGGGCAAGAAGAACAAGAATATTACTCTCTCATGACAGCTCTCATTTACCCAATTGTGCAGTAAGAAAACGCTTTTTGGTAAAATTGGGATACCGCGGGATCCCAATGTTGAGTACCCGAACAGACTTAATATGTTACCCCATCCATTACTTCTTTGACATCCCCAATAACTATGTCTGCAGTTAAAATCTCCTCCTAATATGTGTTTATTTGAGCTCGTTAGTGTACGAATATCTGACGCAAATGTTTTTCTTCTAGGGTGCCTGTTTGTTGACCCACCAGGATAATAGCAAGAATAAATATTTATAAAGTCATTACCAGATTTTACCTTAACACCTATGTTTTCAATCAATTCTGTGTTAATAGGAGGTATAAGTTGATGCTGAATGTGTTTTTTAATTAAAATAGCTACTCCACCTCCTCCACCACGTTGTCGATCGTATCTGTAGCAGTAGAAGTTCTGATGTTTTATTGTAATTCTTTTATTTAGCCAGTACCGGTGTTCTGTAACCAGTGTTGCCAATTTAGCATATTTAATGCTAGATTTAGCATTTTTTTAAATCATTTAGCATGAAAAAAATGTATCTAGCATATAGCATTTTTTTCAGCATTTTCCCAAAAAAATTTAGCATATTTTTAGCATTTTTTACAGTTTTATTTTGTGTTTTTTAGAATATTTTGCTTTAATTTGAATTTTTGCTATAAAAATAATATTGATGTTGTTTCCGATATAAAAACGGAACAAACAATATGAAATCAACCTTTTTCCAAGCTTCTCGTTTAACAACTGAACTGAGATTTTCATAGTTTTGTAATAACATGTTAAAAAAAGTTTAAATGTAACCGAATATGGAAAAGAAATATTTTTTTTTATTTTTAGAGAAAGTACTAGGAACTATTTTTATACGAACACATTAATTACGCTGTGCTAGTCGCAAATTTTAACACCCTACTGGTAAAGCTAATTCGAGTACGCTGAATTCAATGGTGATAGCCGTTTTTCAAAGTTAGCACTCGTATTCGCGATATTCGCAAATACGCTAATGTACCAAAAAATTTTATTTTTATACTTCTGGGATCATTTTTAATTATAAATTTATAAAATTAGATTAAATATGTACAACATTAAGGAAGCTGTAATTTTTTTCGCGAAATTTTTTTCCCCCAAAAACATTTCTTTCTGCAAATAAAACGTACAATGTTATGTTATTTTGGGTATATTCAATAGAGTTAGAAAAGAATTTCTTTCGAAAAAAAAACAAAAATCGGAAAAAAAAATATTTTTCCTTGCAAAAAATAGCGAAAAATTGTATTTAACAAGTTGGATTGATTGAAATTCAAAAATTATCCCAAAAGTAAATAAAAAATCGTTTTATGGTACTTTAATATCGAATTTTTAAATCGCGAATACTAGCGCTAACTTCGAAAAACGACTAGCACCATTCAATTCATCGTACTCAAATTAGCTTTACCAGTGGAGTGCCAGCTTGTTAAAAAAAAGCGTCAAATTCGAGCACAGCGTTATTAACGTATGACATAAAACATGAAGTTTTGCGGATAATCGTTAATTTTCAGTAAGACAAATAATAAAAATGGTGTTTATACCCTACACCAATACGTGGATAGGGTATAATAAGTTCAAGCTGGTGTTTGAACCATCAAAAAATATTGGACCTAGGCCCACCTTTTAGTATACCAAACGACTTAGAATCACTTTTGTTTCGATTTGTCCGTCCGTCCGTCCGCCCGTAAAAAATATTAGATGTTTTGATTAAATTTGGTACGCTGACTTACTTCGGCTCAAGGACGAAGCCTGTTAATTTTGGTTAAAATCGGTCCATGATGAGACCTAGTCCCCATATAAAGGTCCCCCCAAAATTATATTGCTCGCACGCTACAGGTCATAAATACGAAGATATTTTAATGAAATTTGGTACCAAGGTTGCCAACACTTGAAGTGAAAAAATGGCTAGAAATGGCTAAAATTGGAAAATAATGCTAAAACTCAATAATTTTAATGTAAATCAGTAAAATTGCCCTTTAAATCTTAATGATGTTTGCCGAATTTCTAAAATATTTTCATTAAAATTTTACAAAAAACGTGATTTCAAATAGAATGTAAAAATTACACGTATGTCTGTAAACCTAAATAAAATTATAAAAAAATTAAAATTTTTTACCAAATTTCGAAAATCACAAAAATTCAAGCGCTTTTGTATGAAATTAACTGCAAAATATTAAAGACAAAAATGGCTAAGAAAAAATAAAATGGCTAAATTGTCCGGCTAGATATAATCTAGCCATTTTTTATAGCTAGATGAAATTAAAGTGGCTAGATCTAGCCGGAAAATGGCTAAATTGGCAACCTTGTATGGTACACGGATTCACATCACATTGACATTAGCTGGCTTGCAACCAGATTGGTGTAGGGTGTCGTATAGTCGGCATGTCCGACTTTAACTTTTTTACTCCTTTTACTTTTTTGTTGTTATGGTGAAGAAATAATATTGCACAAAAATACTTAAATTTTTGATAAAAAAAAATAATAGTTTATAGAATAGAGTTTAAAATAGAATTGCAAAATGTTTATCAGGTTCGTTTTTAATATTTGCAATTTTCAATGATTTTTTTAGGTTTGGCTCATAGAGGGTACACCCAGAAAACCGATTCGCGCTTACAACCGAATTTATTGCCAATCGAATGCTTCGGTTGTGATAACAGAATTTTTCAGTTGTGACTACCGAATTATTGTTGAGGCAATAGAAATTCTGTTGCCATTATCAAATGACTATTCACTTCATTGATATTCAGTTGTCTCAACTGAAAAATTCGGTTACGGCAATCGAACCATTCGATTGGCAACAAATTCGGTTGTAAGCACGAATCTGTTTGCGATAAATAGCGTTTTGCTATCTTTTAAGAATTTCTGTGAATTTTGATTTTTTTACTGTAACACCTGCATACTTTTTCATTTAATCATACCAAAAATCTTACAATGTACCTAAACCAGCTTTACAAAAAGTATTAAACCTGACCGCGAAAATTATTTTTTTAAAGAATAAAAACCATTAAATTATTTTGGAATAGATAAATTAAGGCAGAATGGGAAATTCATTTTACCCGCCAAAGTATTCCACATTAACTCCTATTTTAGAAATGCTTATCCGCCTGTAACTTTTTGAGATAACATACTTTCAATGACACAGTTCGGAAATCAAATAATAAACTTATTTTAAAGGATTTTTAAATTTTTTTTAACAGAATCAGCTTTTGAGTTGTTTTTAATTTATCTTTTATATAATTTTAGTAAATAAAATGACATGAATTCATAATTATAGATGACTTATTTTCAGTTTAATTGTAAAAAGTCACTAAAATACACAAAATAAAAGAACATTCATTTACCAAAATAAGAGATCAAATAAACATTCCCCACATTCATACTTTTTTTTAACAAATTGAAACATTTTTTATAAAATCTTTATAGCATATTTTTTAGCATATTTTTTTAGTTTTTAGCATTTTTTCTAGCATTTTTTCCTAAATAAGTTTTGGCAACACTGTCTGTAACTATGTGAGAAGTTACTCACATAAAAATTGCAACTCTACGATGTGTCTACGATATTTAAAACAGGGCGAGTCAGAAAATTTCAAACTGAATATAAGTAAATTTTTTTTACATACCTCTGGCTAAATTTGACACTATGATACTCACTCTATTTAAAATATGGCAGAGTTGCAATTTTTATGTGAGAAACTTCTCACATAGTTACAGAACACCGGCACAGGTTTCACAAAGTAAACAAATGTCAATATTGGTTTTTTCCAAGAAATGGAATAATTCGTCTTTTTTAATGCGAATGCTACCAGCATTCCATTGTAATAACGTTATGTTGCTGTTCATTGGTACAAAAATTTGCATGCAAGGTTTGTAACAACCTCGAGTTGCTCTTCACGAGACCTGCATTTTTTTAAATTTGAAATTAATTCAAACGTAAGATTTTTTAATTCTTCTAAAGAGAACAAATTATTATTATCGTTATCTTGGGTGAATGGTTGGTTATAACCCGTTCTAGATGGATTTGGTGTTTCGGTCTGATTTAAAGCATTTGGAAAATTACACTCAGGGAATTATGTAGGTAAAATCAACTGCAAATGACAGTTAAAATAACTGCATTTGCACTTAAAAAGGTGTAGACTACATTTGCAGTTAAATTAACTGCAATATGAAGTAATTTTTAACTGTTAAAAATCAACTGACAAATGTAGTAAAAACAACTACAAATGCAATTGAAACAACATGCATGCAAATTATTGTAAAACTGTACAAACAACTTGCAAATGTAGTTAAAAAAACATAAATAACAATTTTTTTTTTAATTATTAATTTAATAAAAAAAACAAATTTATGTAAACTTAATTTTATTCTATAATAAATTTAAAATTGAGAAATCAAAATTTACACTTAATGTCACTTTTTTTTCACTATTAAGATATTGTTGTACATGTCCGTCTGTGAGGGATGAAATATGCTGTTGTTTGGCTTCCTTTTAGAGTTGTAAAAGTATTGAGTATTCCGGTACTGAGTACTCAATACTGACTGTTTTTTTGAGTACTCAATACTAAAACTGTACTACTCAATACTTTTAAAGATGCAATTTTCCGTAGAAATATGTATTTTTCGTATGAAAATACAACTCTAAAAATAATACTAAAAATACAACTCTGGAAATACAACTCTATTTGTGAAGCAAAGAAATTTGTAATGAATTTTTGGGAAAAATTATTTAATTAATTTAAAATGTTTTAAATTTATTCAAATGTAACAATAGGTATTTAACACGTGTATGTGAATTGTTATTATTTTTCCTTATAAATACGAACGCATAACATTTTTATTTTTAAATTCAAAAAAACCGTTAAAAGTATTGAGTAGTATCGAGTACTCAATTGAAAAGTATTGAGTAGTATTGAGTACTCAAAAAGTATCGAAATTTCACAACTCTACTTCCTTTTTTTTCTCCAGTACCGGTGTTCTGTAACTATGTGAGAAATTACTCGCATAAAAATTGCAACTCTACGATGTGTCTACGATATTTAAAACAGGGTGAGTCACAAAATTTCAAACTGAATATAAGTAAATTTTTTTTACATACCTCTGGCTATATTTGACATTATGATACTCACTCTGTTTTAAATATGGCAGAGTTGCAATTTTTATGTGAGAAAATTCTCACATAGTTACAGAACATCGGTACAGGTAGAAAGGGATGAGAATATAAAAGAACTGAAAGAAAATAAATACAATATTTTTTTAACATTCCCCGTAAATAAATTTATATTATAAAACTTACCTTATTATTTTAGTAATTTAATAAAAAATATATAACCTTTTCCGTATTACGCGTGCTCACTCTTTGGCGTTGTTTTATGACTAAGACAAGAGAAAACATGTTATACTCATATTCTTTCACTAGAAATTTCTAAACAAGTGATTCATACACATACTTCTGTTTGCTTCGTGTGTGTGCATACACACTTGAAAATTTAAGTATTTGTAAATAAAATTCAAAATAACTGCATAAAATAAATGTTACTACAATGTAGTAATTTTTGTAGTTTGTTTAAAAAAATAACTGTCAAAAACATTGAAAAATTTTGTTCTAAGTAAATTAACTACAATTGTAGTTAAAATAACTACAACCGCATTACTACATAAATAACTGTCATGTAGTAACTGCAGAACTTTTCTGAGTGTAACATTGTAATTTGATTTGTTGTTGAATTGTTGGCTTCTTTGTCTGGTACTCTTTGGTTGAGCACGTTGCCTTATTTGTTCATATGTTTCCCTATTAGGGCAGTCAGGGGACATAGCCTTATGGGGGCCTTTACAATTAGCATATTTTACAATGGTTGACTTGCATTCTTCAGTTTTGTGATTCCCGGCGCAATGGGCACAAAATGTTTTAACATTGCATCTGCTAGCACCGTGTCCATACATCTGACAATTATAACACTGGGTCAGTTTTGTTTTTGGTATTCCCACCTGACTTTTATGTAGTTGATGGCTGAGTAGTTTTGCCTTAATTCTCTTAATGTGATTGACTTTTTTTCAAAGTAGACAATGAATATAATTTGTTTTTTGTTACTGTCCCTACCCTACGGGGAATGAGGAGTCAATTGCCCTCCAAGGACCTGTCCCGTGACCGGTCAACCGAAGGCATATTACTAAATTAGTACAAATATGAACAAAAGAAAATTAATTAATTTTCTAAGTATTTTCTGATTCGTTATTTTCACTGTTGCTTTTAAAAAAACTTGACCGATACCGAAATAAAAACAAAATTCGCGGCATATTTTTAAAAATATTTTTTATTTATTTTACTCTTTTATTTATTTTTAACTTTATTTTTTTACGATTTGCTGATTTTAGCTCTTATTTTAAATTTCTATAATGTTTTGCTAAGAAATTTTAAGTGTTGTATTTTCAACGTTTTTTTTAATGTTAAAGCTGTTTTAGTTTTAACAATTGGTATTTCATTTAACTTTTCTTTGTAATTTAAGGGGAATTTTTTAAATTTTTATTTATATTATCAGAGGTTTTGAGGTAATTTTCTAATTTTTAATTGATTTTTTTAATTTAATTTTGGCCATCGAAAAAACCAAGTCAACTGCCATTAAGAGACCTATCACATGACCGGTCAATCGGGGGCATATTCAAGGCACTTCCACCATATTTGTGTGTGTGTTAATGTTGTTTTCTTTTCTATTTTTTTCTTTGACATGTTTTTTTTATTTGCTGTGTGTGTGTTTGTTTTTTCTTTCTCTTTTTTATTTGAACAGAAACGAAAAACATAACTTAACCATCAGCCAGCCATCACGCATAAGCAACGTTAGCTCAGACGGTAGAGCGTTTGCCTCACAAGCAGAAGGTTGTGTTATCGAGCCCTACTTCGACGCCAAGTAGATTATTTTTAATTCTTAATTTTTTATTAGTTTATTTGAAAAGCTATTTTTAGACACACCACCTTACTGCCAAAATGTGTCTAAACTGTGGCAATTGGTCATTTCCAATGACAACGCCATGTTAAAGTGATATGTCTCTTTCAAACAAAAAGACCGATCAGCGACCGGTCTCCGCCCCCTTGGGACCTATCCTGCGTGTCATCTGGGACCGGTCCCTTTCCCCGTAGGGTAGCTCCAGCATAGGCTCTAGTAAAAATTTTAACATCGATACATTTAAGGCCCATGTCTAAAAGTCTGGACTTAACAACTGATGGGTCTGTTTTATCTAGACCTTAAATATATTTAGTTGAAAAATACTTAAATTTATGCGCAATTTAAATTTGTGCCAATTATATGTCCATAGCTGTATGTAGAATATGTAGCATTTATATAGGCATTTATATCTGTGATACGTAGATTACTTGTTAATTTATTTTTTCTTAAATTATAGAATTTTTTAAATGGATTATGCTTTTGATATGGATTATGTTATTAACAGAGCTTCGAAAGCCTTAATTCAATTTAAGCTTAAATCACAAAAAATTTAATTCAGATTTTACAAATGTTCATGTACCATTCCGTTAAACCATTCGTAAAGAATTCATTTAAAAGCTTCATTCAGAAAGCTTTAATAAGAATTGAATGAATTCCCAACTTGAATCATTCAAATCGCATGTTCATTCATCATTTTACTAATTGAATGAAGAAATTTTATTATCATTCACTTAGTGCAGTGTAGCATAAAACTAACACATAATCAAAACCAAAGCATACAAGCTGTAACAAAGCATACAATACTATTTATCTATGTTAGATGAATTTTAAACGTTTTTTATTTGTATTTTGCTAATATTTCAGCAATTACATGCAAATTAAAATTTTTCATTTGACTATATGAATGAAGAAAAATATTTTTCATTCACCTTTTTAGTAAGTGAATTCAAGTAAATTTGGTTTCATTCAATTAGAATTCAATATAAATAGAATTAATTCATATAATTTAAAGCTTTTGGGAATTAAGCTATCGAATGAATTCCATAAGAATGCTATTACGGAAGTAAATTTCACCTAAATTACATTAATTTTTAAAAAGTGAATGAAAGAATTAAGCCTTTTAAACCTTTGGTTATTAACGAAAGGTTAAATTCTAAAACGTCGTCCCATGACGATTTCCTTACCTAGTGTCTTCAAATGCAATAAATTATATGATATGAAATGTCAAAACCATTGCAGCGAAACGTCAAAATGATATCAATTGCAGAGAGGTGGAGAACACTTGACCATTTCATGGATAAGAAATATCATAGATTTTTCTTCGAAAAACACCAAATTTTATGAAACATTAATGTTTACCGACAAATAATAAAAAACTAAACACTTTTCCATTCCTTTTTTACCAACCCAATCAGAAATCGCCAGTGGTACAAAAAATCAAGCACTGGCATACCACTGGGTAACCACGGTGTTGAAAATAAATGACTGGAAGAACACTTATTTGGGACGCTTTGCCAGCGTTTGCAAAACGCGTTTTTCCAGTATTTGTTTTATAAAAATTTCGGTGGTTTATAAAAAAACCACTGGCAAAAAATGGTCTAAGAGTGATATACCAAGGTTTGCAACCAGTGGTTATCCAGTGCTACCTAGCCAATGCTACCAGTAGTACAAAAACCAATTCACTGGTAGAGCATTGATTTTCTAAAAATGCTGATGCTTCGTTAAAAAAGATTTGCAGTCAGGAGGTTCCGAGTTCAAATCCAGTTGCAAGCAACAAATTTTTATTGGATTTTTTTTAATTTAAAATTTTTTTTGTTCTATAAAATGTGGAAAAGATCCTTTAAGACTAACTTTTTTTTATTTATTTATTTATTTTATTTTCCATTTCCTGTACAACAAGATTTAATCTTATATTTAAAGTACAGGAATGCAATATCCAAAAAATTACATTAAAATTAACATATTTATATTAGAACAATTATTCAAAAACATAAATTATATTTAACTAAAAAACTTAAATAAAAACTGTTTAAAACTATTTGCGTTGCTATTAAGTTGTTGGGTATGTGGAAGAATATTCCAAAGACGTGAAGCATGCAGGTAAAACTGCCATTCAGATACTAGGCAACGGTGTGGAGGGATAATGATCTTTTTCCCTCTTTGCGATCTAGCAAAGCGAAGTTTTTCGAAAAGATATTGTGGGGTTTGTGTGTAGATAATTTTATGAAGATAGAGAAGTACACGTATCTTAAGAAAATTATCGAACGAAACGCCATAAAGATTCTTGGAAAAATTAGAGACTTCCGCATCCCTTCTTAATCCGTAGACATATCTAACAATATTGTTAAATAAAACGTTAAGCCTTCTTTTGCTAATAGAGTCGCAGCTTGCGAAAATTTCACACCCATAAATATTCCGGGAATTAGATATGTCTTAGCAAGAAGAATTCTTATTCTTAAAGGGGTGAAATATTGTGATGACCAGAGGGACCTTACCTTATTGTAAGTCTGACCAACGAGTAGGTTTACATGATTTGTCCATGTTAAATTTTTGTTAAAAATCAACCCAAGGTTTTTGGCAGAATTTACAATCGGTATTTTTTCCCCATTAATTAAAATATTATTATCTATAGTAGGATTGATTGATCTTTTATGAATTATCATGCACTTAGACTTATGTGGATTAAGACAAAGTCCATTTGCTGTTGCCCAGCGAAAAATTTTGTTCAAATCATCATTTAGTCTAATGATATTATCGGCGACGGATTCTGTTGGACTACTTAGATATAATTGCACATCATCTGCATACATGTGAACTTTGCAATGAGAAATATTCTGTGGTAGATCATTTGCATATATTGAAAACAAGAGTGGCCCAAGAATTGACCCTTGAGGCACTCCCCTAATGGGTTTTAATGGATTAGACCACGTGTTATTTATAAAAACGGACTGCCAACGATCAATAAGATATGAAGATAGAAGCCTCAGAGAAGAATTAGAAAACTTAAAAAAGTGCATAAGTTTCATGCAGAGAGTACTGTGGTCAACTGTATCAAAGGCCTTTGAATGATCAAGTAGTACCAAAAAATTTAAATCACCCTTATCTAGTTCACGACGTATGTTTTCGGAGACATCCAGCAAGGCCGACACGCAACTATGATTTGAGCGAAATCCGGATTGATTATCAGTTAACAAATTGTTCTCCTTGATAAACGAGCTCATTTGGATGTGCAATAGTTTTTCTAGAACTTTTGATAAATAACACAAAATAGCAATAGGTCTGAACTCCGAGTTTGTTTTCGGTAGAGGGACTATTTTTACATGCTTCCATCTTGATGGAAAAGTACTTGACATAATAATAGTATTAATTAAATGCGTCACATGTGGTAAGATTAAAGGCAGCAATAATTTTACAAACCGTGGGTGCATATTATCACAGCCCACTGCATTAGATTTCATCGACGAAAAGCACGCAAAGACATCAGATTGGCTAACGCATGAAAATTCGAAATGATTACCATCAATTGAGGCATTATTTGCATTCAAGCATGGGAAGTTGTAAAAATTGTTATCAACAGGTATCAGGGGTATGTTCGTAAAGGATTTATTAAGCTCATCAGCATCAACTTGACAGTTGTTTATCTTGTTTACTCTACCTATTCCAATTTCCCGAATCTGTTTCCAGGTTTGTTTACAGTCAACTGCGGCACCAAAACGCGTAGAATAGTATTCAGTTTTCGCTTTCCTTATATTATTATTAACATTACTTCTAGCAGCTCTATATTGTGATTTTAATTCAGGTGTTCTGAAATGCTTCCACCTAGAGTAGGCCAAGTCTCTGTTGTGGATGAGTTGCTTTAAGGCAGTAGAAAACCAAGGTTTTGATTTTGTAGATAGGTTCTTAGATTTTATTGGGACAGTATCGTCGTAAAGACGTTGAACGTTTTCCTCGAAAAATAATACTTGCTCGTCAACAGAAGGAATTAAATATATATCATTCCAATTTACTCGAAAAAAGTTCTCTTGGAGCAAATTATAATTCATATTATTAAAATCACGAAAGTAAATGGTTTGTTGTGTCCGTTGAACTTTAAAATTGTAAGTTAAAAATATTAAGTCGTGTTTTGAAAAGCAAGGGGCAGACACCTGATCATACAACATAACGTTTGCTATGTTAGCAACAAAAAATATATCAAGTAATGTTCTACTCGTGGCAGTATGGTGTGTTGGGTTTATTGTATTGGTAGGCGTTAACCCAAAACATGACATATTATCGGTTAATATTGTTTCTATTAATATATCAGAATTAAAATCTCCGGCTATAATAACGTCATCGTATACCGCAGCAAGTGTCTCTAACGTTGAAAACAGATTCGAAAAGGCAATCCTCTTATTTGGCCTATATACACATCCCACTAGCATTTTCTTACCGTCTGATAAAATCTCCATAAAAATGTATTCAACTTTTTTCTCATTTAACGAAGCATCATTCGAGGATCGAATGCAAACTTTGCACGATATGCTGTCCTTCACAAAAATAGCCACCCCGCCAGCGTATCCAACTCTATCATGTCTAAAAATTTTATAGCCGTGAAGGCATATAAGACTATCTGGTGTCGTAGATGAGAGCCAGGTTTCAGAGACACAAACAATGTCTATATTTGAATTTTCAAAAACCAGTCTAAATTCATCGATTTTATTGTTTAAACTTTGAGCATTTATTTGCTCTCCCAATGCTGGCATATTAGTTCCAAAAAACTGTTTGCCAGTGCTAGCTTTTCCGCACAGCCAGTAGTTGTCCAGCGATTATCACTCATTTATGTGTTTAGCTATCAAATATTATATGTCTCGTTAGCTCAGTGGGTAGAGCAATCGTCTGCCAATCTGACGGCCTGGGTTCAAATCCCGGCAGGACCAAAAAAAATACATATGAACTTTTTTTAAATTTTATTTTGGAAAATATATTTCCAGACCACCAATTTATTGGTTTTGCCAGCGTTTTGCCAACGTTCAAAAATTTTGTTTTTCCAGTGCTTTTTGAACAGCCGGTCCTTTTGTCTAATGATGTTATCATTTTGGGAATGGGAAAGCACTTTTTGCCAGTACTTGTACCACCTGTTAAAGTGCTTTGCCATCGCTTTCCCGTTTGTATTTTTCTGGCTGGGAAATTTTTTGTTGTTTTTCTATTATAAAATTAAAATGAAAACTAAAAGTGACTTTTGATCTCTGGCATCATTGCAAGATCCGATGGCATGTCAGCGATATCATATTGCAATAAAATTGAAATTGAGTGTCTTCACTTGAGATGAGAGCATTTTGACAATTGCTTGCTATCATTTTATTGCATGTCAAGACACTAGGTTAGGCAAGAATGAAATCCGGATGGGGACATGCCTTCAACAGATCATTTTTTACAATTTGTTAAATACGTTTGGGATTTAAGCACATTTAATTCCTTTAACCCTCATCGGTCCCTCGAGAAATACATCTAACCGGTTCCACTGTATGCGCGCGCATACACAAAAAATAAAAAAGCATAAAAAAGCTAAAAAAATTAACAACCATTTATGTTTTGTGATTTTTTATGTTTATTATAGGTTTGTTCCACGTAATTCTGGGTAAAGTCTGGTAAAATGAGAGTAAACAAATAATTATCTCAAAAAATGGTAAAATTGCTCACAATACCTGGAACGCACAAAACCACATTTCAAGCCCAAAAATTAACGTCAAAGTTATTCATATAAACAAAAGCTATTTTTAAGAATAAAATATCGAAGGGAATAAAGAAAAAATGTTATAACGTGGTATTTGTTAACGATATTAATTATTGTTTACAAGTTTTGTTAATATTTTAATTATTTTTACAAATTTAAAACAGCTGATTTATAAAAAAACTAGTGATTTGACAGTTTTACCATTTTACCCGCAAAAAAAGTACGGGTAACTTCTGGTAAAAAGAGAAACAAATTATTCTCTCATCAAAGCTCTCATTTACCCAATTTTTAACAATAGAAACGCTTTTTGGTAAGTTTGGGTTCCCGCGGGCACCCGCGGTAACGTACGTGGAACAGAGCTTATATTAGGTTTGTTCCACGTAATTCTGGGTAAAGTCTGGTAAAATGAGAGTAAACAAATAATTATCTCAAAAAATGGTAAAATTGCTCACAATACCGGGAACGCACAAAACCACATTTGAAGCCCAAAAATAAACGTCAAAGTTATTCATATAAACAAAAGCTATTTTTAACAATAAAATATCGAAGGGAATAAAGAGAAAGTGTTAGTACGTGGTATTTGTTAACGATATTAATTAATGTTTACAAGTTTTGTTAATATTTTAATAATTTTTACAAATTTAAAACAGCTGATTTATAAACAACTAGTGATTTGACAGTTTTACCATTTTACCCGAAAAAAAAGTACGGGTAACTTCTGGTAAAAAGAGAAACAAATTATTCTCTCATCAACGCTCTCATTTACCCACCCGCGGTAACGTATGTGGAACAGAGCTATTGTTTACTATCATATTAATACATTTGAACTTCATAAAGGTAGATTTAGAATGAAATTAAAATTAGAATATTACATATATTATAAAAAAAAATTGAATTTTTAACGTTTGTCAATTTGTACATTTTTCGCATAAATTGAAATTATGTTCAGCACAAATGAGATTTCTACACTTTTCACAGCGTGTAGCAAAAAGATTTTTGTTATTTTTATATGTGCAGATGTAGCATCGGCCTCGTTGTGATGTACTTGGAAAATGGCGAATCTCCCGAATTCTTTGAATAACACTGGAAGCATCATTACTTTGAGGTTGTTTTTTACGTTTAGTGATCTGTTTTTCAACGAGATTCAATCCAAGCTCCTCGATAAAAAGGCGACGACGAATATTATGGTTCGTTTTAGAATTTTTCCAATTCGGGAACAATGCAATGAACGTCACGAATTCATTCAACGCACTAACATCAAGCATGTTACAAAATACTGCCATTGGCCACCGATTGACTTTTCGTTTGCATGTGTACGTTGCCACCATTTGAACCATAGTATCAACTCCACTCTTGGTTTTGTTGTAGTCTTCAATGATGTTAGGTTTCTTCTGTTCACTATTCTCATTTATGCTGACAACATTGTGGTATGTACTGAGCAATGTTACAAATCGGTACCGGCGAGGAACATATGACAACATAACTGCTTGCGATTTATGTTCATATACAACTTCTGTATGATAAATTGGCTTTTGACTCATGTCGAGTAGAACTGAAGGAATTTCAGTCCTATTTTTCCTTATTGTTCCCAAAATAGTCATGCGATTCTTATGCAAATCTTCTGCCAATTCATACGAAGTGAAAAAGTTGTCACACGTTACATTTCTGTCAGAAAGTCCTTCCACCAAATCCAAAACAACACGCCGTCCGAGATTGCGTTCAGGAGTGTCATTACGACTCCGACCAACATAAATTTGTGTGTTGTATGCATACCAGCTTTTTGAGTCGCATAGCACCCAAATTTGATGCCATATTTCGCCGGCTTGGATGGAATATACTGACGAAACGGACATCGCCCACGATACGGAACTAACTGTTCATCTACGGTAATGTTTTTTCCTGGTGTGTATACAGCTTTCAAATTATGATTCCATTTATCGTATACATTTCGAATCGGTGCCAATTTGTCACGAACAGAAGTACTTGTAGATGCAGTGTTGGCCATACGTTGTTCGCGGTCATCAAATCGAATGCAACCATGGATACCCTTGAACATTTTCAAAGATATTGTTGCTCTAAATATTGGCCGACCAGTTTCTTCATTCCACAGCTTAGTGACACATTCACCGTATGACCGATACACACCAGAAAGCAGCAACAATCCAAAGTATGCGTGCAGAGTGTCCAAATCAATGTTTTCCCATTCGTCTTTGTACTTTCGCACACCATATAAATTCGAAATGTTCAAAATAATATTCTCAACCGGTCCAAGGAACATGTGAAATGCAGACGAAACATCAACTATATTAGCAGCTGCTAATGCTTTTGGACCTGAATTATAACAAAAATGAAACATATAATGAACATGAACCCATAACAAAGAGGGTAGGTTTTTACATGAAGTGAAATTTTCTCACGTCGAAATGAATTTCTTCGATTTATTTCAAATGGTTGCGATAAATATTCAATTTTCTTATTTTTTAAAAATATTTATTTTCAGGATTTGCTGCATTTTCTTCTGCTAAATTTTGCTCAAGTGGCTCAATGTCGTCTTCATCCGAATGCACGCTAACTTCACTTTCATCATTCTCCTCGTCTGATAATGCAAAATCATCGTCACTATTGCACGGAGATTCGCCCGCTTCGCTTTCCAAATCAAAATCTATTTCTAGTTCATCTAGCTGCCTTCTTTCACGTAATACTCTATCCATTTTTTATCAATGTGTATGCGCGCACATACACAGGGACCGATTCGTAACTATAACTGCACAGGCAAATACAGTAAGGGTACAAATTCAAAAACGGCTTTTTTTGTTGGTCAGGGAAAAATACAAGGTCATTCCGCTGAACCGTTTTTATTTTATTCAAGGTTAAAGATCAAAATTGTATGCGTGCGCATACGGGGGACCGATGAGGGTTAATGCAATTAATGTACATATATCCCGATAAAAATAAATTTTAAAAACCATCCCTTATGTTATCACGTAACCAACTAACTTGTTTTGAATTTGCTACTTTTTTGTCGTCGACTCTTATGCTTCCTCGAAGGAGAAAAGAACTTCACCCCATTTTCGATGGGGGGTTACCGCGTAACTCGATTCGAAAAAAATTTATCGAATTCGTAAATTTTGTACCTTTCGTAAATAAAAAAGTTTTAGCAAAAATCTTATATTTTGAATTTTTATGCGTAGTTTACAAGGTTTGTGCTAAAAATAAGTTGAAAAGTAGAATTTTTATACAGAATTATATTTTTAACAATAGGTCCATTCGATTACTGGATAATTTGTACAAATTTTTACTGGATGGCGTTCGTTTACATAAATACTCAGTAAACAGAAAGAAAAAAGAGAGAATAAAGTGACAGTTCTATGTTGAGAGTTTATAAGTCTTCTTCTTTTTCTTGCAAATTTTTACTGGATAAATTTTTGCCAGTAAGAATTTGCAAGCAGAAAAAAAACCAGTTAAAATTTATTTGTATATTTGTTGTTGTAATCAGCTGTGTGTACAAACTTGCAAATTGTTGCAAATTTTCTGTTCGCGTACATGTTTGGGAAAATTTTAGTTTGAAAGTAAATCTTGTCTTACTCTCTGAAAGTTTGTACTGAGTAATTCTTACTGGACTTGACTGAGAAAAGTAATCGAATGGACCTAATATTTGCTAGATTTACGAATTCGAAAATATTTTTTCGAATCGAGTTACGTGGTTACCCCCCTAGAGCTCGGTCGGAATTTAAAAGTAGCACCTTTCCTAAGATGCACACGTGGAAGAGGGTATGAGTTGTCACACAACGCAAGAACACATTTTAATTGTCTTTATTACAAAAAACGAAAATATTATTGATATTTTTATGAGCAGAAATTTGCCTCAAGTGTTTAGGTCCTCACAATATATTAGTTTAACCCAATTTTAACATACTGTAAACAAAAACCCTATCTATCTAAAATAACTTCCTAAAAAGTATAAAAAATAAAAAGAAAACCAGCACTGAATTTGCTGCTTGACTTAAATAAAACTGTATTCAAAACACTTTTCTGTATCTAATGTTTGTTTTGGTTTTATTCAGTTTTTGCCTCCTCCTGTAATGTAACGAAAAGTTGACTCTCAATTTCTAAAATTAAAATAATCGGTTCGCTTGTATGATGGCATAATCGGATAACGTATATTTCTAGAAATTTTGCTTTATTTATATTTTAAAAGGGAAGCTTAAATTTTAAAATTTCCCACTTTTACTAGATTACAATTTTTGACGCGAATACCATAGATTTCTTTTAAATTTTGTTGAAAGCAGCTACGTCAACACTTTGAACAAAGTCTTCAATTTTTTCAATTTCCTCTGTTAGCCAATCGATGGAGATTTTATCATCTTCGACAACGCAAGTTATGCTTATTTTCTGTATACCAAAGGCAACAGGAACGAGTTTGGAAGCACCCCATAATAACCCATCAGCTGCAATCTTTCTAATTTCTTCTTCCATTTGTTTTAAATCTGTTTCATCATCCCAAGGTTTGACATCCAATACTAAACTTGATTTAGCTATTAAGGCAGGTTTTTTAGATTTTTTAGCCGCATATGCTGCAAGACGCTCTTCCCTTATACGAGCAGCTTCTTCAGTCTCATCGTCACTGTCAGATGCAAATAAATCGACTCCGTCATCGTCATCTACAGCATTTTTAGACACAGGGTTGGTGCTATTACAATCATTCTTATTATGAAGTGATAATTCTAAATTAGATATCCTTTTTTGTGATTCTAAACAGAGATTGTTTAAGTTTGATATCAATTTCCTCAATTTAGCATTTTCCTCTTCAATTGCTAACAAACGTTCCAATAAGTCCGAGGGAACCGGAGCTGCTCCAATAGATATACCGTCCATCTATGTGATCATAAAAAAAGGTAAATACAATTAAGAAAATAGAGCCCAAACAAATAAACTTATATACGAAATAAACAAATTGAGAAGTTTAGGTACAAAACTTACCCAGCAGAACAGGACTTCAACTACTTATCAAACTATTTACTCACTAAATTACCTTTATTCGCGATGGCCCAAAAGTAGTGGGTAGTCATTACCTTCTCATTTACAAAAAACACAAAGTAATCAATACCCATTACTTTTGGGATATCGAGAACAAAAGTAATTAAACTAGTACATAGGCTGGTAAGTAGTTAAAACCCATTTTTTGCTAGGTAGGTACTAGGAGTGCCAATTCCGAAATCTCGGGATTATTCGATAAAAATTAGTCCCGAATCCCGGGATTTTTAAGCTGAAATGTCGGGATTTTTACAATTACAAAAATATGTGGTAATTTCTCAAAAATTAGAACTCTGTTGATATATTATAAACCGTTTTTGTCGAATATAATTTTATATAAATATATATTGTGCAATATTTCTATTATATTTCAGAAATCGTCGATTAAAGTTCAGAATAAAAACTTGTATTGCAGAAACTTTCATTTGAATTTCTGCACTATACGTGAAAAACAATTATGTATAAAATTCTGAAATGAAATAAAATTTTCTAAAATTCAATTGCCAAGTTATATACACACAGAAAACAGGGGGAATATTACCTAAGAGCTATGTAGTTATACAACTACATAACTTTCAAGTTAGTTTTACAAAGTTCTAGTAAAATATGCACATTTTTTTGTAAAATTTATACAATCCTTCATAAGTTCGAAGTAAGTTTTACAACTTTCTAGCAAAATATATGTAATTTTTCGGATTTCCGCTACACATGTATATGTTTTGCAAGGATTGTATATATTTTACAATAAAATTTACATATTTTACTAGAACGTTGTAAAACTAACTTAAAAATTATGTAGTTGTAAAAAAATGACAGCTCTTAGGTAATATTCCTCCTGTTTTCTTCTGTGTGTAAGTATGCCTTGATTTCTTGTAATGGTTGTTTATTTTCGCTTATCTTTTGTCAACGAATGATGTGTGTTTTCATATTTTAACTCTTTTGATTTGCAGTTATTTATGTGAATTAGTTTTTACGAATTTTTTTTGAAACTAGTGCCTATTTTGTGCGAGCGAAAAAAATGCAACAAAAAGCATAATATGTATCAGGTAAGTATAAAAATTTTATTTATTCACGAAATTTAGACTGAATTAAATAAAATTAACTAAATTGCATATTCTTTACAAAAAACAACTATCAAGTGATAACCGTGTTGCTATTATTACAGCGTTTTGGGAAAAAAACCTTTACTTGAAATCGGAAACAAGTCCACTGTGTCACGAATTGCAACTCGGCATTAGGCTCGCGGTTATATTCATAGGCAAATAGGAAGTGGAAGACCCCGAAAAACAATTAAAAGACAGGACAGAAATATGATCTCTATTGTTAAAGCGACCCCAATAATACCGCCGTAGATATTATGCTGTATGCTTCAGAACATTTGGGCGCAACCGTCGGAGTTCATACCACACATAGATGCTTCAAGGAAGCAAACTTATAAGCGCAAGACATCCAGAAAAGAAATCATTCATAAGAAAAGTGAATAAAAAGAAGCGTCTCGATTTTGGAAGGCGTCATAGGCACTGGACAAAAGAACAATGGGCAAAGGTTTTATTTAGTGACGAAACAAAATCAAATTTATTTGGATCTGATGGATTGAAGTTCATTCGCAGACCACCATATAAAGAGTAATATCCTATATACTAAAAACAACGCGTTAAATACGGCGGAGGATCCGTTATGTTGTCTTCAATATAACACACTTGTTTAAATTTTTATTTTAAGGTGCATTCTCCCGTGTTGGGCCAGAAGTAAAAGCTGATGACAAAATAAACGCAGAGGGTTACTATAAGACTACATGCTTCCTGACATGCAGGAAAAATGGCAGTTGGAAGCATATTCCAATACGACAGTTACCTTAAGCACACCAGTCGCTTAGCTAGGCAATTTCTAAATAACAACGGTGTGGAAATTTTATAGTGGCCAGCACAGTCACCCGATTTAAACCCCATAGAGAATCTATGGGTGCTTGATGACAGCGAAATATGAAAGAAAAAGCATTCAAATTTAAGGAATTTCAAAATTGTTGCCATACAGGTGTACCTTTAAAAAAAAGTTGGTTGCGCTCGTAGATTCCCTGCCTTCACTAATGAAAGGAGTAATTAAAAATAATGGATATTCCACTAATACGCTGAATATTTTATCAAATAAAATCGATTAAATGTAAAATACATAAAAGTTGCATTTTTTTGCTCGCACAAAATAGAAAAACCATTAAAAGAAATCAAAGTATACTTAAACGGCATTCACACCTAAATCTTAAACACTTGTTTAGCTAAAACGAGTGTAAAAGAATAAAGAATTGTTGTAGTAGAATAAAGAGCTAAAATACGTGTTTTAGCTAAACACGTGTTTAAGAATTAGGTGTGAATGCAGCCTTAGATGATTTAGCGTAGCGTTGCATTTTTGATGCTCGCAACTGTATATATGGGGGATTTCATGTCAAGTGACCCAACTTTTGAAATCGATGTCTTCCGATTTGGATGAAATTTGCACCAAGGTTAATTCTATTGGATAGTAGTTTAGACACAAATTTTCAACAACATCGGTAAAAAAGTTTCTGAGTTAGAGGGGGTCAAAATTTGACATTTTGGCTAAACAGGTTTTCTTTCTCATCCATGTAACTTATTACCTATTGGTGTAAGCAAAATTTGTCCCAAACAAATTATATAGCCATTTCTGACATCTTTCGAAAAAACAAATTTTTTAAATTATAAAAATTTTTTCAATATTTTTTTTTTAAATTAAAACTTTTTTATTTTTTTTTAAATAGGTACTTTTTTTGGTTCAAAAGAAAGTTTAGGTCTTTTCCTTTAAGGTAGTTTTGGTCGCTTAGTGGGATGCGAGTGGGATATGTATAAAAAAAGTAATTTCTAACTCAAGATGAGGGTTTTTCAATGTTTAGCATATGCACTATTTTTAATTTTTTTATTTGTATGTGTTTCTAAAACCTTAAAAATAAAACTTATGCTAAGAAACTAGACAAATTAACCTTTCCGACGGTATGTAACATACATACCTAACTAGCATTTCATACCTTCGATACTGTAATACCCACAATATGTTAATCCCAGGAATAAAATCACTTATTTTCTATAGAAATGTTGACAAATTAATTTTTTTATTTATTTGTAATAATAATTAAATTAATATAAAATAATAATAACAATAACAATAAAAAGATAAATGTAGGTTTGAGGTTAAGAAGAAGAATAAACATTTTTTCAAAGTTATAAACACATTATTAATCTGCAAATCAGACTAGATTAGCCACACTATAGCAAGGCCTTACGTGGGTTAGATGGCTAAGCTGTCGAACTCTAGTATAGTTACGTTTGTAATGTGGGAATGCATGAGTTCGATTCCTACAGCCGACAGGTTGTTGAAAAAATTATCATATAGAGACAATCTGACAATAAAATATGAACAATAATACAATTTAATGGAAAATCACTGATGACACCTGTCCAAAAAGAAAAAGGTAGAAACTAGTTCTAGTCTGATTTGCAGATTAATAATGTCCCGAGTAAAAATAGTTATATATTATTATATATAATGTGATTGGGTTATATCTGACGGTGAATGGAGTCACATTAAGACACATATCATTATATACAACTACACCTGATATTATTTTTTCAATGAATTTTTTGTACGGTAATTGATATTATTACATATCCCCAAATCTGACTCCATATATAACTACATAAGGCATATAAAACTAATAAAAATATATGTAGTGACCGATATAATTATATACGGTTCGATACTAAGTTATATAACACTGTATGTATCGTCATACTAAAAATATATTCTTGTAATTTTATATAACTTTCTATATGATCTCATACAAATTAATATAAATTAATAGTTAATTTCTCCACAGCCAAATAATTTTCACGTGTTTTTTTTTTGCATATAAAAATATATTAAAAAATGATGCGTACGATTTAGAAGACAAAAACATTAACATTTTTATTTTATAACAATTATTTTAATTTTTGCATTAAAAATACAAAAATTGTTTTTTCGGACTTTCTATATTTTCATATATTTAGTTAGAATATTCTTCTACCTCAAGTCCAAATTCTAATATGATATTGTCATATTAGATTTTTATTTGTTGTTTCAAAAAGGGTTGATCATTTTCATGATAGACAATACAATTGTTTCGTAGACATCACTCTACTCTTCAGTTGTCCGCTAAGAAAATGATAACTTTCCTACTCAAAACGAGACATTACATAAGGTACAAAAATAACCAACGGGATGATGTTATAAAATTTAGGCCTTTAAAATTGTTCAAGCTATAGAAATTTCAATATCAATTTAATAGCCGCCCTATTAAAAAAATTAATGAGGTACAACATGCAATCATATCTTTTTCTGATGTTGGCCGAAACAAAATTTGATCCGAAAAATGGTGGATCATGCTGTATTCATTTATATGCACCGTAGATCTAATATGATGAAATACGATCCGAAAATGGGTTTATCTAATCATATAAAATTGGATGTGACGTAATGACAATCAAAAACTAATTTCAATAGAATGGACGATTCAATGCAATATGAGCGAACTTTGAATGAAGTATTTTTGTCTAATGGTATCAAATAAAATGTAACTTTATTGTACTAAATCTAATTATATATAGTAAGATAAACCCATTTTTCGGATCGTATTTCACCATATCAGATCCAAGATGTATCTAAATTAATACAGTACGATCCACCACTTTTCGGATCAAATTGTAGTTTAGGCTATACCAAAAAAAGATACGTTTTTATTTTATAACATCTAACTTTTTTTACTCGGGCGGTATGCATAAAAAGTATACCTACTATTAGACAAAATTTATATAAAATCAGATATTTTTATATCGAATTAGATGCAATTTGATGTCCTGGATATGGACAAATCTCGGATCAAAATGTATCAAATTATATCTAATTTGATATAATTAGACACAAGTAGATGACCCATTTTTCGGATCAAGTTGTATGTCGTTGTATATGGGGACTTATCAAATAAGATATAATTATATATGACACGGTATTAAGATTTTTTACCCGGGGTGTTAATAACTTTGAAAAAATGTTTATTCTTCTTCTTAACCTCAAACCTACATAATTAAAAATTAATAAAAAAAAATGCATATTAATTACAATATTAATTGCATTTGGTCTATATGACGCGTTTGAAAAAACAACACTTTACTAGGAAAATAAAAAATGCCCCACTGGCAGTCCGTCTCCTATATACACAAGTTGACCACACTTGTACGTAAAAACCATACGTCAGTGTGGCAACATTTGTGAAAAGGAGACAAAGAGGAGATAAGAAAATAAACAAAGAAAATTTAAAGTAGAATGTTTGTATGTCTGTTTGATCACTTCTGAGAGCAAAAAACAATAACAGAAAGCTGAATAGGAAAGAAAAACTATGAATTAGCCACACTATGAGCAAGGCCTTACGTGGGTTAGATGGCTAAGCTGTCGAACTCTAGTATAGTTACGTTTGTAATGTGGGAATGCATGGGTTCGATTCCTACAGCCGACAGGTTGTTGAAAAAATTATCATATAGAGACAATCTGACAATAAAATATAAACAATAATACAATGTTATTATTTTAGTTTGACCCTAGATCATAAATTAATATCACTTTCTGTTTAAATTATTTTCAAATCAAAGAAAGATGATACAATTTTTACAAGTAAATTACAAAGAATAAAAATTTTTGAAATAATTCGATAAGACCAGCAAGGCAGAATGCGCATTTTCGGCTTTCGCTACAAAGCCATCATCAGTGCCTTTCGCCTTTGAGTGGGTTAATATTTTGATAATCGTCTACTTATGTGACTGTTGAAAGCAAATCGAGTTTGTTATCAACAACTCAACTTAGACTACCATCAAAAAAATTTAAATTTATGCTATTTTTATCCTTTTGTTATTATTACTCTTTTCTGCTTTGAACCTTAATTCTTAAGATATCTCAGCTGATTCTATTCAACTCTGTGTATGACAAACACAGATTTTTGAATTAAAACGAACCGTTAAATTTAAATGTATGTTATTAAATTATATTTTTGTACCGTGTCAATGTGTTTAAGATGAATGGGGGAAATGTTTTAGTTGATCTGTTATTTAAGTAAATGAATGTTATTACGTGTATTACGGGCCGTTAATGTGCCGTAAAAGCCGGATTCATGATTCCGTATGTGCCGGAGTGTCCGTAAAAATGTTTCTTGGGTAGTTAAGTAAAATACTTAGCTACATTTTTTAAATATTTTGAAATATTTAAAATTTTTTAAATATTTCAAAAATTTAAAATATTTGAAATATTTCAAATATTTCAGATATTTCAAATATTGCAAATATTTCAAATATTTTATAAATATCAAATATTTCAAAAATTTAAAATATTTCAAAATATTTCAAAAATTTTGGTAAGTATTTACTTAACTACATATTTCATATATATGAAAATATTTATATTTAAGCTTTGAAATGTTAATATTTATTTACTTTAAATTATTTGAAATAAATAAAAATTATTATTACTTACTTAAAATTATTTGAAGTAAATAAATCTGAAATATTAATATTTTCTTACTTATGTGCGTATTTTAGTAAATAAAACAACCCGGTGAAAAATGTTCATATACGCTCAAACATGTTCATATATGGTTTATGTATGGACACATATGAACAAATATGGATTTTTTATGAACATATATGGATTTTATATGAACATATATGGAAGTATATGTGATTCCATATACCCGACTAAAAAAGTTTTCATATAATCTTATATGATTTGATATAATTATAAATGTTTATATGTGTGGCTTTATATGACCATATACATTTATATTAACACTTTGGTTTTATAAATGTGTTTGATATGACGTTATATATAATCATATGCGATTTGGTCTCCAGGCATATATTAAGAGATCTGCAAATATAGTTTATACATAATTATATATAATGGCGTATAAGCTTCTCTAAACAATCTTATATCAAAATATATAACAAAGTTAATATAAAATTGTAATAATTTTATGTATAAATTTATCTGACATGATATATAATTATACAAAATTTTATAAAGTTTAATTGCACTATAAAAATTAAAAAAAAAAAACTCAGAAATTGTGGATCTGGTTTTGAATTTTGCACTTTGACATATAAATAAATGTTTATAATTGAATTTAACATATATTTTCCAAATAGTTAGCGAAATACTTTTTATTAAACTCAAAATTATTTTAAAGAAATAAATAAAGGATTTTTTTTTTTTATTGTGGAATTAAAGGTCGAAATAATTATTTTTACTTTTAAATTTAAAAATTAGACAAACATATGTTGAAATAAATATGGTTTAAGTTCATTTATTTTTCCGTAAAAAAAAATTAATTGTGAAAGTTAATTTTTTATCATGTTGGTTTTTAATTTTTATTTTAAAAAATAGAATTTGTTTTTTTCGACCTTTTTAATTCATTAATTAGAAATTCATTAATTCAATTCGAGGACTATTTCCTTATTATGAATTAACATAATAAGTACTTTTTTCAAAAACTGCTTTTTTTTCTCTTCATCAGGATACTCTCCTGACAAATACTTCACAGAGTTTTTGCTTTCAAAAAACCTCTACACTTTCAGGAATGAAAAGAGGATCGTTTCGGGGATTTTCCAGGTCCCCTTCATCAGTTTTCTTTAGAAAGTGGTGGCGTAATCCCCGAAACGATCGTCTTTTCATTCCTGAAAGTGTAGAGGTTTTTTGAAAGCAAAAACTCTGTGAAGTATTTGTCAGGAGAGTATCCTGCTGAAGAAAAATAGCAGTTTTTGAAAAAAAGTACTTATTATATTAATTCATAATAAGGAAATTGGCCTCGAACTGATTTAAAAATTTCTAATTAGTTAATTCAGTTATTTTATAAGAAAGATAAAAACTCTAACCTAGAAAAAGTTGTTCCGACAAATTTTTGTAGTGTTTTATTTTGTCACCTATTTCCAAGTTTATTAGCAAAAATTGTTCTAAACATTAAGCATTATATTTAATATGAATGAAATAAGTGATCTCAATAATATTTACTAAAATTTTCTTTGAAAATCTTCATCAAATTATATGTATTTATATATAATTTGATGCAGTTAGATAGACCCATTTTTCGGATCAAATTGTATCAGGTAACATGCTTATCTCGCTTGATATAATTATATATTCCAATATTCGGATCAAATTAGATATGGACGTATATATTGGTTTATATATGGTGATATATGATTATATAACATCTTTTTTAGTCGGGTATGGAAAAAATTTCATATACAGACATATATGGAAGCATCTGTTATTTCATATATGGAAATGGCACTCATATATGGACAAATATGAAAGTATATGTTATTCAATTTATGCAAAAGGGACTTGTATATGAACATATTTCGAAGAATACATTTTTCCATATATGTAAAAGGAACTCATATTTGGATAAATATGGAATTATATTTAATGCCATGAATAAAAAAAGGAACATATGTAGCGCCTAATTTGAATGTCATACATAAATTTATATCTATCGTACAACTGGTACAACCTTATAATAAAGGACAGCAACGTTCGCATGTATTCGCATATATTTAATAAATGTATATGTTCATATATGTCCATATATGAACATATACTTAGGTGTTACCTCATTTTTCGGATCCATACATATATGGTTGAACCATAAATGTTCATATATGGACATTTTTCACCGGGAATACTGCTATTTCAAGTCACTGAATTTGTTAGTTATCTCTACTTTGAAAAACAAAAACACTTAATGTCAATTTATTGATATTTGCGACAATTACAAATACACATGCTAGCACGAGTAATGACGCGACAAAACTAACCTCAATAAACTTTTTTCCACAGATTTAATACTTTTTTTTCTAATTGAAGAAAAATTATATCAAATTTACTTTACTGCTTTTTCACAAAATTTTTTAGATTTGACAAATTAAATTTTGTTAAAAAATGGACAAAAAAATTATCAAACCAACAATTGTTTTGTAGAGAATTATTGGCTGAAATAAGTATGTTCATTAAAAAAAAAATAGTTGATTTAATAAAAACACTCATTAATTTGAATAAAAAATATAGTGTTTTAACAATTCGTTTCATCAAAAAGTAACATAATTTTTATGTTGATTTAACTTACGACTTTTGGTTCAGTGTAAAGAATTCATTCATTGGCTGCATTCCCAAATCTTTAATAAGAATCGTTATCATTCACCTTTTAATTGAATGAATTCAAGAAAATTTTAATTCATTCAAAATAGAATTAATTCCATAAGAATGCTTTTACAAAATGAAAGTTGAAAACACGGGTTTGGGTGAAAATTTAGTTTTGGCACAATAAAGGCCCATTTGGCACATTTTAGTCACACACTTGGCCCAAAAGAAACATTTTCAAGTCCCATCACTGTTTGACATTATTCTTTGAAATAAGTTTTTGAGCTAGAAGTGTTTTTTTTTTGTTCCCGTACTATTGGGTAATTTTGTCATTTTGTGGGAGGATTTTGGGCTTACTGTCATTTTACCGAACTTTACCCAAAAAGTAAAGAAACACACCTAAAATAAAATATTTTTTTTTCTAAATTTTAAATTTTAGGAATTTTTAATAATAACCCGGTGAAAAATGCTCATATACACTCGACCATGTTCATATATGGTTTATGTATGGACACATATGAACAAATATGGATTTTTTATGAACATATATGGATTTTATATGACATATATGGATTTTATATGACATATATGGAAGTATATGTGATTCCATATATGGAAAAAGATTTCATATACAGACATATATGGAAGCATCTGTTATTTCATATATGGAAATGGCACTCATATATGGACAAATATGGAAGTATATGTTATTCAATTTATGCAAAAGGGACTTGTATATGAACATATTTGGAAGAATACATTTTTCCATATGTGTAAAAGGAACTCATATTTGGTAAGTATGGAATTATATTTACCCGGGTAAAAATAGTTATATATGGTCATATATAATGTGATTGTGCTATATCTGGCTATGAATGGAGTCACATTAAGACACATATCAATATAATGTAATGTCCCGAGTAAAAACAGCTACATATACTTGTATAAAATGCGATTAAGTTATATCTGTATAAATATACTGTTTCATCCGAAAAATGGCCCGATGTAATTGTATCAGTTGTTTATCAGTTTTTATCTAATTGTATTAGTTTAGATCTCAACTAATAAAATTATACATTATTCAGATGAAATTATATCCAATTTTTGACCTGATACAATTTTAGCGGTTTATATCTAATGGTATCTGTTTAGATCGTGGTTGGTACAATTTTATATAAATAAAATATATTTGTATACGACATTTGCCTTATATAATTGTATCAAAGTTTTAAAGCAGATCTAATTGCATCAGGTCAAAATTCAGATATAACTATATAAGTTTGTATAGTAATGTATCTATTTGGATCTAAACTAATACCATGCGAAATAAACCCATAAAATTGTATCAGGTCAAAAATCAGATAAAATTTCATATGCTTAATATATAATCTAATCAGTTAAGATCTAAACTGATACAATTAGATAAAAAGTGATAACTAACTTACACAATTATATCGGGCCATTTTTCGGATGAAATGGTATATGGATCACATTAAGTTATATATTACCATATAAAGCTCCATATTAATTTTTTTTAATAGGGGTTAATAACAAATTTTTTATATGGTAATTGATACTAGTATATGTCCCCAAATCTTACTCCATATATAACTACATAAGCCATATGAAATTAATAAAAATATATGTAGTGATCGATATGATTATATATGGTTCCATGCAAAGTTACATAAAAATGTATGTGACGCCATACTAAAAATATTTTTTTGTAATTTTATATAACTTTATATATAATCCTATACAATCTAATATATAGTTCAACATAAATTTTAGTTATCTGTAAATTAAGATTTAAATTGACATGGCTTCCCGGTGAAAAATGTCCATATATGAACATTTATGGTTCAACCATATATGTATGGATCCGAAAAATGAGGTAACACCTAAGTATATGTTCATATATGGACATATATGAACATATACATTTATTAAATATATGCGAATACATGCGAACGTTGCTGTGCTTTATTATAAGGTTGTACGATAGATATAAATTTATGTATGACATTCAAATTAGGCGCTACATATGTTCCTTTTTTTATTCATGGCATTAAATATAATTCCATATTTATCCAAATATGAGTTACTTTTACATATATGGAAAAATGTATTCTTCGAAATATGTTCATATACAAGTCCCTTTTGCATAAATTGAATAACATATACTTTCATATTTGTCCATATATGAGTGCCATTTCCATATATGAACAGATGCTTCCATATATGTCTGTATATGAATTTTTTCCATATATGGAATCACATATACTTCCATATATGTTCATATAAAATCCATATATGTTCATAAAAAATCCATATTTGTTCATATGTGTCCATACATAAACCATATATGAACATGTTTGAGCGTATATGAACATTTTTCACCGGGTTCACATATAACCATATAAGGCTCCATAAACAAATTAAGTTATTTTTTATATATAATTTCATATTAAAAATGTTATGCGTACGTTTCCTAAGACAAAAGCATTCAAATGCATTTTTATAAAACAACCAATTTTTGTAGAAAAATTATTAAACATTGGGTTATTTTTTCTAAAATTTGAGCCTTTAAAATTTCAATTGTCAACTTAATAGGTGTTAAGCATAACTTCCAGCCATAAAAAGCCTACCTACTATCTGGTTTAATTATATGAAGTCAGATATATTTATATGGCAGTATATATAATTTGATATCCCGGTGAAAAATGTTCATATACGCTCAAACATGTTCATATATGGTTTATGTATGGACACATATGAACAAATATGGATTTTTTATGAACATATATGGATTTTATATGAACATATATGGAAGTATATGTGATTGTATATATGGAAAAAATTTCATATACAGACATATATGGAAACATCTGTTATTTCATATATGGAAATAGCACTCATATATGGACAAATATGAAAGTATATGTTATTCAATTTATGCAAAAGGGACTTGTATATGAACATATTTCGAAGAATACATTTTTCCATATATGTAAAAGGAACTCATATTTGGATAAATATGGAATTATATTTAATGCCATGAATAAAAAAAGGAACATATGTAGCGCCTAATTTGAATGTCATACATAAATTTATATCTATCGTACAACCTTATAATAAAGGACAGCAACGTTCGCATGTATTCGCATATATTTAATAAATGTATTTGTTCATATATGTCCATATATGAACATATACTTAGGTGTTACCTCATTTTTTGAATTTCTTCATATATGTGCAAACCATATATGAACATATACGAACATTTTTCACCGGGATCCTGGATATGGACAAATCTCGGATCAAATTGTACCAAATTATATCTAATTTGATAAAATTAGACACATGTAGATGACCCATTTTTCGGATCAAATTGTGTGTGGTTGTATATGGGAACTTATCAGATAAGATATAATTATATAAGACACCATATTAAAAGTTTTACCCGGGTAATGCAATGAATAAAAAAAGGAATATGTAGCGACTAATTTGAATGTCATTCATAAATTTATATCTATAGTACAACCTTATAATAAAGAACAGCAACGTTCGCATGTATTCGCATATATTTAATAAATGTATATGTTCATATATGTCCATATATTAACATATACTTAGGTGTTACCTCATTTTTCGGATCCATACATATATGGTTGAACCATAAATGTTCATATATGGACATTTTTTACCGGGAATACACTTTTTTCCAAAATGGGCCATTTCGTCCAACTTTCGGTACGGGTTAACGTTTTCCAAAAAAAAAAATTGATTTCTTCCATTTGGGACCATTTTCAATAAAACTGGGGTGTAATGAACGAAAATCGACAAATCGTTATTTTAAGGGACATCCTAACCCAAGTAGAAATTGCCGACGTTACAACAAAAGTTGTACTGGGAGAGCACTGTTTTTTACGAAATGCCGGTACTACTTAAAACGTGCTTTGCCAGTACTGTTTTCTGAAAATTAACGAGCTTTTTTTAATTTATTAAAATTAACAATTTTATAAATTTTACGTATTTTTACATCTATTACACAATTATTTATGCAAGAGAGACATCGCCATTCTTTTCTTGTGAAGTTTCGAAAGAATACATTTGAAGAAATTCATCAAGTCTCAAGACATTGCCAAAAAAAATAAAAATAAAAAAAATCTGTGATGTACACTAAGAGGACAGTAAAGTTCCAGCAAACTACTAAATTTGTTATTAAATGTACTGGAATAATACCAAAAAAATAAAATCCCAAGCCTGCGCCAACTTTGGGAAATAACTACCGCCAAACGTTTATTGGTGTTATCATTTCGACAACATGGCAGTACAGTGAAAGTTTAAAATCCGACGCTTTGCCAGTACATGTACTACCGCCTCCAATACTGGGCCAACATTGTGCCGTTTGTATTTTTCTACCTGGGAATATACATATATATACAAACCGAAACGAATAAGTTTAGATTAATGGATTTACATCAACATTTTAGTGTCAGAGATTCTACATATTCAAGAACATTTGGTTACTTATAAGCACTAATTCGCACAGTCTAAGAATATACACCGCTTAAATTCTCTTCATCCAATCAAGTCGGCTTAAATCTTAATACATACTAGTATTTTGCGTTTATTCTGAATAAAAAATACTTTTATACTAAAATATCGGGCCACCCAGCAAAATGACCCAGGTAGAAAATATGTGTGGTAACAAAAACGAAGCACTGGCAAAGCACAAGTAGACCGCGGTCCGCGGTCTTACCATAATAAGAACTGGCGAACCACTAAATTTGGACGCTTTACCAATGCTTGAAAAGGGTGACTTCCCAGGGTTTGTTTTCCAAAAACATTATTTTGTTTTTGAAAAAGAAGCTCAAAAAAACAAAGAGTAGACATTTTAATAATTTTTGACGCCAAAATATAATAACTCCAAGAATCATATATTTTGAGATTAATATTCTTCAGTGATAAGGGCTCATAATTTGGTGCCTGGGAAAGGTTTGATTTTTGTGTTTCTTGGTGCTATCTCAATACTTTGCAAAGCATTAAATATATCGGTGATATTAGAGTTTGCTGTTCGGTTTTCATCGAAACCGAAACCACGGTTTTTGAAGCCTCAAAGCCGAAACCGAAAACCGACAAAAATAAGTCGGTTTTTAAAAAATACTAAAAACAATTAAAATAGGTAATTAAATTACATATTATTGAGTCTTGAATTTCGAAAATTGCTTAGCTCCTGAGGGTTATAATTTTAGAAAAAAAATTGCACCAAAAAGTCATGTATTGAGTTTCACGTATTCAGTTCAGATTTTTACCGCTTATTTTTCAAAAAGTTTTATTTCGTAGTCCGCGAAATTTATTGTATAAAATTTTATTATTATATTATTTAAAAAAAAAACTGCTAAATTTCGGATTTAACTCTTTAAATACAGCTTTATTTGCCGAAATAAGAATACAAATTATAATGTATAACGGTTTCCGCATTTTTCCCCCTGCTATGGCTTTAATGGCTTTATTCGAGTGAGAAATTCAATCGAATTTTAATAAATATGTATTAAAATATTTAATTTTTATACAATTTAATTTTTATAAATATTAAATTATTTTATAACAATTCAATTAATATCACAAGAAAACCGAAAAATAACCGAAACCGCGGTTTTCAATTTTTTCGGTTTTTAGCAAACTCTAGAATATCATTCGGGTGCCAGGAAAGCACTTTAATATTTTTATTTGGGCGTTGGGAAAGCATTTGATTTTTATATTTCTGGGTGCTTTCCCAGTGCTTTTTAAAGCATTGGCACCACCGTGGAACGGTGTTATCATTTGGGCGCTGGGAAAGCACTGTTAACAAGCACTTATACCACCCATTTCGGTGCTTTGCCAGTGCTGGCCCCTTTGTAATTTTCTACCTGGGGACTTTGGTAAGAAAAAATAAAGGTAGGTAACCTCTTACTTTTCTATTACCAAAGATATTATTTTAACAAGGGCATGTCCATCCAGGGAAATCCTTACCTAGTAATATGTTATTCCGAATTTACATGTTATGCTTACCTATTACCTCTAGGTAATAATATGTTTCTTTTTGTTAATATTTCAATTTGTTTTATATTGGGTATTAAATTAAAAATGATCAGCCTTACTATCAATATTTTCCAAACGTATATTTTAGGGTAAGCTCTTACTTTTCTATTACTAGACCTATTACTTTAACAAGGGCATGTCCATCGATGTAACTCCTTACCTAGTAACATGTTATTCTGAACACAGGTAAGGAGTTTTTAAAAACATTTTCTACCTAATTTCGTAAAACACTTGGGTGAAGTGAAGGGAACTTTCAATGTAAATTGTTTTTGTAACAAAAACAATTTCTATAGAAATAACGCAACACTTCACCGAAGTGTTTTAGAAAATTACCCCCTTTGTTTAAATTTGATTTGTTTAAACCGAATATCAATTTTAAATTAACGGGTTTTTAACAAAAAATATAATTTCTAAAATTTTCTAAAAAAAAAGGTATTATTTATACCAATAAAACATCCAAACGTATGCATTGGTATTTACAAGTAATGCAAGGGTAAGGTGTAAGGGTCCAAAGTAATGCAAGGGTAAACGGTTTGATATATTGCCAGGTAATATGCATAGTAATACCCATGTATTACCAAGGTTTTACTGGGCAATTACTCTTTTACTATGTATGTGGCTTTTGAATATCTCTAATGTTTTTTTGATCAGAAATTAATTTCAGCGGAATATACAAATATATGGGTCTCAAAAAATATTTTTTTTTGAGTTTTTAACCGGGCTACCCCCTGGTGTAAAACCACGTCCGCCAAAAAATTAGGATAATCGGACATCGGTAAGACGTGCCGCATCGGCTCTGAAGTTTGGAACACGGATTACAAGGGGAAAATATAACATTTTGTGTATTTTCTTAGAAAACATAGATATTGTTAAACTAATTAGAATTGAAAACAATAGCTGTATTTTCGTTCATACCTATCAACGTTAAGTATTTATAGCAAATCTACGTTAAACTGATTGGAGTATCAAATTTTTTTAAATAGTGAGTATTTATGATAGTTCCGGTATACTCGAGCGTACGTCAGCAAAACTTTTTAGGTAGTAACGCGAAGAAGTTACGCTAGGTGTGAAAATGTATAAACGTTGAGTTTTCAACGTTGATAATTATCCACGTTGTAAGTTAACGTGCATACGAAAAGTAATATATTAGTTTTCGTCTAAAAAACGTTTTTATCCGCTTTGTGCTTTTTTAAAAGTTAACGGATATAGTTAAGTCGAAAATACAGCTAATATATAATCGTAATTTGGAGTGAATTCTGTTTGTAATAAAGCAATACAAATTTAAATCGGTTAAAAAACAGCCGTGTTATAACAATTTCCCCAGACAACTGATATGTCGCAGACCACTTAATCAGAAAATTCGAGTCCACATTTTAAAATTTATTGAAATAATCTACTACAGAAACATTTTTTTATTCTATAAGTTCCAACAACTCAGATAAGAATTATTTTTTTATTGTGTTTTGCTAACTTGTTTTAAATTAGTGCCAAAAAGGTCAGAATTCTTAAACACTGTTTTCAAATCTACAATTTTAAATTTTTTAAATTTTTTTTAAAGAAATTTAAAAAAAATCAATGATTGGACTTCAAGTTTTTATTAAGAACATATAAGAGATTAAAAACTACAAAAATTGTAGGAATTCCTTTTTTCGTTTGCTTGGGCAGACATTTTCTTTCAGCGGATTTTGAGAAAACTGCGATTTTAAGCATTTATTTAGATTTTAGGCAAGTTTTTCTTTTTTCTTCTTTTAATTCCACATGATTTTGGCCCGAATATAACAACCCAGTGAAAAATTTTCATATACGCTCAAACATGTTCATATATGGTTTATATATGGACACATATGAACAAATATGGATTTTTTATGAACATATATGGATTTTATATGAACATATATATATGGAAGTATATGTGATTCCATATATGGAAAAAATTTCATATACAGACATATATGGAAGCATATGTTATTTCATATATGGAAATGGCACTCATATATGGACAAATATGAAAGTATAAGTTATTCAATTTATGCAAAAGGGACTTGTATATGAACATATTTCGAAGAATACATTTTTCCATATATGTAAAAGGAACTCATATTTGGATAAATATGGAATTATATTTAATGCCATGAATAAAAAAAGGAACATATGTAGCGCCTAATTTGAATGTCATACATAAATTTATATCTACCCGAGCAAAAACAGTTACATATAGTCGTATAAAATGCGATTAAGTTATATCTGTATAAATATACTGTTTCATCCGAAAAATGGCCCGATGTAATTGTATCAGTTGTTTATCACTTTTTATCTAATTGTATCAGTTTAGATCTCAACTAATAAAATTATACATTAATCAGATGAAATTATATCCGATTTTTGACCTGATACAATTTTAACGTTTTATATCTATTGGTATCTGTTTAGATCGTAGTTGGTACAATTTTATATAAATAAAATATATTTGTATCCGACATTTGCCTTATATAATTGTATCAAAGTTTTAAAGCAGATATAATTGTAACAGGTCAAAATTCAGATATGACTACATACGTTTGTATAGAAATGTATCTATTTGGATCTAAACTAATAACATGCGACATAAACCCATAAACTTCTATCAGGTCAAAAATCAGATAAAATTTCATCTGTTTAATATATAATCTAATCAGTTAAGATCTAAACTGATGCAATGAGATAAAAAGTGATAACCAACTGACACAATTTTATAGGGCCATTTTTCGGATGAAATGGTATATGGATCACATTAAATTATATATTACCATATAAAGCTCCATATTAATTTTTTTTAATAGGGTATTTACAAACCTTATAATAACCCGAGTAAAAAAAGTTAGATGTTATAAAATACAAACGTATCTTTTTTTGATATTGCCTAAACTACAATTTGATCCGAAAAGTGGTGGATCGTACTGTATTAATTTAGATACACCTTGGATCTAATATGATGAAATACGATCTAAAAAATAGGTTTATTTTACTATATATAATTAGATTTAGTACAATAAAGTTACATTTTATTTGATACCATTAGACAAAAATACTTCATTCAAAGTTCGCTCATATTGCATTAAATCGTCCATTCTATTGAAATTAGTTTTTGATTGTCATTATGTCACATCCAATTCTATATGATTAGATAAAGCCATTTTCGGATCGTATTTAATCATATTAGATCTACGGTGCATATAAATGAATACAGCATGATCCACCATTTTTCGGATCAAATTTTGTTTTGGCCAACATCAGAAAAAGATATGATTTCATGTTGTACCTCCCCGGTGAAAAATGCTCATATACGCTCAAACATGTTCATGTATGGTTTATGTATGGACACATATGAACAAATATGGATTTTTTATGAACATATATGGATTTTATATGAACATATATGGAAGTATATGTGATTCCATATATGGAAAAAATTTCATATACAGACATATATGGAAGCATCTGTTATTTCATATATGGAAATGGCACTCATATATGGACAAATATGAAAGTATATGTTATTCAATTTATGCAAAAGGGACTTGTATATGAACATATTTCGAAGAATACATTTTTCCATATATGTAAAAGGAACTCATATTTGGATAAATATGGAATTATATTTAATGCCATGAATAAAAAAAGGAACATATGTAGCGCCTAATCTGAATGTCATACATAAATTTATATCTATCGTACAACCTTATAATAAAGGACAGCAACGTTCGCATGTATTCGCATATATTTAATAAATGTATATGTTCATATATGTCCATATATGAACATATACTTAGGTGTTACCTCATTTTTCGGATCCATACATATATGGTTGAACCATAAATGTTCATATATGGACATTTTTCACCGGGTCATTAATTTTTTTTAATAGGGAAAGGACAGCAACGTTCGCATATATTTGCATATTTTTAATATATATGGACATATATGAACATATACTTAGGTATTACCTCATTTTTCGGATCCATACATATATGGTTGAACCATAAATGTTCATATATGGACATTTTTCACCGGGAACACAAGATTAAATACTTCAATCCTTAAAATTAGGAGAAAATATAAATACATTAAATTGCTCCTGTGTAAGGTCAGAGGTCAAATTTGAGATCCCGGTGAAAAATGTTCATATACGCTCAAACATGTTCATATATGGTTTATGTATGGACACATATGAACAAATATGGATTTTTTATGAACATATATGGATTTTATGTGAACATATATGGAAGTATATGTGATTCCATATATGGAAAAAATTTCATATACAGACATATATGGAAGCATCTGTTATTTCATATATGGAAATGGCACTCATATATGGACAAATATGAAAGTATATGTTATTCAATTTATGCAAAAGGGACTTGTATATGAACATATTTCGAAGAATACATTTTTCCATATATGTAAAAGGAACCCATATTTGGATAAATATGGAATTATATTTAATGCCATGAATAAAAAAAGGAACATATGTAGCGCCTAATTTGAATGTCATACATAAATTTATATCTATCGTACAACCTTATAATAACCCGGTGAAAAATGTTCATATACGCTCATACATGTTCATATATGGTTTATGTATGGACACATATGAACAAATATGGATTTTTTATGAACATATATGGATTTTATATGAACACATATGGAAGAATATGTGATTCCATATATGGAAAAAATTTCATATAAAGACATACAGTTGTGTTCATAAAAATAGGAGTGCCCTGAATTAAAAAAACAAAGCTTAAATTTTTAAACAAAAATAATAATTTTATTCAGTTTTTTTAATTAAAAATTTATTCTTTAATTTTTAGACAAATTTGTAATTTAATTAAAGCTATTAAAAATAAAAATAAAATATTTAAACAAAATTATTGCAAAGTTCGCTGTTCAAAATAATAGGAGTATTAGCGGACGGGTAAATTGTTTAAAATAAAAACACATAAAAATTGGTAATTATCTTACAAAAATTAAATACTTTTAGTATTTAGTCGAATAGCCCTTATTTTTGATGACTGCGGCACATCTGCGAGGCATGGAGTCTATAAGATCCCGACATCGCTTTAACGGGATTTGCTGCCATGCATCTTGCACTGCAGCCCACAATTCTTCTGCATTTGACGGTCTTTGCTCTGCCACACTTTTCTTAACGTCTCCCCATAGATGCTCTATAGGGTTAAGGTCAGGGGACTGAGCAGGCCACGACATAACCTCAACCCCATTGACCCGAAACCACTCCTTTGCCAATTTACTAGTGTGTTTCGGGTCATTGTCTTGTTGGTACATCCATTTTAGTGGCATATTCCACTCTGCATATGGCAGCATCACTTCCTCCATTATTCCCACATACACTCGCTTATCCATTATTCCTTTAATTTGGTGAATGGGACCAATACCGTTGTATGAGAAGCTTCCCCATATCATTATTTTTGCACCACCATGTTTAACGGTTTTTTTTGTAAATTGTGTTTTATATTCGGTATTTGGTGGACGTCGAACATACTGTCTAGAACCAGTACCACCAAATAAAACGATTTTGCTTTCATCTGTCCACAAAATGTTTCTCCATTTTTCTTTCGGCCAGTTGATGCGTTCTTTGGCGAACTTTAAACGTGCAACTGCCTGTTTCTTTGTCAGCAATGGCACCTTTCGAGGACTTCTTGCGAATAAATTATTTTCCACCAAGCGCCTACGGATAGTAACGGTACTTACGGGAAGATTAAGCTCCTTTTGAATCTTTTTTGACGACGCCGAAGGATCACCTTTGCTATATCGTACTATGCGACGGTCATCTACATTCGTTGTTTTACGTTTGCGGCCACGTGTTTCGGTATTTTTTTTGTACGATAAGGCATTTGCAATCATTTGGTCAGAGCATCCCAAGATTTCTTTAATTTCTCTATAGGTTTTTCCTTGTTTTCGAAGGTTTTGAATTAATTCGCGCTTTTCTTCAGAACAGTGTTTTCCTCGTCCCACTATTACAAAAAAATAACGAAATGATATTTAGAAACTATAGAAGATGTCCTTGCATCACTTTCCCGTACTTACTTTTCACTTTTTTTTTATGAATTTAAAACTAAACCACTTTAATTATTCACAAATCAGTATCACTCCTATTATTTTGATCAATTCAACTCAAGGAAAAATATAGAAATGAATGAATAACATCATATATACAATAGTTATCGTAAGTTTCTCTTTTGTGTTTTCCTTCTAACATCCCGTTGGAAGTACCGTTAGAAGATCGCGTGGTTTATAAGTTGCTACACTAACAAATTGAACTTGTAAAAATATTGAGTACGGGCACTCCTATTATTTTGAACACAGCTGTATATGGAAGCATCTGTTATTTCATATATGGAAATGGCACTCATATATGGACAAATATGAAAGTATATGTTATTCAATTTATGCAAAAGGGACTTGTATATGAACATATATAAAAGGAACTCATATTTGGATAAATATGGAATTATATTTAATGCCATGAATAAAAAAAGGAACATATGTATGTAGCGCCTAATTTGAATATCAACCGGGATTTTAATTTTTTTAAACATATTAATATAACAGATATTCCTGAGCGGATATTCATGGAACTTCTTATTATATTTCTAGATGTAAAAATAATATTCTTAATTCAATTTCAGAAAATTAACCCTTTATAAATGTATATGTTCATATTTGTCCATATATGAACATATACATTTATTAAATATATGCGAATACATGCGGACGTTGCTGTCCTTTATTATAAGGTTGTACTATAGATATAAATTTATGTATGACATTCGAATTAGGCACTACATATGTTCCTTTTTTTATTGATGGCATTAAATATAATTCCATATATGAGTTCCTTTTACACATATGGAAAAATGTATTCTTGCAAATATGTTCATATACAAGTCACTTTTGCATAAATTGAATATCATATACTTCCATATTTGTCCATATAAGAGTGCCTTTTCCATATATGAAATAGCAGATGCCTCCATATATGTCTGTATATGAAATCTTTTTCCATATATGGAATAACATATACTTCCATATATGTTCATATAAAATCCATATATGTTTATTAAAAATCCATATTTGTTCATATGTGTCCATACATAAACCATATATGAACATGTTTGAGCATATATGAACATTTTTCACCGCCCGGTGAAAAATGTCCATATATGAACATTTATGGTTCAACCATATATGTATGGATCCGAAAAATGAGGTAACACCTAAGTATATGTTCATATATGGACATATATGAACATATAAATTTATTAAATATATGCGAATAAATGCGGACGTTGCTGTCCTTTATTATAAGGTTGTACTATAGATATAAATTTATGTATGACATTCGAATTAGGCACCACATATGTTCCTTTTTTATTGATGGCATTAAATTAAATATAATTCCATATTTATCTACCCGTTGAAAAATGTCCATATATGAACATTTATGGTTCAACCATATATGTATGGATCCGAAAAATGAAGTAACACCTAAGTATATGTTCATATATGGACATATATGAACATATACATTTATTAAATATATGCGCATACATGCGAACGTTGCTGTCCTTTATTATAAGGTTGTACGATAGATATAAATTTGTGTATGACATTCAAATTAGGCGCTACATATGTTACTTTTTTTATTCATGGCATTAAATATAATTCCATATTTATCCAAATATGAGTTCCTTTTACATATATGGAAAAATGTATTCTTCGAAATATGTTCATATACATACAAGTCCCTTTTGCATAAATTGAATAACATATACTTTCATATTTGTCCATATATGAGTGCCATTTCCATATATGAAATAACAGATGCTTCCATATATGTCTGTATATGAAATTTTTTCCATATATGGAATCACATATACTTCCATATATGTTCATATAAAATCCATATATGTTCATAAAAAATCCATATTTGTTCATATGTGTCCATACATAAACCATATATGAACATGTTTGAGCGTATATGAACATTTTTCACCGGGCGGGTATTTAAAAAAAATTTTTTGTATTTGACTAACATGTAGTATATTTTTTTAATATAAAATAAAATAAATAAGGATAAAAGTAACATATCGTGTGTAACAAGAACTAGCACAGTGAGGGGTTTAATCCACACGCGGCATGAATTTTTTTAAATTAAATTTGAATAAAAAGAAGTAAAAAATAACATTATTATCATTGGTTAAAATCTAAATCAATTGTTATTATAAAAAATTAACTTCATTCCTATGACAAGCCAATGGTATATTAATCAATGAGAAATCCAAATTTGAACAACTTCCTAGTTAACACTTGTAGTAAGGTGATTCACGTCAAAAATGCGAAATTGGAAAATTGGACCTTCCTTGACGTGAGCGCCCCTTTTAAAATTTTAATGGAGCAAAATTTCCACAAACACTATATCATCAGATTGAAACAAACTATGCATGTGAATAAATTTTGGTTTTTACTTAAAATTAGCTTTTTATAAATAATTTTTTTGTACTTCCAAGAACAACAAATACAAAAAAGTGCTGCCAAATTTAATATTTATACAGTGCTGCAAATTTTAGTACTTTTTACATACTTTTAGTATGTTTTACATACAATTTGTATGCCTTTTAAATTTTGGGAAATAATGACACTATTAAAAATTTCAAATTTTCCACTTTTGCAAGACCAAAATTTTACACTTGATGTTGGGTACTATTGCGAAATTGTCAGGTTTGTGGAAAATTATTCACATGTGTTTGTTGTTGTGTTTGAAGAAAATTTTACACTTTCGCAATTTTACAAGACATAAATTCCTGACATGAATACCCTTAGTATTTTTATTATTTCTTCCTCATTACTTTTTTTTTTGCTGGGAACTTAAAAGTTGTAAGTGCAAAAGCATGCATTATTTATTTCACTCGCACTTATTAGTTTTTTATTTTCATTAATAAATTTCAACATTATTAAAAAATATATAATTACCTTCTCTAAAGAATTCTTGATGTGTTCTCGGGCTTTAGCAATTTCAGAAACTAACATACTCTGCTTGTTCGTAGTTGATCCCTTTAAAATATATTAAAAATAATGTTAGCGATATGTCAAAAACGATGTATATATTTTTTGTAATATCCCACACACAAAAAATTCCTGTAGGGAAGTCGATGAAAGCATACTTGGTAAAAATTTTTATTTAAATTCTGTGGATTTTGTCAGGTTTTGTAAAATGTATGTACCCCATTTTGTTAAAGACGTATTTGTGTTTTCAACATTTACCCAAACTACTTGCTACGTAACTAGACAGTTCATACTTTACGAAATATTACTTAACATTTTTAGGCCCTGTGCGATGTGGCTAAATAAATTCTAAACTAAATACAAATTGCCAAAAGGGTTTAAAATTTTTTTGAATTTTTTTTTTGAATTTTTCAATTTTATTGAAATTTGGAAACTTGAATTTAATTTAGATTTTATTTAGCCAGTTCGCTCCCACCCTTTAAAGCATTTTGTAACTTTATTAAGGTACAACCATATGAAAAGAAGTAAGTTATTAATTATTTAATCCCTCTACGTAGACGTTTTTATGCGTTTTTACCAGAGCCTACGGTCAGTACCGGTATCCCGGGAATACCGGTATCCCGGGAAACGGTACCGGTATTCCCGGGAAACGGTACCGGTTTCCCGGTTCTTGGCATATTCCCGGAATTTCCGGGAATACCAGTATTCCCGTTACCTGAAGTGTTCCCGGTTCTAACGGTATTCCCGGTTCTTGCGCTATTCCGGGAAAACCGGCATATCCGGTCATCACATTACGAATTTTATATATTTTTCAGCGAATTTTTATATAAAGTATTATATTAGTAAAATAAGATATACATGTAAATGATATAATTTTTTAAAATTTATTTCATGTTTTTATACATACAAACATAACTTTTTGTACAGACACTGGGCCGCCATTATCATACCTCAACTCCAAATTAGTCAATATTTCGTGCACTTATTAAAATGTGTGTGAAAATTTTTGCGCGAAATTTCAGTTCGCTTGGTGGAACGATATGGAATTGTTTGTCCGGTAACGGAAAAATTTAATAATATTATTTAAAAAAAGTTTTTGGTACCTGTTTATACATAGTAGATCCGAATGAATTAATTTTTGGTGCAGTTATTATATATGCCATACATGGGCAAATGCGGCCCGTCAACCAATTTTGTGCGGCCCTTCATTAATTTTAAAACAATCAAAACATTTTTTAAAATTTTAAACAAAATTAAAAAAAAAAATTTAATTAAATAAACACAAAAAAATCAGAATTTAAAAAAAATATAGAATATAGAAAACAGCGATAACAAAATACACATCCAATGGAGCCTCAAAAAAATTGCACCGATCAACAAATATCGACTTTTTTGCCCAGACTTCCTCTAAAACTTTTTAAAGTATTTTCGCCTCCTACATATGAATATTTAGTGAAAAATTCCTTCTTCTTTATTTAAACCTTAAGTCTGGAAAAAATGCTTTATGGCTCAGTATGACTTAGAAGCACTTAGGAGTCTCTTTTTTTGTGTTTGAAATAAAAAAATTACCTTTTATTTTAAGAAATGTTATGGAACTTTTGGAAATTGTCCTTGAAGCACTTAAATTTGGTAAAACAGTTAGACAGAAAAAAAATTTATTCATGCACTACTCGTAGAAATAATCGTGTGAAAATAGCAAAACATTAGTAGCTTTTTCTGCTATTTTTACAGATTTATTATTTAAAAGTGACTTTGCAGAAAAATTTTTGCCGATTTTTGCTAAATATTAGTAAGATTAGAAGAGCAAAAATAAACTGTTAAATATAATAATAGTCATCCTGCTAAAATCAGCAGAAATGTATGATGAAAAATAGTAGACTGCTGATTTCACAAAAATTGATTTTTATTCTCTCAAAACAATTTAAATTTTTTTTGAGTTTGTTAATTATACAAATATACAGCAAAATTTGTTGCTGATTCTAGCAGGGTAAATTTTTTTTCAATTAACTAAAATTTAGCTCAAATACAACTAAAATTATGTATGTTTAACAGCTTTATTTTTGCTATTTTAATGTCATTAATATTGAGGTAATTTTTAACTAATTTTTAGCAGCTTTAGCAAAACTTTTTACCTGCTTTTTTCTATTAATTTACTTAGCTTGACCAACCAACCCGCTTTTGACGGGATTATACCGCTTTTTAAAGGCTCGTGCCGCCTAGAATTTTTATCCCGCTTTTAAAGCAAACAATTCCGCCTTATCCCAATTTTTTAATATGTTATTAAACTTTTGAATAAAGTGTTATAATTTATATTTTCTAGAGTTGCCAGCCAGCCCAAATATAAATCAGAAAAGTGCTCAAAATATATTATTAAACTTTCACTTGCATGACAGTGGTACATCCAAAATAGCCTTCTTTTTTGATTAAAAACTGACTCAAAGAAATATTGTTCACAAAATATTAAAATTTATTTTCATTTCTGAATCATTTCTGAATCATCTTTGGATTTAAAAATTTGCCTCAAATGTTTGTGCCTTTTATGATTTTTACTAAGACTAATCCCCAATTTTTGACAAATAAGTTTAAAATTTCAAAAATACATGCTTTGTTTGAATAATTTTTGACTTACAGAATAAGAACCGTCACTAGCCAAATTTTTAGGCTAAGTTATGAGTCTTGTGATTGATATTTTAAAATTTAGCGAAAGCAAATTAACGAAAATTTGTTTTTTTCCATGTAATTTTGTCGAAAGTAATTGTCAATTTCTATCGTTTAGACTTAGACAAGGCTTTAATTTAATGCAATCAGAGCCTGAGAGGTTTGATATTTGTTATAAATTTTCGATAAAAAAATGTTGTGAACTTATGACTTTAAAATTTCATTTATATTCAGATTTTCGATAAAAATTATATTTTTCCACGTTTTGTATCAAAAATTCCGCTCATCACATAATTCATGTTTCACAATTTAATAAATTAAACAAGGGATCTAAATATATTAAGTAAATTTAAAAATATTTAAAAATTGGTGAAAACTTTAAACCAAATATTTTGAAATAACGAAAACTATATTTTCGAAGATTAATTCGACAAAGTTTTTCGACTTCAGGTTCGTATTAAAAAGGGCAATATATTTGGATCACAAATATAAAAAAATTATAAAAATATAAAAGATTTTGATGTACTTTTCCGCAATACCAAATACTTTATGAGTCAAAGTATTTCCCTGGGTGAGGGAATAAAACAAGAAAGACCCACAACTCGAAGGCTATTGAGTGGACCTTTTTTGACTTTAGATCTGGGCTTGGGAAACCGAAATTCTCAAAACAAAAGGTTTTAGCATATAAAAAAATAATTTTTCTCGAGTAATGTGCGGCCCTCCGTAAGTTTGTGAAATCCCAAATTTGGCCCTTCAAGCCATTTATGTGCCCATACCTGATATACGCATCTAGAATTATTCGTGCCAAATTTCAGTTCATTCGGTTCTACGATGTGGAGTTCTTGGTCCGGTACCCGAAAATTAATAATTTTATTAAAAAAAAACTTCGGTACCGGACCGGCATTTCCGCACGATAGATCCGAATGAGCCCAACTTCAGTACACTCATAAAAAAAAGTTAGTACAAAAGTCTGTTAAACGCGTTCTAATTCAGTTGAACTAAGTTTTCCTGTTGTTTTCGTTTAAATTCGTTGTTTAGCTAAAGTTGTTAGTTATCCAATTTCACCACAAAAACATATTTGTGCTGTACTTGAACTAATTTTTCCTCCTGATATTTAGCTATTTTTTATAAACGATTTTGACACTATATCAGCTAATACAGGGTGGCGCAAAAATAACCTTCCGATGTTTTTTGGCTGTAATTTAAAAAAAAAATGAAAAACTTTGATTCTTCTTGTGGATTATTTTTATTTGGTCTTTTAATTTTTTTTACATCAAGTCGAGAATATGATGTCATGTAAATGGCCGCCGCCACAGTTGATTGTCATTTGAGCCCATTTTTTCATTCATCACCAATCATGAGTGATGAGGCCCATTTCCATCTTAGCGGGTACGTAAATAAGCAAAATTTACGCTTCTGGGGCACTGAAAATCCGCGTGTAACCCACGAAGAGCCATTACACCCGCTCAAAGTCACTGTATGGTGTGCCATAAAAAGGGCTCAAATGACAATCAACTGTGGCGGCGGCCATTTACATGACATCATATTCTCGACTTGATGTAAAAAAAATTAAAAGACCAAATAAAAATAATCCACAAGAAGAATCAAAGTTTTTCATTTTTTTTTTAATTACAGCCAAAAAACATCGGAAGGTTATTTTTGCGCCACCCTGTATAGATAAATTTGTTGGCAACTTTTTTAATATTTGTGGTTTCAAAAGAAAACGATAGGGGCGCTAGTGTATAGTGATTGATGGTGCTAGATGGCGCTTGATGGTGAGGTGTGTATCAAGGTTCCAAGCCGGCGGCGGCGGCGCAACCAAAACAACTACGGCGGCGGCGTTTATGTATATAAACCGGCGGCAGCTGGATTGACGGCTCAAATTGTTTTCTATGCACTGTTTATAACAGAGCTTTGAAAAATTAATTCTTTTCTGATTGAATCCGCTTAAGACCTGTTAACTTATCTCAAAATAAACTGAGTTTAGTGCTTAACCATAGTTACCAGTTAGTTAACCATACAAAATATATGAAAAAGCAATTGTCGTTGTCGACCCAGTTCTGATTAATCTCTAAAATAAGAAAAATAAATTTAAAAAAATGGCGTCGCGAAAAAAATTCGGCGGCTCTTGTTTTGGTAGGCTGCCCTTTTGAGCCGAAGCGAGTCGTTTGAAACGGCGGCGCCCCGCCGATTTTGCGCCGGTCGGCTTGGTACTCTGGTGCAGAGAAACAAGCCAGCCGCCGTGAGCCGTTTAAGCCGCCGCCGCCGGTCATTTTTGCTTCAGCCGCCGCCGCCGATTTTTTTCGGCTCATTTCGGCTGGAAGTATCAATTTTCAAATATAAAAAATTTAAAAATAAATATATTTTTTAAAAAGAATTTACTAATTCATTAAACTTGAACAACCAGAGCTAAAAACAATTTTTTTATATGAAAAGAAAAAAGGTAAAATCTTCTAAATATTAAATTTTTATAAATATAATTTTTTTAAGCTATAAAAGCTTATATAAATTTATACTGTGAAAAAAATTAAAAAAAAAAGTTCTTAATGGGTTAATATAATAACTCAGAATGCAACTCTTTGCAGATGTGTAAAAAATCAATTAATAAAAAAACATAGCTGCTTAACTTTGCATTTAAAACTCAATATACATATGTATTTGGTGTACGCATTTTTATCAAAAATTATGACGAAAAATCGTTACAGAGTTGTAGTCGTGTTAGCATAGATATACGAAAAAGTTTGTAAAATGTATTCATTTTTGTTAAAAGCGTTACTTCTCCTCTTCATATAAATTCTTACAGTTTGTGTTTAGCTTCATTGGTTATTAAAATATAAGCTATTAAAGTTAAAAAACCTTACGAGTTACTGGTTACGGAGTTTACATTTGGCCTATAAAATTGGTTACAAATTTTATGTATTAACCAAAAATTGGTCAGATTGTTATAAATTTTGTAAAGCAGGTGACAATGCGCTGATATATGTCGAAATATATAACTCAAATATAATCCATGCATTTAAAATTAGCTGATTACATGGTTTTTATCACATTTTTTGATATCACCCATATATATTTTTTCAATTCTAAAATACATTTTTAAAAATGTAGTTTTTAGTAGCTTTAATTAGCCATATAAGGCCCTAAGGGCTCGGTTATGTAAATGAAGATTTAATAAAAAAAAAAAAAAAAAAATGGTCCAGTTGAATATTTTGGATAAATTAGACATTTTGTAACAAATAAATGAAAAACTAAAGATAAGAGATATTGTAAAATTCTATAATATTTAGAAAAGGACACTTACGGATAAAATGCTCAAACCAATGTTCGAATTGATCACATAATTTCATCATTTAAGGGCATTATTGATTGGGCATCTAATTCAAATGGGTCCCTACAAGATATGTGCATCCTGCCCAAACTTTCTAACAAAGCCTCCATTCAAAAGCCTTCAAACAAGTTTAATTTCTTAAATCAATCGATATGTATTTTTTCTATGGTCTTTATTTATTCCTTAATTTGTTAAAATTAAAAAGAATAAATAAAAAAAAATTGATTCCCAGTATGCTTTAATTGTCTGAAAATTCTATAAGAGGCAAAAATTGTTTTGAGTTCCAAGGGGGTTATATTTTCCCAATGTTGGGATTACTTTGGAGCCCTTTACATTGGCAAAAAAATGTGCTGGCAAAATTAATATTTTGCAAGTTATGTTTCAACGAAAAGGACTTGGTACTAAAAGGGTATGTTTATAATTTATTAAATAAAACTTGTATGTTATATTAAATATTTAGGTCCATTTGTTAGATATAGTCTTGACTAGCCATGGATCTGTGCGAACATGAAACAAATCACACGTGAACCAACAACAAATCTTATATAAATTGATTTTATATATATTTTTTTGCGAGTGATTTTCTGACCGTGATAAAGTGCAGACGTTAATTGTGATCTCTTTTCTATAATTCTATTTAAAATTAAAAGCAATAACATTTGTTATTGTTTTAAGAAAAAACTTTTTTTTATAACATTGTATCAGTGCTGCCATAACGGCGATTTTCTCGTCAGATCTAGCGATTTTATTTCGCCCCTAGCGGGAAAAATTGTCCTGTAGCTATTAGCCAAAAATCTAGCGATTTTTTTATCAGCCGTAATATAATTTTTAAAACTCGGTTTTATGTTGAAAAATATTATAAAACTCGCACATTGATATTCCTTTATTATAAAACACAACATCTTAAACGATTTTAGTAAAAAAAACTCTAAAAATACACATTTCGATAAAATATGGGTATGCACTTTTTCATCGTACAACGCCCTCTATTGTGTATTCGTAATACTAAGATTAATTCAATGAAAATCAGGACTCATTATTTGAAGCTTAATCGTAAAATGTTTCATTATTTAAAAGTTTATAACACTTCTTATTAACATATTAAATAAATTTTTGAGTAAAAACTCCTTTAAGTACCATTTTTCAACAATCTAGCGATAAAATCGCTAAATATTTACACTGTTTATAATCTAGAGATTTTCTAGCGATTTTTGGGTCTGATCTAGCCATTTATTTTCAAAATTTGTTGGCAACACTGCATTGTATATTGAAATCCACAACAAATTATTACTTATTATTCAGTAGTAAACAAAGGGATTAATATTCTGCTATACTAATCCTCTGCTGTTACAGCAAAATGGATAGTAGCAGCGAGTCTACTGAAGCAAGCGATATTGTCTGGTAGACAGTCGCTGAAAACTAAACAACGAAACGACGACAAAATCGATCACCAGGATTAGTTAAGCATGCAATCAAAATAAAAAAAACTACCAACAATGATGATTAGGGCAAGGAATTCCATGCAAATGCATGTTATTTCTCGATAGTCCAAAACTAATATGGACTAAACATTTATCCGAATCATCAAATTTAGAACAAACTGGCATCGATTTGTAGTTGCATATTTTGACATAAATGCATGTTTTTGCATATTTCGACTTTAAATGCATATTTGGTGGCTTTTTAATGCATATTTTGTGCTTTTTAATGCATATTTGTGCATATTTTTAGTAGCATTTTTTATTTTGTAAAAAAATATAAAAAATTGATACGTTTTCATATTTTGATTCAATCAAAATAAACATTTTTAAAACTTTATTGACCTATGGGAAATCTTCGAGTTCTGTGTCTGTTTGCAAAATAACTAACTTAAATATATTTTTAAGTTTTAAAGTGCATTATTTTTGCAAAAATTATAGTTTTTAGTACATATTTTTCTTTTTTAACCGCATATTTTAGGCGCATATTTTTCATTTTTAAGTGCATGAAGTTCCTTGCCCTAATGATGATATACCAAGTACCTACTAGCAACAACATGTTTGCTGCACTTGATGTAGACAATAATGATGATGATAATTATATTAACGATAATGCTAACAAAGAGCTGTCTGAAGAAAAACCGCCTCCAATAATTATTCCAAATGTTTCAGATATAAGAGCGATGATGAATAACTTTTCAAAAATAGTAAACCTTGAAGATTATTCGTACAAATCCTTGAGAGATGGTCAGGTAAGAGTAATGACAAAAAACGTAAAGGCATATAGAGTGATAGTAATATATCTATCTTTCGTAAAAAAACTTAAACGTTTTCAAATCATATTACAAAATGTTGTTTTCAGCCGATCAAGCCGCCGCCGCCGCCGATTATTTGGTTGCGCCGCCGCCGCCGATTTTTATCCGGCTCAACCTCAATCGCCGCCGCCGCCGCCGATTTTTTGCTTGCGCCGCCGCCGCCGATTATTTTGGTCGGTTTGTTTCTCTGCTCTGGTGTGTATTGGTGAGTTTGCCAACCAATCCAAATTAGAAAATTTCTAGTAAGGGTATTTTAATGTGTGTGATGAGTCATCACTGATGACGCTTACTAAAAAAATTATAAATAATAAGGCGTGTTAAGAAAGTTCTAGTAAATAAAATAATATGATAAGAGCATGTTTTCTTTTGTTTCTGTTAGTCAGCAAAGGAACGCAAAAGAAAACGGAGGTATACTGGACACAGGGTATACCAGTGAAGACGCGCACTAGCGCTGCGGGCGGACGTTTTTGGAACTACCAAAATTTGCAACTTACTAGCAGAGCTGCACCAAAAACGTAAGTGCGAGAGACACAAATATATTACAACTAGTTCTGTCTCTCTTTCCCAAAAGTTTTTCAATTCGTCGCATTATTATTTGTTCGACCCACTGGCCACTTTTGAAAATATCGGGTTAGAAAATTTATTAAATACATATTTTCATTCGGATTTTGAAACAGTTTCTTGCTATAATGTATCATATCTGAGATAACCAGTGCATACACAAATTAAAAAGACGTAAATCTTCTTTATCGTTTTTCTGGATAAAGACTTTTTGGCATATCGACCAAACCAATACTAAGCTGACGATATGTTGTGTTTTTTTAGTTTGTTTAATAAATTTTCTTCACAGCATCGTTTGTGTAACAAAATAAAATTATATAGCTCAAATAATGATTGAATAATAAAAATTAAAAATAGATAATGTTATAAAGTAAATATTTAATGTTGTCAAATAATAATAAATGATATAAATCTGTTTTGTGAGTGCGTTTGTGTTTTTTTTATACATTTCACAGAACATATGGATGTGAGAGTTTGTTGTATGTTGTGTTATGTTTAATAGTACTGTATAAGTTTTCTTTATTGTTAAAAAAGAGCATTAATGTGTGCACATTTTATAAAAAAGTTTAAATTAATATTGTTTTATTCATTACAATGTGTAACTACAAATATATAATTATTTTGTGAGTTTGTAACACACCAGGGAAGTTAAACTGTTTGCCCAATACAACCATGGTGTGTATCTTCATACTTTCTAGGCTATCTTTTCCTTTTTTTGCGAACACATGTTTGAAAACATGCTGTATAGTTTTTTAATTTTATTTTATCGGGATATACATTAATTGCATCAAAGGAATTAAATATGCTAAAAATCCCAAACGTATTTAACAAATTGTGAAAAATAATCCGCTGCAGGCATGTCCCTATCCGGATTTCATTCTTGCCTAAGGAAATCGTCAGGGGACGACGTTTTTAGAATTTCTGGAAATATTTGTTAAGTTAAATTATAAACTCAATGAGAATTTTTTGTTCTCGTCTAGGAGCGTTATTAAACATTTAAAATATCAAAGAAAAAACAAAAACAACGACAGAAAATTTTCCACAATTTGCTTTGTCATCTTCCATCTTCATTCTTGCCTAAGGAAATCGGATAGGGACATGCCTGCAGCGGATTATTTTTCACAATTTGTTAAATACGTTTGGGATTTTTAGCATATTTAATTCCTTTGATGCTGTATAGTTGTTTACTTTTACTCATGGGTTTCGTATATATACTTTTTTTAAAACTACTTCGCACTTCGGTTAAAAATTACAACAACAACCACACCATACGGTTTTTGTTTACTCGTTTAACAGCTGTCACTTTTGACTTCACTGGTATACCCCACTCAGAGATTGTAATAAGGTCTTGATTGAGTGAGTCATTCATAATCTGTTTCCTGCCCCCAATCTCTGCAAGGCTTGGCCTATGATCGAAGGAATATGAATGGCAAATGTTGCTGTCATCTGCAAAAGAGTAGATAGGATTGAAAGTCTGACAGAGGAAGTCATTTAGAAAGATAAGAAATAGAGAAGGAGAAAGAACAGAGCCTTGCGGTACCCCTGCATTCAACTGAAACTCATTAGATGAGACCCCATCTATAACAACACTTATAGTGCGATCCCTGAGAAAACTCGATATAAATCGAGAGAAGTCATCACCCACACCAAAAGCAATGAGCTTTGACACGAGTGCTTTACGCCACACACGATCAAACGCCTTGAAAATATCCAGCGCAACCACTTTGCTTTCACCAAATCTGTGAATTGACCGACTCCAACGTTCCGAAAGAAACGCCATCAGGTCTCCCGTGGAACGACCTCTACGAAAGCCATACTGTCGATCATTAAGAAGCAAATTGGATTCAAGATAATTAACAAGATGGTAGTTTACCATGCTCTCCATGACCTTCGAGAGCGCAGAGCAGATTGCGATTGGGAGGTAATTTTCAGGGTTGGTAGCCGCACCTTTTTGGGGATTGTCTGAACATTGGCAACCTTCCAGCACGATGGAAAGATACCCATGCGATACGACGTGCTAAAGAGGGTTGCCAATGGACGCGATAACCAATTGAACTAATTTTTCCTCCTGATATTTAGCTATTTTTTTATAAACGATTTGGACAATACATCAGCTAATATAGAAAAATTTGTTTGCAACTTTTTTAATATTTGTGGTTTCAAAAGAAATGTATAGGGGCGCTAGTGTATAGTGATTGATGGTGCTTGATGGCGCTTGATGGTGAGGTGTGTATTGGTGAGTTTGCCGACCAATACAAATTAGAAAATTTCTAGTAAGTGTATTTTAATGTGTGTGATGAGTCATCACTAGGGTTTGGGGTTCGGGAATTCCCGGGAAATCCCGGGGAAAGTTTGCCGGGATTTCCCGGGAAATTTTAAAAATATTAAATTTTTTAAATTGGATTTTTTAATTTTAGTCATAAAAAACATTTTAAATACGAAAACAAAAATGTCATTGTTAAAATCTTTTAAAAGGGAATACATTTATTTGACACACAAATAAAATATTTGCCAAGTAATTAGGAGCATTTCAACTAATAAAGATTTTTCGCATAACTTATTCAAAATTTAAGTAGTAAAACCTAAAAACTTGGTAAAATGTTTAAAAGAAATATGAAAAATAGCTTTGTTTCTTACAAATAATCGCCCTTACTATCTAAATTTTTCAAATGTATAATTTAGGTAAAGTCGACTTTAGTTAAAATATTGGGTGGCATTCTGATGCAACCAATCAAAATATTTTAAAATATAAATATTTTTGTAAGGTTTTTATACACAAAATGAACAAAACCGTTTGATTAAAAATAAAGTCGACTTAAATTTAAAATACTCCTTTATATTAAGGGTCAATAATTTTATAACTAACGTTTTCATTAATAAATGTGAAAAGAATTTAGATGTGGTTATCCGACATCTAAATTTGGTTCACAAAAAAAAAAAAAAAATTGATGGTCATGCAACTTCTCTTGAAGAAAACAACAAGAATAACGTTTCAGCTAAAATTAGCAAAGTACCCGAAGAAAAAAGTGTAAGCTGAATAGGCATTAAAGGTAGGGCAAACATTTCCTGAAATGGTATCCAAATTAGCCGCAGTCAATCCGCACCATAACTAGATCTTCGTTTATTCGAGAAAGTTTTTATAATAAAAACCTGGCATTGCAAAAAAATGAAACCGATGTAAAGAACATTATATTAAATTACTACAATCGTGTAAAAGATATCATGATAAAAGAAATATCGAGCAATATTTCTAACAATAGGAGATTTACTATAATCTTAGATGAATGGACAAGAATATCACAAAAGAGATATTTGAACATATGTATAAACGGAAATAATTCATTTTATAACCTGGGGTTGGTTTATATTATAGGAAGATGTAATGCTGATGAAATAAGAATTGTAGAAATAAGACTAGAAGAGTTTTATTTGTCTTTGGAAAATCACATTGTGGCCACCATATCTAATGGGAAAAGTGTGATGAAACGGTTTGTTTCCGACAGTCCAGTAGTAGGTGCTTTCTGCTGGAATCATGCAATTCATTTGGCAGTGCTGCGAGTAATTTATGTGAAATCAAATGTTCAACATTCTGATATTTTTTACTTTTAATTCTCACTACACAGACTGCATTTGTACTGAAATAGTGTTTTTTTAACAAAAATTACTTATATAGGTGGTTTTCATTAACAATTTTGTTCAAAAATATTTCCCAAAAAAATTAAAATGGCGCGCGTTAAGAAAGTTCTAGTAAATAAAATAATATGATAAGAGCATGTTTTCTTTTGTTTCTGTTAGTCATCAAAAGAACGCAAAAGAAAACGGAGGTATACTGAACATTAACATTTCGCAGTTAAAATTGTTTAAAAAAAATAATAGAGGTTTGTTTTATAATATAAACTATATTTATTTACGGGAATACTATTAAATATGCTTTAACGTTTTCATCTAAATTTATGGATTGTGTAATTTATTCAAAAATAAAATTGTGTAATTTATTCAAAAATAAGATTAACAATGGCCGTGTTTTCGACTTAACTATATCCGTTAACTTATAAAAAAATTAAAGTGCGTAAAACGCGTTTAAAGCGAAAACTAACAAATTACTTTTCGTATGTACGTTAACTTTCAACACGGATAATTATCAACGTTGAAAATTCAACGTTTATACATTTTCACATCTAACGTAACTTATTCGCGTTACTTCCTAAAAACTTTTGCTGACGTACGTTCGATTATAAAAAAATAATTATAAACATAACGTTTTTAAAATTTTTTTATACTACAATCGGTTTAACGTAGATTTGCTTTAAATACTTAACTTTGATAGGCATAAGACAAAATACAGCAAATATTTACATTAATTTATTTTTATTCAATTAATAACAAAAAAGTGATTGTAATTTTAGCAGCATGTTTTGCAGATTTCAACTGACCCACTTTCATTTCTATTAAACAAACATTCTTCTAAATTTTTGAATGTTAACTGAATTTTTTACCTGTTTATAACCAACTACAATTTAGCAGAAAACATGTGCCGATTTCAACTGAGTAATTTTTATTTCCATTAAACAACATTTCTTATAAATTATTGTATTTGAACTAACTTTTTTATCTAAAATTTAGGTCGCCTAAATTTAGCAGACCATAATTCTCAACATCATTGAAATTTCTGCTGGCGCAAATTCAGGTACTATTTCCTGTTATTTTAGCAGAATTTTTAACTATTTGTACGGGCTTTTTTTATGAGTGTTGACATATATGGATCTGAAGTGCACAACAAAATAGTGATAAGGTCTTCATTAGTGCAACATTTGGACATTTTTCAGCACTTTAAACAAGACCAAATTTTTCTTTGTTTTTAGCGACTTTTAATAAAGTTAACAGCACTGAAATTTTAAAATGAATAGTTTTATGCTTTTCTTACAATATAACAAATCAGTCAAGATTTTTTTTACGTTACCTAGTGTCTTCAAATGCAAATAGTAAAAAGCATTTCATCTTAAAATTTCAGTGTTGTTAACCTTCTTTTAAAATCGCTAATAACAAAGAAAAATTTGGTCATGTTTAAAGTGCTGCAATTATAAGTCTGGTGACTATTTGTAGATAAATATAATGCAAGACTTAAGGAAATTTTATAGGATTTCCAAAAGTATACAGTTTGTACAGAACCGATCAGTACTGCCTAAATATTACTATGTAAAACAAGTGACAAAATGAAAAAACAATTATCTGTACAATTTTCTGAACCATTTCCTTGCCTTTATAAAAATAAAGGCAACAACAATAAAATTATAAAAAACTTGAATTGACTTAAATTCGTGTCCACAACTGTATATATGTACTTTATGGGTGCTCTAGTGAACATGGTGGTCAATATGGAAAATTGGACAGAGGTTCTTGGCGTAAACAATATCCTATGCAATTTAAAAGGTCTAGTTTTCAGCCAATGTTGTGGAATTGTGCTGATTGATTTAGAAACTTGTGAAAAAGGACCCTAAAATTTTTAGAATCTATGTTAAGTAAATATTTGGATGAAACTGGTGGTCAGTGCGGAAAATTGGACAAGGCTTCCGACATGAAAGTCATTTTGCAGACTATATTATGGATGAACTTTCCAATTCTAGTCATGAAATTTTCCTGGTCAGTTTAGAATTGGGAGCAATCCAAAAAGCCACGCCCACTTAAAACAAGTGACAAAATGAAAAAATAAACATTACGTTAAAATTCTGTACAGTTTTCTGAACCATCTCCTTGCCTTTCGTGGCGAATTTAGCCACTATTTTGATCTTTAAAAATAAAGGCAACAACAATAAAATTAGAAAAAACTTGAATTGACTTAAATTCGTGGCCACCACTGTATATTAGACCACCCAAATTTTAAAAAGTATTTTTTTGTTTGCTCCACCGGCAGTTTTCGATAGATTGGACATAAAAAATACGTGTAAAAAAATTGGATCTCTCGGGCCAGTTTGAACTTTTGACCGTAAAAAGTAACTAAAAACACTTCAAAGATTTTTTGCGCTATAACTTCTAAATTTGACGTTTTTCGCAAAAATACTATATAAGTGTTGTTACGCAGAATAAAAGAACAAACACTTTCTTCATACTAATTTTTGGCCTAAGTGTTACTTATCGTGGTGTTTTAAGCGGATAAAGTAAAAATTTGAGTTAAGAATTCATTTTAAACGGCCCTCGTTAAAATTTGGACAGAGCCAGTGAGGATCGGTTTTAATTTTTTTGTAGAGCAAGATATGTTGTTTTTATAAACCAATTATATTTGGAACATATATCTGTTATTCCATGAAAGAGAGACCAAAACACGGAGGTGATTGGAAGATAAACAAAAATCTAAAAATAGAATGTTTGTATGTATGTGTCTGCATTGATCACTTCTGAGTAAAAACAATAACAGAAAGCTGAATAGGAAAGAAAACAACGAATTAGTTACATTGCATTCAAAGGCCTTACTTGGGTGAGATGGTTAAGCTGTCGCACTTTAGTATAGTTACGTTTGTAATGTGGGAGCATGTATTGGATTCCTACAGCCGACGCGTTGTGGAAAAAAATTATCATATAGAGACAATCTGGCAATAAAAACATATAAATAATTAATACAATTTAATGGAAAATCACTGACGACGCCTGTCCATGCAAGAAAAAGTCAGAAACTAGATCTAGCCTGATTTGAAAATTATAATGTGTTTATTTTTAGAGAACAATTTTTACTCTTCTTCTTAACCTCAAATCTATTAATTAAAATTGATAAAATTGCATATTAATTACAATATTAATTACAGCTGTCTATAGGACGTTAAAACAACACTGTACTAAACTTTTTATTGAATTAATACAGTTTTATGAAAAATTTCGTATTTTTTATTGAAAAATGAAAAAGCTTTTTCGTAAAATTTGTTTTGCATTAACTTTGTGTAGAAAAGTTCATTAGTTTTGAAAACTTTCATTAAAACTTGTCCAATTAAATTCTCTCTGCGTAAATTAAGTAGCTCAAAATTTGTTTTTGTTAATTCGAAAAAACTGAGAATTCAACAAAATTGAAACGTGGAAAAATTTCACTTGAACTTTAAATGCTTCAAATTCCAATTTAATTTAAACAAATTAACAATTTTTTATATTTAGTAGGTTTGAGGTTAAGAAGAAGAATAAACATTTTCTTCAAAAGTTATAAACACATTAAATTTGCAAATCAGACTAGATCCAGTTTCTGCCTTTTTTATGGACAGGCTTCATCAGTGATTTTCCATTAAATTGTATTATTGTTTTTATTTTTATTGTCAGATTGTCTCTATATGAATACTTTCAGAAGTGATCAAACAGACATATACAAACATTCTACTTTAGATTTCCTGTTTATCTTCTTATTTCCGCAAATGTTTTAATTTTATAACAAAAACACAATCAAAATAAACACAAAATGTCACATTTTCCCAAAACAAACTCTACACAATTTTTATGTGAAACTGATTGTCGTGAAAAATCATTTTTTTATATGGAGTATAACAGTTTTTTCACGTGAAACTCAAACAACTTACGGTGCTTAAAAAGTTATGAAAATACATTAATTTTTCATTAAACGATTAATCGCCAATTTTCTCGATTAACCGACCCGAATAACCTGTTAATTAATTTTGGTGATTTTTCGAATAATGCATTAACCGGTTAACCGCATATGTCGAATAATTGGAAACACTAGTATTATAGTCCCCAGATTTTAATTTTAAAAAACCCACAGTTAAAAAATTGCAACATAATGGCGGAACCCGAGAAAAAGCTTTATGGTACAATAAATTTATTAAAAAACTTAATAAGCGATTTTCATTCTGCAAACAAATATACTGATGTAAGAACTTTGTTATATGAAATGGGTATTATAGTCTTTAGATCATACATAAATATATTTAACAAAACCGCACCTAAAAAATTGCAAAATATTGGCGGAACGCGAAAAAAGGCTTTATGTTTTAACTCTCCCCAAAGATTTTCGATGGGGTTTAAATCCGGAGATTGACTTGGTCAGTAAAGAAGGGCCACATGATTGTCTAGGAACCAATCCTTTACTAACTTAGAAGTATGCTTTGCATCGTTATCCTGCTGTAATGTTCATCTAAGAGGCATAATTTCCTCAGCATAGTTTAACATCGTATTTTCCAAGAAATCTTTGTAGTGGAATCTGATCATAGTGTCGGTAATTCGATGTATCGGACCGACACTAAAACACGAGGAACAACCCCAGACCATTGTGGGTTTGTTGAGTTGGCATTCCTTGGTCGGGGCTTGTTGGGCTCAGAGTCGTTTCGGTACGGTAGAACCGAGTGCATTTCACCGACATTGCCACAGATAACGGTCTAAATAAGAGCCGCCTTTGCGAAAGGACGGTTCTAGTGGCGCTTGACCTATCGAAGGCATTTGATACGGTCAGCCACGCGACCCTCTTCAGAAACATCGCCGAATCCAGTCTCCCAAATGGTACGAAGAGGTGGATAGCGAATTATCTTTGTGGTCGCCAGTCGTTTGTGGAGTTTCGAAACAGAAAGTCCAAACCTCGAGAATTAGACAAGGAGTTCCTCAGGGTGGAGTTCTCTCTTCGATATTGTTTAATTTCTACGTTTCGAAACTCCCGGCTCCACCAGAAGGAGTGGAATTGATTTCATTCGCCGACGACTGTACGATTAGATGGGTCACGATATTGATGGCTAATGCGGAGGTTGAACAGTTATCTTCATGATCTTACGATTTTTTTCACTGGAAGGAATATGCAGCTCTCCCCTGCAAAATCCTCGGCGACTTTTTTTTTTTTTTTATTTATTCACCATTTTGTAATTTGAAAGCCTAGTGGCCAATTAATAAATTACAATATTCCACTCACTTAAGATAATCTTAATTTAGAATTTATAAAACCCTGATAAAAAATATATTTATTTGCTACTCTAAAAAATATTATAATTATTATTTTTGATATCCCAGCCAGTAATTTCGGAGCGCTCATAAATAAAGGTATAATTAGTTTGTACGTAACGTGCCGTGACGAATCAGCTGATTTGTTTTTGTTCTATGGAAAAGCATTTGAGTCGTTAGTTTGTCTGTAATGTAACGTGCCGTGCCGGATGAACCTGTTGAAAACAGAATTTTTGTTATCCGTTAAGTGACAGGGAGTTGACAGCTGCTATTTTGAGATCTGCGACGAATGGCTTAAACCGGCTAAGCCGAGCCGGCGTCTAATTTTTGTCACCGCCGCCTTCGAAATTTTTTTTTACACGATAAAAATCTAAAATTTTAGTATATATTTTTTTAATTTTCTTTTTTTACCGTTAAGCCGATGTTTTGTATGTGTCAACTTAAAGTTGGCTAACCGATCAGCTTTTGGCTCACAACCAGCTTCAATCCGCCGCTGCAATTTTTTTATTTAGACACCGCAACCGATTAATCTGGTTGGTGCAGATCTCTGCTAAGAAAAACAACATTAAACAGCTGATACGTTGTTACGGAAAAGACTAACTACACAAAAGAGCCATCCGGCACGGCACATTACAGAACCGTCACGGAACGCAAAGACTAATGGAGCCTTAAGATTCTTAAGTGGCTCATAGTAATGATTATGGTTTTTTTGAAAACACTCTTTTTTGGGAGAAAATATGAACCCTCAGAAAACAATCCAAAAAATTGTCTCTACAATCTAAAAAGCTGTCGCAAAATGAGGGTTCATTTTTCGGACTCAAAGAAGATTCCAAAATTATTTAAATTTATGAGGAAAGTTTCGAATTTATAAGCTCTTTTTTCTGAGTCATTTCTCTTTTGGACAGACCACTTTCATAGGAAAAAGTGGAAAAATATTTATGTTTTTGGAGCTCATTTCTGAGTCATTAATGATCATATTTGTTTGCTGGGATCCCAATTTAAACGAGAAAGAAATATTGTCATTATGAACTATGTTGTAATAAAAATTATCAGAAGGATAAGAAAATTGTAATTATTGAAAATTATTCAAAAGCCTCCCTTTATAAGTATGATCACTACAATTGAAATGCCTTAAGAACGCTGGCAGTGCATTAAATAATAAGACCACACGCCTTTGAAAAGATCGACTTACCCAAGGAGTATTGAATGGTACAATTAGACGATTAGATCTAGTGGATCTGGTAAATCTAAAGAAATTAAATATGAACAACGGGCATTTTGTACTAATAACACGATAAAAATATAGCAGGAGAAGTATTTTAATAAAGTCACTAAATGACGTTCCAAGAAAACGATTAACGTGTTGTGTAATATGTTCACGAATTCGCATTGCATATATATATCTTATCACTCTGTTAAAGAGCAACTCTAACCTAATAAACACATATCAAAAAGTTTTTTTTATTTATCGTTTTTCCAAATTCTATAACAAAAAAAACAAAAAAAAAACATTTTTTCGTTTTTATATATTTTTTTCTTTTTTTTATTAATAAAATGAATAATATTCAAAATAAAAATAAAATAAAACATTAGACAATCTAAACCAAATTGATGGAAAATGTTTAAGTTATCCCCTATCATTAGTATATATGAATATTCGGTCATTACGAACGGGTTTTATACCACTTCTAACAACAATGAATAAAATAATCAACAAAATAAAGGTCCTAATTCTCGTTGAAACTAACATTGATGATGATGAAAATAATTTATATAAAATAGATGGATTTATTTCAATATTTTTAAACAGAAAAGGCTGGGGAGGAGGTATCGCTGTTTATATCAAAGATGATATTTACTCCACAACTACTGCATTAAATACTACAAGTTTCGAAGCAATTCAAGTTAATATAGAAATTAACAACAAAATAGTGAATATTCTCTCCTTGTGTCGCCCCCCATCCCTAAATATTAATGAGTTTATAAAGGAAATCGAAAAACCCATAAATAACATTAACAAAAAACAAGAAATTATTCTTGTTGGAGATACACTCACAATATTTTATCCTTAAAAACAACCTAAAATACATATTAAATTAATTGAAAACACTATTAAAAAAAGGACTACTGATTTTTCATTATATTCAAACCATTTTGCTATTTATTTTCAAACATTGTTTAAACAATCCAGAAAAGAAATAAAAATAATTGAAAAGTCTATTAAAACAATCATCAATTTTTTAACTGACAAAACGTAAAAAAACGATTTTGTGGTTTGTTTTTTCATATTTGAAAGTTTTTTTTTTGTTTCGATTTTCAAAACACTACACCATACACAACAGACACGTTCATATTTTTATTGGCTATGTTTGGGTGTATGAGTAAAGAATTTCTTGTAATTTGAATTGAAATAATTTTGTATATAAACAAACTATTTTAACAAAAAAGAAAACCGAAAATATTTGAATTTTTTGTTTTAAAACAGAAAACAACGAAATTATTTAAATAATTTTTTCAAAAAATAGAAATCTAAAAATAGAATATTTGACTGAAAATAACAACTCCTACAGACGATACAATTTTTTTCTGGTTTGTTTTTTATTGGTTGACAAAAAAAGTTAAACAATATGTTTCAATGTATTTTAATGGATTCTTCAATTGAAAACAAACTTTACCTATTACTTTTTAAATAAACCTCAATTGGTTATGGAAAATATATTTTGAGTGTATTAATATTGATATTCTCAAACAAAATTTAATAACAACAAATTACATCGACATGATGTTGTCTAAAGTGCTGCAATGCATTATAAAAGAATATACAAGAGATTTCAATAATAACACGCACACTTGCATCGATCATCTGTTTGTTAGAAACAACAACTCATCAACACACTTACATGCTGCAGTAATAACAACAACCATATCTGACCATTATACGATTTTTTGCTGTGTTGATGAAGAAGAGAAAACCCAGAGATCTCCAACCAAAAAACCACAGGATCCACTTATTAATAACTTTATAGTTAATAAAAAAATAAAGGAAACTAAGTGGAATAATATATTAATGACATATTCAGATACAAATGACTTTTTTAATAAAATATACAATCAATTTAGTAAAATATATGATAAATCCAAAAACTTTAAAAAGCAAACTAAAAAAAGATATCAAAACCCATGGATAAGTGTTGACTTAATTAAATATTGCAATGAAAGAGATAAACTTTATAAAAAGTGGAAAAACAATCGTAATAATAAAAATTACGAGTATGAATATAAAAAGTTCAGAAACTACTTACATAAAAAAAATTAATTATGCAAAAAACAATTATTATAGACCTAAATTTATTGAAAATAGAAATAATAGGTGTGTTTGGGTACTTTTCCAGTAAAGTCCAGTAAAAATTACTCAGTAACAAATTTACAGAGAGTAAGGCAAAATTTACTCTCAAAAAGAAAAATATCTAAAAATGTACGGAAACAGAAAAATTGTAAGAATTAGTAAAATACTGCTGCAACTTCTTCCCTAAAAATATCGCTAAATCAAACTAAAAAATCACTAGAAAATATCTAAATTATAAAAAAAATTAAATAGCGATAAATCCCTAAATTGCACGAACTTTTTAAGTTCTGTTGAAAAATTTCACAAAAATAGCTATATTTTTCAAACTTCTTAATACTTTCTTAAAAAATTACTGATACATCGCCAAATTTTTCGAACTTTTTTGTTTTCTATAAAAATTTACCGATAAATCGCTGAATAATAATGATTCAAAAATTCTGTCAAGGAAATAAATGTAAAAAAATGCTAAGAAAATGTGAAGACTGTCTTAAAAAGAAAAATCGCTAGTTTTCCCGCTAATAGCTAAATTATATTTTATCCCGCTAAACGAGTTGAAGTATCGCTAGATTTGCCTAGAAAATAGCTAAATTGGCAACAGTTATTAAAATAGCTGATTGCGAAATAAACCTATTCAAATTATTGGATTAATAAATAAAACCTAATAAAATGATCACTTACTTACTCCTTCCATCGTAAATAAGCTTATATTTAAATATTTTTTATTTTTACAAAAAATTATTTAGACAAATGTTTTGTTTCTTCAATCATATGTTTTAAATCATGTTTTTTTTTCTTACAAATTCTTACCAGCAAAAATTCATCCAGTAAAAACTTGTAAGTTCTCTGATTGAACTGTCACTTTACCCTCTATTTTTCCTCTCTCCTTACTGAGTAATTGTGTAAACAAACTCCTTCCAGTAAAAACTTGTACAAATTTGTACAAATTTTCGGGTACGCAAACACACTTAATATGAGAGTCACATGGCAAACAATTAATGAAATTATCGGAAAAAACTAAATAATATCGATGAAACTGTGATGAGAAATTTTAAAAATGAAAACATAAATATATTATTAGAAAATTTTGCAATAAAATTTGATGAAAATGTTCAAAACATTATACATAAATGTAATATTAGAACAATTAATAATGCTCCAGCAACGGTGCAAATCTCTATGTATCTACGATACGCTAGTGAAGAGGAGATTTTCAACATATTAAAAAATCTAAATATTAAGAAAGGCGCAGGAGTAGATGGTATAAGACCTAGGGATCTAAAAGGTAATGCTCGTGTGTTGGCCCCATTGATAACGGCTCTTATTAATTCGTCCTTGGATAATGCATCTATACCAAACCTCATGAAGGTATCTCTAATAAGGCCAATTTATAAATCGGGATCAAAATCCGACTACAACAATTACAGACCAATTTCTATCTTGCCAGTGGTTGAAAAGGTGTTAGAGGAAGTCATCGTCCGAAGGCTAACAACATTTTTGGAAAAAACAACGTTTTAAACAAAAACCAATATGGATTCCAGAAAGGCAAAAATATTAACCAATTATTGGGAAATTTTTCCAACTGTATTAACAAATGTCTGAGCAATAAAAACCACTGCCTAGCTTTATTTATCGATTTCAGTAAAGGTTTCGATACTTTGTCACACAGTAAATTAATTGAAATACTGCAAATACTTAAACTGGTTTAAGAATTACCTTGACTGCAGGTCGTATCGCGTGAAAATCAACAATTGCGAAAGCAATGAAATTTTATCAAGTCAAGGCGTACCGCAAGGCTCAAAGTTGGGACCAATATTGTACTTAATATACGCAAATGATATGATAAATGTGCTTGGAAAGAGTTCAACCTTTGCGTATGCAGATGACACTGCAATTATTGTCACCCACGAAAGCATCAATACTGCTACACTCATAATGCAAAATCAGCTAGCTTTTCTGACAAAATGGTGTCATGATAATGGCTTGGTGATAAATGCTGCAAAAACCAAAGTGATGCACATAAAACCTCCAAATTTCCAAGAAACGAATATTTTACTAAAATTTCACGATATAAAGTGCTTGCATAATTCTGTCAATATTAAAAACAATATTAATGATGCTTGCAGTACCTACATAGAACTTGTGAAAACATTTAAGTATCTAGGAGTTTACGTCGACCACAATTTCAAATGGAAGACACATATCGAAAATTTACAAAATAAGTTACGAACAACATCATATATGCTGTACCACCTAAGCAATTGTTCCACATTTAGCGTTTTGAGACAGGCTTACTTCTCCTTAGCCGAGTCGTACATGAGGCATGGAATAAAAGCATGGGGAAATGCAACGTACTGTAGATATCTGCAAGCGACACAAGATAGACTGCTCAAAATCTTAGAAAAAAATCAACGTTTGTCAACAAATTCTCGCACCAAAAATAACACCCCAGTAAACAACATAGCTAACAACACGATATTACTCACCTACAATCGTCAAAATCAAGAACAGGGAACCAACGACAATAATGCTAATAAAAACAACATTCCAAACAACAACAACATAAACAACGTAAACAACACTGGCAACAACTGTAACGCTACAAATAACATCACAAAACGCTTAGGAGTACTAAATGTACAAAACCTTTACTACACAACAATAAGGCTGCATTCACACCTAATATTTATACAAGTGTTTAGCTAAAACACGTATTTTAGCTCTTTATTCTATTACAATAGTTGTAGTAGAATAAAGAGCTAAAATACGTGTTTTAGCTAAACACGTGTTTAAGAATTAGGTGTGAATGTAGCCTAATTAACGAATTTCAAAACAACTCAACACTTCTTAAAGTCATCGATCATCAACACAACACCAGACGTAGAGCAGAAGGAAGATTTAAAACAACTATGGGAAAAACACCCTAGAAGTCATTTTACCAACTATTATGAATAAGCTACCAGTGCACCTCATGAACATCAATCAGAAACAAATATAAAAAAAAAAAATCTTATAAAAATTTTTTTCATAAATTCACAATGAATCCTAATCAATGAATTCTAATTAATAATAACGTATATAATATTTTCTTAATTTTCTTATTATTTTTACCTTTTTTAATTTTTTATATCGATACGAAATGATTTTAAAACTAACATTTATACGCATTATCACCCACAGACAAGCAGTATGGCTTCGTGGGTTTTTTATATTGTTAAGATTTGAAAAAAAAATAATTCATTAATAAAAAATCTGTTGAAAAAAAAAAAATAATTCATTAATAAAAAATCTGTTGAAAAAAAAAAAATTTGTCACTAATGTTATAACCCCAAGTACCAGAAAATACCTCCACACAATATAAAAATAGTGGCATTATCGGACAATGGACAATTCTTAAATGTCCTCAGTTCAACCATCATGTTCAACCATGGGATCATGGGGGTCAAGGGAAATTATTTCCAAATGCCAACCTCACCCACAGTCCACCTTGGACATGGTGTCCCCTGTTAACGCTGACCAGGCTCTGGCGACCGAGTATGGGCGGTATAACCCGGTTCCCGCGGCAATCGGGCTATGTGCCGGAACGTTTCGGATGTATTCCAATTTTTGAATTTATCCGAGCAAGGATTGCCACTCCGGCTTTAAATGAGAATTATTAACTAAAAATTCTATTTTTAAAGCCGTTATAACAACAACAACCATGGGATCACCATCTTACGAGGTGGATCCCCCCCGCGAGGCATGTCAGAAAGGACCTTCGTATCTTTGAGGGCACGGTCCAGCGACATGCAACTTCTCTTGAAGAAAACAACAAGAATAACGTTCCAGCTAAAATTAGCAAAGTACCCGAAGAAAAAACTGTAAGATGAATAGGCATTGAACGTTTTATGGTAGGGCAAACATTTCCTGAAATGGTATCCAAATTAGCCGCAGTCGACGGAATATCAATCCGCACCATAACCAGATCTTCGTTTATTCGAGAAAGTTTTTATAATAAAAACCTGGCATTGCCAAAAAATGAAACCGATGTAAAGAACATTGCATTAAATTACTACAATCATGTAAAAGATATCATTATTAAAGAAATATCAAGTAATATTTCTAACAATAGGAGATTTACTATCTTAGATGAATGGACAAGAATATCACAAAAGAGATATTTGAACATACAGCTATGGACTCATAAATGGCACAAATTTAAATTGCGCATAAATTTAAGTATTTTCCAACTAAATGTATTTAAAATTTTAAGTTTTATATCTTCTGATTGTTGTTGAAAAAAATGTTTGTCTTAATAGTGCTCAAATGTTCCATTATGTTTTGCTTATTATTTACTGTTATCATTTTTGCGTTAACAATGCTGATTTGAAGTGGACATATAAATGGCAGAATTTACTTAACTCTTTCACTACCCTTGTACACTACAGTGTACACATCTTTAAAAGAATATATAAAATTTAATAGTGCAAAATAAATAATAAATATGTTACACTTTTTTCTAATTTGAGGACTCTTAACAAGAATCTGACGTCAAAATAACAATACACCCGCAAACAAAAAGTCGGTAGTGAAAGGGTTAAAATAGGCAGTAGTCGTGTAGATTTAATTCAAAGCAATAAATATTTTTCGTAGTTCAAAAATAAATATAAAAAGTTAAAAAATTTTTAAAATGGGATCAGGAAAACATACCACAGGTGAGGAAAGGCGGATCATATGAAAAATGTATGAAAATGGAAAAAGTAGCGGAAATTGCTGACATAATACAAATTTCTCGCAAAAAAGTCTACAATGCAATTAATTCTTGTGTTGAGGATCCCGATATATGGACTAAGGGTAAAATTCGGAAGCCAAAGCCACGAAAAACAGATGAGCGTATTGATGCAGCTATAGTACGAATGGTGAAAATTGATCCAATCAAGGCAGATAGCATCGGATATTAATGAAAATTTTAACATGGAAATATCAAGCAGACTTGTCAGAAGAAGACTAAACGAGGCAAATTTGTTTGGGCGCATTTCCTGAAAAAAGCCCCTTCTCCCAAAAAAAAAATATTTCAAAACGACTAACCTTCGCCAGAACCCATAAGGAAAATCCCATTCATTTTTGGAAAAACATGTTATGGAGTGACGAAACAAAAATTAACAGGATAGGAACAGATGGCAGAATCTTTGTTCGTCGTCCTAAAGGCCAAGAGTATAATCCTCGGTTCACTCAGAAGACGGTAAAACATGGAGGTGGCAGTATTATGGTTTGGGGTGCATTTTCTTGGCATGGCGTAGGTCCGCTTATAAAAATCAATGGAAAAATAAACAAGTTTCAGTATTTAGATATTTTAAAAAACCATATGGAGCCATATGCCTTCAACTCCATGCCAAACTAGTAAAAAAATGGTTTTGTGCGGAGAAGATTGATGTTTTGGATTGGCCAGCCCAGAGCCCTGACTTAAATCCAATAGAGAACCTGTAGAAGGTTGAAATCGCCAAGAAAAATTACAAAAATATGGATGAACTGTGGTCGGCCGCACAGGAAGCTTGGTATGCCAAAATGCCAAAAACTAGTGGAAAGAATGGGTCGCAGGTGCAAAGCTGTCATCAGAAAAAAGGCCACAGCACTAAATATTAACGGTAAAATATTTGTACATACCAAAAAATTTAACAAATGCAATATTAAAACCATTTCTTCTCTTTTTTTAAGATTGTGCCATTTATGTGTCCAGCTCATTTCAATGGGTTTTTTTTTCTTAATGATAAGTTTTTATTTATATTAATGAATTTTAACTAAAGTTTATTAAATGTGCATAATAAACCTTTGGAAAAAAACAAAAACTTGTTTGTTGTTAATAGTATTTGCAATATAGTAGCATAAGAATTCAGGTTAAATGTGCCATTTATATGTCCATGGCTGTATGTATAAACGGAAATAATTCATTTTATAACCTGGGGTTGGTTTATATTTCAGGAAGATGTAATGCTGATGAAATAAGAATGGAAGAAGAAGAATAGAAAGAAGACTAGAAGTTTTATTTTGTCTTTGGAAAACAACATTGTGGCCACCATATCTAATGGGCCAAATGTGATGAAACTGTTTGTTTCCGACAGTCCAGTAGTGGGTGCTTTCTGCTGGAATCATGCTATTCATTTGGCAGTACTTAGAGTAATTTATGTGAAATCAAATGTTCAACATTTTGATATTTTTACATTGAATTTTCACTACACAGACTGAATTTGTACTAAAAGTGTTATTACTTATATAGGTGGTTTTCAAGATATAACTTCATCATACATGATGAAGTTATATCGTCAATCCAAGAAAGGCGAAGTTAATGGGTTTTGGTTTCGATACTGATACTATAATGATTACTCTCGATGGCATGAGAGTTGAATTCGTGGATAAGATTAAGTGTCTTGGAGTTTTAATTGACAACCATTTAAATTTCTCATCGCATTTAATAACGTTTCTTCGAAAATATCATTCTTGTTGAGAAGGTTGTATTCTCTTGACTTGTATCTGCCTCTCTCAATTAGGATGCGTGTGGCACAGCCTTGTTGATGTCTCATATATTATATTGTGTCGAGGTATTTTCTGGTAACACAGGCGGTGAATTTAATAGGTTTACCAAGATTTTCAATAGAATTATCAGATATATGTGACTCCGTACGTAATCCAATTTCTTGGGTGGCCTTTTGTTAATTATGTAGGTATAATGTTATTGATATTTTTTTACAAAGCAATGGTGAATGGGTTTCCGGACTATATAGTTGTCAACTTTCTTTTGTCCAACTCGGAAAGAAACCCCCAACTGGTTTATCCAACACATCATACTACTATTCGAGCGATTTCAGATTAGGCTTTCAAGAATATGGAACGATCTACTTCTATACCTGAAAGGTTTTGCTTTTTCACCCCAGGTCTTTAGGCGAAAGCTTAAGGATTATGTAGCTATTCATGAGTTATAGCTTTTTGTTTGTGCTACCATTTTTATCTCTCTCGACTTTTTCTTTTTTTTATTATTGCTGCACTTAGGAAAATCTGGTGATTGTATTATTTTTATTTAAATATCTACTTATATTATTCAAGATAATGTTTTCAGTATTTTTTATATGATAATTTTACTGTATTTATACCCTACACCACTATGTGGTCAGGGTATTATAAGTTTGTGCTGATGTTTGTAACACCAAAAAATATTGGTCGTAGACCCACCTTATAGTATACCGATCGGTTCAGAATTTTTTTTTATTTCGATTTAACGATGTCCATCTGTCCGTCCGTCCGTCTGTCTGTCTGTCCATGCAATCTTGTGCGCACTCTACAGGTCGCACCTATTAAGATATTTTGATGAAATTTGGTACGCAGACCTATGTTGGCCCAAGGACGAACAAGTTTGATTTTTTTGAACATCGGTCCATGTTTAGACCTAGTGCCCATATAAGGGTCCTACCAAAATTATATTGTTTATACGCTGCAGGTCGTAAATATTAAGATATTTTGACGAAATCTGGTACACAGACCTATGTTCGCCCAATAACGCAGCCCATTGATTTTGGTGAACATCGGTCCATGTTTAGACCTAGTGCCCATATAAGGGTCCTACCAAAATTATACTGTTTATACGCTGCAGGTCGTAAATATTAAGATATTTTGATGAAATTTGGTACACAGCCCTACATTGGCCCAATAACCCAGCCTATTGATTTTGGTGAACATCGGTCCATGTTTAGACCTAGTGCCCATATAAGGGTCCTACCAAAATTATACTGTTTATACGCTGCAGGTCGTAAATATTAAGATATTTTGATGAAATTTGGTACACAGACCTATATTGGCCCAATAACGCAGCCTATTGATTTTGGTGAACATCGGTCCATGTTTAGACCTAGTGCCCATATCAGGGTCCTACCAAAATTATACTGTTTATATGCTGCAGGTCGTAAATATTAAGATATTTTGATGAAATTTGGTACACAGACCTATATTGGCCCAATAACGCAGCCTATTGATTTTGGTGAACATCGGTCCATGTTTAGACCTAGAGCCCATATAAGGGTCCCCCCCAAAATTATATTGTTTATACGCTGCAGGTCGCAAATATTAAGATATTTTGATGAAATTTGGTACATAGACTTATGTTGGCCCAAGGACGAAGCCTATTGATTTTGGTGAACATCGGTCCATGTTTAGAACTAGTGCCCATATAAGGGTCCCCCCAAAATTATATTGTTTATACGCTGCAGGTCGCAAATATTAAGATATTTTGATGAAATTTGGTACATAGACCTATGTTGGCCCAAGGACGAAGCCTATGGATTTTGGTGAACATCGGTCCATGTTTAGAACTAGTGCACGTATAAGGTTCCCCCCCAAAATTGGCTTGGTTACAAACTGCAGGTCGCAAATATTAAGATATTTTAATGAAATTTGGTGCGCTGACTCACATTATAGAAAATTTTGACATAAGCCCCATTTTAACCCATTCGAATTTCGGATCCAAACAATACACCAGAGTGGTGTAGGGTATTGCATAGTCGGCATGCCCGACTTTAACCTTTTTACTCGTTTTTACTTATTTTTATTATTATTTATTTTTATTATTATTTATTTTTGTTATTATTTATTTTTATTATTATTTATTTTTATTATTATTTATTTTTATTATTATTTATTTTTATTATTATTTAATTTCATTATTATTTATTTTTATTATCTTTATTTAAATTTTTTTTTTTTGTAGTAGCTTTTATTAATCATATATGGCCCCAGGGCTTTGGTTATGTAATTTGAAGTAAATAAATGCTGTATTTATTATTAAAAAAAAAATAAATATTTCCCGAGATTCCCGGGAATCATATTTTTTTATTCCCGTTTCCCGGGATATAAAAAAGTCCGGGAAATCCCAAACCCTATCCCGAAAACATGTCCCGCATGCCAAAGAGGTCCTCAAGACGTAAACCACCTTTTTGGCTGCACGGCAAACCCGACTCACCTAGATCCCACGTCACTATGGACCCACCCGGTTGAGGCGGCCCGGTTCCTGGGTCTGGATCTAGCCGAGTCAGCAGAACAGGAAGAAGAAGAAAATTAATATATGCTCACATATTTTATTGTAGGAGTCGTTGCTACAACAACAACCCCAGACCATAATATTGCCGCCCCCGTGCTTGACCTTCTTCTTTGTAAAACGAACATGGAATTCCTCACCCTTAGGGCGTCGAACATTCTGGGCACAGTCGTTTCCAAATAAAATAATTTTTGTTTCATCGCTCCACAATATGTTTTTCCATTTTTTTACCGTCTGCTCCGGACCAATTGGAATGACTTCTTGCAAACGCCAACCTAGCCTTTAAATTTTTTTATCAAAGCAAAGGTACACTTCTGGCTATCCGTCCTAGTAAATGAGCTTGTTGTAGTCTACGACGAAATGTTTGCGATGAAATTACATTTCTTCTTCGCAAGAGTTACAATACGGATATCTGTTGTTTTTGAAGTTATTTTGGGTCTTCCGCGAGTTTCGATGGGATTTTTAGGCTTTTAAGCATTTTGTATAAAAAATAGCGACCGATTAATAGTTTCTGCTTTAGAAAGAAGACTTTTGCCATTTTCTCTTAAACGGTATTTACACCTAAATCTTAGGCTGCGTTCACACCTAATTCTTAAACACGTGTTTAGCTAAAACACGTATTTTAGCTATTTATTCTATTACAATAGTTTTTTATTCTTTTACACTTGTTTTAGCTAAACACTTGTTTAAGATTTAGGCTGCATTCAACCTAATTCTTAAACACGTGTTTAAGAATTAGGTGTGAATGCAGCCTTAGGTGGTGTTTCTAGATGACGTTTTGCTTCACACGAACGAACATAAAATAACAAAATAAATGTAGTCACTCATTCGTGTGACAACGAACGTCTTCTAGAAAGCCCATGTTAGTCTTGAAACAATTTTTCTCTCCTCCGGAGATCAATGACTTTTTCGACCCATCGCTGATTTTTTTACTATATATTTCGTCATGAATAAAGATAAACAACAGTAAAATAACTAGCCTTTCCAAAAAACTAGAGCAGACGGGGAAAATATTAAAGAATTCAGCAATGTATTTATTATTTTGACTCAAGTACTGAAATCACACCTGTACAAAACTAAAACTGGCCATACACTTGCAATATTATTGTACAACTTCTCGCTTTAGTTCTTTATTCTATTACCATGTGTGGTAGTAGATTAAAGAACTAAAACGCGAAGTTGTACAATAATATTGCAAGCAGTGACGGTCCGTGAAGTTGTTAAAGTGTGCTGCGATTTTTTTAAGTAATCAAAATTACGTCTATAATTTGTGTGTTTTCAGTAAAAATCACCTTTTCATGATAGGCACAGATAAGGTTTAATTAACTTTGTATATTTTTAATTCATATGCCATTTAACTACTTGTTGACTTTTTTGTTAACCGTGTAAGGGGTGCTCCAATAAATTGCTTACTACAAAGAATTTGAGTTTCATATCAATTAAAAAAGTATAAAATCAATAATAATTTGAACTCTGTTTATAGTGGAAAGTGACAGGTCCTTGGAAAATATTCATTATATACGTAATTTTACATTTTAAAAAAGGGCAGCACACCTTTGCCAACTTCACGGACCGTCACTGATTGCAAGTGTATGGCCAGCTTAACACACAATGAAAACAACGGGAAGCCCCCCAGTTTTATTTTTACTTTTAAAGCCATTGCCATATTAAATTTATTTAAATAAAAAAGAATTGCAATGTTTACTTTCGTTAAAATAAAATTAAACAAAGAAAAAATTAAGCAGGTGTACTTATTATTTTGACTATATATGTGTATTAGACTGTCCCTTAAAATAGCGATTTGTCGATTTTCGTTCATTACACCCCCCAGTTTTATTGGAAAAGGTCCCAAATGGAAGAAATCGTTAACGGAAGAAATCGTTAACGGAAGAAATCGTTAACGGAAGAAATCGTTAACCCGTGCCGAAAGTTGGACGAAAATGGCCCCTTTTGGAAAAAAAAGTGTATTACTATTAAAAATTCCCAAAATTCGAAATTTCGAAAAAAAAATATTTTTTATTCCATTTATTCATTTAATATAGTCAAAATGATTCATACATGGAATTTTGACTTCATCGGATATCATTAACCCACTTTAGCCTGGAATCCAAATTGACCCACGAATTTGATAAAAATGCAATAACGCATTTTTTTTTTAATTAATTTTAAAGATTTTTTAAACTGCCTAATTTGGAGATGTCGATTTCTATTTGTACCACATAATAGTTGATATTAAATAAAAAAAAATAAATTGAAAAAATGATAATTCGAGTTTGTGTTTGGAGCGACTGCTTTTCAGGACATTTTACAAAAATTGCTCATTTTGTCAAAAATTTTAAAAATTTTAATGTTTTCATCAAATTTTACACGGTTTTCGGAAAAACAGCACTCAAATTTGGTTAGATTATAATTATCTTTTCATTTCTTTAAAAAAAATTTAACCCTTAGTGGCCTGGGGTCGGAAAAGACCCATGGAACTTAATATTAATTATGACTACGAGATTGTAAAGGCATTAAATTCATAAAAAAAAATCTCAACTAGATAAAAATAATTATTTTGTGTAACGTGATCCATATGGGGTTAATTTTTATACTTTTGGCCAAAAAAGACCCACTAGGAAATTTACAGAATTACATTTTGACTATATTAAATGAATAAATGGAATAAAAAATAATTTTTTCGAAATTTCGAATTTTGGGATTTTTTAATAGTAATACTTTTTTTCCAAAAGGGGCAATTTTCGTCCAACTTTCGGCACGGGTAAACGTATTCCAAAAAAAAAAAAAAACAAAATCGATTTCTTCCATTTGGAACCATTTCCAACAAAACTGGTGGGTGTAATGACAAATCTTTTTTTAAGGGACACTCTAATGTATATAATAGGTCCTCGACATGAACGAGATAACTAAATCATATTTGTGTTCTTTATTCCATTACTATATAACATCAAATTTCGACATTATATGGTAGTGGAATGAAGAACCAAAAACGAGTGGTTTACTAATTTCGCTCATGTGAGTGGCGTTTAATTTTCTATATACAACACATTTCTGACACGTAGTATGAAACACACTTGCGTGATAATGTAAACAGATCTTAAGTTGCGTTTACATTGCACCGAATTCCCGAATTTCGATATTCAACACTCTGAAAAAACAATGAAGAAAATCATATATATGTTCAATTTTAAAAAAAGCATTTATAGCCCATTTACATGAACGAGATAACTCTCAATTTTGTTCTTTATTCTTTTACCACATAATGTCATTAAAATTATATGGTAATAGAATACAGAACCAAAAACGAGGAGATTAGTATTCTCCAGTGATGTTAGACGTACGTACCAATTTGTTGGTACACATACCATTTTTCAGGGTCTTGTACCATGTACCAATTAAAAATTGTGTTGGTACGCAAGAATACCAACTTCTATAACTAACTTACCTAGTGTCCAAACCAACAACAAAAATAATTTTGTTGTTGCTTTGTGTGTTATTTTCAAATTTCTTTGCACATTTCATTGAATTTGAAGACACTAGGTTATGATTTAAATTTTGTTTTTTATTAAAAGTGTAAAGGAAGAAACGAAAACAGCTGTTTTACTGACATTTTAACCGCCACAAAACTTGAAATACTATTCACAAGTGTGGCGACAAGCTACAATCTAATTTTTTATACATTTTGTTGAAAAAAAAAACAATATATTTTTGTATCATACGAAATACAATATATTTGTAGTTGAAGCGTACCGACTTGACTACGACTTATATCCCATTTTTTGTCGTTTATGAGAACAGCTGTTCTTTGAATGTATATTTTTTTCTTTTGTGAGGAAATTTTTGTTAAAAGGACGCTCACTACTGTTATTGCAGATTATCATGTTATCAACTGATGAAGAAAAAGAAAATGACGATTCTGATGGGCCTTAAACACCTAAAAAAATTCGTGTCATTAGTGATACTCTACGTGAAAAACAAAAACATCGGAAGCAAAACTATCGCTCTGAATGGGAGCAAGGTCCAAATACCAGCTTTTAGAGACATCTATACCATGTTTTTTTGGCCACTATCTAACATCACTGTTATTCTCTTTCATATGAATGGGGTTATATGTCATTCGAATGAACGAGATTACTAAAGGCTCAATTAGACGTGCCATAACCATAACCATATAAAACAGCTGTTCAAACCAATCTTATGGGCTACAATGTATACGATTATTGGTGACATGCCATAACGCCATAACCGTAACCATAGAAACCAATTGAATTTTGGTTGTCTGCTATGGCGTTATGGTTACGGCTATGGCGTTACGGCACGTCTAATTTAACCTTGACCTCTTCGTCACAGATTAATACCAGATGTGAAACCAATGACAATTGTTAAAAAAGTATTATCGAACCGTATGGTTTTGTTTACATGGAAGTCAAGAGGGAGATAATATAAAATCTCCATACATTTTGTATTGCCCATTTTTGGTATGTCTCTTTTTAGATTATTGTGCTTTATCTTTTTTCTTAAATTTTTGCGCTGTTTTGCTCATTTTCTGTCGGCCATATTGCTCAAATCAGCCGATTCAGATCCCTAGTGTCTTGCCATGCAATAAAATGATAGCAAGCAAATGTCAAAATGATTTCCTCACAAGTGAACACTAAATTTTATTGCAATATGATATCGCTGACATGCACGAGGTTCTCTAAAAATTTAACGTCTCTAAAGTTTCCATTGCTTTTCCACAGCGGTGGATATCAAAATCTCGAGATTCCGAGTCAATTGTAAGCGCAACCTTAACCAAGATTTTGCCGGAAAGCCACGGTTTGTAATTTGATTTTGAGCGATGGTTTCCACCTGAGCCACAGTTGAAAATTTAGTATCCAGTAAATTAGCAATTTTTTTGGTGTACCTATACAAATTTAAGATTATTTACCTTGCTTAACATCTCATAATATTGCCGTTCTGCGTTAGCAAAACGTGATTTCTCCCAACATTTTTCACCAGATACCATAGCCATTTTTAGAACTTTTACAGAATTATGCTAAACTACTTTCTTCAACATGCAGAAACAGAGATGCAAGTAGACGCAAGATAGTAAGTGAGGCGGCAAGGCAAAAAGCTATTGGCGGCGGCAAGTAGTCGGCTGATCTCGATGTTTTACCTACACGCAAAAAATAAAAAGGTGGAAATTACATAAAATAAGGGTATAAGTTACCTAGTTTTAGTATGTATTACAGCTCTACCCAAGTTTTAGGTATAACTTATATAATATGCTTGGTATAAAATAAGAAAACAAAAACTAACAAATACTATACAAAAAAAAACTTGGTATATATTTCTTATTCTGTTTTTGGAATTATTAGCACTAATTTATTAAACTTAAGCCATATTTTATTTATTAATTTACGTTAAATTATTTAGCTCTTTCCTTCTCCCTTATTAAAACAATTTGATTAATTTATTTAATTATTTATTTTATAATTATTACTGGTATTAATAGTTAGATTCAAATTAAAGCATTATAATCTTCATTTTTGCTTTAAAATATTAAATTTGGAAAACTATTTAATCACAACATAATAACTAATTTTTTAATTTGTTACCATTAAAAACAAAACATTGACAGCCTGTAATACAGTTCCTTTTCCAGTATCAATCGTTGGGCCATACAAATAACAGCCTTCAATCCTAAAACATGTTTATCACCCTTAACTTGTGACTGCAACCATGAAAAATGACAATCAGCACATTTTGGATAATCAGCCAACCATTTCTAGATGGCATTAACTTGTTAAAAACTTAAACTGCAATGCAAATAATAATAAAAGTTCTTAACTATTGAAATTTGATTATATAATAGTTTTACTAACCGAAAAGTTTTAGGTGAACCCATTGTTGAAAATGTGGACGATCAATTTGTAAACGCACCAATAGTTGTGTCTTATGAGAATATAAAGCCATATCCGTTTGAGATTGTTCATTAGCCTTACCCACCGACAATTCCATATGACATTTAGCATAAAATTTTTTATTATTTTACATTTTTCTAACTTTTTCACTTTTGGCATCTATTTTTCGCCATATTGTTTTATCTTCTTTATTTTTTAATAACAATTTTCAACTTCGGCAATTTTAATGCTATTTTTAGGAATTATACACATTTTACAAACATCCGGCAACAAATAAGTGAATTGTAAAACTTCCTAAGTTTATTTTGGGTCTTATACATAAAATTCTTTATCATTTTCCCATAATATAACTAAATATTGACAATTTTTTAAACATATAAGAAAAGAAAATGATTTAACAGAATGTACAAAAGAATTTATAATGTACCAATAAAAAATTATGTTTTTAGGTAATTTATATAAAAATGTAAGGGTTTGATTTAAACTAAGCTAATGAAAAATATTTTTTTCTGTAGGAAATCGTTTTTACCAAGCATGTTTGTATAATATAACATACTCTAGTTTTTTGCGTGTACACGCAAAAAATAAGAAGGGGGAAATCACATAAAATAAGGGTATAAGTTACCTAGTTTTAGTATGTATTATAGCTCCACCCAAGTTTTTGGTATAACTTATATAATCTGGCATGTGATGAAAATCTATCGGCTTCAAATCGATCGTTTCTGAAATTTAAATCGTAAATATTTCTTATTATTTTTAATTTAAAAGCGACAAGAAGTCGTAAATCGATATACCTGATAAAACTATAGCGGTTAAAAACAATTTCAACCCTCTTTGCCTTTTATATTCATCATTTAATTTTTTCATCATCGAAATTAAAACGATCGTTTTCCATCACATGCCAGAATATACTTGGTAAAAAATAAGATTCGAATCCGTTTAAAGTCAGCCAATGACGGACCGTTTACGGACCGTAATGTCGTGTGAAAAACGGACAAGTCCGCTTAAAGTCAGTCAATGACGGACCGTTTTCGGACCGTTATGTCATATAAAAAACGGACAAGTCCGTTGAAAGTCCGTCAATTCCGGACCGTTATGTCGTGTAAATAACGGAGTGGCCCGTTTTTTTAATGCCATTTTCGGTAAGTATCCGTATCGTTTTTTGAAATAAAAACGGATTTGCATGTCTACCTATATTGACCCTATTTTTATTAATTATAAGTAATAGTTTTTATTTTTTTTTTTTTAGATTTATTAAAAATGATATTTATTTTATAAATTTACACTATATTTACATTACGTGTATATCCAGCATCAATTTACTATATCAGCACACAATAAAATCCAATACCTGTATTTGCATACTGTACCGTTCCGGTTAGGTTAGTGGTCTTATGGAAAAGTAAATTTTGTTTTTTTCATCTGGTAATATCTAGTTAGCGTATCCACCACGAATTGCAACTCTGCATTTGTTGCGATACCAGGTTTGCGCTATATTCAGTCAAAGGGTATGAAGTTGGTTGCAGCTTGAATGCAATGAAGTTATGCGGCAAATAGACTATACAAGTCACTTGCACAATAACGAGTTTGTTTAAGTCACCTTACTCGTCACACACCACTCAAGTAAACTGTGCAATATTCATTTTAATTTACACATAGCAGCAGAAACATGTAGCGGATTGTTATTGCTATGAGGAAATATTAGTCCTTAAAAGCTTTATTTTACACTTTGCGCAGGCCAAAATACCAGAAATTCGTTGGTGATGTCAATAAATTTATATTAACATTTTTTACTTTACGTTTATTGATACTTTTAATTTTTTTATCCGTATTTATGATGTTCACTCTTCAAAAATTACTGCTGAACTGTGCTAATTTCAGCATACACCTCGCAAATGACTTGCACAAGTTCTAAAATATTGCGTAAAAATCAAAATCGTTTTGATTTTTACTCAAGTCTAAAAATATACTTGTACAAGTACACAAACCAAGCCACACACTGTTCAACTGACCTGCACAAACTCATTATTGTGCAAGTAACTTGAGTAGTCTATTAGCTGCATTGCAATCAAACATGGACGCGGTCCATTTGTTTCCGGCATTTTGATCAGCAAGGTGGTAAGAGTAAAGCGTCAGTCACAAAAGCCAGCCATATTTTCTGCCATTAATAGGACGTTTGTCAAGAGATGGTAAGATTATTTTAGTATCGAAGGATTTTCATTAAGTGCTGAGTTTTCTCCTTATTCATAGGTTGCAGCTAGTAAATTTGAGCAACTTGCGTAGTAAATAATTTCCTACTAGCTCTAGTTAATTGGGGTAAGCCATTTTGACGAGTGGTCACCAGTAGGGGTAACCAGTAATTTTAGGCCGTGTGAGTTACCATGGTTCAGGTCCATTTGGGGACTGAGGGAGGGCAGCCTGTAGATATCTAACACCTATATCTACTTGGTTACATTTACAAAGTGATTCGTATCGTTCGTGGCCCTTATTTTTGAATATTTTGGATTTAGTGCACTGGTACATTATGACTTCGTCCACTTACTTTGTACTTGCAACGGACACCCGCCCAAGCCCGACGAGCCTTAGCCGCGCAAATGAGTCAGCTACCAGTGTGGCAAGTATAAGTGGTGGCAACCCACTTCCGAGGGTTGAAACGCGACACTTTTTGGCGCCCAACGTGGGGCTCGAACGGGAAAACAACTGAGCGATTTTAAAGGTAAATTTTGTTATAGGGAGTGAGCGACTTTTAATGTCGGTATAGTTTGGTAAATCGGGTTGGTGAAAAGTTTGAACATTGAATTTGGGTTTTTTAATTTTGTTAGTCCCGGTCGTTTAGATTATATTCAGTCCGGTTGCAACAGGGTCAATTAAACCGCCGAGTTTGAATTTTGCGTAAGTCTTAGAGATCTACGGATAGATGCTCTAATCGCGACGTAAAACAGAGAACGCGTTTTTGATTCGGAGCCTGTGTAAGATCACTCGAGTATAGATTATACTTTTGGGTAGCGACACCGGATTCCGTTAATGCTGGTTCATATCCGAATTACATTTACGAAACCGATGACTAGAAGCTCTCTCGTGTATCGAATTTTAACGAAAAAAAAAGATCATTTTGTATTTGTAACATTTTTTATATATAATATTAATTCACGAACCAATACCTTCTTTGCGTATATATTCAGCGACAACAAATTTTAGTACAGTATTAAGCTTGAGAGTTCAATTATAAATTTTCTTGGAAGTTTGGAATTTAGAATTCACATTTTGATGCAAATTGCAAATTTTTTTTAATCAAGTCGTTAGTATTTCAAGTTTCTTGTTACCGGATTTGTTAAACCGTCTTAATTGTTTTTTTTCTTTATGAGTAAAGATCAATCTACAGGCGGCTTGGTGTATTGTTTTGTACACAATCGTATTATTGCTTTTGACAATATATATTTCAGTGGTTACTGTTTAAACATTATAGTTCGTTATCATCTCGTTTGTAGCGATTAAAGTCCTGAGTCAAGGGAAGCTTTCACTGCTGGTTGTTTATTTGTTTTTGATAGTTTTGTAACATTTTAAGAATGCCTCCAACGCTACCGAGGGGTACAAACCCGTCAGGGAGTAGTAAGGGAGCCATCTCAAAAACGGCAAATTTAAATGAAACGGTCATAGAGTTGCCTGAGCAGGAGGTTTCGGGTGCAAGCGGAGATAGCATGTCAGGGCACAGCACAATCGTTACACCACCATTTAGCAGCATGAGTGCTAGGGGAGTGGTAGATGCATTTCGTAAAGGTGGTGTTCCATTAAGGCCACCAGATCAAGATAATCGGACAGATAATGTTGCCAGAACGGTGACATATAATGATTTAAAGAATTTTGAAGACCGACTGATAGACCTAATGCCAAGGATGATTCAGCGAAGCCTTGAGGGAAATTCACAACCACAATCCAATGCTGATCAACGACAAAACTGGTCTTTTCCAGATTTTTCCCAACCACCACCAGCAATTCAAACGTCTCAGCAACAGCAATCGTTCGATGCAACTGGAAACGGTAACACAGAGGCACCTTATCGGCCACAGATCTCGGTTCCTGCGGCACCTGTAGCTACCAATAATCGGGGACGCTCAACTGCAGGGCTTCGGATCGATAAATGGGGAATTATTTTCGATGGTACGAATAAAACTACCAGTATAGAAGATTTTGTTTTCAGGGTAGAAACTCTTCAAGCGGGTTTCGGATGCAGTTGGGAAGAGATATCGTCTTCGTTTCATCTTTTATTACGCGGTCCCGCTTTTGATTGGTTCTGGGATCATCGGCGACTGAATGGTGTGTCTAGATGGAAAGATTTTAAACAGGTTTTGATTGAGAAGTTTCATCGATATGAGACCGATTTCGATATTCAGAGGAAATTGCTTGACAGACGACAACAAAGTCAAGAATCGTTCGATGACTTTTATAATTCAATTATTAAGCTTCGTAATCAAATGAAAAACCCAATAAGCGAACGAGATTTGGTTAGTATTATGAAGGGGAACCTGAAAGCACCGATGGCACAACTTTTGTTTTCAAGTCAACTGTTCAATTTAACACAATTTGCTAAGGAGTGTCGAAGGGCAGAGAACCTTCTGAACAACCAGAGGCAGGTTAGCAGTAGATATCCCGTAAGACAAGTCAGCGAGTTGGAACACATAGAGCCAGTAAGAGAAGACATCTTGGGTATGGATGCCATTGGGCCAGTACGAAAACTTACTTGCTGGAATTGTAAAGCGGACGGTCATACATTTATGGATTGCCCGGATGAAAAAATTAGGCTGTTTTGTTACAGGTGTGGACGTGAAAACACCGTGACACCACGATGCCCGACATGCCAGGGAAACCGGATAGTGAACGTGTCTCGTGCGGGGATGGAGGCTCGTTCAGGAGATCATTACCCCAAAGTCAACCAGCAACAATAGTTAATATTTCAGCGGAGACGAAATCTAATGCTAAAACAAATATACCTGCTAAAACAAATATACCTGCTAAAACAAATATACCTGCTAAAACCAATATACCTGCTACAACAATACAAGCCTCAACAACAAAAACTTCGACAGCATCAACTACCACCGACTCAATTTTGAAAAACAACAATTCAGGTGTGCCTCCAGTAACAACTCGTCCTTTGAAGCCACTTCATGTCCGAATGAAGGAGTACGAAGAAGCTCGCAACCGCATTTTTGGACCTTCAGATAAAATTTTGAAAACGCGAAAAAGATACAGCAATAGAAAGCAAATTCGTTTTGAAATATCAGCGGCCAGTATTTACGAAGGTTCAGATTCAAGGATCTACACCACCATCGAATTGAATGGTCATTCAATAGAGGGACTATTAGATTCTGGTGCTACGGTGACATGCCTGGGTAAAGACTGCCTTGACTTCGTGGAGAAAGCTAAGCTGGTAATTTATCCATTTAGATCGGAGATGCAAACAGCTGATGGTAGATTGAATAAAGTAATAGGTCGTGTTAGGGCGATTATAAATTTTAATAAAATGTCGAAACCGGTTGATTTCTATTTGGTACCTACGCTTAAGCTAAATTTGTATTTAGGGTACGATTTTATGAAAATGTTTAACGTGATTAGATTCAATATAAACAATTTGTCGACTCAAGGAGTGGCGCTAGAAGATAATGTTGATGAAAATTTTCCTCGAATGCATCTGTTAGATAGCAAACGGCAAAGAATTCTTGAAAATACTATAGATTTGTTTCCATGTTTCACTCGAAAAGGTCTAGGTAAGTCTTTACTAGAAACGCATTCAATTGACACCGGTGATGCAGTTCCTATTAAGGAAAAGCACTACCCCGTTTCACCAGCAGTGCAAAAACTGATGTATGGGGAGCTGGATAGGATGCTTTCACTAGGAGTCATTGAGCCGAGCGAGAGTCCGTGGAACAACAGAGTGACCTTCGTACAAAAGGGGGAAAAAGTCAGAATATGCTTGGATGCGCGTCGGCTCAATGAACTGACGGTGAAAGACGCCTATCCTCTTCCCCATATTGAAGGGCTTCTTAGTCGTTTGGGTGATACCCATTACATTTCTAGCATAGATCTTAAAGACGCGTTCTGGCAGATACCACTGACAGAACAAAGTCGGGAAAAGACTGCCTTTACTGTGCCTGGAAGGCCCTTGTATCATTTCACAGTCATGCCCTTCGGGTTGTGCAACGCAGCCCAAAGGTTATGCCGTCTAATGGACAAGGTGATTCCAGCACGGTTGAGGGAAAGGGTTTTCGTTTACCTGGATGATCTGCTGGTGGTATCGCCAGAATTTACGGAACACATTCGTCTGCTGGAGGAGGTCGCTTCGTGTCTAGACAGGGCTGGTCTTACAATCAATGTTAGCAAATCTAAATTTTGTTGTAGAGAACTGAAATATCTCGGCTATATCGTGGGAGATGGTCTTTTAAAACCAGATCCCGAGAAAATTCAAGCAATCGTAAATTTGTCTTATCCGGCTACACCAAAACAGGTTCGAAGCTTTATGGGCACCACCGGGTGGTATCGACGATTCATTATCGATTACGCTACCATCACGGCTCCCATATGTGATACGTTGAAAAAGGGTAAAAAGTTTTCGTTTACAGAAGAGGCCAAAGTGGCTTTCGATAAATTGAAGAACTGTCTCACGGCTAGTCCTGTATTAACTCACCCTGATTTCAATCGAACTTTCTTTATACAATGTGACGCCTCAGATGTCGGGATGGGCGCGGTATTATTTCAGGAGGATGAAACCAGTGGAGAGCATCCTATTGCATATTTTTCAAAATAATTAACGTCGGCACAAAATAATTATTCCGTGACGGAACGTGAGTGTCTTGCGGTGGTATCGGCGGTTAAACGTTTTCGACCATACGTCGAGCTGATGAATTTTGTCGTAATCACAGACCACTCGAGTCTAAAGTGGCTTATGTCACAACGTGACTTGAGCGGACGATTGGCTCGTTGGAGTCTCCAGCTGCAAGCTTTTTCTTTTGAAATACGCCATCGAAAGGGTTCACAAAATATAGTACCGGACACCCTTTCGAGATATTCGCTTGATGAAATCAGCTTAGTTTCCATACCAATTATAAATCTTTCGTCACCTGAATTTCAATCAGAAGACTATCGATATCTTATTGAAACGGTTAACAATGATAAAGATAAGCTACCCGATATTAAAGTAATCGACAACTTCGTGTATAAGAGAACGGTTCCGTATGATGGTAATATAGGTCGTGAGAATCAGTCGTGGAAATTATGGGTTCCTTCGGGGCTCACTAACAAGATTATATCGGATGCTCATGAACCCCCTAAGGTATCACATGGTGGTATCGCTAAGACAATTCGTCGTGTTAGAGAATATTTTTATTGGCCACACATGAATGTGCAAATACGTGAATATATAAATCGGTGCGAAATATGCAAGGAGTGCAAACCCTCAAATGTCGTTCTAAAACCTCCGATGGGACGTGAACCGAATATATGTAGACCTTTTCAACGAGTGTACATAGATTTTTTAGGCCCGTACGTACGGTCCAAAAGGGGCAATTGTTTCATTTTTATCGTGCTTGATTACTTTTCGAAATATGTTTTTTTAAAGGCTATGTCTAAGGCCAACGCGAAGAATGTGATTGACTTTTTGATCCGCGAGGTGTTTTATAAATTCGACGTTCCGGAATCCTTAGTATCAGATAACGGTCAGCAGTTTATTAGCAAAGAGTTTGCTGAAGTCATGAATAGTTTCGGGATAGACCACATCCGAACCGCAAGCTACGCCCCGCAGGCTAACGCATCCGAGCGTGTAAACCAATCGGTGTTGGCGGCCATACGATCATACTTGGATAATAATCAACAGGATTGGGATCTACACCTGTGTGAGATCGAATGTGCTCTGAGGTCAGCCGTGCATAGTGCAACTGGGATCACGCCGTATTTTGCATTATTCGGAACTAACATGATGACGCATGCATCGGCATACAAGCTCGCGCGCAAACTCGATTTACTAGAAGACTCGGAAAACCGAATCGAAAGTCGGGGCGAATTTTTAGAATTAGTGAGAGATAGCGTACGTCAAAACTTACACCGAAGTTACGAGAACAATGCGAAAAGATATAATGCTAGGTGTAGGGAGACGAAATTTCGGATCGGGCAAGAGGTTTTCCGCCGTAACTTCCAGTGGTCGGATTTTTCGAAACAGATTTCGGCTAAATTGTGCCAAAGATTTATCAAGTGCCGAATTGTCAAACCCGTCGGGAATAACCTGTACGAAGTTGAAAATTTACAAGGAAAATCACAAGGGGTATTCCACGCTAAAGATTTAAAGGCCTAGGTTTTCATTTTCGTTTAGAGTTGCCAGAGTATTAGTTTTGATTATTGAGAATATGAGGAAGCGGTTTAGACTTTCGCTTTATCATATTAGCAAATTCTATTTGCTAATATGATAAATTCATAAAACCGACGAAAAAGGTGTGTACCGTTCCGGTTAGGTTAGTGGTCTTATGGCAAAGTAAATTTTGTTTTTTTCATCTGGTAATATCTAGTTAGCGTATCCACCACGAAATGCAACTCTGCATTTGTTGCGATACCAGGTTTGCACTAATTCAGTCAAAGGGTATGAAGTTGGTTGCAGTTTGAATGCAATGAAGTTAGCTGCATTGCAATCAAACATGGACGCGGTCCATTTGTTTCCGGCATTTTGATCAGCAAGGTGGTAAGAGTAAAGCGTCAGTCACAAAAGCCAGCCATATTTTCTGCCATTAATAGGACGTTTGTCAAGAGATGGTAAGATTATTTTAGTATCGAAGGATTTTCGTTAAGTGCTGAGTTTTCTCCTTATTCATAGGTTGCAGCTAGTAAATTTGAGCAACTTGCGTAGTAAATAATTTCCTACTAGCTCTAGTGAATTGGGGTAAGCCATTTTGACGAGTGGTCACCAGTAGGGGTAACCAGTAATTTTAGGCCGTGTGAGTTACCATGGTTCAGGTCCATTTGGGGACTGAGGGAGGGCAGCCTGTAGATATCTAACACCTATATCTACTTGGTTACATTTACAAAGTGATTCGTATCGTTCGTGGCCCTTATTTTTGAATATTTTGGATTTAGTGCACTGGTACATTATGACTTCGTCCACTTACTTTGTACTTGCAACGGACACCCGCCCAAGCCCGACGAGCTTTAGCCGCGCAAATGAGTCAGCTACCAGTGTGGCAAGTATAAGTGGTGGCAACCCACTTCCGAGGGTTGAAACGCGACAATACGATGGAAATTCGCACACATAAATTAGAATAGGTACTAAATACGTTTTTGCGAGCAGCAATCTGATTTTAAACGGGGTGTAACATTGAGTAGGCCACAACGTTCGAAGCATTGAATAGGTTTTTCCTAGTGTTTCCAATTCGGTTAATCGATTAACCGATTCCTCGATTAATCGCCTCTATTTCGGTTAATAGCTGTGTTTGTGCGTAAAACTATCAACGTTGGCTTATGTCATTCCCATATAATTTTAACATCAGCCAACGTTTAGTGTTAATCTCTAAACGTTACTAATGTCAAATTTGTATGGGAATGGCATAAGCCAACGATGATAGTTTGCCGCACAAACACAGCTAATGTCGAAACAAATAATTCAAAACTCAAATAATTATTCGATCCTAATAATCGGTTAAAACGGGTCGATTAACCGGTTACAATTTTAATATGGAATTTAACCCTTATTATTTTTCCAAAACTTCATAATTTTCTTAACTTTACCTAAAAAATTACAAGAAACATAAACACATAAGAAAATTCTATTTGTATTTTAAATTTGTCCAAATACATTTCAAAATTATTCACTTGTATTTAAAAATTTTAAATCTGTATTTCAAAATTGTAAAATTGCATTTAAAATAATTCCATTTGTATTTCAAAATTCTCCAAATGTATTTCAGAAATTTCCAAATGTATTTAAAAAGACTCTATTTGAATTCCAATATTTTCCAAATGTATTTAATAAAATTCTAATTGCATTTCAAATTTTTCCAAATATATTTCAGAAATTTCTATTTCTATTTTAAAAGCGTTTTTACAAACATACATATTTTCTCTTTCGTAATGAAAATATTATAGGAATTATGAGACCTGTACATTAGTAAATATGCTTTTAAAATAAAAATAGAAATTTTTGAAATACATTTCGAAAAATTTGAAATGAAATTAGAATTTTATTAAATACATTTGGAAAATTTTGGAATACAAATAGAGTCTTTTTAAATACATTTGGAAATTTCTGAAATACATTTAGAGAATTTAGAAATACAAATGGAATTATTTGAAATGCATTTGGACAATTTTGAAATACAGATTTAAAATCTTTAAATACAAATGAATAATTTTAAAATGTATTTGGACAATTTTCAAATACAAATAGAATTTTGTTAAATACAAATAAAATATTTTAAAATATATTTGTACTTAATACATATTTTAAAATATATTTGTATAATTTTGAAATACATTTTGGACAATTTTGAAATGCAGTTGGACAAATATGAAACATTTCTAGACAATTTTAAAGAGTGTTTGTACAATTTTGAAAAATGTTCGAACAATTCTAAAACATTTTCGGTCAATTTTGAATGATTTCTGGACAAATTTAAAACATTTTTGGAAAAATTTAAAACATTTTTGGATAATTTTGAAATATTTTAGACAATTTTGAAACCTTTTTAGACAATTTTGAAATATAGTTGGACAATTTTAAAACATTTTTGGACAATTTAAAAACATTTTGGAGAATTTTAAAACATTTTTAGACAATTATGAAATATATTTGGAATTTTCTGAAATAAAACTGAAAAAGGTGTAGAATACATTTGTGACATTAACAATAAAGAAATAATCTACACACAGAAAAAAACAGGGGGAATATTACCTAAGAGATATGTAATTATACAACTACATAATTTTTTAGATAGTTTTACAAAGTTCTAGTAAAATATCCACATATTTTTGGAAAATATATACAATCCTTGCAAAATATATACATGTGTAGTGTAAAGTATCCGAAAAATTACATATATTTTGCTAGAAAATTGTAAAACTTACTTCGAACTTATGTAGTTGTATAATTACATAGCGCTTAGATAAAGTTCCACCTGTTTTTTTTCTGCGTGTAAAGTTAACACAAAATTAAATGGAATTTGACATTTGTAACTGTACACTGAGAGAAATCTCTACATTCTATTTATGAATTTTTACATTGATTCAATGAAGTTTTGCTGAAGTTCGTCCATTTAAACTTTTCATTAAATTCATAAATTTTATGAAAAAGATTCATAATTTTTATGAAGCTTTCCATTCATTTTGCTAAGAAAACTTCATTAGTTAAGTGTAAATTTTCATTAAAACTGAAATAATAAAGATTCCTGTGCGTATGTTGGCTCAAACTTTGGATAATTTGGTTTATTGTCAATGGCTCTTAAAAACGGAAAAAAGACTTAACAATTGTTTATGATATTCTTTAGTCTACTAACTCTACTATTCAGAAATTTTTTTTGCAAATTTTTGTAGAGTAAATTAATATTTTCAATTAACTAATATTTTACTCAACTGGAACTAATTTTTTTTTTATTTCTTCAGAGGAGGAGGAAGAACTTTGGATAATAATTTTTTTAATGCAATATTTTATTTATTGTAGTATTGATTAAATTTGCATTCAAAGAAATTTTGTATCCAAAGTTTTACAGATTTAAAAAAAATCGTAAAGAAATAGAAAATCTATCATGAGTTATGCTTTTTTTATTTTACTAATTTTTAGAAAAAAATCTAGTTTCAGCAGTTTTTTTTTGCCATTTTTAACTAATTTTTAAAAGCTTCAGCTATATTTTTAAATAAATTTTTCTATTAGTATAAGAAATGTTTCAATTTAGATAATCTCAAATTCCGAAACTTTCAACCTTAAGGTACATTTACACGCGAGAGAAAACTGCTAGAGATGGAACAAAAACACTACAAAATAGCTAAACTCATTCAAAATAGAGCTAATTAGAGATGATTTTGTTGTATCTCTAGCATTTCTCTCTCATGTAGATGTGCTTTTTTAATTTGAAAATTTTTTTTAAATACATTGTGTTCATATGTCATGTTGATATTTAACAAAAACAAGAAGCTGTTAGTGTCTATGTTGATAAAAAGTTAAGGAAATATATTAATTTTGCTTTAAACGATTAATCGATTAATCGCCAATTTTCTCGAATAACCGACCCGAATAACCGGTTAATCAGTTTTAGTGATTTTTTGAATAATGCAATAACCGGTTAACCGCCTATGTCGAATAATTGGAAACAGTAGTTTTTCCACAAGCGTTTATAACGTGATCTGACCAGGTTAATGTGTTATTAAATATTACACCTAAATTTTTGGCTTTATTAACGATTTCAATTTTCTGGTTGTTAATATAAACGTTGGGTATTTCAACTACTTTCTGTGTTCTCTTGCGTAGTAGAATGCGTTTTGATTTTTTTGGATTTAGACTTAGTCCATTTACAGAAGCCCAAAAAGATACACGTTGTAATTCATCATTTCATTTATGCGTGCAATCTTCGATTTTTCCCTTTTTACTGCTAATGTATAATTGAATATCATCGGAATACAGTCTGATATTGCAGTGTATCAGTTGATCTGGCAAGTCATTCGCATAAATCGAAAAAAGAAGAGGTCCGAGAATGGAACCCTGTGGTACACCCCTAGCGACAGGGTGGAAATTTGATTTTGTTGACGAGTTGATTTCTACATACTGTACTCGACCATTAAGATACGAGTGTAATAATTTACAAGTCGTTGGTGAAAAATGCATCATCTTTTCTAGTTTTTATAACAAAATGGTGTGGTCAACTGTGTCAAAGGCCTTTGAATGATCTAACAACACCAGCATTGCGTTACAGCCATCATCTACTTCTTTTCTCAGATCTTCGGCTATATCAGAAAGACCTGTAATACAACTCTACTTGGCACGAAAACCTGATTGTTTACAAGTAAGAAGATTTTTATCATTGATATATCGTTATCTGCTTATGCAGTAGTTTTTCAAAAGCTTTTAATAGGTACGGTAATATTTTGCTTTGGGAAGTGTTGAAGTAAAAACACCGCACACTATCAGTCTGGCAACATAAGTTTTTACACCCTACACCACTATGTGGTCAGGGTATTATTATACCCTACACCACTATGTGGTCAGGGTATTATAAGTTTGTGCTGATGTTTGTAACACCAAAAAATATTGGTCGTAGACCCACCTTATAGTACACCGATCGGTTCAGAATTTTTTTTTTCGATTTAACGATGTCCGTCTGTCCGTCCGTCTGTCTGTCTGTCCATGCAAATATTAAGATATTTTGATGAAATTTGGTACGCAGACCTATGCTGGCCCAAGGACGAACAAGTTTGATTTTGGAGAACATCGGTCCATGTTTAGACCTAGTGCCCATATAAGGGTCCTACCAAAATTATATTGTTTATACGCCGCAGGTCGTAAATATTAAGATATTTTGACGAAATTTGGTACACAGACCTATATTGGCCCAATAACGCAGCCTATTGATTTTGGTGAACATCGGTCCATGTTTAGACCTAGTGCCCATATAAGGGTCCTACCAAAATTATACTGTTTATACGCTGCAGGTCGTAAATATTAAGATATTTTGATGAAATTTGGTACACAGACCTACATTGGCCCAGTAACGCAGCCTATTGATTTTGGTGAACATCTGTCCATGTTTAGACCTAGTGCCCATATAAGGGTTCTACCAAAATTATACTGTTTATACGCTGCAGTGGTACAGTTCCTTCACTGTTATTAATAATAGCTGCATTTTATCTATTGCCTATCTACGTTACGTATTTGAATCGAATCTGCGTTAAACTAATTGCTGTATAATCAAATCGTAAACTGGTTATGTTTATGATTTTACCGTTATAATCGAACGTACGTCAGCAAAAGTTATTAGGAATAGCGCGAATAAGTTACGTTGGATGCTAAAATGTATAACGTTGAGTTTTTAACGCGGATAATTATCCGCGATGAAAGTTACCGAACTTACGAAAAGTAACGTGTTAGTTTTGTCTAAAACGCGTTTTTATGCACTTTAAGTTTTTATGAGTTAACGGACATAGTTAGGTTGAAAACACAGCTAATATCAATAATTATTTACAAGGTAATGGTATATTATGGGTAAATATTATAACTTTGTTTTATTCTTTTATTTCTTTCTTTATACGGCCGTAAAATTGTTTTTCAAAATTCTTAATTTTCTCTCTTATTTTACACGTTTTCTAAATTTTATTAAATCTTAAGTTTCTTTATACACTCAGAAAAGTTCTGCAGTTACTACATGACAGTTATTTGTGTAGTAATGCGGTTGTAGTTATTTTAACTACAATTGTAGTTAATTTACTTAGAGCAAAATATTTCAACGTTTTTGACAGTTATTTTTTCAAACTAACTACAAAAACTACCACATTGTAGTAACATTTATTTTATGCAGTTATTTTGAATTTTTTTTACAAATACTTATATTTTCAAGTGTGTGTGCACACACACGAAGCAATCAGGAGCATGTGTATGACTCGCTTGTTTAGAAATTTCTAGTGAAAGAATATGAGTAGAACATGTTTTCTCTTGTCTTAGTCATAAAACAACGCCAAAGAGTGAGGACGCGTAATACGGAAAAGGTTATATATTTTTTATTAAATTATTAAAATAATAAGGTAAGTTTTATAACATAAATTTATTTACGGGGAATGTTAAAAAAATATTGTATTTATTTTCTTTCAGTTCTTTTATATTCTCATCCCTTTCTACCTGGAGAAAAACGGAAGCCAAACAACAGCATATTTCATCCCTCACAGACGGACATGTACAACAATATCTTAATAGTGAAAAATAAAAGTGACATTAAGTGTAAATTTTGATTTCTCAATTTTAAATTTATTATAGAATAAAATTAAGTTAATAGTGTTTACATAAATTTGTTTTTTTTTATTAAATTAATAATAAAAAAAAAATTTTTATCTATGTTTTTTTAACTACATTTGCAGTTGTTTGTACAGTTTTACAATAATTTGCATGTATGTTGTTTCAATTGCATTTGTAGTTGTTTTTACTACATTTGTCAGTTGATTTTTAACAGTTAAAAATTACTTCATATTGCAGTTAATTTAACTGCAAATGTAGTCTACACCTTTTTAAGTGCAAATGCAGTTATTTTAACTGTCATTTGCAGTTGATTCTACCTACATAATTCCCTGAGTGTATTTACGTTTCTTTGAAATTCGGTTAGATACTTATATTCATTGATACTACTAATATCTACCGCGACAAAACTAAATATATATACAAAAATATAAAAAAAGGTATATTTACTGGGAACGTTGTAATTGCAGTTGGTCGTTGTTTCTGTAGTTCGTGGGTGCTGCTGCTGTCGTGGCTGTGGCAGTTTTGTTGTTGTTGCTGCCGCTGTTTGGTGTTATTTCTGCTGAAGTTGCTGCCGATGTTGCTGTGGCAGTTTTGCTGTTGCTGCGGCCGATGACGTTATTGCAGTTTCGCTGTTGTTTCTGCCGTTGATATTGTGGCAGTTTTGTTTTTGTTGCTGCCGTTGATATTGTGGCAGTTTTGCTGTTGATGCTGCCGGTGTTACTGTGGCAGTTTTGCTGTTGAGGCTGCCGTTGATATTGTGGCAGTTTTGCTGTGGAGGCTGCCGATGTTACTGTGGCAGTTTTGCTGTTGAGGCTGCCGTTGTTACGGTGGCAGTTTTGCTGTTGATGCTGCTGCTAATGTTGTTGTGGCAGTTTTGCTGTTGATGCTGCCGCTGTTGTTGTTGTGGCAGTAGATGTAGTAGCTGCTGTGATTTTTGATGCTGCCGTAGATGTTGTTGCAGCTGGTGACGTATTTACGGCATCGGTTTCGTTGCTGTTGCTACCGTTTGCGTTGTTACTGCAGCTTGCAGACCGATGTTTTCCTGCTGGATGTTCCGCCCACGTGTGTTTTTTGCGAGGTCTCGATGGATTTTTATGATCGCCTTTCTCGTCTTTGAATTTATAGGTTTTTCTTATATTTATACATAAATTGCACTTCTTATTAATACAGATTTGCGTTTGCTTGTATTCAATTAAATTTTGTGTCAATATTTTCTATCTACAGAGTACAAAGAATAGAGCTGGAAGGGGTTTTTCTTTACTTTTCTGGAAATATTATATTTCCCTTTTGTAGTACAATATATATCACATATAAAATTTCCATATACACTTTTCTTCACTAAATTAGAATTTATTTCGCGATAATTTCAGAAAATTTAACACTAGATTGCAAAGTTAAACGATATAGATACACACTTTATGAAACTTCCTTTTTTTCTTCGCACTATCGAACCGCGTAGTCAAGTCCACAACTTCCTCTTTTCACGTGTCACACCAGAATGATCTAAAATATTCACTACTCCCGTTTGTAATGAAACAAAAATATTCTGGCTCCGCTTTTGGCCCGATTGACCAATCACCGATCGACACATAAAAGAAAAAATGATGGCCGGCTACCGCGTTGCCGTCTATCTAAACTCGAGTATCGAAGAACAACTCAGTTTTTGCCAGGTCAGAGTATAACTCTGTTGTAAGTCAGGCCTGGGTAGTTTAGAGCAGCGTTGGTCAAAAGCAGGGATGTGAAAGCGGGTGACCAGGGTGACACAACAAACCAGATCAGGTACCGAAGTCCTGACGAAAAGTGACTGGATCTGGCTGTCAACCGAAAACGTACAAACATTAGCACACGTGGGGAAGAACTGCGACCCTGAGATTAAGCCGGGCAGAATGAAAGCCCTTACTTCACTGGTACCATATGCTGCAAGTCCTTGGCATGGTATACCCCTATGCTTTTTTCTGCCAGGTTCTCAACTTCGTAAAGACTTTTCCCGATCTGTCGCACTATCCTACATTTAACAAATTTTTTGCATAATTTTGAATTTAAATTTTTAGACGCATCGCTCAAAACGAAATTTCGGCGCAAAATTTCCTGCCCCGGTAGGAACTTAACGATCCTAGACCAAACGTTGTACCTAGCGGCGCTCCGCTCATAAGCTGAATGTAAATTTTCTTTGAGGTTATGCCTGACCAATTCTAGCAAATTGCTCTTCGATAAAATTTCTATCTCACCCTCCTCTAAGGTGCCTAATTGTTTAGCGATACCGTACGCGCTGCCATGCGTAATCATGTTCATCCCGAACAGGGAAAAATACGGAGAGAAACCAGACGAGCTGTGTACTGTCGAACGCAAGGAGCATTCAATGGCCGATAAATGACGATCCCAGTCACGTTGATCACTTGAAACATATGCTCGAATAGACGATACAATCGAACGATTTACTCTCTCCGAGGCGTTTGCCTGCGGAGAGTACACGGCATTACGAATATGTTGGCAACCATATTTCGACAAGAACGATGAAAATTCTAGGGAAACAAATTGTTTGCCGTTGTCCGAATGGACCATTTGAGGCACGCCAAATTTGTGGAAGATTTCGCTTTCCAAAAATTTCACTACGTTGCCAGAAGTAGCTTTACGCATCGCTTTCAACACAACAAATTTTGTGAGGTGGTCAAGAGCTATAAAAATAAACGTATTACCAAGCTTAGATCGAGGGAAGGGTCCAATAAAATCTATAAAAATCTTTTGCCAAGGCCTATGAGTAACGATTTCGGACCGTAAAATTTTATTCGGAGACTTAATTTCTTTACACAAAATGCAATTGTTAATATATTCTCTAACCTGAATAGCCATTCTAGGAAAATAAAAATATTGTTTCAACAGAGCAATAACTTTCCCCATACCGCAATGCGACTTGACCGTTGGTTCGTGAGCATTAGAGATAAGCTGACCAGTGAGGCTGGGTGGAACCCAAAGTTTCCAAATAAAATTCTGATTAATTTTCTGACCATCCGCCGGTAAAGTCTTTTTATAAATTAAATTGTCCTGGATTCTTAAATCGGGTAGAACGTCAATATTCTCCTCGATGTTCTTTCGCAACTCGCTATACTCTTGACTTTGAAACTCAGGTGAACTCATATCTATCAGGGGTTTCTCGTTTACAAACAGGTTAACCTCATCTACGTGCAGGCGGGATAACGTATCAGCGACGACGTTTTGACTCCCTTTGCGGTGTTGGATATCGAATTGGTAGCCTTGCAGCTTGAGGCTCCAGCGGGCAAGTCGACCGCTTAAATCTTTCTGGCCCATAAGCCACTTTAAAGCGCTGTGATCAGTCAAAAATGTGAACGGCATCAGTTCAATAAAAGGGCGAAATTTTTTTATGGCACTAATAACCGCTAAGCATTCGCGCTCCGTAACGCTGTAATTGCGTTGCGCATTCGACAATTGAGCGGAATGAAAAGCTATTGGACGTTCCAAGCCTTCCGCGTCGAGCTGATACAACTGTTATGTCACCTTGGCCGGCAAGTGTTCGCCTCGAGATGAAATCACGATAGCATCTGATTGCTATCGTCATTGCAGGTGAAGACGCCCGGCTGAAATACAACCAGGACGACATACGGAGTTGTATTATCAAAAACTGAGTTGTTCTTCGACACTCGAGTTTTGTTCGGTGGCAACGCGGTAGCCGGCCATCATTCTTTTCTTTTATGTGGCGATCGTTGATTGGTCAATCGGGCCAAAACGGGAGCATTAATATTTTTGTTTCACTGCAACCGGGAGTAGTGAATATTTTTCGTTTCAATGTGACCGGGCGCGGTAGATATTTAATTTCTTTCTGGTGTGACGCGTGAAACAGAGAAGTCGTGAACATTTTTTCGTGTGTGAAAGTTGTAGGAGATTTTAGTTGGAAGAAAAAAAAAATGATTTAAAATAATTAGAAGACACGGGAAAACAGAGATATTGCTGAACCGTAGCGGGATTTATCGTAATGGTATAATTTTGTGCGCTTGTAAAGAAATAAAAAAAAGTAAAATGATTGAACAAAGAAAACAACAAAAATTACTATGTGAAAAAAACGAAAAAAGTTTCAAAACATACACCATACTTTTAACATCACGCGGGTACTGTTTCTAAAAATTGTTTATAATCTGCAAATAAAGATCTTGATAGAAGAATAAATCCAACAAACCACAACTTACTACATATCCCAGCAAAATATTGGTAATGACACCTCATTACTATCTGCATTACCAAAAATGATACATCATTACCTTTTGCATTATTTTATAATATAAAATAATGACTTCCTAATAACGGCCTTTTGTATTCATTGTTTCTAAATATAAAATAATGACTTATTCGTAATAGTTTAAATAAGTACTTTTTACACAGTTAAATTTTATACATTTTTATTTATTATATGTAAATATGTTTTATGTTTAAATTTTTATGATGTGTCCTAAAATTACACACTAGAGAAAACTTAAATTTTTCTGAATGTATTTCCTTAAGCTAATAATATTTGCTTAACTCCTTATTTTTAAGAATCAAGTAAGCAATCGGATAACCACTTATAATTCAACATTTTGTAAGCATGCGTGTAACCACTTATTATTCAAAATCTCATAACTACTTATTTCTCATTTTTTCGTAAGCGAGCGGGTAAGCGTGACTACTTATAAAAACGACCACGCCAAACAAAAATAATGAGTTTAGACGCCAAAAAATAAGTTGTGCGGAGCTATGAATTTCTATTATATAACCACTTATTTGGTAATGAAAGATTTTGCTGGGATTCTATATGATTCGTACTTATCCGAAAGCAAAATTGTTTTTGCCAAATACATTTTCTTTTTTTTTAAAACAAGTCTACCTTGGAATTAATTGTGACAAAGATTCCTTATAGAGAATTCTATAGTGTTAAGTTTGTATCATATACAACCAAAAGGTTATAAAGCAGAACAACCGCATTAGCCGCAGCATCAACAGCAAAACGGCCATAACCGCGTTAGCAGCAGCACCAACATAAAACCATCACTACAACGTCATAGGCAGCATCCACGGCGACAACATCTACCGCCATTACAACAACGTCATAGGCCGCTTCAACGGCGACAACATCTATCGCCACTACAATAACGTCCATTGCTGCAATAGCACCGGATGCAGCCATAATCTCCAGCAGCAACCATATCTTATGCTGCAACCATAACATCGGCAGCCTCAACAGCAAAACTGCCACAACCGCGTCAGCAACAGCACCAACAGTAAACAAAAAACCGTCACTACCACGTCATTGGCAGCATCAACGGCGACAACATCTACCGCCATTACAACAACATCAACGGCGACAACATCTACCGCCATTACAACAACGTCAACAGCAACAACAAAAACTGCCGCAACAACATCAGCAGCAGCATTAACAATAATAACTGCCATAACAACATCAGCAGCCGCACTAACAACAATAACTGCCATAACAACATCAGCAGCCGCACCGACAACAATAACAGCCACAACAACATCAGCAGCAGCCTCAACAACCAAACTGTCACAACAACGTTATCGGCAGCCGCAAACTACAGCAACGATAGCCAACGGCGAGTACAACGTAAATATACCTTTTTTTATATATTAAATTTTTTTATATTTTTATATGTATTTAGTTTAGTCACGGTAGAGTGTCTATAAATATAAGCATCTAACCAAATTTTTAGGAAACAATAGAAATAAAAAAAAAGACTTAAGATTTGAATAGAATTTAGATAACGTGTAAAGTAAGAACGAAAAGCAAGAATTTTGAAAACAATTTTACGGCCGTATAAAAAAAAAAGGAATAAAAGAACAAAACAAATTTATAATATATTTACCCATAAGATACCATTACCTTGCAAAAAAGTATTGATATTAGCTGTGTTTTCAACCAAACTATGTCCGTTAACTCATAAAAAACTTAAAGTGCATAAAACGCGTTTTAGACAAAACTAACACGTTACTTTTCGTAAATTCGGTAACCTTCGTCGCGGAGGATTATCCGCGTTAAAAACTCCGCGTTATACAGTCGAGCATCCAACGTAACTTAGTCGCGCTATTCCTAAAAAAAGGGAAACTTTTGCGGACGTACGTCCGGTTAAAAAGGTAAAACCAAAACCATAACCCGTTTACAATTTGGGTAAACCACAATTCGTTTAACGCCGTTTCGAGTCGAATACGTAACGTAGGTAGGCAATAGACAAAATACAGCTACTATTAATAACATTGGGGCAACTGCACCAAGTCTTGGTATGATAGATATAATAGTTTAAATTAAAGAAACAAAATTAAATATAAGAAAAAAAAAGAACCCTACCAAAGTAATTCGTAAACAAAGATAAAAAGGAAATGAAATAATAAAAGGAAATTTATTAATATAAATATAGAACAGGCTGTATTGACATCATTATGTGCTAAGTTTTTGAATTGAACGGGTAACGTATAGGCGCGGCTGACCAAGCCGTGGCTTTATAGGGGCGCGAATCAGGTAAGTCGCCATTTGGGGATTTCATAGAGAATCCAAAGGGTGGGCCACGGTGGGTACTCGTCATCTAGCTACCCACCATCCGAACCAACTCGACTCCAACAATGTAGTCTGGCTTCTTCATCATTCTGGTGCACTTATGTGTTTTTCTTTGTATGGGGACGATAGTGGGAAAGAACCTCGCCACTCCGCCAAGACTAGCTGGGGCTATAGTGCATTACAGCCCACTTTGTACGTCATGTACACGTCTGCCATAACACAACACGGCTCCAATTCCAAGATTGGAAGCGTCGCACTGAACATAAAAACGTTTATCGAAATCGGGGTGTGTTAAAATTGGACTTGTAGTTAAAGCAGTTTTCAATTTATGAAAAGCCGCAACGGCATCGTCATCGAATACGAAAATTGTAGATTTTCGGAGTGTTCGTGTTATAGGAGCGGTTATAGTCGCATAATCTTTAATAAAACGCCTAAACCAAGCGGTAAGACCAAGGAAACGGCGAACATCACGTGGCACAGCCTTTTCTTTTCACCACGACGAACTAACGTTACGGGTGAATTCCAAGGGCTGTTGCTTGGTTCCACTACTCCCAAACTCACCATGCGGTCCAGCTCTTCGTATATTAACGCCTCCATAGCCGGGGATACCGGGTAATGACGTTGTTTGAGCGGCGCCGCATCCGCCGTATCGATGACGTGCTCTTCCATCCACGTTTTACCAAGGCCATGTTTTTCGAAATCTAAAAAGTGACTTTTAGCCTCCTCTAAGGCAACTGACTGGTCCGATGTTAAAATGTGGGTGCTCGAATCAAAATTGTCGAAATTGATATCGATACTATTAATCAGTTTTGGTGCAACACCGAAAATTTTCCAAAAATCGACTCACAGTACATCTCCTTCTCTAAATTTGGTACCAAGTAAATGTCAAGATTATGCCTTTGATTATCATACGAAAGATCAACTCTAACTCTACCTATACACGAAACACGATTACCGTTGGCTGTACCAACGCTACAATTATAAATTGGACAAACTTTCAAGTTCAATTTTTCAACAAGGTCCTTGCAATTTTTACCAAGGCACGTAACGGTAGCCCCGCTATCAAACAAAGCTAAGATTTCAGTGCCGTTAACCGAAACTTTGCGAAAAGGTCTGGGGTCAGATCCCAAATAACTAGAAAAACAAGCAGACGATAATAAAAGTTTCCGTAAGTGTCTACTCTTATATCTTTCGCGAGCTTTTTCGATTCTACTAAACTTTGATGGTTCAATTGACGTTTCGTTACTAAAAATTCGTTTTCGCACCTTTAAATAATTTGCTAAACGAACATGAAAAGGTTTTCGCAAGATTTGGGTTCTACTATTGCGTTCGATAAGATCTAAATTATTTTCGGATGTTGAAGTGGGGTTAGTTTCAGTTGAATTATCTACAGAAGTGCTGGTACACGTATCAGCTGTTTCTGCAGAAACCTTCGCCTTCAATTCTAATCTATTGTTTGAGTCGAACGCGACTCCCCACTGTTCGCGCTCGAAAAGCGGTTTCCCTGGTTACATTTGCCGCATTGCAGAGTCACGACTCCCGGTGCGCCACACCGATAGCAAAAAATTTAACGTTGAGCAGAAGTGCATAACTTAAAGGTATGGCCAACACTGTGGCAATTTCAACATGTGGTTGAATCTATATTTGAATTAGGCTTAGGAACCTTAGCAAATTGTCGATGCCTAATCTCTTCGACTGCTACCTCTGAATTATCAAAATTGTCCCATGAAAGTTCGTTTACCGCGCGAGCAGACATATTTTGACGGGAGCGTTGTTGGAACTCGTGTTCCAACAAATCTTCTGCCTTTCTACACTCCATACGGAAATGTTCTACGGAATAAATTTGGATGGCAAATACTAATTGGGCAATTCTTGGTTTTAAATTTTTTTTCATTATGTCTATCAGCTGGTAATCGGGCATCGGTTCTCGCAACTGATTTCTTAAGCTTACAATGGCATCGATAAATGCACTAGATTTTTCATCACGCAACTGTACCCTATCCATAATGCAACGAATAACGTCCATGCTCGTCTGAAATTGCTGAAATTTTAATACTATGTCCAATTTCAGATTGTTCCAGTTGATACCGGGCCGATCCCGGATATGATCCCAGTACCACTTTTCTGCCTGGCCCTCCAACAAATGATGGAAACCATCCATGACTACATTCCATGGACATTCATGGCTCCTTTGCAAACGTTCAACGCGAATAATAAAATCTTCGACTAGCATGGTCTTATTAGTACCGTCGTACTTCAAACCCCATTTATAAAGTTCTGGGTATCTTGGTCTATATCTGAAAATATTCTCTACAGGTGGATCTACGTTCGGCACCCGTGAAGGATTAATATTCCGTAACGCATTCGCGTTTGTATTATGATGACGTGTGCTATTGCCTGCTGGTGGCATTTCGTGTGGCCAGTTTACACCATCCCGTGAAGTTGTGGGATTATTAACCGGACCTCCTGAACCTGACAGTGCCGATTTGACAGCTTCGACCACTGCTACCCTCACTTCACTACGCATTAATTGCATTATTTGTGCCTGAGCTGCACCGACAGCGGCATCTACGACCTCGAAAACCCCTGTATCACCTCTTCTACTGTCGTTGTTATCGATAGCGGTTAAAGGGCTAAAAGATGGTGGTGTCACCGTTCTAGAAGCATTTTCACCCGTCTGTGAAACTCCTCCACTATTACCCGTATTGTTGGCACGGTTCTCTGACAAACTAGGATTTCGTCCGCCCTCCATTTTCGATGAATTTATTGCAAAACGACGCGTATCTGACTTAGGCAAGTTACCGAATAGAATCTTAGCAAATAAATTCCGATCGAGCAGCGGAACGCGCAAAAGAAAGTCAAAATTAATATTCAAACCTAAACTTAGGCAATTTACCTAAGCGAGCAAATGCCGAGTATACCGAGTTTATTCGCGTTGGCTTACGACCTAAACCGCGAAAATAGCAAACAGTGATTTGTACAAAAAGGCAAAGCAAAATAATAAATGTGTATAAAAAATGTCTATATAATAAATGTATATATATATTACTTATAATGTATATAATAAATTTTGTAATGTTCTAAAATGCACTAAGACGTGATGACTGTTCAAATCTACTAATGAATCAAATTTATTAATTTCATGTAAAATTTAGGGTAACGTATAGTAACGGCCTTTTACCAATCCGTGACTGTGAACCTTCTCACTCCTCCTGACATATACTTCAACTAACCTCTCAAAATAACTGGTCGCTATTGGACTGTACTGACGTACCCTTGCCCAATGACTTACGATATAAAAGTTTAAATTGGAAAAACTGAAAAAATTTTAACGTCGCATTTGACTTCGGTCATAAAAAACCAAAACATAATCAAATTCTTACGTTAAACTTTAAGCAGACTGAAAAATAAAATACAAAAGTAGTCGTTTCGTAGCTATTGACCGCTGACATAACATCACCGAAATCAAGTCTACGCAAACACTTTAAATTGTTATAGAAAAAGAAGTTAAACTTTGGTTAAACAGCGTTTAACCGCAGCCAAACGTTCGGGCGCCATTTGTTACGGCAGACGTGTACTTTACATACAAAGTGGACTGTAATGCACTATAGCCCCAGCTAGTCTTGGCGGAGTGGCGAGGTTCTTTTCCACTTTCGTCCCCATACAAAGAAAACATAAGTGCACTGTAACGTTGAAGATGTCAGATCAAATTGTTGGAGTCGAGTCGGTTCGGATGGTGGGTAGCTAGATGATGAGTACCCACCGTGGCCCACCCTTTGGATTCTCTATAAAATCCCCAAATGGCGACTTACCCAATTAGCGCCCCTATAAAGCCACGGCTTGGTTAGCCGCGCCTATACGTTACCCGTTTTATTTAAAAAATTTAACACATCATGAGGTCAACACAGCTTGTTCAATACTTATACACCGATAAAATTCTACAGTTACTCAGTTAAAGAATTTCTCAGTTAAAACTGAAAAAATTTAAATTAACTGAAATTGGTTAAATACAATTTGTTTCTGTTACCCTGTATTTGAAATTGACAAATATTTTTAAAAATAAATAGAAAACAAATTTGAATTTAATTTTCTTTTCAACTTAATATCTGATAAAAAACACGCACATTTGGCCACTAAGAAAAGCAAATCATCTAAATTTTTAAATATTAAATTTTTAAAACTGAAGGGATTTTTCCAGAAAGGTAATTCTTATTTATTAGCTGGGATTAAAAAAGTTTGTATAATAAAATTTGCAATATTTCTTTTTAGATCTTAAAAAAATCGCAAAGAAATTATTCACGTAATGTATCTCGAATTTTGTCGATTGGCTCAAACAAGGGAGTGTAAAAATCATATAAGTTTAAAATTAATTCAATTTCATTTAAGATATTCCAATAATATAAATAAAAACTGAATAATTACAGGAATTTTTTATTAATTTTGTTGGCTTTTAGTTGTTTGTCACTAAAATTTCATATTTATTTATTTTAACTAATAGTTAGGTTTCCAGCAACTGAGATTTCAGTTAATTTTGTCATTTAGAAAAATTAGTTATTTTTAATTAATTTAAACAACTGAGACTTAGTAAGAGGTATTTCACCTGAGACTCAGTTGAAAATTTAGTAGCCAGTAACTGAGAAATTTTTTCGGTGTACCAATAAATTTTCTTTTATTATTTCTTTTTAATTTCGTTTATGAAACACGTTGGTTGGTTTCTTTGGCTTAGATTTAAATACACCGAAAAAATTTCTCAGTTACTGGCTACTAAATTTTCAACTGAGTCTCAGGTGAAATACCTCTTACTAAGTCTCAGTTGTTTAAATTAATTAAAAATAACTAATTTTTCTAAATGACAAAATTAACTGAAATCTCAGTTGCTGGAAACCTAACTATTAGTTAAAATAAATAAATATGAAATTTTAGTGACAAACAACTAAAAGCCAACAAAATTAATAAAAAATTCCTGTAATTATTCAGTTTTTATTTATATTATTGGAATATCTTAAATGAAATTGAATTAATTTTAAACTTATATGATTTTTACACTCCCTTGTTTGAGCCAATCGACAAAATTCGAGATACATTACGTGAATAATTTCTTTGCGATTTTTTTAAGATCTAAAAAGAAATATTGCAAATTTTATTATACAAACTTTTTTAATCCCAGCTAATAAATAAGAATTACCTTTCTGGAAAAATCCCTTCAGTTTTATAAATTTATTATTTAAAAATTTAGATGATTTGCTTTTCTTAGTGGCCAAATGTGCGTGTTTTTTATCAGATATTAAGTTGAAAAGAAAATTAAATTCAAATTTGTTTTCTATTTATTTTTAAAAATATTTGTCAATTTCAAATACAGGGTAACAGAAACAAATTGTATTTAACCAATTTCAGTTAATTTAAATTTTTTCAGTTTTAACTGAGAAATTCTTTAACTGAGTAACTGTAGAATTTTATCGGTGTATAAGTATTGAACAAGCTGTGTTGACCTCATGATGTGTTAAATTTTTTAAATAAAACGGGTAACGTATAGGCGCGGCTAACCAAGCCGTGGCTTTATAGGGGCGCTAATTGGGTAAGTCGCCATTTGGGGATTTTATAGAGAATCCAAAGGGTGGGCCACGGTGGGTACTCATCATCTAGCTACCCACCATCCGAACCGACTCGACTCCAACAATTTGATCTGACATCTTCAACGTTACAGTGCACTTATGTTTTCTTTGTATGGGGACGAAAGTGGAAAAGAACCTCGCCACTCCGCCAAGACTAGCTGGGGCTATAGTGCATTACAGTCCACTTTGTATGTAAAGTACACGTCTGCCGTAACAAATGGCGCCCGAACGTTTGGCTGCGGTTAAACGCTGTTTAACCAAAGTTTAACTTCTTTTTCTATAACAATTTAAAGTGTTTGCGTAGACTTGATTTCGGTGATGTTATGTCAGCGGTCAATAGCTACGAAACGACTACTTTTGTATTTTATTTTTCAGTCTGCTTAAAGTTTAACGTAAGAATTTGATTATGTTTTGGTTTTTTATGACCGAAGTCAAATGCGACGTTAAAATTTTTTCAGTTTTTCCAATTTAAACTTTTATATCGTAAGTCATTGGGCAAGGGTACGTCAGTACAGTCCAATAGCGACCAGTTATTTTGAGAGGTTAGTTGAAGTATATGTCAGGAGGAGTGAGAAGGTTCACAGTCACGGATTGGTAAAAGGCCGTTACTATACGTTACCCTAAATTTTACATGAAATTAATAAATTTGATTCATTAGTAGATTTGAACAGTCATCACGTCTTAGTGCATTTTAGAACATTACAAAATTTATTATATACATTATAAGTAATATATATATACATTTATTATATAGACATTTTTTATACACATTTATTATTTTGCTTTGCCTTTTTGTACAAATCACTGTTTGCTATTTTCGCGGTTTAGGTCGTAAGCCAACGCGAATAAACTCGGTATACTCGGCATTTGCTCGCTTAGGTAAATTGCCTAAGTTTAGGTTTGAATATTAATTTTGACTTTCTTTTGCGCGTTCCGCTGCTCGATCGGAATTTATTTGCTAAGATTCTATTCGGTAACTTGCCTAAGTCAGATACGCGTCGTTTTGCAATAAATTCATCGAAAATGGAGGGCGGACGAAATCCTAGTTTGTCAGAGAACCGTGCCAACAATACGGGTAATAGTGGAGGAGTTTCACAGACGGGTGAAAATGCTTCTAGAACGGTGACACCACCATCTTTTAGCCCTTTAACCGCTATCGATAACAACGACAGTAGAAGAGGTGATACAGGGGTTTTCGAGGTCGTAGATGCCGCTGTCGGTGCAGCTCAGGCACAAATAATGCAATTAATGCGTAGTGAAGTGAGGGTAGCAGTGGTCGAAGCTGTCAAATCGGCACTGTCAGGTTCAGGAGGTCCGGTTAATAATCCCACAACTTCACGGGATGGTGTAAACTGGCCACACGAAATGCCACCAGCAGGCAATAGCACACGTCATCATAATACAAACGCGAATGCGTTACGGAATATTAATCCTTCACGGGTGCCGAACGTAGATCCACCTGTAGAGAATATTTTCAGATATAGACCAAGATACCCAGAACTTTATAAATGGGGTTTGAAGTACGACGGTACTAATAAGACCATGCTAGTCGAAGATTTTATTATTCGCGTTGAACGTTTGCAAAGGAGCCATGAATGTCCATGGAATGTAGTCATGGATGGTTTCCATCATTTGTTGGAGGGCCAGGCAGAAAAGTGGTACTGGGATCATATCCGGGATCGGCCCGGTATCAACTGGAACAATCTGAAATTGGACATAGTATTAAAATTTCAGCAATTTCAGACGAGCATGGACGTTATTCGTTGCATTATGGATAGGGTACAGTTGCGTGATGAAAAATCTAGTGCATTTATCGATGCCATTGTAAGCTTAAGAAATCAGTTGCGAGAACCGATGCCCGATTACCAGCTGATAGACATAATGAAAAAAAATTTAAAACCAAGAATTGCCCAATTAGTATTTGCCATCCAAATTTATTCCGTAGAACATTTCCGTATGGAGTGTAGAAAGGCAGAAGATTTGTTGGAACACGAGTTCCAACAACGCTCCCGTCAAAATATGTCTGCTCGCGCGGTAAACGAACTTTCATGGGACAATTTTGATAATTCAGAGGTAGCAGTCGAAGAGATTAGGCATCGACAATTTGCTAAGGTTCCTAAGCCTAATTCAAATATAGATTCAACCACATGTTGAAATTGCCACAGTGTTGGCCATACCTTTAAGTTATGCACTTCTGCTCAACGTTAAATTTTTTGCTATCGGTGTGGCGCACCGGGAGTCGTGACTCTGCAATGCGGCAAATGTAACCAGGGAAACCGCTTTTCGAGCGCGAACAGTGGGGAGTCGCGTTCGACTCAAACAATAGATTAGAATTGAAGGCGAAGGTTTCTGCAGAAACAGCTGATACGTGTACCAGCACTTCTGTAGATAATTCAACTGAAACTAACCCCACTTCAACATCCGAAAATAATTTAGATCTTATCGAACGCAATAGTAGAACCCAAATCTTGCGAAAACCTTTTCATGTTCGTTTAGCAAATTATTTAAAGGTGCGAAAACGAATTTTTAGTAACGAAACGTCAATTGAACCATCAAAGTTTAGTAGAATCGAAAAAGCTCGCGAAAGATATAAGAGTAGACACTTACGGAAACTTTTATTATCGTCTGCTTGTTTTTCTAGTTATTTGGGATCTGACCCCAGACCTTTTCGCAAAGTTTCGGTTAACGGCACTGAAATCTTAGCTTTGTTTGATAGCGGGGCTACCGTTACGTGCCTTGGTAAAAATTGCAAGGACCTTGTTGAAAAATTGAACTTGAAAGTTTGTCCAATTTATAATTGTAGCGTTGGTACAGCCAACGGTAATCGTGTTTCGTGTATAGGTAGAGTTAGAGTTGATCTTTCGTATGATAATCAAAGGCATAATCTTGACATTTACTTGGTACCAAATTTAGAGAAGGAGATGTACTGTGAGTCGATTTTTGGAAAATTTTCGGTGTTGCACCAAAACTGATTAATAGTATCGATATTAATTTCGACAATTTTGATTCGAGCACCCACATTTTAACATCGGACCAGTCAGTTGCCTTAGAGGAGGCTAAAAGTCACTTTTTAGATTTCGAAAAACATGGCCTTGGTAAAACGTGGATGGAAGAGCACGTCATCGATACGGCGGATGCGGCGCCGCTCAAACAACGTCATTACCCGGTATCCCCGGCTATGGAGGCGTTAATATACGAAGAGCTGGACCGCATGGTGAGTTTGGGAGTAGTGGAACCAAGCAACAGCCCTTGGAATTCACCCGTAACGTTAGTTCGTCGTGGTGAAAAGAAAAGGCTGTGCCACGTGATGTTCGCCGTTTCCTTGGTCTTACCGCTTGGTTTAGGCGTTTTATTAAAGATTATGCGACTATAACCGCTCCTATAACACGAACACTCCGAAAATCTACAATTTTCGTATTCGATGACGATGCCGTTGCGGCTTTTCATAAATTGAAAACTGCTTTAACTACAAGTCCAATTTTAACACACCCCGATTTCGATAAACGTTTTTATGTTCAGTGCGACGCTTCCAATCTTGGAATTGGAGCCGTGTTGTGTTATGGCAGACGTGTACATGACGTACAAAGTGGGCTGTAATGCACTATAGCCCCAGCTAGTCTTGGCGGAGTGGCGAGGTTCTTTCCCACTATCGTCCCCATACAAAGAAAAACACATAAGTGCACCAGAATGTTGAAGAAGCCAGACTACATTGTTGGAGTCGAGTTGGTTCGGATGGTGGGTAGCTAGATGACGAGTACCCACCGTGGCCCACCCTTTGGATTCTCTATGAAATCCCCAAATGGCGACTTACCTGATTCGCGCCCCAATAAAGCCACGGCTTGGTCAGCCGCGCCTATACGTTACCCGTTCAATTCAAAAACTTAGCACATAATGATGTCAATACAGCCTGTTCTATATTTATATTAATAAATTTCCTTTTATTATTTCATTTCCTTTTTATCTTTGTTTACGAATTACTTTGGTAGGGTTCTTTTTTTTTCTTATATTTAATTTTGTTTCTTTAATTTAAACTATTATATCTATCATACCAAGACTTGGTGCAGTTGCCCCAATGTTATTAATAGTAGCTGTATTTTGTCTATTGCCTACCTACGTTACGTATTCGACTCGAAACGGCGTTAAACGAATTGTGGTTTACCCAAATTGTAAACGGGTTATGGTTTTGGTTTTACCTTTTTAACCGGACGTACGTCCGCAAAAGTTTCCCTTTTTTTAGGAATAGCGCGACTAAGTTACGTTGGATGCTCGACTGTATAACGCGGAGTTTTTAACGCGGATAATCCTCCGCGACGAAGGTTACCGAATTTACGAAAAGTAACGTGTTAGTTTTGTCTAAAACGCGTTTTATGCACTTTAAGTTTTTTATGAGTTAACGGACATAGTTTGGTTGAAAACACAGCTAATATCAATACTTTTTTGCAAGGTAATGGTATCTTATGGGTAAATATATTATAAATTTGTTTTGTTCTTTTATTCCTTTTTTTTTTATACGGCCGTAAAATTGTTTTCAAAATTCTTGCTTTTCGTTCTTACTTTACACGTTATCTAAATTCTATTCAAATCTTAAGTCTTTTTTTTTATTTCTATTGTTTCCTAAAAATTTGGTTAGATGCTTATATTTATAGACACTCTACCGTGACTAAACTAAATACATATAAAAATATAAAAAAATGTAATATATAAAAAAAGGTATATTTACGTTGTACTCGCCGTTGGCTATCGTTGCTGTAGTTTGCGGCTGCCGATAACGTTGTTGTGACAGTTTGGTTGTTGAGGCTGCTGCTGATGTTGTTGTGGCTGTTATTGTTGTCGGTGCGGCTGCTGATGTTGTTATGGCAGTTATTGTTGTTAGTGCGGCTGCTGATGTTGTTATGGCAGTTATTATTGTTAATGCTGCTGCTGATGTTGTTGCGGCAGTTTTTTTTTTTGCTGTTGACGTTGTTGTAATGGCGGTAGATGTTGTCGCCGTTGATGTTGTTGTAATGGCGGTAGATGTTGTCGCCGTTGATGCTGCCAATGACGTGGTAGTGACGGTTTTTTGTTTACTGTTGGTGCTGTTGCTGACGCGGTTGTGGCAGTTTTGCTGTTGAGGCTGCCGATGTTATGGTTGCAGCATAAGATATGGTTGCTGCTGGAGATTATGGCTGCATCCGGTGCTATTGCAGCAATGGACGTTATTGTAGTGGCGATAGATGTTGTCGCCGTTGAAGCGGCCTATGACGTTGTTGTAATGGCGGTAGATGTTGTCGCCGTGGATGCTGCCTATGACGTTGTAGTGATGGTTTTATGTTGGTGCTGCTGCTAACGCGGTTATGGCCGTCTTGCTGTTGATGCTGCGGCTAATGCGGTTGTTCTGCTTTATAACCTTTTGGTTGTATATGATACAAACTTAACACTATAGAATTCTCTATAAGGAATCTTTGTCACAATTAATTCCAAGGTAGACTTGTTTTAAAAAAAAAGAAAATGTATTTGGCAAAAACAATTTTGCTTTCGGATAAGTACGAATCATATAGAATATGTAGTAAGTTGTGGTTTGTTGGATTTATTCTTCTATCAAGATCTTTATTTGCAGATTATAAACAATTTTTAGAAACAGTACCCGCGTGATGTTAAAAGTATGGTGTATGTTTTGAAACTTTTTTCGTTTTTTTCACATAGTAATTTTTGTTGTTTTCTTTGTTCAATCATTTTACTTTTTTTTATTTCTTTACAAGCGCACAAAATTATACCATTACGATAAATCCCGCTACGGTTCAGCAATATCTCTGTTTTCCCGTGTCTTCTAATTATTTTAAATCATTTTTTTTTTCTTCCAACTAAAATCTCCTACAACTTTCACACACGAAAAAATGTTCACGACTTCTCTGTTTCACGCGTCACACCAGAAAGAAATTAAATATCTACCGCGCCCGGTCACATTGAAACGAAAAATATTCACTACTCCCGGTTGCAGTGAAACAAAAATATTAATGCTCCCGTTTTGGCCCGATTGACCAATCAACGATCGCCACATAAAAGAAAAGAATGATGGCCGGCTACCGCGTTGCCACCGAACAAAACTCGAGTGTCGAAGAACAACTCAGTTTTTGATAATACAACTCCGTATGTCGTCCTGGTTGTATTTCAGCCGGGCGTCTTCACCTGCAATGACGATAGCAATCAGATGCTATCGTGATTTCATCTCGAGGCGAACACTTGCCGGCCAAGGTGACATAACAGTTGTATCAGCTCGACGCGGAAGGCTTGGAACGTCCAATAGCTTTTCATTCCGCTCAATTTTCGAATGCGCAACGCAATTACAGCGTTACGGAGCGCGAATGCTTAGCGGTTATTAGTGCCATAAAAAAATTTCGCCCTTTTATTGAACTGATGCCGTTCACATTTTTGACTGATCACAGCGCTTTAAAGTGGCTTATGGGCCAGAAAGATTTAAGCGGTCGACTTGCCCGCTGGAGCCTCAAGCTGCAAGGCTACCAATTCGATATCCAACACCGCAAAGGGAGTCAAAACGTCGTCGCTGATACGTTATCCCGCCTGCACGTAGATGAGGTTAACCTGTTTGTAAACGAGAAACCCCTGATAGATATGAGTTCACCTGAGTTTCAAAGTCAAGAGTATAGCGAGTTGCGAAAGAACATCGAGGAGAATATTGACGTTCTACCCGATTTAAGAATCCAGGACAATTTAATTTATAAAAAGACTTTACCGGCGGATGGTCAGAAAATTAATCAGAATTTTATTTGGAAACTTTGGGTTCCACCCAGCCTCACTGGTCAGCTTATCTCTAATGCTCACGAACCAACGGTCAAGTCGCATTGCGGTATGGGGAAAGTTATTGCTCTGTTGAAACAATATTTTTATTTTCCTAGAATGGCTATTCAGGTTAGAGAATATATTAACAATTGCATTTTGTGTAAAGAAATTAAGTCTCCGAATAAAATTTTACGGTCCGAAATCATTACTCATAGGCCTTGGCAAAAGATTTTTATAGATTTTATTGGACCCTTCCCTCGATCTAAGCTTGGTAATACGTTTATTTTTATAGCTCTTGACCACCTCACAAAATTTGTTGTGTTGAAAGCGATGCGTAAAGCTACTTCTGGCAACGTAGTGAAATTTTTGGAAAGCGAAATCTTCCACAAATTTGGCGTGCCTCAAATGGTCCATTCGGACAACGGCAAACAATTTGTTTCCCTAGAATTTTCATCGTTCTTGTCGAAATATGGTTGCCAACATATTCGTAATGCCGTGTACTCTCCGCAGGCAAACGCCTCGGAGAGAGTAAATCGTTCGATTGTATCGTCTATTCGAGCATATGTTTCAAGTGATCAACGTGACTGGGATCGTCATTTATCGGCCATTGAATGCTCCTTGCGTTCGACAGTACACAGCTCGTCTGGTTTCTCTCCGTATTTTTCCCTGTTCGGGATGAACATGATTACGCATGGCAGCGCGTACGGTATCGCTAAACAATTAGGCACCTTAGAGGAGGGTGAGATAGAAATTTTATCGAAGAGCAATTTGCTAGAATTGGTCAGGCATAACCTCAAAGAAAATTTACATTCAGCTTATGAGCGGAGCGCCGCTAGGTACAACGTTTGGTCTAGGATCGTTAAGTTCCTACCGGGGCAGGAAATTTTGCGCCGAAATTTCGTTTTGAGCGATGCGTCTAAAAATTTAAATTCAAAATTATGCAAAAAATTTGTTAAATGTAGGATAGTGCGACAGATCGGGAAAAGTCTTTACGAAGTTGAGAACCTGGCAGAAAAAAGCATAGGGGTATACCATGCCAAGGACTTGCAGCATATGGTACCAGTGAAGTAAGGGCTTTCATTCTGCCCGGCTTAATCTCAGGGTCGCAGTTCTTCCCCACGTGTGCTAATGTTTGTACGTTTTCGGTTGACAGCCAGATCCAGTCACTTTTCGTCAGGACTTCGGTACCTGATCTGGTTTGTTGTGTCACCCTGGTCACCCGCTTTCACATCCCTGCTTTTGACCAACGCTGCTCTAAACTACCCAGGCCTGACTTACAACAGAGTTATACTCTGACCTGGCAAAAACTGAGTTGTTCTTCGATACTCGAGTTTAGATAGACGGCAACGCGGTAGCCGGCCATCATTTTTTCTTTTATGTGTCGATCGGTGATTGGTCAATCGGGCCAAAAGCGGAGCCAGAATATTTTTGTTTCATTACAAACGGGAGTAGTGAATATTTTAGATCATTCTGGTGTGACACGTGAAAAGAGGAAGTTGTGGACTTGACTACGCGGTTCGATAGTGCGAAGAAAAAAAGGAAGTTTCATAAAGTGTGTATCTATATCGTTTAACTTTGCAATCTAGTGTTAAATTTTCTGAAATTATCGCGAAATAAATTCTAATTTAGTGAAGAAAAGTGTATATGGAAATTTTATATGTGATATATATTGTACTACAAAAGGGAAATATAATATTTCCAGAAAAGTAAAGAAAAACCCCTTCCAGCTCTATTCTTTGTACTCTGTAGATAGAAAATATTGACACAAAATTTAATTGAATACAAGCAAACGCAAATCTGTATTAATAAGAAGTGCAATTTATGTATAAATATAAGAAAAACCTATAAATTCAAAGACGAGAAAGGCGATCATAAAAATCCATCGAGACCTCGCAAAAAACACACGTGGGCGGAACATCCAGCAGGAAAAGATCGGTCTGCAAGCTGCAGTAACAACGCAAACGGTAGCAACAGCAACGAAACCGATGCCGTAAATACGTCACCAGCTGCAACAACATCTACGGCAGCATCAAAAATCACAGCAGCTACTACATCTACTGCCACAACAACAACAGCGGCAGCATCAACAGCAAAACTGCCACAACAACATTAGCAGCAGCATCAACAGCAAAACTGCCACCGTAACAACGGCAGCCTCAACAGCAAAACTGCCACAGTAACATCGGCAGCCTCCACAGCAAAACTGCCACAATATCAACGGCAGCCTCAACAGCAAAACTGCCACAGTAACACCGGCAGCATCAACAGCAAAACTGCCACAATATCAACGGCAGCAACAAAAACAAAACTGCCACAATATCAACGGCAGAAACAACAGCGAAACTGCAATAACGTCATCGGCCGCAGCAACAGCAAAACTGCCACAGCAACATCGGCAGCAACTTCAGCAGAAATAACACCAAACAGCGGCAGCAACAACAACAAAACTGCCACAGCCACGACAGCAGCAGCACCCACGAACTACAGAAACAACGACCAACTGCAATTACAACGTTCCCAGTAAATATACCTTTTTTTATATTTTTGTATATATATTTAGTTTTGTCGCGGTAGATATTAGTAGTATCAATGAATATAAGTATCTAACCGAATTTCAAAGAAACGTAAATACACTCAGGGAATTATGTAGGTAGAATCAACTGCAAATGACAGTTAAAATAACTGCATTTGCACTTAAAAAGGTGTAGACTACATTTGCAGTTAAATTAACTGCAATATGAAGTAATTTTTAACTGTTAAAAATCAACTGACAAATGTAGTAAAAACAACTACAAATGCAATTGAAACAACATACATGCAAATTATTGTAAAACTGTACAAACAACTGCAAATGTAGTTAAAAAAACATAGATAAAAATTTTTTTTTTATTATTAATTTAATAAAAAAAAAACAAATTTATGTAAACACTATTAACTTAATTTTATTCTATAATAAATTTAAAATTGAGAAATCAAAATTTACACTTAATGTCACTTTTATTTTTCACTATTAAGATATTGTTGTACATGTCCGTCTGTGAGGGATGAAATATGCTGTTGTTTGGCTTCCGTTTTTCTCCAGGTAGAAAGGGATGAGAATATAAAAGAACTGAAAGAAAATAAATACAATATTTTTTTAACATTCCCCGTAAATAAATTTATGTTATAAAACTTACCTTATTATTTTAATAATTTAATAAAAAATATATAACCTTTTCCGTATTACGCGTCCTCACTCTTTGGCGTTGTTTTATGACTAAGACAAGAGAAAACATGTTCTACTCATATTCTTTCACTAGAAATTTCTAAACAAGCGAGTCATACACATGCTCCTGATTGCTTCGTGTGTGTGCACACACACTTGAAAATATAAGTATTTGTAAAAAAAATTCAAAATAACTGCATAAAATAAATGTTACTACAATGTGGTAGTTTTTGTAGTTAGTTTGAAAAAATAACTGTCAAAAACGTTGAAATATTTTGCTCTAAGTAAATTAACTACAATTGTAGTTAAAATAACTACAACCGCATTACTACACAAATAACTGTCATGTAGTAACTGCAGAACTTTTCTGAGTGTATAAAGAAACTTAAGATTTAATAAAATTTAGAAAACGTGTAAAATAAGAGAGAAAATTAAGAATTTTGAAAAACAATTTTACGGCCGTATAAAGAAAGAAATAAAAGAATAAAACAAAGTTATAATATTTACCCATAATATACCATTACCTTGTAAATAATTATTGATATTAGCTGTGTTTTCAACCTAACTATGTCCGTTAACTCATAAAAACTTAAAGTGCATAAAAACGCGTTTTAGACAAAACTAACACGTTACTTTTCGTAAGTTCGGTAACTTTCATCGCGGATAATTATCCGCGTTAAAAACTCAACGTTATACATTTTAGCATCCAACGTAACTTATTCGCGCTATTCCTAAAAACTTTTGCTGACGTACGTTCGATTATAACGGTAAAATCATAAACATAACCAGTTTACGATTTGATTATACAGCAATTAGTTTAACGCAGATTCGATTCAAATACGTAACGTAGATAGGCAATAAACAAAATACAGCTATTATTAATAACAGTGAAGGAACTGTACCAAGTCTTGGTATGATAGATGTAGTAGTTTTTGAATTAAAGAAACAAAATCTAATGGTGGAAACCATAAAGGAATTACCATTTAATTCATAAATATTTAAGTACACCGATAAAATTCTACAGTTACTCAGTTAAAGAATTTCTCAGTTAAAACTGAAAAAATTTAAATTAACTGAAATTGGTTAAATACAATTTGTTTCTGTTACCCTGTATTTGAAATTGACAAATATTTTTAAAAATAAATAGAAAACAAATTTGAATTTAATTTTCTTTTCAACTTAATATCTGATAAAAAACACGCACATTTGGCCACTAAGAAAAGCAAATCATCTAAATTTTTAAATATTAAATTTTTAAAACTGAAGGGATTTTTCCAGAAAGGTAATTCTTATTTATTAGCTGGGATTAAAAAAGTTTGTATAATAAAATTTGCAATATTTCTTTTTAGATCTTAAAAAAATCGCAAAGAAATTATTCACGTAATGTATCTCGAATTTTGTCGATTGGCTCAAACAAGGGAGTGTAAAAATCATATAAGTTTAAAATTAATTCAATTTCATTTAAGATATTCCAATAATATAAATAAAAACTGAATAATTACAGGAATTTTTTATTAATTTTGTTGGCTTTTAGTTGTTTGTCACTAAAATTTCATATTTATTTATTTTAACTAATAGTTAGGTTTCCAGCAACTGAGATTTCAGTTAATTTTGTCATTTAGAAAAATTAGTTATTTTTAATTAATTTAAACAACTGAGACTTAGTAAGAGGTATTTCACCTGAGACTCAGTTGAAAATTTAGTAGCCAGTAACTGAGAAATTTTTTCGGTGTAAGTATTTGTAAAAAAAATTCAAAATAACTGCATAAAATAAATGTTACTACAATGTGGTAGTTTTTGTAGTTAGTTTGAAAAAATAACTGTCAAAAACGTTGAAATATTTTGCTCTAAGTAAATTAACTACAATTGTAGTTAAAATAACTACAACCGCATTACTACACCGAAAACATATCTCAGTTACTGTCTACTAAATTTTCAACTGAGTCTCAGGTGAAATACCCCTTACTGAGCTTCAGTTGATTGAGTTAATTGAAATCAACTAATTTAAACTAGAAAAATTTAATTTAACTGAAGCCTCAGTTCAAATGAAAAATAATTGAAATTAGTAGCTAATAACAAACTCAACAGTTGAAAATTGCATACATATATTTGTATACCGTTGACAATAAAACACAATTATTTTTTGTTCATTAATTTATTTAAAACAAAACTTAAAATACAATAAATGTACCATCATCTCTTACATTACCGTTCTTTTTTTAACAGATATTGTTCCCTTTTGAAATTGTACAATATACCATTGTACATATAAAATTTTCGGCATACATGTATGGTACATATGTGCACTAAAACGTTGAAAACTTCCTTAATCCTAAATTTTTCTTTGGACACATTATGTTAGTTATCTGCAAAATATTAAATCAATTTAAAATAATTAAAATAAATTTTATTTTGCACGAAAAAACTAAAACTTACCAAAAACATTGAAATTTTATTATTTCTCCCTTTTGTTTTTTTTTTTTTAATTTCCAGTACATTTTTTGACAATAAAATAATTTGAAATTTACAAGCTGACTCAAGAAAAACCTATAACAACAAATTTTAGTTTCTCAGTTAATTTTTATTTATTTTAAATTAACTGAGAATTTCTTTAACTGAGGAACTGAGGAATTTTTTCGGTGTATATTTTCAAGTGTGTGTGCACACACACGAAGCAATCAGGAGCATGTGTATGACTCGCTTGTTTAGAAATTTCTAGTGAAAGAATATGAGTAGAACATGTTTTCTCTTGTCTTAGTCATAAAACAACGCCAAAGAGTGAGGACGCGTAATACGGAAAAGGTTATATATTTTTTATTAAATTATTAAAATAATAAGGTAAGTTTTATAACATAAATTTATTTACGGGGAATGTTAAAAAAATATTGTATTTATTTTCTTTCAGTTCTTTTATATTCTCATCCCTTTCTACCTGGAGAAAAACGGAAGCCAAACAACAGCATATTTCATCCCTCACAGACGGACATGTACAACAATATCTTAATAGTGAAAAATAAAAGTGACATTAAGTGTAAATTTTGATTTCTCAATTTTAAATTTATTATAGAATAAAATTAAGTTAATAGTGTTTACATAAATTTGTTTTTTTTTTATTAAATTAATAATAAAAAAAAAATTTTTATCTATGTTTTTTTAACTACATTTGCAGTTGTTTGTACAGTTTTACAATAATTTGCATGTATGTTGTTTCAATTGCATTTGTAGTTGTTTTTACTACATTTGTCAGTTGATTTTTAACAGTTAAAAATTACTTCATATTGCAGTTAATTTAACTGCAAATGTAGTCTACACCTTTTTAAGTGCAAATGCAGTTATTTTAACTGTCATTTGCAGTTGATTCTACCTACATAATTCCCTGAGTGTATTTACGTTTCTTTGAAATTCGGTTAGATACTTATATTCATTGATACTACTAATATCTACCGCGACAAAACTAAATATATATACAAAAATATAAAAAAAGGTATATTTACTGGGAACGTTGTAATTGCAGTTGGTCGTTGTTTCTGTAGTTCGTGGGTGCTGCTGCTGTCGTGGCTGTGGCAGTTTTGTTGTTGTTGCTGCCGCTGTTTGGTGTTATTTCTGCTGAAGTTGCTGCCGATGTTGCTGTGGCAGTTTTGCTGTTGCTGCGGCCGATGACGTTATTGCAGTTTCGCTGTTGTTTCTGCCGTTGATATTGTGGCAGTTTTGTTTTTGTTGCTGCCGTTGATATTGTGGCAGTTTTGCTGTTGATGCTGCCGGTGTTACTGTGGCAGTTTTGCTGTTGAGGCTGCCGTTGATATTGTGGCAGTTTTGCTGTGGAGGCTGCCGATGTTACTGTGGCAGTTTTGCTGTTGAGGCTGCCGTTGTTACGGTGGCAGTTTTGCTGTTGATGCTGCTGCTAATGTTGTTGTGGCAGTTTTGCTGTTGATGCTGCCGCTGTTGTTGTTGTGGCAGTAGATGTAGTAGCTGCTGTGATTTTTGATGCTGCCGTAGATGTTGTTGCAGCTGGTGACGTATTTACGGCATCGGTTTCGTTGCTGTTGCTACCGTTTGCGTTGTTACTGCAGCTTGCAGACCGATCTTTTCCTGCTGGATGTTCCGCCCACGTGTGTTTTTTGCGAGGTCTCGATGGATTTTTATGATCGCCTTTCTCGTCTTTGAATTTATAGGTTTTTCTTATATTTATACATAAATTGCACTTCTTATTAATACAGATTTGCGTTTGCTTGTATTCAATTAAATTTTGTGTCAATATTTTCTATCTACAGAGTACAAAGAATAGAGCTGGAAGGGGTTTTTCTTTACTTTTCTGGAAATATTATATTTCCCTTTTGTAGTACAATATATATCACATATAAAATTTCCATATACACTTTTCTTCACTAAATTAGAATTTATTTCGCGATAATTTCAGAAAATTTAACACTAGATTGCAAAGTTAAACGATATAGATACACACTTTATGAAACTTCCTTTTTTTCTTCGCACTATCGAACCGCGTAGTCAAGTCCACAACTTCCTCTTTTCACGTGTCACACCAGAATGATCTAAAATATTCACTACTCCCGTTTGTAATGAAACAAAAATATTCTGGCTCCGCTTTTGGCCCGATTGACCAATCACCGATCGACACATAAAAGAAAAAATGATGGCCGGCTACCGCGTTGCCGTCTATCTAAACTCGAGTATCGAAGAACAACTCAGTTTTTGCCAGGTCAGAGTATAACTCTGTTGTAAGTCAGGCCTGGGTAGTTTAGAGCAGCGTTGGTCAAAAGCAGGGATGTGAAAGCGGGTGACCAGGGTGACACAACAAACCAGATCAGGTACCGAAGTCCTGACGAAAAGTGACTGGATCTGGCTGTCAACCGAAAACGTACAAACATTAGCACACGTGGGGAAGAACTGCGACCCTGAGATTAAGCCGGGCAGAATGAAAGCCCTTACTTCACTGGTACCATATGCTGCAAGTCCTTGGCATGGTATACCCCTATGCTTTTTTCTGCCAGGTTCTCAACTTCGTAAAGACTTTTCCCGATCTGTCGCACTATCCTACATTTAACAAATTTTTTGCATAATTTTGAATTTAAATTTTTAGACGCATCGCTCAAAACGAAATTTCGGCGCAAAATTTCCTGCCCCGGTAGGAACTTAACGATCCTAGACCAAACGTTGTACCTAGCGGCGCTCCGCTCATAAGCTGAATGTAAATTTTCTTTGAGGTTATGCCTGACCAATTCTAGCAAATTGCTCTTCGATAAAATTTCTATCTCACCCTCCTCTAAGGTGCCTAATTGTTTAGCGATACCGTACGCGCTGCCATGCGTAATCATGTTCATCCCGAACAGGGAAAAATACGGAGAGAAACCAGACGAGCTGTGTACTGTCGAACGCAAGGAGCATTCAATGGCCGATAAATGACGATCCCAGTCACGTTGATCACTTGAAACATATGCTCGAATAGACGATACAATCGAACGATTTACTCTCTCCGAGGCGTTTGCCTGCGGAGAGTACACGGCATTACGAATATGTTGGCAACCATATTTCGACAAGAACGATGAAAATTCTAGGGAAACAAATTGTTTGCCGTTGTCCGAATGGACCATTTGAGGCACGCCAAATTTGTGGAAGATTTCGCTTTCCAAAAATTTCACTACGTTGCCAGAAGTAGCTTTACGCATCGCTTTCAACACAACAAATTTTGTGAGGTGGTCAAGAGCTATAAAAATAAACGTATTACCAAGCTTAGATCGAGGGAAGGGTCCAATAAAATCTATAAAAATCTTTTGCCAAGGCCTATGAGTAACGATTTCGGACCGTAAAATTTTATTCGGAGACTTAATTTCTTTACACAAAATGCAATTGTTAATATATTCTCTAACCTGAATAGCCATTCTAGGAAAATAAAAATATTGTTTCAACAGAGCAATAACTTTCCCCATACCGCAATGCGACTTGACCGTTGGTTCGTGAGCATTAGAGATAAGCTGACCAGTGAGGCTGGGTGGAACCCAAAGTTTCCAAATAAAATTCTGATTAATTTTCTGACCATCCGCCGGTAAAGTCTTTTTATAAATTAAATTGTCCTGGATTCTTAAATCGGGTAGAACGTCAATATTCTCCTCGATGTTCTTTCGCAACTCGCTATACTCTTGACTTTGAAACTCAGGTGAACTCATATCTATCAGGGGTTTCTCGTTTACAAACAGGTTAACCTCATCTACGTGCAGGCGGGATAACGTATCAGCGACGACGTTTTGACTCCCTTTGCGGTGTTGGATATCAAATTGGTAGCCTTGCAGCTTGAGGCTCCAGCGGGCAAGTCGACCGCTTAAATCTTTCTGGCCCATAAGCCACTTTAAAGCGCTGTGATCAGTCAAAAATGTGAACGGCATCAGTTCAATAAAAGGGCGAAATTTTTTTATGGCACTAATAACCGCTAAGCATTCGCGCTCCGTAACGCTGTAATTGCGTTGCGCATTCGACAATTGAGCGGAATGAAAAGCTATTGGACGTTCCAAGCCTTCCGCGTCGAGCTGATACAACTGTTATGTCACCTTGGCCGGCAAGTGTTCGCCTCGAGATGAAATCACGATAGCATCTGATTGCTATCGTCATTGCAGGTGAAGACGCCCGGCTGAAATACAACCAGGACGACATACGGAGTTGTATTATCAAAAACTGAGTTGTTCTTCGACACTCGAGTTTTGTTCGGTGGCAACGCGGTAGCCGGCCATCATTCTTTTCTTTTATGTGGCGATCGTTGATTGGTCAATCGGGCCAAAACGGGAGCATTAATATTTTTGTTTCACTGCAACCGGGAGTAGTGAATATTTTTCGTTTCAATGTGACCGGGCGCGGTAGATATTTAATTTCTTTCTGGTGTGACGCGTGAAACAGAGAAGTCGTGAACATTTTTTCGTGTGTGAAAGTTGTAGGAGATTTTAGTTGGAAGAAAAAAAAAATGATTTAAAATAATTAGAAGACACGGGAAAACAGAGATATTGCTGAACCGTAGCGGGATTTATCGTAATGGTATAATTTTGTGCGCTTGTAAAGAAATAAAAAAAAGTAAAATGATTGAACAAAGAAAACAACAAAAATTACTATGTGAAAAAAACGAAAAAAGTTTCAAAACATACACCATACTTTTAACATCACGCGGGTACTGTTTCTAAAAATTGTTTATAATCTGCAAATAAAGATCTTGATAGAAGAATAAATCCAACAAACCACAACTTACTACATATTCTATATGATTCGTACTTATCCGAAAGCAAAATTGTTTTTGCCAAATACATTTTCTTTTTTTTTAAAACAAGTCTACCTTGGAATTAATTGTGACAAAGATTCCTTATAGAGAATTCTATAGTGTTAAGTTTGTATCATATACAACCAAAAGGTTATAAAGCAGAACAACCGCATTAGCCGCAGCATCAACAGCAAAACGGCCATAACCGCGTTAGCAGCAGCACCAACATAAAACCATCACTACAACGTCATAGGCAGCATCCACGGCGACAACATCTACCGCCATTACAACAACGTCATAGGCCGCTTCAACGGCGACAACATCTATCGCCACTACAATAACGTCCATTGCTGCAATAGCACCGGATGCAGCCATAATCTCCAGCAGCAACCATATCTTATGCTGCAACCATAACATCGGCAGCCTCAACAGCAAAACTGCCACAACCGCGTCAGCAACAGCACCAACAGTAAACAAAAAACCGTCACTACCACGTCATTGGCAGCATCAACGGCGACAACATCTACCGCCATTACAACAACATCAACGGCGACAACATCTACCGCCATTACAACAACGTCAACAGCAACAACAAAAACTGCCGCAACAACATCAGCAGCAGCATTAACAATAATAACTGCCATAACAACATCAGCAGCCGCACTAACAACAATAACTGCCATAACAACATCAGCAGCCGCACCGACAACAATAACAGCCACAACAACATCAGCAGCAGCCTCAACAACCAAACTGTCACAACAACGTTATCGGCAGCCGCAAACTACAGCAACGATAGCCAACGGCGAGTACAACGTAAATATACCTTTTTTTATATATTAAATTTTTTTATATTTTTATATGTATTTAGTTTAGTCACGGTAGAGTGTCTATAAATATAAGCATCTAACCAAATTTTTAGGAAACAATAGAAATAAAAAAAAAGACTTAAGATTTGAATAGAATTTAGATAACGTGTAAAGTAAGAACGAAAAGCAAGAATTTTGAAAACAATTTTACGGCCGTATAAAAAAAAAAGGAATAAAAGAACAAAACAAATTTATAATATATTTACCCATAAGATACCATTACCTTGCAAAAAAGTATTGATATTAGCTGTGTTTTCAACCAAACTATGTCCGTTAACTCATAAAAAACTTAAAGTGCATAAAACGCGTTTTAGACAAAACTAACACGTTACTTTTCGTAAATTCGGTAACCTTCGTCGCGGAGGATTATCCGCGTTAAAAACTCCGCGTTATACAGTCGAGCATCCAACGTAACTTAGTCGCGCTATTCCTAAAAAAAGGGAAACTTTTGCGGACGTACGTCCGGTTAAAAAGGTAAAACCAAAACCATAACCCGTTTACAATTTGGGTAAACCACAATTCGTTTAACGCCGTTTCGAGTCGAATACGTAACGTAGGTAGGCAATAGACAAAATACAGCTACTATTAATAACATTGGGGCAACTGCACCAAGTCTTGGTATGATAGATATAATAGTTTAAATTAAAGAAACAAAATTAAATATAAGAAAAAAAAAGAACCCTACCAAAGTAATTCGTAAACAAAGATAAAAAGGAAATGAAATAATAAAAGGAAATTTATTAATATAAATATAGAACAGGCTGTATTGACATCATTATGTGCTAAGTTTTTGAATTGAACGGGTAACGTATAGGCGCGGCTGACCAAGCCGTGGCTTTATAGGGGCGCGAATCAGGTAAGTCGCCATTTGGGGATTTCATAGAGAATCCAAAGGGTGGGCCACGGTGGGTACTCGTCATCTAGCTACCCACCATCCGAACCAACTCGACTCCAACAATGTAGTCTGGCTTCTTCAACATTCTGGTGCACTTATGTGTTTTTCTTTGTATGGGGACGATAGTGGGAAAGAACCTCGCCACTCCGCCAAGACTAGCTGGGGCTATAGTGCATTACAGCCCACTTTGTACGTCATGTACACGTCTGCCATAACACAACACGGCTCCAATTCCAAGATTGGAAGCGTCGCACTGAACATAAAAACGTTTATCGAAATCGGGGTGTGTTAAAATTGGACTTGTAGTTAAAGCAGTTTTCAATTTATGAAAAGCCGCAACGGCATCGTCATCGAATACGAAAATTGTAGATTTTCGGAGTGTTCGTGTTATAGGAGCGGTTATAGTCGCATAATCTTTAATAAAACGCCTAAACCAAGCGGTAAGACCAAGGAAACGGCGAACATCACGTGGCACAGCCTTTTCTTTTCACCACGACGAACTAACGTTACGGGTGAATTCCAAGGGCTGTTGCTTGGTTCCACTACTCCCAAACTCACCATGCGGTCCAGCTCTTCGTATATTAACGCCTCCATAGCCGGGGATACCGGGTAATGACGTTGTTTGAGCGGCGCCGCATCCGCCGTATCGATGACGTGCTCTTCCATCCACGTTTTACCAAGGCCATGTTTTTCGAAATCTAAAAAGTGACTTTTAGCCTCCTCTAAGGCAACTGACTGGTCCGATGTTAAAATGTGGGTGCTCGAATCAAAATTGTCGAAATTAATATCGATACTATTAATCAGTTTTGGTGCAACACCGAAAATTTTCCAAAAATCGACTCACAGTACATCTCCTTCTCTAAATTTGGTACCAAGTAAATGTCAAGATTATGCCTTTGATTATCATACGAAAGATCAACTCTAACTCTACCTATACACGAAACACGATTACCGTTGGCTGTACCAACGCTACAATTATAAATTGGACAAACTTTCAAGTTCAATTTTTCAACAAGGTCCTTGCAATTTTTACCAAGGCACGTAACGGTAGCCCCGCTATCAAACAAAGCTAAGATTTCAGTGCCGTTAACCGAAACTTTGCGAAAAGGTCTGGGGTCAGATCCCAAATAACTAGAAAAACAAGCAGACGATAATAAAAGTTTCCGTAAGTGTCTACTCTTATATCTTTCGCGAGCTTTTTCGATTCTACTAAACTTTGATGGTTCAATTGACGTTTCGTTACTAAAAATTCGTTTTCGCACCTTTAAATAATTTGCTAAACGAACATGAAAAGGTTTTCGCAAGATTTGGGTTCTACTATTGCGTTCGATAAGATCTAAATTATTTTCGGATGTTGAAGTGGGGTTAGTTTCAGTTGAATTATCTACAGAAGTGCTGGTACACGTATCAGCTGTTTCTGCAGAAACCTTCGCCTTCAATTCTAATCTATTGTTTGAGTCGAACGCGACTCCCCACTGTTCGCGCTCGAAAAGCGGTTTCCCTGGTTACATTTGCCGCATTGCAGAGTCACGACTCCCGGTGCGCCACACCGATAGCAAAAAATTTAACGTTGAGCAGAAGTGCATAACTTAAAGGTATGGCCAACACTGTGGCAATTTCAACATGTGGTTGAATCTATATTTGAATTAGGCTTAGGAACCTTAGCAAATTGTCGATGCCTAATCTCTTCGACTGCTACCTCTGAATTATCAAAATTGTCCCATGAAAGTTCGTTTACCGCGCGAGCAGACATATTTTGACGGGAGCGTTGTTGGAACTCGTGTTCCAACAAATCTTCTGCCTTTCTACACTCCATACGGAAATGTTCTACGGAATAAATTTGGATGGCAAATACTAATTGGGCAATTCTTGGTTTTAAATTTTTTTTCATTATGTCTATCAGCTGGTAATCGGGCATCGGTTCTCGCAACTGATTTCTTAAGCTTACAATGGCATCGATAAATGCACTAGATTTTTCATCACGCAACTGTACCCTATCCATAATGCAACGAATAACGTCCATGCTCGTCTGAAATTGCTGAAATTTTAATACTATGTCCAATTTCAGATTGTTCCAGTTGATACCGGGCCGATCCCGGATATGATCCCAGTACCACTTTTCTGCCTGGCCCTCCAACAAATGATGGAAACCATCCATGACTACATTCCATGGACATTCATGGCTCCTTTGCAAACGTTCAACGCGAATAATAAAATCTTCGACTAGCATGGTCGTATTAGTACCGTCGTACTTCAAACCCCATTTATAAAGTTCTGGGTATCTTGGTCTATATCTGAAAATATTCTCTACAGGTGGATCTACGTTCGGCACCCGTGAAGGATTAATATTCCGTAACGCATTCGCGTTTGTATTATGATGACGTGTGCTATTGCCTGCTGGTGGCATTTCGTGTGGCCAGTTTACACCATCCCGTGAAGTTGTGGGATTATTAACCGGACCTCCTGAACCTGACAGTGCCGATTTGACAGCTTCGACCACTGCTACCCTCACTTCACTACGCATTAATTGCATTATTTGTGCCTGAGCTGCACCGACAGCGGCATCTACGACCTCGAAAACCCCTGTATCACCTCTTCTACTGTCGTTGTTATCGATAGCGGTTAAAGGGCTAAAAGATGGTGGTGTCACCGTTCTAGAAGCATTTTCACCCGTCTGTGAAACTCCTCCACTATTACCCGTATTGTTGGCACGGTTCTCTGACAAACTAGGATTTCGTCCGCCCTCCATTTTCGATGAATTTATTGCAAAACGACGCGTATCTGACTTAGGCAAGTTACCGAATAGAATCTTAGCAAATAAATTCCGATCGAGCAGCGGAACGCGCAAAAGAAAGTCAAAATTAATATTCAAACCTAAACTTAGGCAATTTACCTAAGCGAGCAAATGCCGAGTATACCGAGTTTATTCGCGTTGGCTTACGACCTATACCGCGAAAATAGCAAACAGTGATTTGTACAAAAAGGCAAAGCAAAATAATAAATGTGTATAAAAAATGTCTATATAATAAATGTATATATATATTACTTATAATGTATATAATAAATTTTGTAATGTTCTAAAATGCACTAAGACGTGATGACTGTTCAAATCTACTAATGAATCAAATTTATTAATTTCATGTAAAATTTAGGGTAACGTATAGTAACGGCCTTTTACCAATCCGTGACTGTGAACCTTCTCACTCCTCCTGACATATACTTCAACTAACCTCTCAAAATAACTGGTCGCTATTGGACTGTACTGACGTACCCTTGCCCAATGACTTACGATATAAAAGTTTAAATTGGAAAAACTGAAAAAATTTTAACGTCGCATTTGACTTCGGTCATAAAAAACCAAAACATAATCAAATTCTTACGTTAAACTTTAAGCAGACTGAAAAATAAAATACAAAAGTAGTCGTTTCGTAGCTATTGACCGCTGACATAACATCACCGAAATCAAGTCTACGCAAACACTTTAAATTGTTATAGAAAAAGAAGTTAAACTTTGGTTAAACAGCGTTTAACCGCAGCCAAACGTTCGGGCGCCATTTGTTACGGCAGACGTGTACTTTACATACAAAGTGGACTGTAATGCACTATAGCCCCAGCTAGTCTTGGCGGAGTGGCGAGGTTCTTTTCCACTTTCGTCCCCATACAAAGAAAACATAAGTGCACTGTAACGTTGAAGATGTCAGATCAAATTGTTGGAGTCGAGTCGGTTCGGATGGTGGGTAGCTAGATGATGAGTACCCACCGTGGCCCACCCTTTGGATTCTCTATAAAATCCCCAAATGGCGACTTACCCAATTAGCGCCCCTATAAAGCCACGGCTTGGTTAGCCGCGCCTATACGTTACCCGTTTTATTTAAAAAATTTAACACATCATGAGGTCAACACAGCTTGTTCAATACTTATACACCGATAAAATTCTACAGTTACTCAGTTAAAGAATTTCTCAGTTAAAACTGAAAAAATTTAAATTAACTGAAATTGGTTAAATACAATTTGTTTCTGTTACCCTGTATTTGAAATTGACAAATATTTTTAAAAATAAATAGAAAACAAATTTGAATTTAATTTTCTTTTCAACTTAATATCTGATAAAAAACACGCACATTTGGCCACTAAGAAAAGCAAATCATCTAAATTTTTAAATATTAAATTTTTAAAACTGAAGGGATTTTTCCAGAAAGGTAATTCTTATTTATTAGCTGGGATTAAAAAAGTTTGTATAATAAAATTTGCAATATTTCTTTTTAGATCTTAAAAAAATCGCAAAGAAATTATTCACGTAATGTATCTCGAATTTTGTCGATTGGCTCAAACAAGGGAGTGTAAAAATCATATAAGTTTAAAATTAATTCAATTTCATTTAAGATATTCCAATAATATAAATAAAAACTGAATAATTACAGGAATTTTTTATTAATTTTGTTGGCTTTTAGTTGTTTGTCACTAAAATTTCATATTTATTTATTTTAACTAATAGTTAGGTTTCCAGCAACTGAGATTTCAGTTAATTTTGTCATTTAGAAAAATTAGTTATTTTTAATTAATTTAAACAACTGAGACTTAGTAAGAGGTATTTCACCTGAGACTCAGTTGAAAATTTAGTAGCCAGTAACTGAGAAATTTTTTCGGTGTACCAATAAATTTTCTTTTATTATTTCTTTTTAATTTCGTTTATGAAACACGTTGGTTGGTTTCTTTGGCTTAGATTTAAATACTTAAATATTTATGAATTAAATGGTAATTCCTTTATGGTTTCCACCATTAGATTTTGTTTCTTTAATTCAAAAACTACTACATCTATCATACCAAGACTTGGTACAGTTCCTTCACTGTTATTAATAATAGCTGTATTTTGTTTATTGCCTATCTACGTTACGTATTTGAATCGAATCTGCGTTAAACTAATTGCTGTATAATCAAATCGTAAACTGGTTATGTTTATGATTTTACCGTTATAATCGAACGTACGTCAGCAAAAGTTTTTAGGAATAGCGCGAATAAGTTACGTTGGATGCTAAAATGTATAACGTTGAGTTTTTAACGCGGATAATTATCCGCGATGAAAGTTACCGAACTTACGAAAAGTAACGTGTTAGTTTTGTCTAAAACGCGTTTTTATGCACTTTAAGTTTTTATGAGTTAACGGACATAGTTAGGTTGAAAACACAGCTAATATCAATAATTATTTACAAGGTAATGGTATATTATGGGTAAATATTATAACTTTGTTTTATTCTTTTATTTCTTTCTTTATACGGCCGTAAAATTGTTTTTCAAAATTCTTAATTTTCTCTCTTATTTTACACGTTTTCTAAATTTTATTAAATCTTAAGTTTCTTTATACACTCAGAAAAGTTCTGCAGTTACTACATGACAGTTATTTGTGTAGTAATGCGGTTGTAGTTATTTTAACTACAATTGTAGTTAATTTACTTAGAGCAAAATATTTCAACGTTTTTGACAGTTATTTTTTCAAACTAACTACAAAAACTACCACATTGTAGTAACATTTATTTTATGCAGTTATTTTGAATTTTTTTTACAAATACTTATATTTTCAAGTGTGTGTGCACACACACGAAGCAATCAGGAGCATGTGTATGACTCGCTTGTTTAGAAATTTCTAGTGAAAGAATATGAGTAGAACATGTTTTCTCTTGTCTTAGTCATAAAACAACGCCAAAGAGTGAGGACGCGTAATACGGAAAAGGTTATATATTTTTTATTAAATTATTAAAATAATAAGGTAAGTTTTATAACATAAATTTATTTACGGGGAATGTTAAAAAAATATTGTATTTATTTTCTTTCAGTTCTTTTATATTCTCATCCCTTTCTACCTGGAGAAAAACGGAAGCCAAACAACAGCATATTTCATCCCTCACAGACGGACATGTACAACAATATCTTAATAGTGAAAAATAAAAGTGACATTAAGTGTAAATTTTGATTTCTCAATTTTAAATTTATTATAGAATAAAATTAAGTTAATAGTGTTTACATAAATTTGTTTTTTTTTATTAAATTAATAATAAAAAAAAAATTTTTATCTATGTTTTTTTAACTACATTTGCAGTTGTTTGTACAGTTTTACAATAATTTGCATGTATGTTGTTTCAATTGCATTTGTAGTTGTTTTTACTACATTTGTCAGTTGATTTTTAACAGTTAAAAATTACTTCATATTGCAGTTAATTTAACTGCAAATGTAGTCTACACCTTTTTAAGTGCAAATGCAGTTATTTTAACTGTCATTTGCAGTTGATTCTACCTACATAATTCCCTGAGTGTATTAACGTTTCTTTGAAATTCGGTTAGATACTTATATTCATTGATACTACTAATATCTACCGCGACAAAACTAAATATATATACAAAAATATAAAAAAAGGTATATTTACTGGGAACGTTGTAATTGCAGTTGGTCGTTGTTTCTGTAGTTCGTGGGTGCTGCTGCTGTCGTGGCTGTGGCAGTTTTGTTGTTGTTGCTGCCGCTGTTTGGTGTTATTTCTGCTGAAGTTGCTGCCGATGTTGCTGTGGCAGTTTTGCTGTTGCTGCGGCCGATGACGTTATTGCAGTTTCGCTGTTGTTTCTGCCGTTGATATTGTGGCAGTTTTGTTTTTGTTGCTGCCGTTGATATTGTGGCAGTTTTGCTGTTGATGCTGCCGGTGTTACTGTGGCAGTTTTGCTGTTGAGGCTGCCGTTGATATTGTGGCAGTTTTGCTGTGGAGGCTGCCGATGTTACTGTGGCAGTTTTGCTGTTGAGGCTGCCGTTGTTACGGTGGCAGTTTTGCTGTTGATGCTGCTGCTAATGTTGTTGTGGCAGTTTTGCTGTTGATGCTGCCGCTGTTGTTGTTGTGGCAGTAGATGTAGTAGCTGCTGTGATTTTTGATGCTGCCGTAGATGTTGTTGCAGCTGGTGACGTATTTACGGCATCGGTTTCGTTGCTGTTGCTACCGTTTGCGTTGTTACTGCAGCTTGCAGACCGATGTTTTCCTGCTGGATGTTCCGCCCACGTGTGTTTTTTGCGAGGTCTCGATGGATTTTTATGATCGCCTTTCTCGTCTTTGAATTTATAGGTTTTTCTTATATTTATACATAAATTGCACTTCTTATTAATACAGATTTGCGTTTGCTTGTATTCAATTAAATTTTGTGTCAATATTTTCTATCTACAGAGTACAAAGAATAGAGCTGGAAGGGGTTTTTCTTTACTTTTCTGGAAATATTATATTTCCCTTTTGTAGTACAATATATATCACATATAAAATTTCCATATACACTTTTCTTCACTAAATTAGAATTTATTTCGCGATAATTTCAGAAAATTTAACACTAGATTGCAAAGTTAAACGATATAGATACACACTTTATGAAACTTCCTTTTTTTCTTCGCACTATCGAACCGCGTAGTCAAGTCCACAACTTCCTCTTTTCACGTGTCACACCAGAATGATCTAAAATATTCACTACTCCCGTTTGTAATGAAACAAAAATATTCTGGCTCCGCTTTTGGCCCGATTGACCAATCACCGATCGACACATAAAAGAAAAAATGATGGCCGGCTACCGCGTTGCCGTCTATCTAAACTCGAGTATCGAAGAACAACTCAGTTTTTGCCAGGTCAGAGTATAACTCTGTTGTAAGTCAGGCCTGGGTAGTTTAGAGCAGCGTTGGTCAAAAGCAGGGATGTGAAAGCGGGTGACCAGGGTGACACAACAAACCAGATCAGGTACCGAAGTCCTGACGAAAAGTGACTGGATCTGGCTGTCAACCGAAAACGTACAAACATTAGCACACGTGGGGAAGAACTGCGACCCTGAGATTAAGCCGGGCAGAATGAAAGCCCTTACTTCACTGGTACCATATGCTGCAAGTCCTTGGCATGGTATACCCCTATGCTTTTTTCTGCCAGGTTCTCAACTTCGTAAAGACTTTTCCCGATCTGTCGCACTATCCTACATTTAACAAATTTTTTGCATAATTTTGAATTTAAATTTTTAGACGCATCGCTCAAAACGAAATTTCGGCGCAAAATTTCCTGCCCCGGTAGGAACTTAACGATCCTAGACCAAACGTTGTACCTAGCGGCGCTCCGCTCATAAGCTGAATGTAAATTTTCTTTGAGGTTATGCCTGACCAATTCTAGCAAATTGCTCTTCGATAAAATTTCTATCTCACCCTCCTCTAAGGTGCCTAATTGTTTAGCGATACCGTACGCGCTGCCATGCGTAATCATGTTCATCCCGAACAGGGAAAAATACGGAGAGAAACCAGACGAGCTGTGTACTGTCGAACGCAAGGAGCATTCAATGGCCGATAAATGACGATCCCAGTCACGTTGATCACTTGAAACATATGCTCGAATAGACGATACAATCGAACGATTTACTCTCTCCGAGGCGTTTGCCTGCGGAGAGTACACGGCATTACGAATATGTTGGCAACCATATTTCGACAAGAACGATGAAAATTCTAGGGAAACAAATTGTTTGCCGTTGTCCGAATGGACCATTTGAGGCACGCCAAATTTGTGGAAGATTTCGCTTTCCAAAAATTTCACTACGTTGCCAGAAGTAGCTTTACGCATCGCTTTCAACACAACAAATTTTGTGAGGTGGTCAAGAGCTATAAAAATAAACGTATTACCAAGCTTAGATCGAGGGAAGGGTCCAATAAAATCTATAAAAATCTTTTGCCAAGGCCTATGAGTAACGATTTCGGACCGTAAAATTTTATTCGGAGACTTAATTTCTTTACACAAAATGCAATTGTTAATATATTCTCTAACCTGAATAGCCATTCTAGGAAAATAAAAATATTGTTTCAACAGAGCAATAACTTTCCCCATACCGCAATGCGACTTGACCGTTGGTTCGTGAGCATTAGAGATAAGCTGACCAGTGAGGCTGGGTGGAACCCAAAGTTTCCAAATAAAATTCTGATTAATTTTCTGACCATCCGCCGGTAAAGTCTTTTTATAAATTAAATTGTCCTGGATTCTTAAATCGGGTAGAACGTCAATATTCTCCTCGATGTTCTTTCGCAACTCGCTATACTCTTGACTTTGAAACTCAGGTGAACTCATATCTATCAGGGGTTTCTCGTTTACAAACAGGTTAACCTCATCTACGTGCAGGCGGGATAACGTATCAGCGACGACGTTTTGACTCCCTTTGCGGTGTTGGATATCGAATTGGTAGCCTTGCAGCTTGAGGCTCCAGCGGGCAAGTCGACCGCTTAAATCTTTCTGGCCCATAAGCCACTTTAAAGCGCTGTGATCAGTCAAAAATGTGAACGGCATCAGTTCAATAAAAGGGCGAAATTTTTTTATGGCACTAATAACCGCTAAGCATTCGCGCTCCGTAACGCTGTAATTGCGTTGCGCATTCGACAATTGAGCGGAATGAAAAGCTATTGGACGTTCCAAGCCTTCCGCGTCGAGCTGATACAACTGTTATGTCACCTTGGCCGGCAAGTGTTCGCCTCGAGATGAAATCACGATAGCATCTGATTGCTATCGTCATTGCAGGTGAAGACGCCCGGCTGAAATACAACCAGGACGACATACGGAGTTGTATTATCAAAAACTGAGTTGTTCTTCGACACTCGAGTTTTGTTCGGTGGCAACGCGGTAGCCGGCCATCATTCTTTTCTTTTATGTGGCGATCGTTGATTGGTCAATCGGGCCAAAACGGGAGCATTAATATTTTTGTTTCACTGCAACCGGGAGTAGTGAATATTTTTCGTTTCAATGTGACCGGGCGCGGTAGATATTTAATTTCTTTCTGGTGTGACGCGTGAAACAGAGAAGTCGTGAACATTTTTTCGTGTGTGAAAGTTGTAGGAGATTTTAGTTGGAAGAAAAAAAAAATGATTTAAAATAATTAGAAGACACGGGAAAACAGAGATATTGCTGAACCGTAGCGGGATTTATCGTAATGGTATAATTTTGTGCGCTTGTAAAGAAATAAAAAAAAGTAAAATGATTGAACAAAGAAAACAACAAAAATTACTATGTGAAAAAAACGAAAAAAGTTTCAAAACATACACCATACTTTTAACATCACGCGGGTACTGTTTCTAAAAATTGTTTATAATCTGCAAATAAAGATCTTGATAGAAGAATAAATCCAACAAACCACAACTTACTACATATCCCAGCAAAATATTGGTAATGACACCTCATTACTATCTGCATTACCAAAAATGATACATCATTACCTTTTGCATTATTTTATAATATAAAATAATGACTTCCTAATAACGGCCTTTTGTATTCATTGTTTCTAAATATAAAATAATGACTTATTCGTAATAGTTTAAATAAGTACTTTTTACACAGTTAAATTTTATACATTTTTATTTATTATATGTAAATATGTTTTATGTTTAAATTTTTATGATGTGTCCTAAAATTACACACTAGAGAAAACTTAAATTTTTCTGAATGTATTTCCTTAAGCTAATAATATTTGCTTAACTCCTTATTTTTAAGAATCAAGTAAGCAATCGGATAACCACTTATAATTCAACATTTTGTAAGCATGCGTGTAACCACTTATTATTCAAAATCTCATAACTACTTATTTCTCATTTTTTCGTAAGCGAGCGGGTAAGCGTGACTACTTATAAAAACGACCACGCCAAACAAAAATAATGAGTTTAGACGCCAAAAAATAAGTTGTGCGGAGCTATGAATTTCTATTATATAACCACTTATTTGGTAATGAAAGATTTTGCTGGGATTCTATATGATTCGTACTTATCCGAAAGCAAAATTGTTTTTGCCAAATACATTTTCTTTTTTTTTAAAACAAGTCTACCTTGGAATTAATTGTGACAAAGATTCCTTATAGAGAATTCTATAGTGTTAAGTTTGTATCATATACAACCAAAAGGTTATAAAGCAGAACAACCGCATTAGCCGCAGCATCAACAGCAAAACGGCCATAACCGCGTTAGCAGCAGCACCAACATAAAACCATCACTACAACGTCATAGGCAGCATCCACGGCGACAACATCTACCGCCATTACAACAACGTCATAGGCCGCTTCAACGGCGACAACATCTATCGCCACTACAATAACGTCCATTGCTGCAATAGCACCGGATGCAGCCATAATCTCCAGCAGCAACCATATCTTATGCTGCAACCATAACATCGGCAGCCTCAACAGCAAAACTGCCACAACCGCGTCAGCAACAGCACCAACAGTAAACAAAAAACCGTCACTACCACGTCATTGGCAGCATCAACGGCGACAACATCTACCGCCATTACAACAACATCAACGGCGACAACATCTACCGCCATTACAACAACGTCAACAGCAACAACAAAAACTGCCGCAACAACATCAGCAGCAGCATTAACAATAATAACTGCCATAACAACATCAGCAGCCGCACTAACAACAATAACTGCCATAACAACATCAGCAGCCGCACCGACAACAATAACAGCCACAACAACATCAGCAGCAGCCTCAACAACCAAACTGTCACAACAACGTTATCGGCAGCCGCAAACTACAGCAACGATAGCCAACGGCGAGTACAACGTAAATATACCTTTTTTTATATATTAAATTTTTTTATATTTTTATATGTATTTAGTTTAGTCACGGTAGAGTGTCTATAAATATAAGCATCTAACCAAATTTTTAGGAAACAATAGAAATAAAAAAAAAGACTTAAGATTTGAATAGAATTTAGATAACGTGTAAAGTAAGAACGAAAAGCAAGAATTTTGAAAACAATTTTACGGCCGTATAAAAAAAAAAGGAATAAAAGAACAAAACAAATTTATAATATATTTACCCATAAGATACCATTACCTTGCAAAAAAGTATTGATATTAGCTGTGTTTTCAACCAAACTATGTCCGTTAACTCATAAAAAACTTAAAGTGCATAAAACGCGTTTTAGACAAAACTAACACGTTACTTTTCGTAAATTCGGTAACCTTCGTCGCGGAGGATTATCCGCGTTAAAAACTCCGCGTTATACAGTCGAGCATCCAACGTAACTTAGTCGCGCTATTCCTAAAAAAAGGGAAACTTTTGCGGACGTACGTCCGGTTAAAAAGGTAAAACCAAAACCATAACCCGTTTACAATTTGGGTAAACCACAATTCGTTTAACGCCGTTTCGAGTCGAATACGTAACGTAGGTAGGCAATAGACAAAATACAGCTACTATTAATAACATTGGGGCAACTGCACCAAGTCTTGGTATGATAGATATAATAGTTTAAATTAAAGAAACAAAATTAAATATAAGAAAAAAAAAGAACCCTACCAAAGTAATTCGTAAACAAAGATAAAAAGGAAATGAAATAATAAAAGGAAATTTATTAATATAAATATAGAACAGGCTGTATTGACATCATTATGTGCTAAGTTTTTGAATTGAACGGGTAACGTATAGGCGCGGCTGACCAAGCCGTGGCTTTATAGGGGCGCGAATCAGGTAAGTCGCCATTTGGGGATTTCATAGAGAATCCAAAGGGTGGGCCACGGTGGGTACTCGTCATCTAGCTACCCACCATCCGAACCAACTCGACTCCAACAATGTAGTCTGGCTTCTTCATCATTCTGGTGCACTTATGTGTTTTTCTTTGTATGGGGACGATAGTGGGAAAGAACCTCGCCACTCCGCCAAGACTAGCTGGGGCTATAGTGCATTACAGCCCACTTTGTACGTCATGTACACGTCTGCCATAACACAACACGGCTCCAATTCCAAGATTGGAAGCGTCGCACTGAACATAAAAACGTTTATCGAAATCGGGGTGTGTTAAAATTGGACTTGTAGTTAAAGCAGTTTTCAATTTATGAAAAGCCGCAACGGCATCGTCATCGAATACGAAAATTGTAGATTTTCGGAGTGTTCGTGTTATAGGAGCGGTTATAGTCGCATAATCTTTAATAAAACGCCTAAACCAAGCGGTAAGACCAAGGAAACGGCGAACATCACGTGGCACAGCCTTTTCTTTTCACCACGACGAACTAACGTTACGGGTGAATTCCAAGGGCTGTTGCTTGGTTCCACTACTCCCAAACTCACCATGCGGTCCAGCTCTTCGTATATTAACGCCTCCATAGCCGGGGATACCGGGTAATGACGTTGTTTGAGCGGCGCCGCATCCGCCGTATCGATGACGTGCTCTTCCATCCACGTTTTACCAAGGCCATGTTTTTCGAAATCTAAAAAGTGACTTTTAGCCTCCTCTAAGGCAACTGACTGGTCCGATGTTAAAATGTGGGTGCTCGAATCAAAATTGTCGAAATTAATATCGATACTATTAATCAGTTTTGGTGCAACACCGAAAATTTTCCAAAAATCGACTCACAGTACATCTCCTTCTCTAAATTTGGTACCAAGTAAATGTCAAGATTATGCCTTTGATTATCATACGAAAGATCAACTCTAACTCTACCTATACACGAAACACGATTACCGTTGGCTGTACCAACGCTACAATTATAAATTGGACAAACTTTCAAGTTCAATTTTTCAACAAGGTCCTTGCAATTTTTACCAAGGCACGTAACGGTAGCCCCGCTATCAAACAAAGCTAAGATTTCAGTGCCGTTAACCGAAACTTTGCGAAAAGGTCTGGGGTCAGATCCCAAATAACTAGAAAAACAAGCAGACGATAATAAAAGTTTCCGTAAGTGTCTACTCTTATATCTTTCGCGAGCTTTTTCGATTCTACTAAACTTTGATGGTTCAATTGACGTTTCGTTACTAAAAATTCGTTTTCGCACCTTTAAATAATTTGCTAAACGAACATGAAAAGGTTTTCGCAAGATTTGGGTTCTACTATTGCGTTCGATAAGATCTAAATTATTTTCGGATGTTGAAGTGGGGTTAGTTTCAGTTGAATTATCTACAGAAGTGCTGGTACACGTATCAGCTGTTTCTGCAGAAACCTTCGCCTTCAATTCTAATCTATTGTTTGAGTCGAACGCGACTCCCCACTGTTCGCGCTCGAAAAGCGGTTTCCCTGGTTACATTTGCCGCATTGCAGAGTCACGACTCCCGGTGCGCCACACCGATAGCAAAAAATTTAACGTTGAGCAGAAGTGCATAACTTAAAGGTATGGCCAACACTGTGGCAATTTCAACATGTGGTTGAATCTATATTTGAATTAGGCTTAGGAACCTTAGCAAATTGTCGATGCCTAATCTCTTCGACTGCTACCTCTGAATTATCAAAATTGTCCCATGAAAGTTCGTTTACCGCGCGAGCAGACATATTTTGACGGGAGCGTTGTTGGAACTCGTGTTCCAACAAATCTTCTGCCTTTCTACACTCCATACGGAAATGTTCTACGGAATAAATTTGGATGGCAAATACTAATTGGGCAATTCTTGGTTTTAAATTTTTTTTCATTATGTCTATCAGCTGGTAATCGGGCATCGGTTCTCGCAACTGATTTCTTAAGCTTACAATGGCATCGATAAATGCACTAGATTTTTCATCACGCAACTGTACCCTATCCATAATGCAACGAATAACGTCCATGCTCGTCTGAAATTGCTGAAATTTTAATACTATGTCCAATTTCAGATTGTTCCAGTTGATACCGGGCCGATCCCGGATATGATCCCAGTACCACTTTTCTGCCTGGCCCTCCAACAAATGATGGAAACCATCCATGACTACATTCCATGGACATTCATGGCTCCTTTGCAAACGTTCAACGCGAATAATAAAATCTTCGACTAGCATGGTCGTATTAGTACCGTCGTACTTCAAACCCCATTTATAAAGTTCTGGGTATCTTGGTCTATATCTGAAAATATTCTCTACAGGTGGATCTACGTTCGGCACCCGTGAAGGATTAATATTCCGTAACGCATTCGCGTTTGTATTATGATGACGTGTGCTATTGCCTGCTGGTGGCATTTCGTGTGGCCAGTTTACACCATCCCGTGAAGTTGTGGGATTATTAACCGGACCTCCTGAACCTGACAGTGCCGATTTGACAGCTTCGACCACTGCTACCCTCACTTCACTACGCATTAATTGCATTATTTGTGCCTGAGCTGCACCGACAGCGGCATCTACGACCTCGAAAACCCCTGTATCACCTCTTCTACTGTCGTTGTTATCGATAGCGGTTAAAGGGCTAAAAGATGGTGGTGTCACCGTTCTAGAAGCATTTTCACCCGTCTGTGAAACTCCTCCACTATTACCCGTATTGTTGGCACGGTTCTCTGACAAACTAGGATTTCGTCCGCCCTCCATTTTCGATGAATTTATTGCAAAACGACGCGTATCTGACTTAGGCAAGTTACCGAATAGAATCTTAGCAAATAAATTCCGATCGAGCAGCGGAACGCGCAAAAGAAAGTCAAAATTAATATTCAAACCTAAACTTAGGCAATTTACCTAAGCGAGCAAATGCCGAGTATACCGAGTTTATTCGCGTTGGCTTACGACCTATACCGCGAAAATAGCAAACAGTGATTTGTACAAAAAGGCAAAGCAAAATAATAAATGTGTATAAAAAATGTCTATATAATAAATGTATATATATATTACTTATAATGTATATAATAAATTTTGTAATGTTCTAAAATGCACTAAGACGTGATGACTGTTCAAATCTACTAATGAATCAAATTTATTAATTTCATGTAAAATTTAGGGTAACGTATAGTAACGGCCTTTTACCAATCCGTGACTGTGAACCTTCTCACTCCTCCTGACATATACTTCAACTAACCTCTCAAAATAACTGGTCGCTATTGGACTGTACTGACGTACCCTTGCCCAATGACTTACGATATAAAAGTTTAAATTGGAAAAACTGAAAAAATTTTAACGTCGCATTTGACTTCGGTCATAAAAAACCAAAACATAATCAAATTCTTACGTTAAACTTTAAGCAGACTGAAAAATAAAATACAAAAGTAGTCGTTTCGTAGCTATTGACCGCTGACATAACATCACCGAAATCAAGTCTACGCAAACACTTTAAATTGTTATAGAAAAAGAAGTTAAACTTTGGTTAAACAGCGTTTAACCGCAGCCAAACGTTCGGGCGCCATTTGTTACGGCAGACGTGTACTTTACATACAAAGTGGACTGTAATGCACTATAGCCCCAGCTAGTCTTGGCGGAGTGGCGAGGTTCTTTTCCACTTTCGTCCCCATACAAAGAAAACATAAGTGCACTGTAACGTTGAAGATGTCAGATCAAATTGTTGGAGTCGAGTCGGTTCGGATGGTGGGTAGCTAGATGATGAGTACCCACCGTGGCCCACCCTTTGGATTCTCTATAAAATCCCCAAATGGCGACTTACCCAATTAGCGCCCCTATAAAGCCACGGCTTGGTTAGCCGCGCCTATACGTTACCCGTTTTATTTAAAAAATTTAACACATCATGAGGTCAACACAGCTTGTTCAATACTTATACACCGATAAAATTCTACAGTTACTCAGTTAAAGAATTTCTCAGTTAAAACTGAAAAAATTTAAATTAACTGAAATTGGTTAAATACAATTTGTTTCTGTTACCCTGTATTTGAAATTGACAAATATTTTTAAAAATAAATAGAAAACAAATTTGAATTTAATTTTCTTTTCAACTTAATATCTGATAAAAAACACGCACATTTGGCCACTAAGAAAAGCAAATCATCTAAATTTTTAAATAATAAATTTATAAAACTGAAGGGATTTTTCCAGAAAGGTAATTCTTATTTATTAGCTGGGATTAAAAAAGTTTGTATAATAAAATTTGCAATATTTCTTTTTAGATCTTAAAAAAATCGCAAAGAAATTATTCACGTAATGTATCTCGAATTTTGTCGATTGGCTCAAACAAGGGAGTGTAAAAATCATATAAGTTTAAAATTAATTCAATTTCATTTAAGATATTCCAATAATATAAATAAAAACTGAATAATTACAGGAATTTTTTATTAATTTTGTTGGCTTTTAGTTGTTTGTCACTAAAATTTCATATTTATTTATTTTAACTAATAGTTAGGTTTCCAGCAACTGAGATTTCAGTTAATTTTGTCATTTAGAAAAATTAGTTATTTTTAATTAATTTAAACAACTGAGACTTAGTAAGAGGTATTTCACCTGAGACTCAGTTGAAAATTTAGTAGCCAGTAACTGAGAAATTTTTTCGGTGTACCAATAAATTTTCTTTTATTATTTCTTTTTAATTTCGTTTATGAAACACGTTGGTTGGTTTCTTTGGCTTAGATTTAAATACTTAAATATTTATGAATTAAATGGTAATTCCTTTATGGTTTCCACCATTAGATTTTGTTTCTTTAATTCAAAAACTACTACATCTATCATACCAAGACTTGGTACAGTTCCTTCACTGTTATTAATAATAGCTGTATTTTGTTTATTGCCTATCTACGTTACGTATTTGAATCGAATCTGCGTTAAACTAATTGCTGTATAATCAAATCGTAAACTGGTTATGTTTATGATTTTACCGTTATAATCGAACGTACGTCAGCAAAAGTTTTTAGGAATAGCGCGAATAAGTTACGTTGGATGCTAAAATGTATAACGTTGAGTTTTTAACGCGGATAATTATCCGCGATGAAAGTTACCGAACTTACGAAAAGTAACGTGTTAGTTTTGTCTAAAACGCGTTTTTATGCACTTTAAGTTTTTATGAGTTAACGGACATAGTTAGGTTGAAAACACAGCTAATATCAATAATTATTTACAAGGTAATGGTATATTATGGGTAAATATTATAACTTTGTTTTATTCTTTTATTTCTTTCTTTATACGGCCGTAAAATTGTTTTTCAAAATTCTTAATTTTCTCTCTTATTTTACACGTTTTCTAAATTTTATTAAATCTTAAGTTTCTTTATACACTCAGAAAAGTTCTGCAGTTACTACATGACAGTTATTTGTGTAGTAATGCGGTTGTAGTTATTTTAACTACAATTGTAGTTAATTTACTTAGAGCAAAATATTTCAACGTTTTTGACAGTTATTTTTTCAAACTAACTACAAAAACTACCACATTGTAGTAACATTTATTTTATGCAGTTATTTTGAATTTTTTTTACAAATACTTATATTTTCAAGTGTGTGTGCACACACACGAAGCAATCAGGAGCATGTGTATGACTCGCTTGTTTAGAAATTTCTAGTGAAAGAATATGAGTAGAACATGTTTTCTCTTGTCTTAGTCATAAAAAAACGCCAAAGAGTGAGGACGCGTAATACGGAAAAGGTTATATATTTTTTATTAAATTATTAAAATAATAAGGTAAGTTTTATAACATAAATTTATTTACGGGGAATGTTAAAAAAATATTGTATTTATTTTCTTTCAGTTCTTTTATATTCTCATCCCTTTCTACCTGGAGAAAAACGGAAGCCAAACAACAGCATATTTCATCCCTCACAGACGGACATGTACAACAATATCTTAATAGTGAAAAATAAAAGTGACATTAAGTGTAAATTTTGATTTCTCAATTTTAAATTTATTATAGAATAAAATTAAGTTAATAGTGTTTACATAAATTTGTTTTTTTTATTAAATTAATAATAAAAAAAAAATTTTTATCTATGTTTTTTTAACTACATTTGCAGTTGTTTGTACAGTTTTACAATAATTTGCATGTATGTTGTTTCAATTGCATTTGTAGTTGTTTTTACTACATTTGTCAGTTGATTTTTAACAGTTAAAAATTACTTCATATTGCAGTTAATTTAACTGCAAATGTAGTCTACACCTTTTTAAGTGCAAATGCAGTTATTTTAACTGTCATTTGCAGTTGATTCTACCTACATAATTCCCTGAGTGTATTAACGTTTCTTTGAAATTCGGTTAGATACTTATATTCATTGATACTACTAATATCTACCGCGACAAAACTAAATATATATACAAAAATATAAAAAAAGGTATATTTACTGGGAACGTTGTAATTGCAGTTGGTCGTTGTTTCTGTAGTTCGTGGGTGCTGCTGCTGTCGTGGCTGTGGCAGTTTTGTTGTTGTTGCTGCCGCTGTTTGGTGTTATTTCTGCTGAAGTTGCTGCCGATGTTGCTGTGGCAGTTTTGCTGTTGCTGCGGCCGATGACGTTATTGCAGTTTCGCTGTTGTTTCTGCCGTTGATATTGTGGCAGTTTTGTTTTTGTTGCTGCCGTTGATATTGTGGCAGTTTTGCTGTTGATGCTGCCGGTGTTACTGTGGCAGTTTTGCTGTTGAGGCTGCCGTTGATATTGTGGCAGTTTTGCTGTGGAGGCTGCCGATGTTACTGTGGCAGTTTTGCTGTTGAGGCTGCCGTTGTTACGGTGGCAGTTTTGCTGTTGATGCTGCTGCTAATGTTGTTGTGGCAGTTTTGCTGTTGATGCTGCCGCTGTTGTTGTTGTGGCAGTAGATGTAGTAGCTGCTGTGATTTTTGATGCTGCCGTAGATGTTGTTGCAGCTGGTGACGTATTTACGGCATCGGTTTCGTTGCTGTTGCTACCGTTTGCGTTGTTACTGCAGCTTGCAGACCGATCTTTTCCTGCTGGATGTTCCGCCCACGTGTGTTTTTTGCGAGGTCTCGATGGATTTTTATGATCGCCTTTCTCGTCTTTGAATTTATAGGTTTTTCTTATATTTATACATAAATTGCACTTCTTATTAATACAGATTTGCGTTTGCTTGTATTCAATTAAATTTTGTGTCAATATTTTCTATCTACAGGGTACAAAGAATAGAGCTGGAAGGGGTTTTTCTTTACTTTTCTGGAAATATTATATTTCCCTTTTGTAGTACAATATATATCACATATAAAATTTCCATATACACTTTTCTTCACTAAATTAGAATTTATTTCGCGATAATTTCAGAAAATTTAACACTAGATTGCAAAGTTAAACGATATAGATACACACTTTATGAAACTTCCTTTTTTTCTTCGCACTATCGAACCGCGTAGTCAAGTCCACAACTTCCTCTTTTCACGTGTCACACCAGAATGATCTAAAATATTCACTACTCCCGTTTGTAATGAAACAAAAATATTCTGGCTCCGCTTTTGGCCCGATTGACCAATCACCGATCGACACATAAAAGAAAAAATGATGGCCGGCTACCGCGTTGCCGTCTATCTAAACTCGAGTATCGAAGAACAACTCAGTTTTTGCCAGGTCAGAGTATAACTCTGTTGTAAGTCAGGCCTGGGTAGTTTAGAGCAGCGTTGGTCAAAAGCAGGGATGTGAAAGCGGGTGACCAGGGTGACACAACAAACCAGATCAGGTACCGAAGTCCTGACGAAAAGTGACTGGATCTGGCTGTCAACCGAAAACGTACAAACATTAGCACACGTGGGGAAGAACTGCGACCCTGAGATTAAGCCGGGCAGAATGAAAGCCCTTACTTCACTGGTACCATATGCTGCAAGTCCTTGGCATGGTATACCCCTATGCTTTTTCCTGCCAGGTTCTCAACTTCGTAAAGACTTTTCCCGATCTGTCGCACTATCCTACATTTAACAAATTTTTTGCATAATTTTGAATTTAAATTTTTAGACGCATCGCTCAAAACGAAATTTCGGCGCAAAATTTCCTGCCCCGGTAGGAACTTAACGATCCTAGACCAAACGTTGTACCTAGCGGCGCTCCGCTCATAAGCTGAATGTAAATTTTCTTTGAGGTTATGCCTGACCAATTCTAGCAAATTGCTCTTCGATAAAATTTCTATCTCACCCTCCTCTAAGGTGCCTAATTGTTTAGCGATACCGTACGCGCTGCCATGCGTAATCATGTTCATCCCGAACAGGGAAAAATACGGAGAGAAACCAGACGAGCTGTGTACTGTCGAACGCAAGGAGCATTCAATGGCCGATAAATGACGATCCCAGTCACGTTGATCACTTGAAACATATGCTCGAATAGACGATACAATCGAACGATTTACTCTCTCCGAGGCGTTTGCCTGCGGAGAGTACACGGCATTACGAATATGTTGGCAACCATATTTCGACAAGAACGATGAAAATTCTAGGGAAACAAATTGTTTGCCGTTGTCCGAATGGACCATTTGAGGCACGCCAAATTTGTGGAAGATTTCGCTTTCCAAAAATTTCACTACGTTGCCAGAAGTAGCTTTACGCATCGCTTTCAACACAACAAATTTTGTGAGGTGGTCAAGAGCTATAAAAATAAACGTATTACCAAGCTTAGATCGAGGGAAGGGTCCAATAAAATCTATAAAAATCTTTTGCCAAGGCCTATGAGTAACGATTTCGGACCGTAAAATTTTATTCGGAGACTTAATTTCTTTACACAAAATGCAATTGTTAATATATTCTCTAACCTGAATAGCCATTCTAGGAAAATAAAAATATTGTTTCAACAGAGCAATAACTTTCCCCATACCGCAATGCGACTTGACCGTTGGTTCGTGAGCATTAGAGATAAGCTGACCAGTGAGGCTGGGTGGAACCCAAAGTTTCCAAATAAAATTCTGATTAATTTTCTGACCATCCGCCGGTAAAGTCTTTTTATAAATTAAATTGTCCTGGATTCTTAAATCGGGTAGAACGTCAATATTCTCCTCGATGTTCTTTCGCAACTCGCTATACTCTTGACTTTGAAACTCAGGTGAACTCATATCTATCAGGGGTTTCTCGTTTACAAACAGGTTAACCTCATCTACGTGCAGGCGGGATAACGTATCAGCGACGACGTTTTGACTCCCTTTGCGGTGTTGGATATCGAATTGGTAGCCTTGCAGCTTGAGGCTCCAGCGGGCAAGTCGACCGCTTAAATCTTTCTGGCCCATAAGCCACTTTAAAGCGCTGTGATCAGTCAAAAATGTGAACGGCATCAGTTCAATAAAAGGGCGAAATTTTTTTATGGCACTAATAACCGCTAAGCATTCGCGCTCCGTAACGCTGTAATTGCGTTGCGCATTCGACAATTGAGCGGAATGAAAAGCTATTGGACGTTCCAAGCCTTCCGCGTCGAGCTGATACAACTGTTATGTCACCTTGGCCGGCAAGTGTTCGCCTCGAGATGAAATCACGATAGCATCTGATTGCTATCGTCATTGCAGGTGAAGACGCCCGGCTGAAATACAACCAGGACGACATACGGAGTTGTATTATCAAAAACTGAGTTGTTCTTCGACACTCGAGTTTTGTTCGGTGGCAACGCGGTAGCCGGCCATCATTCTTTTCTTTTATGTGGCGATCGTTGATTGGTCAATCGGGCCAAAACGGGAGCATTAATATTTTTGTTTCACTGCAACCGGGAGTAGTGAATATTTTTCGTTTCAATGTGACCGGGCGCGGTAGATATTTAATTTCTTTCTGGTGTGACGCGTGAAACAGAGAAGTCGTGAACATTTTTTCGTGTGTGAAAGTTGTAGGAGATTTTAGTTGGAAGAAAAAAAAAATGATTTAAAATAATTAGAAGACACGGGAAAACAGAGATATTGCTGAACCGTAGCGGGATTTATCGTAATGGTATAATTTTGTGCGCTTGTAAAGAAATAAAAAAAAGTAAAATGATTGAACAAAGAAAACAACAAAAATTACTATGTGAAAAAAACGAAAAAAGTTTCAAAACATACACCATACTTTTAACATCACGCGGGTACTGTTTCTAAAAATTGTTTATAATCTGCAAATAAAGATCTTGATAGAAGAATAAATCCAACAAACCACAACTTACTACATATTCTATATGATTCGTACTTATCCGAAAGCAAAATTGTTTTTGCCAAATACATTTTCTTTTTTTTTAAAACAAGTCTACCTTGGAATTAATTGTGACAAAGATTCCTTATAGAGAATTCTATAGTGTTAAGTTTGTATCATATACAACCAAAAGGTTATAAAGCAGAACAACCGCATTAGCCGCAGCATCAACAGCAAAACGGCCATAACCGCGTTAGCAGCAGCACCAACATAAAACCATCACTACAACGTCATAGGCAGCATCCACGGCGACAACATCTACCGCCATTACAACAACGTCATAGGCCGCTTCAACGGCGACAACATCTATCGCCACTACAATAACGTCCATTGCTGCAATAGCACCGGATGCAGCCATAATCTCCAGCAGCAACCATATCTTATGCTGCAACCATAACATCGGCAGCCTCAACAGCAAAACTGCCACAACCGCGTCAGCAACAGCACCAACAGTAAACAAAAAACCGTCACTACCACGTCATTGGCAGCATCAACGGCGACAACATCTACCGCCATTACAACAACATCAACGGCGACAACATCTACCGCCATTACAACAACGTCAACAGCAACAACAAAAACTGCCGCAACAACATCAGCAGCAGCATTAACAATAATAATTCCATAACAACCTCAGCAGCCGCACTAACAACAATAACTGCCATAACAACATCAGCAGCCGCACCGACAACAATAACAGCCACAACAACATCAGCAGCAGCCTCAACAACCAAACTGTCACAACAACGTTATCGGCAGCCGCAAACTACAGCAACGATAGCCAACGGCGAGTACAACGTAAATATACCTTTTTTTATATATTAAATTTTTTTATATTTTTATATGTATTTAGTTTAGTCACGGTAGAGTGTCTATAAATATAAGCATCTAACCAAATTTTTAGGAAACAATAGAAATAAAAAAAAAGACTTAAGATTTGAATAGAATTTAGATAACGTGTAAAGTAAGAACGAAAAGCAAGAATTTTGAAAACAATTTTACGGCCGTATAAAAAAAAAAGGAATAAAAGAACAAAACAAATTTATAATATATTTACCCATAAGATACCATTACCTTGCAAAAAAGTATTGATATTAGCTGTGTTTTCAACCAAACTATGTCCGTTAACTCATAAAAAACTTAAAGTGCATAAAACGCGTTTTAGACAAAACTAAAACGTTACATTTCGTAAATTCGGTAACCTTCGTCGCGGAGGATTATCCGCGTTAAAAACTCCGCGTTATACAGTCGAGCATCCAACGTAACTTAGTCGCGCTATTCCTAAAAAAAGGGAAACTTTTGCGGACGTACGTCCGGTTAAAAAGGTAAAACCAAAACCATAACCCGTTTACAATTTGGGTAAACCACAATTCGTTTAACGCCGTTTCGAGTCGAATACGTAACGTAGGTAGGCAATAGACAAAATACAGCTACTATTAATAACATTGGGACAACTGCACCAAGTCTTGGTATGATAGATATAATAGTTTAAATTAAAGAAACAAAATTAAATATAAGAAAAAAAAAAGAACCCTACCAAAGTAATTCGTAAACAAAGATAAAAAGGAAATGAAATAATAAAAGGAAATTTATTAATATAAATATAGAACAGGCTGTATTGACATCATTATGTGCTAAGTTTTTGAATTGATCGGGTAACGTATAGGCGCGGCTGACCAAGCCGTGGCTTTATAGGGGCGCGAATCAGGTAAGTCGCCATTTGGGGATTTCATAGAGAATCCAAAGGGTGGGCCACGGTGGGTACTCGTCATCTAGCTACCCACCATCCGAACCAACTCGACTCCAACAATGTAGTCTGGCTTCTTCAACATTCTGGTGCACTTATGTGTTTTTCTTTGTATGGGGACGATAGTGGGAAAGAACCTCGCCACTCCGCCAAGACTAGCTGGGGCTATAGTGCATTACAGCCCACTTTGTACGTCATGTACACGTCTGCCATAACACAACACGGCTCCAATTCCAAGATTGGAAGCGTCGCACTGAACATAAAAACGTTTATCGAAATCGGGGTGTGTTAAAATTGGACTTGTAGTTAAAGCAGTTTTCAATTTATGAAAAGCCGCAACGGCATCGTCATCGAATACGAAAATTGTAGATTTTCGGAGTGTTCGTGTTATAGGAGCGGTTATAGTCGCATAATCTTTAATAAAACGCCTAAACCAAGCGGTAAGACCAAGGAAACGGCGAACATCACGTGGCACAGCCTTTTCTTTTCACCACGACGAACTAACGTTACGGGTGAATTCCAAGGGCTGTTGCTTGGTTCCACTACTCCCAAACTCACCATGCGGTCCAGCTCTTCGTATATTAACGCCTCCATAGCCGGGGATACCGGGTAATGACGTTGTTTGAGCGGCGCCGCATCCGCCGTATCGATGACGTGCTCTTCCATCCACGTTTTACCAAGGCCATGTTTTTCGAAATCTAAAAAGTGACTTTTAGCCTCCTCTAAGGCAACTGACTGGTCCGATGTTAAAATGTGGGTGCTCGAATCAAAATTGTCGAAATTAATATCGATACTATTAATCAGTTTTGGTGCAACACCGAAAATTTTCCAAAAATCGACTCACAGTACATCTCCTTCTCTAAATTTGGTACCAAGTAAATGTCAAGATTATGCCTTTGATTATCATACGAAAGATCAACTCTAACTCTACCTATACACGAAACACGATTACCGTTGGCTGTACCAACGCTACAATTATAAATTGGACAAACTTTCAAGTTCAATTTTTCAACAAGGTCCTTGCAATTTTTACCAAGGCACGTAACGGTAGCCCCGCTATCAAACAAAGCTAAGATTTCAGTGCCGTTAACCGAAACTTTGCGAAAAGGTCTGGGGTCAGATCCCAAATAACTAGAAAAACAAGCAGACGATAATAAAAGTTTCCGTAAGTGTCTACTCTTATATCTTTCGCGAGCTTTTTCGATTCTACTAAACTTTGATGGTTCAATTGACGTTTCGTTACTAAAAATTCGTTTTCGCACCTTTAAATAATTTGCTAAACGAACATGAAAAGGTTTTCGCAAGATTTGGGTTCTACTATTGCGTTCGATAAGATCTAAATTATTTTCGGATGTTGAAGTGGGGTTAGTTTCAGTTGAATTATCTACAGAAGTGCTGGTACACGTATCAGCTGTTTCTGCAGAAACCTTCGCCTTCAATTCTAATCTATTGTTTGAGTCGAACGCGACTCCCCACTGTTCGCGCTCGAAAAGCGGTTTCCCTGGTTACATTTGCCGCATTGCAGAGTCACGACTCCCGGTGCGCCACACCGATAGCAAAAAATTTAACGTTGAGCAGAAGTGCATAACTTAAAGGTATGGCCAACACTGTGGCAATTTCAACATGTGGTTGAATCTATATTTGAATTAGGCTTAGGAACCTTAGCAAATTGTCGATGCCTAATCTCTTCGACTGCTACCTCTGAATTATCAAAATTGTCCCATGAAAGTTCGTTTACCGCGCGAGCAGACATATTTTGACGGGAGCGTTGTTGGAACTCGTGTTCCAACAAATCTTCTGCCTTTCTACACTCCATACGGAAATGTTCTACGGAATAAATTTGGATGGCAAATACTAATTGGGCAATTCTTGGTTTTAAATTTTTTTTCATTATGTCTATCAGCTGGTAATCGGGCATCGGTTCTCGCAACTGATTTCTTAAGCTTACAATGGCATCAATAAATGCACTAGATTTTTCATCACGCAACTGTACCCTATCCATAATGCAACGAATAACGTCCATGCTCGTCTGAAATTGCTGAAATTTTAATACTATGTCCAATTTCAGATTGTTCCAGTTGATACCGGGCCGATCCCGGATATGATCCCAGTACCACTTTTCTGCCTGGCCCTCCAACAAATGATGGAAACCATCCATGACTACATTCCATGGACATTCATGGCTCCTTTGCAAACGTTCAACGCGAATAATAAAATCTTCGACTAGCATGGTCTTATTAGTACCGTCGTACTTCAAACCCCATTTATAAAGTTCTGGGTATCTTGGTCTATATCTGAAAATATTCTCTACAGGTGGATCTACGTTCGGCACCCGTGAAGGATTAATATTCCGTAACGCATTCGCGTTTGTATTATGATGACGTGTGCTATTGCCTGCTGGTGGCATTTCGTGTGGCCAGTTTACACCATCCCGTGAAGTTGTGGGATTATTAACCGGACCTCCTGAACCTGACAGTGCCGATTTGACAGCTTCGACCACTGCTACCCTCACTTCACTACGCATTAATTGCATTATTTGTGCCTGAGCTGCACCGACAGCGGCATCTACGACCTCGAAAACCCCTGTATCACCTCTTCTACTGTCGTTGTTATCGATAGCGGTTAAAGGGCTAAAAGATGGTGGTGTCACCGTTCTAGAAGCATTTTCACCCGTCTGTGAAACTCCTCCACTATTACCCGTATTGTTGGCACGGTTCTCTGACAAACTAGGATTTCGTCCGCCCTCCATTTTCGATGAATTTATTGCAAAACGACGGGTATCTGACTTAGGCAAGTTACCGAATAGAATCTTAGCAAATAAATTCCGATCGAGCAGCGGAACGCGCAAAAGAAAGTCAAAATTAATATTCAAACCTAAACTTAGGCAATTTACCTAAGCGAGCAAATGCCGAGTATACCGAGTTTATTCGCGTTGGCTTACGACCTAAACCGCGAAAATAGCAAACAGTGATTTGTACAAAAAGGCAAAGCAAAATAATAAATGTGTATAAAAAATGTCTATATAATAAATGTATATATATATTACTTATAATGTATATAATAAATTTTGTAATGTTCTAAAATGCACTAAGACGTGATGACTGTTCAAATCTACTAATGAATCAAATTTATTAATTTCATGTAAAATTTAGGGTAACGTATAGTAACGGCCTTTTACCAATCCGTGACTGTGAACCTTCTCACTCCTCCTGACATATACTTCAACTAACCTCTCAAAATAACTGGTCGCTATTGGACTGTACTGACGTACCCTTGCCCAATGACTTACGATATAAAAGTTTAAATTGGAAAAACTGAAAAAATTTTAACGTCGCATTTGACTTCGGTCATAAAAAACCAAAACATAATCAAATTCTTACGTTAAACTTTAAGCAGACTGAAAAATAAAATACAAAAGTAGTCGTTTCGTAGATATTGACCGCTGACATAACATCACCGAAATCAAGTCTACGCAAACACTTTAAATTGTTATAGAAAAAGAAGTTAAACTTTGGTTAAACAGCGTTTAACCGCAGCCAAACGTTCGGGCGCCATTTGTTACGGCAGACGTGTACTTTACATACAAAGTGGACTGTAATGCACTATAGCCCCAGCTAGTCTTGGCGGAGTGGCGAGGTTCTTTTCCACTTTCGTCCCCATACAAAGAAAACATAAGTGCACTGTAACGTTGAAGATGTCCGATCAAATTGTTGGAGTCGAGTCGGTTCGGATGGTGGGTAGCTAGATGATGAGTACCCACCGTGGCCCACCCTTTGGATTCTCTATAAAATCCCCAAATGGCGACTTACCCAATTAGCGCCCCTATAAAGCCACGGCTTGGTTAGCCGCGCCTATACGTTACCCGTTTTATTTAAAAAATTTAACACATCATGAGGTCAACACAGCTTGTTCAATACTTATACACCGATAAAATTCTACAGTTACTCAGTTAAAGAATTTCTCAGTTAAAACTGAAAAAATTTAAATTAACTGAAATTGGTTAAATACAATTTGTTTCTGTTACCCTGTATTTGAAATTGACAAATATTTTTAAAAATAAATAGAAAACAAATTTGAATTTAATTTTCTTTTCAACTTAATATCTGATAAAAAACACGCACATTTGGCCACTAAGAAAAGCAAATCATCTAAATTTTTAAATAATAAATTTATAAAACTGAAGGGATTTTTCCAGAAAGGTAATTCTTATTTATTAGCTGGGATTAAAAAAGTTTGTATAATAAAATTTGCAATATTTCTTTTTAGATCTTAAAAAAATCGCAAAGAAATTATTCACGTAATGTATCTCGAATTTTGTCGATTGGCTCAAACAAGGGAGTGTAAAAATCATATAAGTTTAAAATTAATTCAATTTCATTTAAGATATTCCAATAATATAAATAAAAACTGAATAATTACAGGAATTTTTTATTAATTTTGTTGGCTTTTAGTTGTTTGTCACTAAAATTTCATATTTATTTATTTTAACTAATAGTTAGGTTTCCAGCAACTGAGATTTCAGTTAATTTTGTCATTTAGAAAAATTAGTTATTTTTAATTAATTTAAACAACTGAGACTTAGTAAGAGGTATTTCACCTGAGACTCAGTTGAAAATTTAGTAGCCAGTAACTGAGAAATTTTTTCGGTGTACCAATAAATTTTCTTTTATTATTTCTTTTTAATTTCGTTTATGAAACACGTTGGTTGGTTTCTTTGGCTTAGATTTAAATACTTAAATATTTATGAATTAAATGGTAATTCCTTTATGGTTTCCACCATTAGATTTTGTTTCTTTAATTCAAAAACTACTACATCTATCATACCAAGACTTGGTACAGTTCCTTCACTGTTATTAATAATAGCTGTATTTTGTTTATTGCCTATCTACGTTACGTATTTGAATCGAATCTGCGTTAAACTAATTGCTGTATAATCAAATCGTAAACTGGTTATGTTTATGATTTTACCGTTATAATCGAACGTACGTCAGCAAAAGTTTTTAGGAATAGCGCGAATAAGTTACGTTGGATGCTAGAATGTATAACGTTGAGTTTTTAACGCGGATAATTATCCGCGATGAAAGTTACCGAACTTACGAAAAGTAACGTGTTAGTTTTGTCTAAAACGCGTTTTTATGCACTTTAAGTTTTTATGAGTTAACGGACATAGTTAGGTTGAAAACACAGCTAATATCAATAATTATTTACAAGGTAATGGTATATTATGGGTAAATATTATAACTTTGTTTTATGCTTTTATTTCTTTCTTTATACGGCCGTAAAATTGTTTTTCAAAATTCTTAATTTTCTTTCTTATTTTACACGTTTTCTAAATTTTATTAAATCTTAAGTTTCTTTATACACTCAGAAAAGTTCTGCAGTTACTACATGACAGTTATTTGTGTAGTAATGCGGTTGTAGTTATTTTAACTACAATTGTAGTTAATTTACTTAGAGCAAAATATTTCAACGTTTTTGACAGTTATTTTTTCAAACTAACTACAAAAACTACCACATTGTAGTAACATTTATTTTATGCAGTTATTTTGAATTTTTTTTACAAATACTTATATTTTCAAGTGTGTGTGCACACACACGAAGCAATCAGGAGCATGTGTATGACTCGCTTGTTTAGAAATTTCTAGTGAAAGAATATGAGTAGAACATGTTTTCTCTTGTCTTAGTCATAAAACAACGCCAAAGAGTGAGGACGCGTAATACGGAAAAGGTTATATATTTTTTATTAAATTATTAAAATAATAAGGTAAGTTTTATAACATAAATTTATTTACGGGGAATGTTAAAAAAATATTGTATTTATTTTCTTTCAGTTCTTTTATATTCTCATCCCTTTCTACTTGGAGAAAAAAGGAAGCCAAACAACAGCATATTTCATCCCTCACAGACGGACATGTACAACAATATCTTAATAGTGAAAAATAAAAGTGACATTAAGTGTAAATTTTGATTTCTCAATTTTAAATTTATTATAGAATAAAATTAAGTTAATAGTGTTTACATAAATTTGTTTTTTTTTTATTAAATTAATAATTAAAAAAAAAATTTTATCTATGTTTTTTTAACTACATTTGCAGTTGTTTGTACAGTTTTACAATAATTTGCATGTATGTTGTTTCAATTGCATTTGTAGTTGTTTTTACGACATTTGTCAGTTGATTTTTAACAGTTAAAAATTACTTCATATTGCAGTTAATTTAACTGCAAATGTAGTCTACACCTTTTTAAGTGCAAATGCAGTTATTTTAACTGTCATTTGCAGTTGATTCTACCTACATAATTCCCTGAGTGTATTTACGTTTCTTTGAAATTCGGTTAGATACTTATATTCATTGATACTACTAATATCTACCGCGACAAAACTAAATATATATACAAAAATATAAAAAAAGGTATATTTACTGGGAACGTTGTAATTGCAGTTGGTCGTTGTTTCTGTAGTTTGTGGGTGCTGCTGCTGTCGTGGCTGTGGCAGTTTTGTTGTTGTTGCTGCCGCTGTTTGGTGTTATTTCTGCTGAAGTTGCTGCCGATGTTGATGTGGCAGTTTTGCTGTTGCTGCGGCCGATGACGTTATTGCAGTTTCGCTGTTGTTTCTGCCGTTGATATTGTGGCAGTTTTGTTTTTGTTGCTGCCGTTGATATTGTGGCAGTTTTGCTGTTGATGCTGCCGGTGTTACTGTGGCAGTTTTGCTGTTGAGGCTGTTGTTTTTGACAGTTATTTTTTTAAACAAACTACAAAAACTACTACATTGTAGTAACATTTATTTTATGCAGTTATTTTGAATTTTATTTACAAATACTTAAATTTTCAAGTGTGTGTGCACACACACGAAGCAATCAGGAGCATGTGTATGAATCACTTGTTTAGAAATTTCTAGTGAAAGAATATGAGAAGAACATGTTTTCTCTTGTCTTAGTCATAAAACAACGCCAAAGAGTGAGGACGCGTAATACGGAAAAGGTTATATATTTTTTTATTAAATTATTAAAATAATAAGGTAAGTTTTATAATATAAATTTATTTACGGGGAATGTTAAAAAAATATTGTATTTATTTTCTTTCAGTTCTTTTATATTCTCATCCCTTTCTACCTGGAGAAAAACGGAAGCCAAACAACAGCATATTTCATCCCTCACAGACGGACATGTACAACAATATCTTAATAGTGAAAAATAAAAGTGACATTAAGTGTAAATTTTGATTTCTCAATTTTAAATTTATTATAGAATAAAATTAAGTTAATAGTGTTTACATAAATTTGTTTTTTTTTATTAAATTAATAATTAAAAAAAATTTTTTTATCTATGTTTTTTTAACTACATTTGCAGTTGTTTGTACAGTTTTACAATAATTTGCATGTATGTTGTTGCAATTGCATTTGTAGTTGTTTTTACTACATTTGTCAGTTGATTTTTAACAGTTAAAAATTACTTCATATTGCAGTTAATTTAACTGCAAATGTAGTCTACACCTTTTTAAGTGCAAATGCAGTTATTTTAACTGTCATTTGCAGTTGATTCTACCTACATAATTCCCTGAGTGTAGATGTTGTTGCAGCTGGTGACGTATTTACGGCATCGGTTTCGTTGCTGTTGCTACCGTTTGCGTTGTTACTGCAGCTTGCAGTTCGATTTTTCCTGCTGGATGTTCCGCCCACGTGTGTTTTTTGCGAGGTCTCGATGGATTTTTATGATCGCCTTTCTCGTCTTTGAATTTATAGGTTTTTCTTATATTTATACATAAATTGCACTTCTTATTAATACAGATTTGCGTTTGCTTGTATTCAATTAAATTTTGTGTCAATATTTTCTATCTACAGAGTACAAAGAATAGAGCCGGAAGGGGTTTTTCTTTACTTTTCTGGAAATATTATATTTCCCTTTTGTAGTACAATACATATTACATATAAAATTTCCATATACACTTTTCTTCCCTAAATTAGAATTTATTTCGCGATAATTTCAGAAAATTTAACACTAGATTGCAAAGTTAAACGATATATACACACACTTTATGAAACTTCCTTTTTTTCTTCGCACTATCGAACCGCGTAGTCAAGTCCACAACTTCCTTTTTTCACGTGTCACACCAGAATGATCTAAAATATTCACTACTCCCGTTTGTATTCCAGCAAAAATATTCACTACTCCCGTTTGTAATGAAACAAAAATATTCTGGCTCCCCTTTTGGCCCGATTGACCAATCACCGATCGACACATAAAAGAAAAAATGATGGCCGGCTACCGCGTTGCCGTCTATCTAAACTCTAGTATCGAAGAACAACTCAGTTTTTGCCAGGTCAGAGTATAACTCTGTTGTAAGTCAGGCCTGGGTAGTTTAGAGCAGCATTGGTCAAAAGCAGGGATGTGAAAGCGGGTGACCAGGGTGACACAACAGCAGGTCGCAAATATTAAGATATTTTGATGAAATTTGGTACACAGACCTATATTGGCCCAGTAACGCAGCCTATTGATTTTGGTGAACATCGGTCCATGTTTAGACCTAGTGCCCATATAAGGGTCCTACCAAAATTATACTGTTTATACGCTGCAGGTCGCAAATATTAAGATATTTTGATGAAATTTGGTACATAGACCTATGCTGGCCCAAGGACGAAGCCTATTGATTTTGGTGAACATCGGTCCATGTGTAGAACTAGTGCCCATATAAGGGTCCCCCCACAAACTGCAGGTCGCAAATATTAAGATATTTTAATGAAATTTGGTGCGCTGACTCACATTATAGAAAATTTTGACACAAGCCACATTTCTTATTCTATTTCATCAAAATATCTTAATATTTGCGACCTGTAGAGTGCGCACAAGATTGCATGGACAGACAGACAGACGGACGGACGGACAGACGGACATCGTTAAATCGAAATAAAAAAAAATTCTGAACCGATCGGTATACTATAAGGTGGGTCTACGACCAATATTTTTTGGTGTTACAAACATCAGCACAAACTTATAATACCCTGACCACATAGTGGTGTAGGGTATAAAAAATTAATTCAATGGGGATTTGTTTTAATTAAAAAAATTTTGAATTCATTACACTTTTTTTATAAGGTTTTACATTACTTTGAAAAAGTGGTCAACAATTAAGAAAGTTTTAAATTGTTTATGAAAATTCAATTAAATATTCCACTGCTGAAATTATTATTTTTTTTTAATTTATATAAAGAGTTTAAGTTGAAAATATGACTTGAAATGAAAAAAGTTTTGAATTATTTCTTTAGTTTATTTTAACAATTTTCTGTTTAAATCGTTTTTCTCTTTTAATGTTCCTTCGATTTTTTCTAATGATCTATACACTCTTTTTAAACTTCTATTGGTTTCTTCCTGATTTTTAGCTTAACTCTTTCTTACTTCAACCAAACTTTCTATAATTTTGGCCATGTTTGCTTTGGATTCAGATTCATCTTTCATAAATTTTTTTAAAGTTTGATCCAAACTTGGCTCTGACTGCCTCTTTCGTTTGTTTTGTGGCGATTCAGCTTCACCGATATTTAGTTCAGGTTCTATAACATCTTTAAGCACTTGTTCAATAAAATTTTCAGCACTTTCATTGAAATTGCTTGTTGCTCCAAACGTTTTTGCTTTGGGTATGCCCTCCACAGATCTATAAAGTCCACATATCTGAGCTACTGTTTCTTCATTTTTGGTGAGATACTGCTGGTTATATGGCCCTCCACCATGGTAGATGCTTCGGCTCTGTTATGAGCTAACTTTTTTCTTATTGTATTCTTCCAATCTGATATAACCTTAAAAAAATTAATAAATATTTGACGCAGAATTTTTTGTATAAACGTAAGAAAACATTTTTCCAATCTTTGGCATCCTTGCTTGGAAGGCCCAAGCTGTTTAAATCGACGCTCAACTCCTTCCATAAATTTTCAGCTAAAACACGAACACCTTTAAAAAATCCTTTTGCTAAATCGTTGTGCGCCTCCATAAAGTTTACGATTGCAGTTTCTTGGGCTACATTTTTGTGTTTACCCCTATAAAATTTTATCAAGAGATATTATTTTTCTCAAATTAACTTTTTTTAATTTAAATATTTTACTTACATTTTTTTTTATTTTTAAAATTAATTTTTAATGAAAATTATTGGAATTTACCGCTTACTGTAGCTTTTTTCTCTGTTATAGACACTTATAGCAAAATTCACATGAATTTCACACAGCTAACTGACAGTTATTTGAAATCGCACAAAACAACACAAACTTCGATTTGCATGACACAGAATTTCACCTCAGTTTCGTTGGGAACAAAGTGAAATCGTTTGAAACGAAATGAAATCGTTTTAAAACCATTTTTGTGAAATTGGGAACATAAAATAGGTGAATATTTTTCATTTTCACCCAAAAATGAAATATATAACGTAGCTGAAAGTTACAAGACATCTTAAAAATTGTTACTAATTAAAGAAATTGTGAATGACAGCAATTGCCAAAGGCCTAGAGCACAGGGTATACCAGTGAAGACACGCACTAGCGCTGCGGGCGGACGTTTTTGAAACTACCGAAATTTTGCAACTCTGCAACTAACTAGCAGAGCTGCACCAAAAACATAAGTGCGAAAGAAACAAATATATTACAACTAGTTCTGTCTCTCTTTCCCAAAAGTTTTCCAATTCGTCGCATTATTATTGGTTCGGCCCACTGGCCATTTTTGAAAATATCGAGTTAGAAAATTTATTAAATACATATTTTCATTCAGATTTTGAGACAGTTTCTAGCTATAATGTATCATATCTGAGATACCTAGTGCATACACAAATTAAAAAGATGTAAATCTCTTTATCGTTTTTCTGGATAAAGACTTTTTGGTATATCGACCAAACCAATACTAAGTTGACGATATGTTGTGCTTCGTTTTTAGTTTGTTTAATGAATTTTCTTCACGGCATCGTTTGTGTAACAAAATAAAATTATATAGCTCAAATAATGATTGAATAATAAAAATTAAAAATAGATGGTGTTATAAAGTGAATATTTTATGTTGTCGAATAATAATAAATAATATAAATCTGTTTTGTGAGTGCGTTTGTGTTTTTTTATACATTTCACAGAACATATGGATGTGAGAGTTTGTTGTATGTTGTGTTATGTTTAATAGTACTGTATAAGTTTTCTTTATTGTTAATAAAGGGCATTAATGTGCACAAATTTTATAAAAAAAAAGTTTAAATTAATATTGTTTTATTCATTACAATGTGTAACTACAAATATGTAATTATTTTGTGAGTTTGTAACACACCAGGGAAGTTAAACTGTTTGCCCAATACAACCATGGTGTGTATCTTTATACTTTCTACTTTTTTTTGTGAACACATGTTTGAAAACATGCTGTATAGTTGTTTACTTTTACTCATGGGTTTCGTATATATACTTTTTTTTTTAAATCTCCTTCGCACTTCGGTTAAAAATTACAACAACAACCACACCATACGGTTTCTGTTTACTCGTTTGACAGCTGTCACTTTTGACTTCACTGGTATACCCTGTGGCCTAGAGATTACATTTCGTAGACTTATACAGAGCTGCATTTTCATAAAGTCTAGCGAGTTTTCTATCCCGTGTAGATAGATGTGCCTTTAGAAGCACGTGAGTTAAGCACCGATAAGGTCGAAGTAAAAGAAGAGGCGTTTTTTGCAAAGGATACCAAAAATAGAAATAAATCAAATTTTAAAAAGAACAAGAATTCCGATAAGATGGTTCGTGTAAAGCAGAAGTTCCCTTGTCACAAATGTGGTAAAACTGGACATTGGGAAGCAGAATGTTACTTGAATTCTGCAGCAGTAAGTACAAACGTAAACGAAAAGAATAAAGGTGATTTCGATGCAAGCGTAAATCTATTTTCAGTGAAAGCAGCGGCAAAAAGTGGCTTTAAGACGATATTTGATGAGAACACAATAAGAATAATAATAAATAATACGGAAAGCAGATCATGAATTGGCAGCAACAGGGTATTTAGGTGAGGAACTGTATATTTTGAATATGCACGCTATAAATTCAACACCTTCTGAACGAGTAAATATTGTACGGGAAGAAAATAGTTTGCAATTGTACCATGAACGTTTTGCTCATCAGAATAAAAGATATGTAAAGCAAATACTACAACGTATGAACATTGATATTGTCGATGATAACGAAAATATTTGTGACGGTTGTGCCCTGGGAAAGATGCATAGATTGCCCTTCGGAAGAAGACAGTCAATCAGAAGAAACAGGTGAGCGGATACATGCTGACGTAAATTGACCTATGCAAACAACCTCATTAGGGTAGCCAGATTTTTCGTTTGTTTTAAAGATGATTATAGTAAATTTAGAAAAATTGCTTTTTTGAAAAATAAAAACGAAGTATGCAAGCACCTTGAAATATTTTTGAATGAGGCTAAAGCAAATGGGCACACAGTTAAAAGATTTCGATCCGATGGTGGGGGAGAATTTGTAAATAAGGAAGTTGCATATTTGTTAACTCAAAGAGGAATTCAACACATAGTTACACCACCTTACACACCGCAAGAAAACGGCACAGTGGAGCGAGAAAATAGAACCATTGTAGAAGCTTCTCGATCTATGCTAAGTTCAAGTAAATTGCCAAAAATGTTATGGGCTGAAGCATGCAGTACCGCAGTACACGTTTTAAATCTTACAGGTAAAAGTAAAGTTGAAAATAAGTTTCCATTTGAACTTTGGTACAAACGAAAGGTAGAAAATTTGAATCATTTAAAAGTGTTTGGTACTAATTGTTATGTACATGTTCCAAAACAGTTAGGATCAAAGTTTGATGATAAAGCAGATTTTGGCCATATGGTTGGCTACGTAAATGATAAAGACGGTTTTAGAGTATGGCTTCCATTGAAGAACAAAATAGTCTGTAGCCATGATGTTTTGTTTAAACCTGAAAATGTTTGCAGTACACAACCTAGTACAGAAACTGTTAGTTACATAGATCAAGATATAGTTGTCGGCAATGAAACTATAACACCAGAGGAAACAAATTGCAGTGTCATTGAAGAATTTGAAAATGACGAAAATTCTAATGAAATCAGCGAAGATGCTGAAGAAGAAACACCTGATCTTCGACGCAGTAACCGTGATAGAAAAGCGCCAAATTGGATAGAATCTGAAGATTTCGTGTTAAAGGCAAACTTGCCAACTTGTATCAAAGATGATAACCCACAATCATACATTGAAGCTATAAAGTCACCACAACGTAAACAATGGAAAAATGCAATGATCGATGAATTGGAATCCTTAAAAGAAAATGAAACTTGGGAACTTGTAAAGCGACCTGCTAATAAAAACGTATTACAAAACCGTTGGGTATTTCGAATGAAGCCCCTAGCCAATGAGAAAACTCGATTTAAAGCCAGATTGGTGGCCAAGGGCTGTGTACAAAAATATGGAATTGATTATGACGAAACTTTCAGTCCAGTTGCTCGTTATGATTCCATACGTATTCTTTTAGCCATATCTGCAAACAAAAGAATGAAAATGAAGCAATTTGATGTCAAAACAGCGTTTTGGTATGGTACACTTCAGGAGGAAGTATATTTGGAATAGCCTGAAGGATTTAAAGCTGACACCGATCGAGTATGCAGATTAAAAAAGAGCCTTTATTGCTTAAAACAAGATCCACGCTGTTGGAATAGACGCTTTATTGATTTGATGTTGAAATCCGGTTTTAAAATTAGTACAACAACAGATCCTTGTGTGTTTTATAGAATGAATGAATCAAGTGTTTTATATGCAGCAATTTATGTAGATGATGGTTTGTTGATAGGCAGCGATGAAAATGAAATTGAAAGTTTTCTACAGTTACTGGAAAGCGAATTTAAAATCACTATTGGATCTTTACATTACTTTTTGGGTATGCAGATCGAGCATCATAGTGATGGATCAGTGACTATTAATCAAGAGGGGTATATCAACAAAATTTTAGAATGTTTTAATATGCTTGGTACAAATGCAGTGTCAACTCCGGCTGGAAGAGAAGAAGTTGAAAATAGCCCAAATGTAAAGGATAGTACACCCTCTCGTGAAGCCATAGGTAGCCTCATGTATCTAATGGTTGCAACTCGTCCAGATATTGCTTTCAGTGTAAGCAAGGCAGCGCGATCTATGGAAAATCCTACAAATGAAAATTGGAATAATGTTAAACGAATTTTTAAGTATTTGAAAGGCACAAGTAAATACTGCTTGAAATATAAAAACAATGAAGAACCACTAAAAGTGTACAGTGATGCTGATTTCGGCGGTGATAAAAAAAAGATCGACAATTGGAATCGTTGCAGTACCCGGTGGAGGAGCGGTCTCTTGGTGCAGCCAACTACAAAAGACTGTGTCCCTCTCAACAACAGAATCAGAAATAATTGCAGCAAGTGAAGGTGCTAAGGAACTAATATGGCTCAGGCGATTATTATCGGAACTAACGTGTCAAGGACAACTTCCAACACTTTATGTGGATAACGCTAGTGCTGTTAAACTCGCGAAAAACCCAGAATACCATAAAAGATCGAAGCATATAGATGTTCGACACTTTTACGTTCGAGAAAAATATTTAAATTTTTATTAATATTAATATTTTTTATTTTAATATTTAAATTTAGACTAGAACACATTGATGGCAAGAATCAGCTGGCTGACTTATTTACAAAATCCTTAGAAGGAAGTCGATTTAAGTTGCTTCGCTCTAATATTGGAATTTTCCCGATGGATGCTTAGATAGAATGTAGTGTTGTGGAGGAAGTGTTGAAGTAAAAACACCGCACACTATCAGTCTGGAAACATCAGTTTTTTTTAATTGCCTTTTGTTACTTTTTCTGATGTACACAATTTTCTTAACTTTTGAACAGAGCACATGCTAAATATAATAAATTTGATTTTTATACAAACTGTTGTGTTGATTTATTTAATATTGGACTAACATCAACAACTAACATCAACAGGAAGAACCTTCGCACGTTTCCATCTTTGGGGGTAGGTGCTGGTCATGATTATTTTATTGAAGATATTAGTTATCACCGGTAGAAGATATGGGAAAATCATTTTTAAAAAAGTGGGATGAATACCGTCTAACCCTGTTGCATTGGATTTGATGGATGAGCAGCTTGCGAGTAGGTCAAATTGACTAACACAATCAAAACTGAATAGGCTTGATGGGAAAAGTTCTACATGGAAGTTGCTGTAATGTGAGTGATCCGCCTCTGGCATTGGTATATTAACAAAGTTCTCATTAATGGCGTTTGGATCTGAAATTGAGGTTTCTTTGCTGATTTTTTGTTTTACTATTCCAATTTCCCTTATTGTTCTCCAAGTTTTGCGCGTGTTGGCTGAATTTGCAAATTTTTTTGCGTAATATTTTGACTTAGCTTGTCTAATCGATTTGGTTACGAGATTAACACGTTTGAAATTACGATATTGTATTGTGGTTGTAGGAGTTTGTAGTGCGATGTTATAGGCGAGAAAAACTAAATCATGTCTGGAAAAACACGACGCAGATATTTGATCATATAACAGAATATTTGATTCGTCAGATACAAAAATTAAATCTAGTAGTGTGCTAGTGGTGGATGAAAAATGAGTTGGCGTATTTGTATTTATAGGGTTAAGACTACTGTTTCCAATTATTCGACATAGGCGGTTAACCGGTTATTGCATTATTCCCAAAATCACTAAAATTGATTAATCGGTTATTCGAGAAAATTGGCGATTAATCGTTTAAAGCAAAATTAATGTATTTCCTTAACTTTTTATCAACAAAGACACTAACAGCTTCCTGTTTTTGTTAAATATCAATCTCTATATATAAAAGAATAACGTGACTGACTGACTGAATGACTGAATGACTCAACATCGCCCAGCCCAAACCGCTGAAGCTAGGATGTTGAAATTTGGTATGTAGGTTGCTCTTTCGGCGTAGACGTCCGCTAAGACGGGATTTTTGGAAATTCCTACCGGAACGGGCAAAAAGGGCAAAAGTCTCCCCCTTGGCGGCCTGTCAAAACCCCTTTGGCTAGAAAGCTGAAATTTAAGATATGTGTTCCTTGGAGTATGGTCTAACTTTTCTGGAAAGTACTTTCTGGAATTTTCGACAGGGACGTTGTAAAAATGGCGGTTAAAAAGGGGAAAAAGGCCCCCCTTGACGGCCTGCCCAAACCGCTGGAGGTAGGAAGTTGAAATTTGGTATAAAGGTTCCTCCACTATCGTAGACATCCACCAAGATGGGAGTTTTGGAAATTTTTACAGGGACGGGCAAAAAGGGGAAAAAGTCTCCCCCTTGACGGCCTGCTCAAACTGCTGGAGCTATGAAGTTGAAATTTGGTATGTAGGTTCCTCGACCGGTGTAGACGTCCGTTGAGACGGCATTTTTGGAAATTCTTATCGGGAGGGGCAAAAAGGGGACAAAAAAAGTACCTTTTTCCAAAAAAGTACCTTTTCCCAAAAAAAAGTACCTTTTTCCAAAAAAAGTACCTTTTTCCAAAAAAAAGTACCTTTTTCCAAAAAAAGTACCTTTTTCCAAAAAAAGTACCTTTTTCCAAAAAAAGTACCTTTTTCCAAAAAAAGTACCTTTACCCGAAAAAAGTACCTTTTTCCAAAAAAAGTACCTTTTTCCCAAAAAAAATTCCTTTTTCCAAAAAAGTACCTTTTTCCAAAAAAGTACCTCTTTCCAAAAAAGTACCTTTTTCCAAAAAAGTACCTTTTTCCAAAAAAGTACCTTTTTCCAAAAAATGTACCTTTTTCTAAAAAAATGTACCTTTTCCAAAAAAAAAGTACCTTTTCCAAAAAAAGTACCTTTTCCCAAAAAACATAAATTTTTCCAAAAAAATACCTTTTTCAAAAAAAGTACCTTTTCCAAAAAAAAATACCTTTTCTCAAAAAACATACATTTTTTCAAAAACATACCTTTTTCAAAAAAAGTACCTTTTCCAAAAAAAAGTACCTTTTCCCAAAAAAAAGTACCTTTTTCTAAAAAAATGTTCCTTTTCCAAAAGAAGTACCTTTTCCAAAAAAAGTACGTTTTTCCAAAAAACATACATTTTTCCAAAAAAAAACACCTTTTTAAAAAAAATACCTTTTCCAAAAAAAGTACAAATAAAGTACTTTGTAAAAACAAAGTATCTTTTTCCAAAAAAATTCGTTTTTCCAAAAAGTACCATTTAAAATAATATATAATTTCAAAAAAACTACTTTTTTTCCTCCCCCCACGGATATCTCCACTAAAACAAGGTTTCTTGATATTCGGCATAGACGTGCGCTAAGACGGGATTTTTGGAAATTCCTACCGGAACGGGCAAAAAGGGGAAAAGTCTCCTCATAAACAGTCTCACAAATTGGAAAAGTGCCTGCCCAAACCACTGGAGGTAAGAAGTTGAAATTTGGTATAAAGGTTCCTCCACTGTAGTAGACATCGACTAAGTTTCTATTTTTGGAATTCCCTACAGGATATCCCAAAACGAAACTCGGTATGTGAGTTCCTCCTTCTGTGTAGGCGTCCGCTTAGACGGAATTTTTGAAATTCCTATCGGGAGGGGAAATAAGGTAAAAGTCTCCTCCTGACGGCTTGCCCAATCCCTTTTGGCCAACCTAAAATTTTAAATATGAATTCCTTGGAGTAGGACTAACTCACCGGCAACGTAATTTTTCTATTTTCGAACAGGAACATAGTAAAAATGGTGGTTGAAAGGGAAAAATGTCCCCACTAACGGCCTGCCCAAACCGCTTAGGCAATGCAGTTGAAATTTGGTATGAATGTTCTTCATCCATCGCAGATAGCCGCGAAGATGGAATTTTTGTAAATTCCTAAAGTGAGGGGCAAAAAGAAGAAAAGCCTCACTTTGGGGGCCGGTAAAAACCCCTTCGGCTAGAAACCTGAAGCTTAAAATGTGGGTCCCTGGAGTAAGGGCTAACTTATTAGAAAGATGCTTTTTTGAATTTTGGACAGGGTCGTTATAAAATGGGGGCTCAAAAAGGGAAAGTTGCCCCTTAACGACCTGTCCACACTGCTGGAACTAGGAAGCTGAAATTCGGTACTTAGGTTCCTCTTCCAGCCTAATTCCAACCGGGAGGGACAAAAAAAGAAAAAGTGTCCCCCTTGACAGCCTGCTCAAACTGCTGGAACTAGGAAGCTGAAATTCCCTGTCGATGGATTTTCGGAAATTCCTACCGAGAGGGGCACAAATAGAAGTTGGCTAGAAACCTGAAATGTAAAACATATGTTACTTGGAGTATGGGCTCACTTACCTTGAAGGTGCTTTTTGGACAGGGACATTGCAAAAATGGGGATTAATGAAGCGAAAAGTGCCGCTTAAAGGCCTGCCCAAACCGCTGGAGGTAGGAAGTTGAAATTTGGTATTAAAGTTCCTCCTCTATTGTAGACATCCGCTAAGATGAGATTTTTGGAAATTTCTACAGGTAGGGTCAAAAACAGGAAAAGTCTCCCCCTTAACGGCCTGGCCAAACTGCTGGAACAAGCGATCTTAAATTCGGTATTTGGGTTCCTTCTCCAACGTTGACGTCCCCTAAGATGGTATTTTTGGAAATTCATACCGGGAGGGGTAAAAAGGGAAAAACTTCCCCCTTGACGGCCTGGCCAAACTGCTGGATATAGAGACCTAAAATTATGTATGTAATAGGTTCCTCCTCCAACGCAGACGACCTCTAAGAATTTTTGGAAATTCCTACCGGGAGGGGTAAAAACGGAATAATTCTCCCCCTTGATGGCCTAACCGAACCCTTCGGCTAGAAACCTGTAATATATAATATGTTTTTCTTGGAGTATGGGCTAACTTATCGACAAGGCATTTCTAGGACTTTGGACAGGAACGTGGTAAAAATGGTGGTTCAAAAGGGAAAAATTGCCCCCTCCCCCTTAACGTCTGCGTCTTTAGCTAGAAACCTAAAACTTAAAGAACAAGTGTATATGAAACACTAAAATTAAGAAACTAAATAGGAAACGAGTGGAATTGAAACACTACACAAGTGGAATGAAATGGATATAAACGTTGAACGAGTGGAATTGAAATTATAGACAATGGAAATGGATTGGGAGAGGGAATTACCTGTTCAAACACTATCCACGGAATATGAAACTTATGTAGCATTGAAACATACAAAAAGTTAAACAAATTTTCTAAAAGAGAAAAAACCTTAGAAAAGGAATGGAACTTATATATTCCGATATTTAAACTTCATGTAACGAAGCACCGGTGGAAGAAACCGACGCAGTAAATTTTCCAACTGAATTTGTGAATTTACTTGAATTGCCAGGTCTACCTTTAAATAAACTGGAATTAAAAAAAAACTTTAAGACACGCTAACAACGTAGCGGGCTTTGCCCGCTATTTTTAATATTATAAAATGCTTTCCAACCCTGCTTTACGTTATTTATTTTCATTCAAAACACAAATGAACAAAACTACTTACGGGTCTATCTACCTAAGTTCGCACTTTACCAAATTATCTTAACATACACACGTATATTGCAATTTATTATGGATTCATTACTAACAATCCACTTTCATGAGAAAAAGTGATCAAATATTTATTTATTTTAAACCCATTGTTGTGCAGAATTATTTATTTGTGGTGGCTGGGTGAAGGCTTTTATTATAAAAACTGTACTTTAAATAAAAAGCGAATTTAAAAAAAATTGTCCCCTAATTGCCCCCTAAACTTTAAAGCACGCTAACAACGTAGCGGGCTGCGCCCGCTAGTATGACATATGAACACGATGTATTTAAAAAAAAAAATTCAAATTAAAAAGCACAACTACCCATGAGAGAAACGCTAGAGAGTTTAGCTATTTTGTAGTGCTTTTTGCTCCATCTCTAGCAGTTTTCTCTCGCGTGTAAATGTACCTTAAGGTTGAAAGTTTCGGAATCTGAGATTATCTAAATTGAAACATTTCTTATACTAATAGAAAAATTTATTTAAAAATATAGTTGAAGCTAACAAAAATTAGTTAAAAATGGCAAAAAAAAAACTGCTGAAACTAGGAGATTTTTTTCTAAAAATTAGTAAGTTAAAAACAGCATAACCTAAAGGTAAATTTTCTATTTCTTTACGAAATTTTTTTTTAATCTGTAAAACTTTGGATACAAAATTTCTTTAAATGCAAATTTAATGAATACTACAATAAATTTAATATTGCATTTAAAAAAATTATTGTCCAAAGTTCTTCCTCCTCCTCTGAAGAAATAAAAAAAAGATTTAGTTCCATTTGAGTAAAATATTAATTAATTCAAAATATCAATTTACTCTACAAAAATTTGCAAAAAAATGTTCTGAATAGTTAGCAGAGTTAGTAGACTAAAGAATATCATAAACAGTTGTTAAATTTCTCAGTCTTTTTCCCGTTTTTAAGGGCCATTGACAATAAACAAAATTATCCAAAGTTTGAGCTAGCATACGCACAGGGATCTTTATTATTCCAGTTTTAATGCAAATTTCCACTAAACTAATGAAGTTTTCTTAACAAAATGAATGGAAAGCTTCATAAAAATTTTCAATGTACGAACTTCAGCGAAACTTTATTGAATCAATGTAAAAATTCATAAATAGAATGTAGACATTTCTCTCAGTGTACAGTTACAAATGTCAAATTCCATTTAATTTTGATTTTTTAGCTTTAATTTTGTGTTAACTTTAGGTTATTTCGTTATTATTAATGTCACAAATGCGAATAAAAATTTAATTTCAGTGAAACGGTTACGGGTTCCCTTGTATTCTACACCTCTTCCAGTTTTATTTCAGAAAATTCCAAATATATTTCATAATTGTTTAAAAATGTTTTAAAATTCTCCAAAAATGTTTTTAAATTGTCCAAAAATGTTTTAAAATTGTTCAAATATATTCTAAAAAGACCTAAAAAGGTTTCAAAATTGTCTAAAATGTTTCAAAATTATCCAAAATTTTTTAAAATTTTTCCAAAAATGTTTTAAATTTCTCCAAAAATTATTCAAAATTGTACAAAAATGTTTTAAAATTGTTCAAAAATTTTTTAAAATTGTCCAAACACTGTTTAAAATTGTATAAAAACGTTTCAAAATTCATTTTAAAATTGTTCAAAATGAATTTTAAAATTTTCAAAATGTATTTCAAAATTATACAAATATATCAAAGACATCGAACTAGAGGCTGAATAATATCTGCCCTCACTAATTATACAAATATATTTTAATATATGTACATATTACAAATATATTTTAAAATATTTTATTTGTATTTAAGAAAATTCTATTTGTATTTGAAAGTTGTCCAAATACATTTCAAAATCATTCATTTGTATTTAAAAATTTTAAATCTGTATTTCAAAATTGTCAAAATGCATTTCAAATAAGTATTTCAAAATTTTCTAAATGTACTACAGAAATTTCCAAATGAATTTAAAAAGACTCTATTTGTATTCCAAAATTTTCCAAATGTATTTAATAAAATTCTAATTGCATTTCAAATTTTTCGAAATCTATTTCAGAAATTTATATTTTTATTTTAAAAGCATATTTGTTAACGTACATGTCTCATAATTCCTATAAAATTTTCATTACGAAAGAGACAACAGGCGTTTGTAAAAATGCTTTTAAAATAAAATAGAAATTTCTGAAATATATTTAGAAAAATTTGAAATACATTTGGAAAATTTTGGAATACAAATAGAGTCTTTTGAAATACATTTGGAAATTTCTGAAATACATTTGGAGAATTTTGAAATACAAATGGAATTATTTTAAATGCAATTTTACAATTTTGAAATACAGATTAAAAAAATTTTAAATACAAGTGAATAATTTTTGAAATGTATTTGGACAAATTTAAAATACAAATAGAATTTTCTTAAATACAAATAAAATATATTTGTGTTTATGTTTCTTGTAATTTTTGAGCCAAAGTTAAGAAAATTATGAAGTTTTGAGAAAAAAATAAGGGATAAATTCCATATTAAAATTGTAACCGGTTAATCGACCTGTTTTAACCGATTATTCGGATCGAATAATTATTTAAGTTTTGAATTATTTGTTTCGACATTAACCGGAATAGATGCGATTAATCGAGGAATCGGTTAATCGATTAATAGCCTCTATTTCGGTTAATGTCGAAACTAGTGTTTCCAATTCAGTTAATCGATTAACCGATTCCTCGGTTAATCGCCTCTATTTTGGTTAATGTCGAAACAAATAATTCAAAACTCAAATAACTATTCGATCCGAGTAATCGGTTAAAACGGGTCGATTAACCGGTTATAATTTTAATATGGAATTTATCCCTTATTTTTCCCAAAACTTTATAATTTTCTTAACTTTGGCTAAAAAATTACAAGAAACATAAACACAAATATATTTTATTTGTATTTAAGAAAATTCTATTTGTATTTTAAACTTGTCCAAATACATTTCAAAATTATTCACTTGTATTTAAAAATTTTAAATCTGTATTTCAAAATTGTAAAATTGTATTTAAAATAATTCCATTTATATTTCAAAATTCTCCAAATGAATTTCAGAAATTTCCAAATGTATTTCGAAAGACTTTATTTGTATTCCAAAATTTTCCAAATGTATTTAATAAAATTCTAATTGCATTTAAAATTTTTCCAAATGTATTTCAGAAATTAGAATTAAATCTAGTTTCAGCAGTTTTTTTGCCATTTTTAACTAATTTTTGATAGCTTTAGCTATATTTTTAAATAAATTTTTCTATTAGTACCCAGCAAAAATATGTGTAAGTCATTCGAAACGAACAACTTTTAAATTGGTTACAATGGAGCGATAAGTGCTCTTTTTCTGTTTCGAATGTATGTGCTTTAAAACAACTTTCAAAATGTATATATAATGTGTTTCTTTGCATTTGTTTGTAAATTACGAATTTATTAGAGATTCCATTTTTTATTGCTAAAAAAAACAAAATAGTTAATTTTATTAACTACTTTAATTTTTACTTTATTAATTTACGATTATTTACATATTTTTAAATTATTCGTACATATTTTAAAAAATATTGCAATTACAGTTCCCATTGTAAAAGGGAAGGAAATAAAGAATTGGATCCCATTGAATCTCCTGGACTATGACCCAAATATGAATTCTTCTTTTCACAAAATGCAAATATATAAAAGCTAACAATTAAAATGTATTGTTAAGGCTCTATGAAGTGGCTTGCGTGCTTTTGCACCGTGCACCAAAGAAATATGTTAATAAAATTTGTTGCAATGTTAACATATTTTATCGTTTAAAATATACCAATCAAGAGGTTCGTTAACAGAGGTTGGTCCCTTACCTTTGTTTATACACAAAAAGTTCTATAAATGTCACCTGCTTTAAATGTCGATATGCTGTAATTGCTATTACGCCTTAGGATGCGTACAGAGTGGCCGCTTGTTGCCGAGCCGACTGACGCTTATTGCGAGAACCAATGTAGAGTTGTGAAATTTCGGTATTTTTTGAGTACTCAATACTACTCAATACTTTTCAATTGAGTACTCGATACTACTCAATACTTTTAACGGTTTTTTTAATTTAAAAATAAAAATGTTATGAATTCGTATTTATTAGGAAAAATTATAACAATTCACATAGACGTGTTAAATAATTATTGTTATTTACATTTCAATTAATTTAAAACTTTTTAAATAAATTAATTAAATAATTTTTCCCAAAAATTCGTTACAAATTTCTTTGCTTCACAAATAGAGTTGTATTTTCAGAGCTGTATTTTTAGAGTACTAGTTTTAGAGTTGTATTTTTTACAAAAATACACATTTCTACGGAAAATTGCATCTTTAAAAGTATTGAGTAGTACCGTTTTAGTATTGAGTACTTAAAAAAACAGTCAGTATTGAGTACTCAGTACCGGAATACTCAATACTTTTACAACTCTAAACCAATGCGAGAAAACTGGTACTATACAAATTAGTACAAATAAGCGCGAACAGGTCATAGTGGGCGCCGAGCTGGTCAGAGCGCAAAGCCGATTGAATGCGAGAAAACAGTTCCAAAGCGTATTTCAGCGCCGAAAACATTGTTTATGTTATGTTAATAAAATAAAAATTAAACAAAAAAATAAAAATTCAAATAAATAATAAAAATTAAATAAAATTATAACAATTATAAAAAAATTCAAAAAAATCTTATAAACAAAATTTAAAAAAAATGTTAATAAAAATTTCAAGAATAATTGAAGAAATGCGTTAATAAGTAAAATTTCAAAACTCAATGTCAGAGTGAACTAGAGATGAGCGATATTTTCATACCGGTGATTTAATCACAGTTATTAATAAATCAATGGTAACGGCAGTGATCAAATATTTTAAGTCGCAGTTACTCGGAATGTCGTTCTTTTAATATTTTTGTACTATTCTTTCTTGCAAACTTCATTGTGCACAGTAATACATGTTTTTTTTTCAATAACAGTGAATTGCTTTCACACTCTTCTAAATAAAACTTGGTTTAACGCAGTTTGTAACTGGAATACTGCTTTTAAAATGTGGTTTATTTTGTTTTATTTCAATAAAGAAATAAATTATACTCGAGAAAAAGTTTTTCCGGCAAATTTTTGTTAATAAACTTTGAAATGGCTGACAAAATTCGTTTTCGGTTTAACTAAATCAAGTTTAACTGACATCTTAAAAACTCGCCATAAATATTATTTCGTTTATTTATCAGAAAATCGCAGTCTTTTCCATAGAAAAACCGTGATCACGATCACAATTTAAAAGAACAACGATTTGCAAATCACATTCACTGAGAACAATGTTACTGAAAAATCGCCGGATCGCCCATCTGTATTACAAACCCGTGATCACGGTCGCTGTTTAAAAGAACGGTGATTTGAAAATACATAAAACATACACAAACATACATAAAACACAAATAATAGATAAAATATCAGCGCTGATTCTCGCATCCACTATGCACACCCAAACTTGTTTCCCGCATGAACAAGTTCTCGCAATAAGCGTCAGTCGGCTCGGCTCGGCAACAAGCGGCCACTCTGTACGCACCCTTAAAAGTCGTAAAAACTAAATAAATAATTCTATAGTGAAAAAAAATATATTATTTCTTCAACTCAATAATAGATTTAAAAAAAATAACTGCCGTCAACTTTAAAATGTCCATTAAAGTTCCAAATTTTAATTAAAGTTAAAATTTTGCTAAATGAACTTCTTCAACATAAGAATTCAATGAACTTCTTCAACATAATCACGATTGCAAATTATAGTATTGGAACTTAATGCATCGTTTAATGAACACGTTGATTTTAAGCTAACGATGGTTGACTTGCAAAATTCAAATGACGACATGGTATTCGTCTTCGAAATATGTCTGGGGAAAAACTCTCCTCCAACGGTTCTCGGATTCTTTAATGAATTTAAAGCTAAAATTTCAATCATAGATTTGCGGCTTCAGCAAATTTATAATGATGGCCTTATTATTGTAGAGTTGTAAAATGTCGATGCTTTTCTTGCCTTTAATTGTTAAAATGAAAAAAAAATATATGAAAAAATTGTTTTCTAGTAGGTACGCTTAAATATTCTGAAAATTCCTTGAGTAATGTTTTTAAGAAAATTAATCAGAGGGTTACATATAACTTTTAGGCCCAGCTTTTAGGACGTAGATAATCTTTAAACTTAATACTGCTTCTAAAATTTATTTTATTTTCTTTCAATGAAGACATAAATTTTAAACGATAAAAAGTTGTTCGGGAAAATTTTTGTTAATAAACTTGAAATGGCTGATATAATTCGTTTTCGGTTTAACTAAATCAAGTTTAACTGACATCCCAAAAACTCGGCCTTAGTGTATTAATCTTATTTAATTCAATATCGTATCTTTTTTGAATTTAAAGACATGTTACAAACTTATTCAAAAAAAAACTGTTGAACAAAAATTAAAAAAAAATTTTGGTTTTATCTAATTTTGATTTAATCGAATTGATTTAGTTGCAAAAGAAGTGTTTCCTTAATATTGTCCTACAAATATTAATAAATTGAAGCTTTTGTTACACAATAGGTTCAGAAATGGGTTCTGTAAACGCTAAACATTAAAATTTCCTCTAAAATATGCTATTTCAGACATTATAAAAAGCACATTTAAATTACTTTTAAAAATGTATTATATTATATATTATAAAGAGTACTTCTAAATCACTCTAAAAATGCAAACAAAATGTACTCGTATTGAAGTGATGAAAATGTATACCTAAAAACCATACTTTATTAAGATCATGTAATCACTCTTAAATTACTAACAAAATGCTTAAATTGAACTACTGACAACATGGGACATCACGTGTAAATTAAATCAGTGTTAGAGCTAAATTGTAACTACTCCACAATCAGTTGATGCTATTCGGAGTGCTTTTAAAATAACTTTTTTTTGTAATGACTTTTTTTGCTGGGTATAGGTTAGGTTGAATGGGAGCCCGCCAGAACGGCGAGTTCACTCGGAGGCCATAGGGCCCATTGTGATTCCCTTAGTTTTCCCCACATGGAAAGAAATACCACGACCCGAGAAATCTAGAACCATTCCGATCCCCTTAAAAAGTTCGCAAGACCAGACAAAGAAACATCGCGTAGACTGTCCAGGTCGTCGAAGAACCTGCACCCCAGATATCTGAGTCGCCGTTCCTTCAGTCCCGGACATTCACAAAGCAGATGATGCACTGTCTCCTCCTCCTCCTCGTCCTCACAGCCCCTGCAGTAGTCCGCCTGGGTTTAACCCCAACGCGCAGCCATTCGGCCTATCGCGTAGTGTCCCGTTAGAACTCCTACAAGCATCCCGACCGTCCGCTTGCCAAATTCAAGAAGAATCTTTGTCCTCTCCGGATCAGGCAGTGGCCATAAGGTCCGAGATATCCTACAATTGGTCAAGGTTGTCTACCTTGCCCTCGTCTCCCTATCCGATATATCCCCTATCACACCGAATAGCTCCACCAGAGGAACCAGGACCTCCGTCTGTATAGGGTTCTCAACCGACTCGGAGCCATTCATCGCACACTCGTCAGCCCGCTCGTTCCCCGCAATTCCAGCGTGTCCAGGGACCCACGCCAGCCTTACCGAGTGCCGACGAATACGGTCGAGGGATTCAATACAGTGCCGCACACACCCCGATCTGACAGTATCGGATTCCAGGGCTTTCAAAGCAGCAAGACTGTCCGCAAAGATGGACATGGATTCAAATCCCGTTCCATTATCATCCGTGCGGCCACGTCAATTGCATACACTTCCGCCTGGAACACGCTACAATCGCCAGAGAGTCGTATGGAGATTCGAAGGTCCAGTTCGCCGGAGTAAACTCCCGACCCTATCCCCATGTCCGTCTTCGAACCGTCCGTGAACACTGAGATATCACCACTCCGAATAACGGAGTCGGCTGCCCAGTCTTCCCTAGTCGGTACAATCACCTCAAAAGTCCTCTGGAAATTCGTGACCGGTACAATAGAGTCCCTTTCACGATCGAGTAGTACACCACCAATCCCATGCAGAATGGTACTGTGCCCCCAAGTGCGTTGCCTCAGCTCCTGCATCTCCCTGAGTCTGAGAGCTGCCTTTGCCGCCGTGCCCCTGATATAAATATCCAGTGGTGGGATGCCAAGCATCACCTCCAAACTTGCCTGGGGTGTAGAACGAGCCGCCCCCGTAATACCCAGATAAGCCAGTCGTTGCACCTTTGCGAGAGTGAAGAGATATGAACCCGTGTCCACCGCCCTCCACCACACCAGTGCCTCGTAGGTCAAGATTGGTCTGATAATCGCCGCATACATCCAGTGAATGATATACGGCTGTAGACCCCATTTCTTCCCAAAGGTCCTTCTACAGGTGTAAAAAGCACATAAGGCTTTTCTCATTCTCTCCTCGGTATTCCTCTTCCAGGAAAGTTTAGAGTCAAGAATGATACCCAGATACTTTGCCTCCCCCGAGAGTTGAAGAGTAACTCCGTCCAATCTAGGGAGATCAAACCTCTCCGGTTTGTACTTCCTTGTGAACAAAACAAGTTCGGTTTTATATGGATTGACTCCCAGACCGTTCTCCCTTGCCCACCTGGATAGTACCGTAAGCGCCGACTCCATGAGATCACTGACCGTCTGGAGAAATTTCCCCCTGTTCGGTAGCACAACGTCGTCGGCGTATGCCACAACCTTCGTCCCCGTTCACCCCAATGAGTCAAGGATTCCATTGATCACAAGATTCCACAGAAGAGGAGAAATGACCCCCCCTTGTGGAGTACCCCTTGTGACCACCTTCCGCGCCCCATCACCGCCTATGTCCGAGTTTATAGCCCCGCTCCTGAGCATATTGGCCGTCCACAGGGTTATCTGCGGGTCAGTGCCAATACCCTCCAAGGCACTAATGATCGATGATATACTCACGTTGTTGAAAGCCCCTTCTACATCCAGGAAGGACGCCAACACATACTCACGGTCGTGAAGAGCATCCTCAATTGTGCCGACAACCTCACTCAGAGCCGTTTCCACCGACCTCCCCTTGAGGTATGCGTGTTGGGCTCTACTGAAATTGTCTGTAGAGAGGATGCTCCTCACATGAACATCCACCAGTCTCTCCAGTGTTTTCAATAAAAACGACGAGAGACTAATCGGCCTGTAGTCCCTGGCGGTGCTGTGGTTTATCCTCCCTGCTTTCGGGATGAAGACCACCCTGACCTCTCTCCACCCAGAGGGTATATACCCCGATGCCAGACTGCCAGTAAAAATACGCAGCAGCCATGGCATGATAATGTCCAGGGACTCCCGCAAAAGTGCCGGGAAAATACCATCCGGCCCTGCTGATTTGTAGGGCTTAAAAGACCGTATCGCCCAAGCAATTTTGCGTTCGTCTACCATTGACCAGATATGCTCACCTATCTGAATTGCAGTCGATGAGAGTGCGTCCAACGGGACATTGGACATCACATCCTCTCTGCAACACGGAAAGTGAGTCTCCATCAGGAGCTCAATGGTTTCCCTATTACCCTCCGTGAAAGTACCATCAGGCCTCATAAGGGATCATGGTGCACTGGGTGCCTTAGAAAGAACCTTACGAAGCCTCGCTGCCTCCGTAGTGCCCTCTACTTCCCCACAGAACTTAGACCACGATTCCGTTTTTGCCCTTCGAGTCGCCTTCTTAAAGGCATTATAACTGAGACGGTACCGCTCCCAGTCCTCAGGTTTGTTCTCCTTCTTCGCCTTACTGAAAAGTTTTCTGCTCTCCGTCCTAAGTGTCGTAAGCTCCGGAGTCCACCATGGTTGGTGAATTTTCCTCGGTGGCAAGCGCTCAGGACACGAGTTCCGAAATGCTTCCCTAAGATTATCCGTCAATAGACGAACTGAACCTTCCACGTCTCGCACACTGAACGGGGTGTCCCGTTCTGGGCCCGGTATCGTCTGAACAAGACTACGAAATTTGGCCCAGTTTGTCTTCCTAGGATTCCTATATGGAATCATTTCCCTAACAGAAAGATCAACGCTGAAGAGAATCCTATAATGATCAGAGAATGAACATTCTTGTGAAACTCTCCAGTCTTGGACTTCAACAGAGTCAGTATTCGATACCATGGTTATATCAATAACCTCTTCCCTAATCCTATTATAGAATGTTGGCCTATTGCCCCTATTACATATAATCAAATTAGTGGACATTAGGTAATCAAACAGTGACTCACCTCGGTCATTGATGTCAGTGCTGCCCGATAAAGAGTGATGAGCATTGGCATCACCCCCCATCACCAGATCATGGCCCTTGGTTATGCCCACCTCGACCAGAGTACGGACTGCCTGTGATGGAGGGTTGTCTTCCTCATACGGGAGATACATCGAGGCAAGGAGCAGAGTGGGCATGCCCCTGCGCTCAAGTGCCGCCAACGTTAGGTCTCCATTGCTGTAATGAGACATAAGAAAACGATTAATGCCCTTCCTATACAATATACAGCTTCTGATCTTACCTTCACATAGCGGAGAGAGAAGCATGAAGTTGCGCGATCCAAGTCCCCAAACCCTGTTGCCAGAACGCCAAGGTTCTTGAATCAGGGCCACGTCCATCCTCTCCGTCTCCATGAAACGCAGCAATTCATCGGTCGCTGGCTCGCAGTGATGCAGATTTATCTGCACCACCTTGATGCATCTAGGACGCATTGCTGGTATCTTCCTTGGGTAGAATCATCTTAAGATGGTTCAACCCAAACTTCACCGATCCGTTGGAGAGGCGCAGGAGGCGCAAAGACTCCGAGCCGACTTTTAGCCAGAGGTTCTTTCCGTCTCCTTTGTCCCTCGCTCGTCCCCTGATGATTCTCCAATCATCTGAACCAAGTCCCTTGTTCTGACGTTTCAGTAGTGTCAGAATGGCTTCATCCTCTATTACTGGAGGAGGAACCCACACCTTCACGGTCGTCTGAAAAGGGACCTGATCAATGGGAACGATATCGACATTCATACCCGGCCAAAGCTCGTCAAGATCCTGGATTGTGCTTTTGCGAAAGTTCAACGCTTTCTCATTGCCACAACCAACTATCTTGACACCTTTCTGCCACTTGGCGCCATCGAACGCAGTGAAGGAATCATCTTCACTGTGTGCGAGTGCGTCAACTAGTGCCCTCAGTATCCGTTCCTCCAACACTAGCCATCTGTCCGTTGCCATCCTACCTTCAGGATGACTCCGGTCCGCAATGGCTACCTGTAGCTCAGGTGCAGATGGAAAGCTAGCCGATGGTTTCAACCGCTTACCCTCTGACACCTGCGTCTCACCTGACCTCTGTCGCTTTCCACCGGGCCTGCAGGCTTTGTCCTTGGAGATAGCCGTAATTCCTTTTGATGAGGACGGTACGGCCCGCAGGTCAGGTCCGGCTTTGTCGCCAGGATCACCGCCAAACTTCGTACCCCCAACATTGCCACGTGATGTGGACGGTCGCGTTGAGAGTGCTTCGGTTTGGTTGGTCGAACGCTTCCCGGACTCCGCAGGAACCTTGGAGTCCCTTTCGTCGCGCCTCAGAGTGGCCATGGGATCCGGTTTTATGCAGTTTTCCCATGGATTTGCTCTGATCTTGCGCCTTTGTGTGTGGCCTGGATTCCACTACGGAAGTATTCTTCGCCATGGATTCATACTTCCGCACATGGAATTCATGTTTTCGCCTCAATCGCCTTTCTCTGGCAGTTAAGGCAGCTGGATCTCGACGAGCCAGCTGCTTCAAATACCGGATAGAGCGCTTGTAGCCTGCCACTCTTTTCGAGTCATCTGCCGGCAGAGGACTGCCAGTGGATTTGCTCTCTTCGGTGCCTCCAACGATCATTTTTCTGGGATAATTGGACTCACTGACCACCGGCTGGGAGGATATCATACGAATATCCTCCTCATCCGTCTGGTATAAGAAGAGTTCCTCCAAACCCAATAGTTGGTCGTTGGTGTCACTGTCCGAGGGCACCTCCATGGCCTCCTGTCTGACGAGAGATGACCCCAGTTGTGAATTTGCCGTTGCCGTGTCCATTACCATATCCGTTGTGTGACTGCTGGCGACACGCAGAGGAGACCAGCTTGTGATGGCGAAGATTTGCTGTGTAATAATTTTTATTTGGTTTGAGTTCATATGTGTTTGCTATTGACCGTACTAACATTTTTTTGTGAGGGAAACCTCTATTTGTAGCCGAATTTTGATGGGAAATTCACTTTATTTTAAATAGACTAAACTTTTCTTTGGGTGTAAATTTGGACAAATATTTGACTATAAAGCTTTGCTTTAAAAATTGGTTGATGTTGTCAAGAAAATTTGAAAAATTTTCATTGATTAAAAAAAGAATTTGGAATTATTGGAAGGAATATGAAAAATTGTAAAATTTAAAAGAAAAAGAAAAGTAGAACATATTAGAACATCTGTACCATACCTAAATATAAAAAGTGCAAAAATTTTGTGATAATAAGAATTGTGAAAACCAAAGAACTGGTATTATATACAGAAAGTGAAACAGAAAGTGAAGGAGTTCAGAAAACCGAAACCAATAACAAAGAGGAAATTCATCCATGAATGGGTAATAAAATTTGTATAAATTTTATTTAATAAATCTGCAAAATAAATCAGCAAAATAAATCTGAAATATAAAATCTGCCATATAAACCTGCTAAATAGATGTCTGATCAAATACGCCGATCACGCAACAAAAATTGATAAATACCATTTAGAATTTATGAAATTAATTGAACAACAAAATCTGAAAAGAGTTACAAGATTGCAGCTAGTTCAACATAATAATCTTATACCACCCAGTGTTGATCAGTTCCGTTTTGGGAAACAAAAAAAAATTTGTTAGATGTCATTGATGCAACAAAAAGTAAAAAAGATGACAAATTAGTTAAATTTTTTTATAGTTTCTTAAATTTGTTTTCGCGTTGAGTTTATAAACGAACGAAATTGTTGTATAATCTTCTTGCCTGCTGTGGTATAGAAGAGAAAGAGAAAGAAAGAAGATATAAAATTTTTTTTTTTTTAGTTTAACGAAAAGCGAAATTTAGTTGTGAGTTTTAACTCACATTTAACATCTTAAACATTTCTTTTAAATTTGTCTTAAAAAAAAAAAAATTAAATTCGTTCTTCTTTTGCATAAAAATAATTTAAAAGTTCATATGTGTTACTTGTTGTAATTTTTAAATATTTTTCATATTTGTGATATGGTCACCTTATTCGGATTTTTGATTTTACAATAAACAACACAAACTTCATTAACACTTAATTATCTTCCATATATACATTAAACTCATTTCAACCAAACATACAACCCATTGTTTCGTTTTAGAATTTTTTTAATTTTTATATTAAACGTATAAACAACCATACACACTAATCTATCATCCCCATGCAACAATAACTCCTCTCACTCGCTCAATCAGATGCTTTTTGGCTCTGAATGAGTAAATTACACATGAACTAACATACATTAACATACCTATTAACTATCTTGAATAAAACTTACAGCCGAATAAAATTATTCTTCGTCCACAAGCGCTTGATGACAACGAGGGATAAGAAACCGTAAGTTTAGTCAAATTTTGTATTTATATATATACCCAAGAAACATTTTAACGGACTCTCCGGCACGTACGGATTCATGAATCCGGCTTTTACGGCACGTTAACTGTCCGTAAGGTACGTATCCGTCAATGCTTGTATGTATACGGAACATTAACGAACCGTATGAATGGATTTTCGAACACAGTACGTTTTAACTCCGTATTGGTGTATCCGTTTCCGTACCTTTAAATACGGATTTCATCGGTTTTTTTACAAAATAAAAAATTTTTGTAAAGTCGGTGCAAATATTATTATAATGGGAATATATGGGGATATGCAATAGTGAGAATTTGCATCGTGTACACAGTCAATTAAACCATAACTAATTTATTGTCTCTTTTCCATATAGATGTTGGATTTTACTCCGGGTCCCTAAGCGCTGGATAGATAGGTAAACCGAGCTAGATGTGCTAAATATTAGAATTATAAATAATAATTATTAATGAATTTATAAAAAAGAGAAAAAAAGTACTTTGTATTGAAAATAATAAACATATGGTCTATTTTTTTGAAAAAATCGGTAGGATATGGACAAGGAAATACTCCGTTAATACACGACATATCGGTCCGGAAACGGTCCGGCATTGACGGACTTTCAGCGGACTAGTCCGTTTTTTACATGACATAACGGTCCGTAAACGGTCCGTCATTGACGGACTTTAAACGGACTTGTCCGTTTTTAACACGACATACCGGTCCGTAAACGGTCGGTCATTGACGGATTTTCAACGGATTCGAATCAGTTTCGATGTTCCTTATGTTCCGTTTTCTGGTCCGTATACGGATCCAGAAAACGGTACGTATATGGAGTTGGTCCGTTATGACGGACCGAAAACGGTGCGTAAACGGAACGAATTGTTTGTTGGGTATTGATACACATTTTTTTTATTTTCACTCAAATTTTTTTTTCAAATAATATGATAATAAATATGAATAACTATTAGATTGAGTGATTCACGTATCTTAACGTGATGAACATTGAATTTGTATTTGCAATTAGGGTTGCCACAATTCAATAATTTCAAGCTTTTGCGGGATTAAGATTTTTTTTAGGGATTGATTTAAATGCAATCTATTCGTTTATATATTTTAAAATTTTAACTTTTAATTAATGAAATAATTTTCTTTTTCTTTTAAAAGTCATATTAAAGAAAAACAAAATATTAAAGATTTTCTTTGTTTAATTTTATTCCTGTAAATTTTATTTTACAATTAATTTAATTCCAATAATTGGGTTTTATAGTATTTATTCATGTTTAATATATCATTAATATTTTTTATTTTTTTTTTTTTTTTTTTTTTTTTTTTTTTATTTATTCTATCATCATAACAATTTAAAATAAATAGTTTTTAATATTTACATTGTTTGAGATATTACTAAAAATAGTATTGCAGCAATAAAAGATAAGTATGTATAATAAGAGAAGCATAGAAAAAGATTTTTATTATACAAGTTAAGGAAAAAAAGATAGGAAAAACCTCATAAAAGTTTCAAGAAATTCTTATATTAACTCTTCTATCATCTTCAATACTGAAGTTGCAGAAAAATTAACTCTACAAATTTCTTAATATATCATAATTTGAAGATCTGTTTCTATCTTCGAATCTTTGTGTTAATTTGTTAATTACTATGTTAAACATGTCCTCCTTGGAGTTTTTATGTAAAAGTGCGGTTGAGTAACGTCTCGGTAAGTTGAATATAATTTTCAGGTTTTTGTTTTGAATTACCTGCAGTTTTTTGACATGCGCTTTAGCTATTTTCCCGGACCAAACTTGACATCCATAAGTCATAATTGGACATATGCACATTTTGTAGAGTAGCATCTTATTTTTACAATTAAGTGTAGATTTACGATTAAGAAGAGGAAAGAGCGCTCTTCCACATCATATTGCCTTGCCAGATGTTTGGAGAATATGATGTTTAAATGTCAAGGTTTTGTCTAATATTATTCCGAGGTATTTTATAGAGTCCACGAGGGGAATTTCTGTACCTTCAATTACAAGTGGGATGCTCGGAATTCTCTTAGGCGACTTATTAAAAGGGAAAATAATTGCTTGCGTTTTTGCTTCATTAATTTTTACTTTCCATTTTACAAAAAACTTTTGAGCATGTATAAGAGCTCTTTTCATATTTTTTACTAAAGCATTTGATACTTTTCCTTTGGTAATTATAGCAGTATCATCTGCGTATAGTGCAGCACTCTGATCTTTAAGTATTTTAAAATCAGATGTATATATGGAATAAAGGGTTGGAGAAAGAACTGATCCTTGGGGGACTCCTGCAAGTATATTTCGCTGAGTAGAATATTCATTATCAATATTTACAACAAATGACCTCTCATGTAAAAAACTTTTTATTATTTTTTGTATATAGATGGGATAGTTAAACATATGGAGCTTATAAATGATACCATTGTGCCAAATGGAGTCAAAAGCTTTTTCAATATCTAAAAACACTATTCCAGTGCTTTTTCGATCCTTTTTATTTTTTGTTATAAAATTAACGATTCTTTTCACTTGGTGCACTGTTGAATGGTCCTTCCTGAAGCCAAACTGTTCTTTTTGTAAAATATTATTATTATCTGTAAACTCGTTGACTCTTTTTAATATGATTTTTTCGAATACTTTATCGAGGCAGTTTAACATACTTATTGGCCGATAGCTCTTTGGTGACTTAGCTTCTTTACCTGGCTTTAGAATTGGCACAACCTTAGCAGTTTTGAAAAGTTTTGGAAAATATCCATTTCTTAAACACCAGTTGAAAATGTTTGAAATAACAATAAAAAATGTATCAGACATGTTTTTTAACACTATGGAATTAATTCCATCTATGCCAGGAGCTTTTGAGTTCTTTAGCGTATTTACATAAAATTTAACTTCTTCATTGCCAATTAATTCTATATTATCAATTATTGTTTGGTTTTCTACCCAATTCATATGTTTTACTACTTTACGATCAAATGGCGACGGTAAACTGTAAGTCGTTTTGTGAAAGTTTTCAAAAACTTCAGCAATAACGTTTGCTTTTTCTTTGTTATTACATATTTCAGCGCCATCTACAGTTAAATTCGCAAGTATTGATTTATTGCCCTTCATAGCTTTTGTCAACTTCCAAAATTTTTCGTTACCTGTTGGCAACTTCTGAATAAAATTATACCAGCTGTTATTTCTGTCATTGTCAACATGATAATTTATCAACACAGTCAGCTGTTTTATTAAACATATTATTAAATTTCTTTCTTGGGAATTGTTGCAACGTTGAAGTTTTCGCCTATATCTATTTCTTTGGCCAATCAATAATACACTCGTTCTAGAAAGTTTTCGCTGCCAAACCTGCCTTTTTACGACAGGAATCTGTTTTGATGCATCTTGCACAATGTAAGTAATTTTAGACAATACTTCCTCAATGTTAGAGGTTGTAAAAATTGCAGATTCTAAATTGTGTTTTTTGATCTCATCATCAACATATTTCTTAATACATTTCCATTAACATATCCCATCTTATATAAAGGGATATGTGCAGTTTGTTCAATGACTGCACCAAAGATTTTACATGTCATTGTAGTATGATCAGAATTAAGTATTTCTGGATGAGTTTCAATTTGAGAAACATGCAAATTTGAGTTTGTTAAAAGAATGTCAATAACTGAAGGTTTTATAGTGGACGTGCCTTGACCAAACCTTGTAAAAGAAATAGGAGAATGTACATAATAGTGAGAGTTAAGTTGATGATTATAGAGACTATTACCAGCCGTATTATTGTTTTGGCAATTCCAACTTGTGTGGTGAGCGTTAAAGTCACCAAATACAAAGAAATCTGTTGTAGATGAAGTAATTTTATTCAAATCATCAATAAATTGTGATGTATGTTTTGGACAATATGCAGAAGTAAAACGAATTGGTCTGTTGTTTATTTTGACCATTATAGAGACATTTTCTATTGAGAGTGTTTGATATTTTGGAATACGCTCATGATGAAGAGAATTTTTAATGGCGATTAGAACTCCGCCACCATGTGAGCTACGATCCTCTCTATATACTTTATAGTTTGGAATTTTAAATTTATGTTTTTTCTTAAGAAAAGTTTCATTAATAAATACGATATCTATTTGTTTTTTAATTAAAACTTGCTCTAATTGTAAAATGGAAGAGGAGGTCGTTATGCCTTGAGCATTCCAGTACATAACATTTAAGCTACATATTGTTTGATTATATGAAATGCCTAAGCATATTGCCAAGTACTCTCATTTTATCATACTTGGTTTTACATTTTTCTAAAGCATCTATTGCTTCGAGATAAATGTCTAAAATTTGTTGGTTTGAGAGATCATCACCATTATCACAGCGTCGGCCAGTGCCGGCTATATCAGCATAGGATACTTTATTTTCATTTTTACCTGTTTTTCTTTGTGAGTTATTTGGCATTCTTTCACTGCTTATTCTTTCTTCAAACTCGTCTTCCGAAGAGTAAAAATCATTATTGCTGGGCCGGGGTAGTCTTATTGGCTTCCTCCTATCAGTTACCTTCTTTCGAGTACCCAAATATTCCTTTCGTGATGGACAATGAGGGTCATCTGCACGGTGATTAACATTTTTCAATTTCTTTTTAATACAATTGAAACATTTGTAAACTACAGGGCCTTCTATTGTTGTTTTGTTGAGCTGACAATTAGCATAGTCGTGGGGTCCCCCACATCCTAAACAAGCCTCACCTCTATGACAATTTGCTGAACCATGGCCATACATGGTGCACTTAGAGCATTATGTAGGTCCTCTCGGACGGCGAAGTGGGCTTCTCCAATGAACCACGATTCCATAAAAATATTTAATTTTTATAACCTCTCGTTTGCTAATTTGATCTCGGTTAAATTCCAGCATGTACAAGGCATCATCTGAATTTGATCTCGAGGTTTGAACTTCTTTTATATTGAGAGGTTCAATGTTGAACGTATTTTTAAATTCATTAGAAATAGTTTGAATATCAAGTTGTGGTAATCCAAACATCATTAGCTTAAACTTTTTGTTATCCCTGATTGGATGCGTAAAGAATTTCATATTTTCTGATTTTAGTTTTCTGACACTATCCTCATAATCTGCCACTGTGTTGGGCATAACTTTTGTCCCTATGGACATTCTTTTATATTTACATCTTTTTTCCAGGAGTTCCATGATTTTTTTGAAGTTATGACAACTATCAATTATAATTGGTGGTACTTTTACAACGTCCTCCGTAATTTGGCCATTTTCCACACTTGAATTATCATTATCTTCTAGATCAGAAAAGATCTGAAATCTATTTCCACCTGTTGCAGTGGGTTTTACTTTTTTAAATTTGGGATTGTTGCCCCATAACTTTTTACGTTTTGATGTCATTTCAAAGAAATGCAATCAAAAGAAAAATTTCTTTCCTTTTTTTTATTTAATAGTCTTTAGAAATATACCAGCTGATTTTGTAAAAAACACGTTTGAATGCTTGAATAATAGAGCATATTTCTGATCATTAATATTTAATTTCGTCTTCTGGGGTCAAATCTTAAATTTCTTTTAAATAAATAAATTTTACACTAGGTCACAAACATATTTTTTTTATTTTTGTTCAAGCATAATAAAAATTTGGTTCTTAAGTTGATTATTACCATGTCTTACATATAAAATTTTTTTACACTAGTTTACAAATTTTTTTTTTTACATTTTATGTAAAACTATTAAAATTTTTTTTTTTTGTAAATATTGAAAAACCTTTATAAATTGAAAAACCTTTAAAGAAGGTGACCATCTATAGTTTTTTTTTTATTTGTCTATTTGTTATCTGAATACTATTTACTTATTAAAATATGTCCATAATTCTTATTATTATTATTATAAATTTTCTTGCTATTATTCCTAAGATGGAATTTTAAATTTGCTTATTTTATTACGAAAGGTGAAGTCCTATTTATGTGAGTATGTAGGTTTATTTTTCTTGGGCTGACTGAAATTTACCCTACAGTCAGCATGGAGGGTGGGCATCGGAATAATGTAGCAAATTCCATCATGAGCTACATTTCTATCATCAACATTTTTCGGTTCATTTTCGATATTTTTTTTGTTATTTGTTTATTTATTATTTTTTTTTGTTTTAAGGTATCGCCCTTATTTTTGACTTGCTACCTAAATTTAAAATCTACAGTAAACGATTCAATAAATATAATTTCTTTTGGGAACATAATAAACCCCGCCATCGACGAGCACAGCCGAACCAGTAGGTAGCCGTTCCCTTTTATAAATCAACCCAAGTTAAAGAATCGTTACACGCTGTCTCCACCATGCCCGCCTGTGGTCGCAGTCACTGCTAACACCGACGTTTGGGCGTATATTACCGCCCGGATTTCATTTTCCTCGTGTTGTGTTCCCATGTTCATTCTTCCAACAACATCGTTAAAAAATGTTCACCGCCAACCTACTAGGTAAAACAGACGCGGACCAGGAAGCCGCCCACTATGGGAAACAGACGCGCCTGGATTTGATGAACCACGAGAAAGGAAGCGTCCCAAGCCGCTCAATGTGAGAAAAACAGACACTCGGACCGATACCTAGCCGCGGTTACCTTCCACCTATAGTCAGAGCCCATCTCAGTAATGCAGACAATAGACCTTACATTGTCCCACTATGATCAAAACCCTGACCTTAGCCGTGTACCGCCTGGTACCCGTTTCCAGCCAGCACCCCCGAGGAGGGTTCAGTGGAAGGATTTTATGTGCCAGCTGGGTATAAGAAATGTTTCAATTTAGATAATCTCAGATTCTGAACCAACCTTAACCCTTAAATGCATGATCTCTTCGATTTTGACCATTTTTTTATATATGATTTCTAAAGGCGTGTACATTTGAAAAAAAAATACTAAAAAAAATTTATTTAAAAAAATGTGATTTTTATTAAAAAATATAGTTTTTTCCCAAATAGCTAAATTGTGATTATTTTAACGTGTATGAAAAAACGCGTGTTTTAGATTTTTCACAAATATACAGAGCAAAACCAAGATTTTTACTCTAACTGTTTAAAAATTCTGCGCTAAACTATAGGAACACTATGTGCAGAAGGAGCCCCTAATGCCCAAAAATGCAGTTTTGTGCAACAAGTGGGTTTTTTTTTATTAAAAAACCGGTATGTTGCCAAATGGCTACACCATGCATTAAGGGTTAATGTACATTTACACGCGAGAGAAAACTGCTAGAGATGGAGCATAAAACACTACAAAATAGCTACTCATTCAAAATAGAGCTAATTAGAGGTGATTTTTGTTTTATCTCTAGCATTTCTCTCTCGTGTAGATGTGCTTTTTTAATTTGAAATTTTTTTTTAAATATATCGTGTTCATATGTCATTTTGATGTTTAACAAAAACAAGAAGTTGTTAGTGTCTTTGTTGATAAAAAGTTAAGGAAATACATTAATTTTGCTTTAAACCATTAATCGATTAATCGCCAATTTTCTCGAATAACCGACCCGAATAACCGGTTAATCAATTTTAGTGATTTTTCGAATAATGCAATAACCGGTTAACCGCCTATGTCGAATAATTGGAAACAGTAGTCGAAACAAATAATTTAAAACTCAAATAATTATTCGACCCGAATAATCGGTTAAAATTGGTCGATTAACCGGTTACATTTTTAATATGGAATTTGTTCTTAATTTTTTCCCAAAACTTCACAATTTTCTTAATCTGGGCTACAAAATTACCAGAAAAGCTTAGAAAAAACAAATACTAACTAAAATAGCATCAAATTCTTTAAAAATCGTGTGAAATAGGTCCTTAAATACCTTTTTCGAGCAACCGCAAACAAGTCGACATTCTTTATTATTCTTTATTTAGTCTATGGAACATCATTTCCTTACAGACTATGATTAAACTATAAAATAATTATAAATAGTAATTATTATTGTATATGCTTTAAGATATAGGCTTTTGAAAGAACAAGAACGGACGCACTTTTACATTAGTAGGCCACAAGGAAGGCTCAAATAGATTATCATATAATTCAGCGGAGATCCCAATTTTAAAAGAAACACTGCTCAATGTGTTCGGCTCAGTTTCCTTTCTAACCAATTTAAAACATTTTAGATGGGTTTTGCCAATATTAGCACCTTTTGCAACATAATTCAGGATTTGTTGTGCTGTAACGCTGGGCTTAAATGAGGAAATATGCGCCCATTTTATATTAGCGATAACTTCTAAGTCCTTGGAATTATTTTCTCCAAACACCACAGGCTTACGTTTCTTACGTATTGTTAACTGGGATATTACTTTCTGCTTGAGAGTATGCAGTTGAAGCTGAGCTAACAGTATTGTCAGAGTTTTGAGAACAACAGATGCTAGCTCTCCGTACACGCACATTAGAATTTAATACATCATTTGTCTCAGTAGCAGCAATAACATCATTTGGTTTAATAGTAGCAATAACATCATTAGGAATATCATCATCATCATTTATTTATTTATTTATTTATTTATTTATTTATTTATTTATTTATTTATTTATTTATTTATTTATTTATTTATTTATTTATTTATTTATTAAATAAAGTCTATGGAATATAATTTCCCTACAGACTAGAAGTGTATTACTAATTTGATTGGGAAGAACCAACAAACACTTGATCTAATTTTGTTCTGATTCCACCCATATTTTGAAAATAAAAATTAAGTTTTTTAAATTTAGCAGGAACATTCTTTAAACATTTACGTCCTCGGTTCGAGGTTTCTGAAAAAACTGAAACTGACGAACCTTTACATCAGATGGCCACAAAGATGGTTTAAAAAGCTGTTTATAAAATGCAGCAGAAACACCAAGTTTGAACGAAACTTTCCTCATTAAACTTAAGTCAGCATCCTTTTTGATTAATTTAAAGCATTCTAAATACATTTTTTGGATTCCAGCATATTTCACTACATAATCCATAATTTGGTCTGCAGTAACATTCGGCTTAAAGGATGACAAATGAACCCATTTTTTACTAGCTACAACATCCAATTCACTATTAGCATTATCCCCAAAAATCACTTGATTTCGCTTTCTTTTCGGCTTAACAATATTCCACATTGAATTGTTTGCTGGGAAATCATTTTCAACATGAGAGTCTATAGTGGCAGCATAACTAACCGTATTTTCGGATGTATGAGAAATAGAAATACTCTCATTGTCATCATTTGCTTGTACGTTAGTTTTATCAGAACCAACAACATTTACATCAACTTGTTTACTAGCATCAGCGACAGCACCACGACCGACATCATCATTAACAGCATCAACAAACACATCATGAATATTAGCATCATCATTAGCATAAAGACCAGCATTACATCCATCACTATTATTAGCAGCAGCACCAACAATAGCATTATTACGATGACTATCAGAGAGTGTAAGAAAATTAGCAGAAGTAGATGCAGGGGGTGAACGACTTTTTTGTTGTTTATTATTAGAACTTGATTCGGCAAGTGTTTTTTTGTTTTTTAACGAAACACTCTCAATAACAGTGTTTTTGTTGATTACATGAGCATTTTTTAACTCTTTAATATCATCAACATTATTTACTTTTTTTGTAAGATCAATGATCATTAGCTTTAAGTTGTTTACTTTATGTGTTAAACGACTTATACAGCGCACTAAATCACTTGACGAATCCAAACAATTGTCACAGTTGAATAAAATGTTTTTATTACTTTTTAAGACATTATATTCATTATCAGATGTAATGTTAGCACAAATATTATGATAACTAAGCTGACACAAATTGCACTTTATTATAACAGTGTCCTTTTTAATGATGTTCAAACATTTTGAACAAACAACTTTCTTTAAAGAAGACATAGCGAAACACACGTCTTACTCAATTCGTTGCGAAGCGAAGACTGTAGAGAAAGACTAATGCTAGCTCTTCGTATTCGCTTATTAGAATTTAAAACATTATTACTTGGTTCAGTAGTATCAACAACATCATTACGAAAAGCAGAACTTGAAGAAAAGGAATCACTCAGAGTTGAACGACCTTTTTGTTGTAAATCATTATTTTTTGAATTTAAGCTTGACTCAGCATGTATTTTCTTATTTTTAAAAGAAGCACTCTCAACTGCATTGTTTTTGTACATACAGGCATTGAATAAGGTTTTTAATTCTCTTACTTCATTTGACAAACTTGTTATCATATCAATTAAATTATTAGATCCTTTAGCGCATTTATTGCAGTTATAAACAATATTATTTGATGAAATTAAAAAAAATGGAATAGATCACTGCAAGTTATGCATCTAATAAATATACTACCAACAGCTCTAAAGCAACTAACACAAGCAGTATTAGATTGCATTAGGAAGAAACAATAAAAATGAACTTTTTTAAACGACAATCACTACTGAACTGATCATTGTACCATCAGACTCCCAATTTTTAATAAAATTTTGCGCAAATGTTTTAAAAAAAATATGTATCAAAGTTTCTATTTGTAAAAAAGCCTTAAGAACATAGCAAAAGGCCAAAATGAAGGTGTTTTTTAAAACTTCACAAAACACACGAAATACACGACCTGCTGGAGGATGCTTTATGAAATAAAATAGACAGTTTTGCATTACTGTTTCAATTCTTTTAAAAATTTAAACTAATATAAATGATATCTCCATGTCCTTTAAGACAAGGCTGCATTTGTTTTAAAACTGTTACACAATTAACATGTTAATTCTGAAAGAACTTTAACTTTTCTTATTTTTCCTAAGAAAGTGTACATACACATCAGTTCAAAACCACATCAATTCTAAAACATGTTCCACTAGAGCAACATTGAACCCGAACCCGTTTCAAGGAATATAAATTCGAATTAAAACAAATAACCTAAAGTTAAAAAATATGCTATTCATCAATACACTGATTCAATAAAGTTTCGCTGGAATTCGTCTATTGAAACTTTTAATTGAATTGATGCAATTTTTCATAAAATTTTATGAAGAATTTCATATTATTTATTAAAAATGTCATACACCCAAAAAAGTTTTTTTAGAAAGAGATTCATAAAAATTGTGAAGCTTTTTCATAAAATTTAATAAATTTGGCTTTTACTTTTTGAAGAAAACTTCATTGGTTTATTGAAAATTTTGTTTACAGCTCGTCCGATAAAATTCTCTCAGAGTAAGTACGCTCAAACTTTAGGTTATTTTTTTACTGTTAATGGCCTTTAGTAACGAAAAAGATACTGAGAAACAAAGTAAATTGGTATTCTCAATTAACTGAAATTAATCTCAAAGAGAACTCAAATTTTTTTATCGATGACTTTATTGAAAATTTCGTAGCTGTAGGAAGAATCTTATTAAAATTTAAAAAAACTTTAGGTATAGCATTTCTTTAACCCTTTCAGACCCAGAATACACGATTGTGAGATGTGATGTTTTCTCTTAAAATTACAAATATTTTAAATACTAATAGGTTTATTTTACTGTTTCCAATTATTCGACGTAGGCGGTTAACCGGTTAATGCATTATTCGAAAAATGCCTAAAATTAATTAACCGGTTATTCGGGTCGGTTAATCGAGAAAATTGGCGATTAATCGATTAATCGTTTAATACAAAATTAATGTATTTCCTTAATTTTTTTATCAATAAAAACACAAAAAGCTGCCTGTTTTTGTTAAATATAAACGTGACATATAAACTCGCTATATTTAAAACAAGTTTCCATATTCTAAGGGTGCGTACAGAGTGGCCGCTTGTTGCCGAGCCGAGCCGACTGACGCTTATTGCGAGAACCAATGCGAGAAAACTGGTACTATACAAATTAGTACAAATAAGCGGGAACAGGTCATAGTGGGCGCCGAGCTGGTCAGAGCGCAAAGCTGTTATGTTAATAAAATAAAAATTAAACAAAAAAATAAAAATTCAAATAAATAATAAAAATTAAATAAAATTATAACAATTATAAAAAAATTAAAAAAAACTTATAAACAAAATTTAAAAAAAAATGTAATAAAAATTTCAAGAATAATTGAAGAAATGCGTTAATAAGTAAAATTTTAAAACTCAATGTCAGAATGAACAACAAACCCAAATGCATACAAACATACATAAAACCCAAATAATAGATAAAATATCAGCGCTGACTCTCGCATCCACTATGCACACCCAAACTTGTTTCTCGCATGAATAAGTTCTCGCAATAAGCGTCAGTCGTCTCGGCTCGGCAACAAGCGGCCACTCTGTACGCACCCTAAGGTTGAAAAGTTTTGGAATCTGAGGTTTTTTTACATTAAAAATTTTCTTACTAGACAAAGGTCTGCAAAAATTTTGATAAACCTACTAAAATTGCATTGAAAATGGCAGAAAAAACTGCTGAAACTAGCAGATTTTTGGTTTGGCATATATTAGTAATTTAAGAACAATAATCAATACTGCCGCAAAAAAATTAATATTGCATTTAAATAAATGTAATATCTAAAGTTTTGAAGGTTTTATTAAGATTCCTCCTTCTCCCCTGAGGAAATAAAAAACGAGCCCTCGATATAAAAAAAAATAGTTGAGTTGAATTTTAGTTAATGAAAATGCTAATTTATGCTGCAAAAATCAGAATAACGTTTTTCTGATTTTCCCAGTCTCTTTACCGTTTTCTAAGGGCCATTAATAATAAAAAAATAACCTAAAGTTTGAGCGAACTTACGCAGATAGCATTTCGTCTAACGAAATCACTTTCTTCTCAAAGTGACAAAGCTTCATTATTTTTATGTAGCTCTTTTTAATAAAACTTTTTTTGGGTTTATAAAATTTTTAATAATATGAAATTTTTCATAAAATTTTATCTAAAACTGCATCAAATCAATGAAAACTTTCAATGGACGAGGTATTTACAGTCGGATCTTAAAGTATGATACATCGATGTTTTTCTCTCCCAGTATTTTGCTCAAAGGGCAATTGACCTCAAGTAGCCCGTTCTAGAAGTTACCCACCAGATCTAAGTTGATACGCCCCTAATGTAATGTCAGAAAATTAAAGCTCGCAAAAAATCATTAAACTTTTGCTAAGGAAGTTTTTCGACAAACCCAGTAGAAATTTTTTTTATATATTGGTTGCCGAACGTAGGGGTCGCCTTTTAAAAATTTTTTTCATTGGAAAAAATTATTTCAAATAAGCAAAAAGTTCAGGAAGAGACATTTTGACATTTATTTAAATAAAAAATATTTTGCAGACTAATCAATTGTAAATTGGATTTTCTCAATTATATTAAAATTTCGGTAAGTTGATATTGTTATTTCTTTTAGTCTTGGGTTTTGATCATTTTGGATTGTATTCATTGTATTTTTCAGAAATCAAAGAATGATCAATTAAAAATTTGTCAATTTATCCCTTGAAAGCGTACTTGGACGATGTCAAATCGGGACGGCCAACAGCATTGAAAGGGAAGCAAAATGTAGGTAAAGCAGTAAATTATTAATTAATGTGTAAAATAAAAGTGACTTGTTTTAATAAATAAAAATATTAAAAATGCTTTCATTTAATTTCGATTTGTTGCTCAAAAAGGTAATATAAGAAGATCTGTGAACCATTTATGATTACAAATAGTTGATCTCTACTAACATAAAATTTTGTTGAATTTTAACTAGCAAATCGTTGTCAGCAACTAAATTTATAGATATTTAAAAAACTTAGTTGATAACAACTAAATCAATTCAACTACATATTAGTTAGGGGTATTTCACCTATGAGATAGTTGAAAATTTCGTTATAATCAACTAAGAAATTTTTAGGGTGTAGAGTTCTTACAGAATTAATAAGCTTGTTCGTTTACTTACTACAAGTTACTACTTTTACTACAGCTGGAAAATTTTAATACAAAAAGTAAACAAAACTTTCCAATTGTAGTAAAAGTAGTAAGAACTTCGAGTAAACAAACACACTGATTATGTCAATTGTGTGACACAGTTTTAAACCAAATGCAACTTTGTCTTAAGGGACATGGAAATTTAATTTAGTTTTAATTTTTAAACGAATTAAAACAGAAATGAAACATTGTCTATTGTATTTCCTAACAAAGTTTTAAAAAACACCTTTATATTAGCCTTTCGCGATGTTTTTAGAGCTCTTTTTTACAAATAGAAATTTCGATATTTTGTTAAAATATTTGCAAACAAATGTTATTAAAATTTCTCGGTCTCTTAAAACAGATGACGTGTCTCGATGGTGCAATGCCGACTTGCTTGGAGTTCCGCAAAAAAAGGTATTTAAAGGCTTAAGGACCTCTTTATCTCGATTTTTAAAGAATTTGGTGGTATTTTTAGTTAGTATTTGTTTTTCTAAGCTTTTCTTGCAATTTTTTAGGCAATGTAAGAAAATTATGAAGTTTTGGAAAAAAATAAAGGAAAAATTCCTTATTAAAAATGTAACCGGTTAATCGACCTATTTTAACCGATTATTTGGATCGATTAATTATTTGAGTTTAAAATTATTTGTTTCGACATTAACCTAAATAGAGGTGATTAATCGAGGAATTGGTTAATCGATTAACCGAATTGGAAACACTAGTTTATTTAGATAAAAAATTTCAGTTATACTTTTATCTAAATTATATTTCATAAAATATGAATTGACACCAGGAAATTTTAATAGTTTTAGTACCATTTTACCTTAAAGTTATAAAATGAATACATTTTTGCAAGCTAGTTGGGTCTGAAAAAGTTAAATGCAATATTAAATTTTATAGTGTCAGTATTGATTAAAAATCACACTCAAAGAAATTTTGTATCTAAGCTTTTCAGATTTTTAAATTTTTTTCTGAATAAAAAATCTACGTTAAGTAATCGATATGTAACAGTTTTAGGTTTGCTGTTCTTAACTTACTAATATTTTGTTAGTTTCAGCAGTTCTTTCTGCCATCTTCAACGAAATTTTAGTAGATTTAGCAACCCGAGTAAAAAAGTGTATATAAAATTATATGTGAATGGATATATTTGCAATATGTAACTGGATATAATTTCATCCGAAAAATGGTTATATTAAATTGTATCATATTGGATATAATTGTATTTACAAGGATACAAAGTTATATCAAATGATAAACTTATATCCGAATTTTGTCCCGATCAAATTGGATATAAGTTAATACAATACGATATGATTAAATTTAAATGATAAAAAAAACTTTGAATTGGAGGGCAGCAGGATTTCGGGTCCTACACACTCAGGGGTGTGATGAAAATCGAAAACGAACAGTTTTTCAATCTAGAATAATTTGTTTCGCGAAAATCAAATTGGCTTCAAATTATTATTTATCGTTTTATTTGACGCCGGACATGTAAATTAGGAAATAAAATATAATTGGTATTGTACAGATCCTAAAATATTTACCATTGAAAATCAGATCGTTTTCGATATTCATCACATGCCTGACTGTCAGCCGAGGGCTACTATTGATAATGAGTAACTATTAAAGACGTTAATGTATAAATCTGTTATTCTTTAAAGACTAGATAATTTTTTATCAAATATGGGAATTTTCTTTGGACTTAGAAATTTTTTTTAAATATGTTAAGCTTTTTTATTTTAAATAAAATTTTAATGGTTAGCCCGGCAATGCACTTCTTTTTTGTTGGAGGCTCATATTTCCCGATTTATGGAGCTGAAAATGATCTACAACAATATTCAATGGCTTATTTCATATTTCTGCACTCAAAACTTATCGGACAAGAACAAAATATATATATCGTTGGGAAGGTACTTGAAATACCTTTTCAATGATATGCAACATGCCTAGACTTATTAACCCATTACGAGCCGGGCCATGATTTTAAATGTTAATTTTTTTAAATTGGACTTTTTAAATTAAAATAAACTTTTAGAAGTAAAAAAGTTCAGAAAATATTAATTTAATGAAAAAATTGAGTAAAGCATATAAAAAATTGTTTTTGATCAAATATTACATTAATCTCGAATATATTAGTTAATCTCGAACTTGGGTCTGATATTAACTAATATATCGTCGGCTTGCCTGCAAGAAGTGCTATGTTTTTGGTTTTAACAGGTTTTCAGGAGAGCGAAAAAACTGATTTATATTATCCTTTTAAGATATTTTATTGACATCATATGCCCTAATGATTCACGACCTTATTTATTACAATCATTATTAAGGCATATGATGTCAATGAAATATATTAAAAGGATAATATAAACCAGTTTTTTCGCCCTCCTGAAAACCGACGATATTGTTATATATAAAAAATAAAATTAAAAATATTTTTGTATCTATTTATACATACAATTTTGAACGGTTTTATCAATAATATATTCCTATATATACAATTTTCAATAAAGCAAATACTGATATATGATTTAATATGATTACATATGAGAAAATTTCTAAAAAAATTTCGAATATATCACCATATAAAACATATAAGGTCGCATACAATATTTTATATTATCATATATTTTGATATTAAAAAATATATGTTATATATACTCTTTTTTACTCGGGAATATTTTTACAGACCTTTTTTTTAAAAAAATCTCAGATCCCGAAACTTTTCAACCTTCGAATATGAAAACTTTTTTTTTTAAATACATCGTATTCATATATGACGTTAATATTTAAAGAAAAGAGTCAGCTTTTTGTGTTTTAATTAATAAAAAGCAAGGTTGGTTACCGAAACGAATAACGGTAAGGATAACGGTAACGGTATCGAATTTCTATTGTTTCGGTAACGGTAAAGGTAACGTTATTTAAGACTGAATCGGTAACGGTATACCGTTATCGAAACAGCAATACCGGTACGTACAGGTATTAAAAATTACGTTAAAAACATATAAAAACAAGTCAAAACATAACATATTCTTGTTTTGAAGTCTTAGAAATACAGATTATAACCTATAAAGTCAATGCTGGTAGTTTTAATAATTAAAATTATTGTCTATAAATTTTTTTGTAAAAATAACCCAATAATTATAAAATAAAAAAGGTAAAAAATTGTCATTTTTATATAAATTAAAAATAACGGTATCGGTAACGATAACGGTGTTGGGAAATTATTTTAGAAGTATTGGTAACGGTAACGGTATTCAATTTGAAACGGTATTTTAGCGATAACGGTATTATAACGATAACGGTAACCAACCTTGATAAAAAGTTAATGAAATACCTTAATTTAGCATTAAACGATTAATCGATTAACCGCCAATTTTCTCGAATAACCGACCCGAATAACCGGTTAATCCATTTTAGTGATTTTTCGAATAATGCATTAACCGGTTAACCGCCAATGTCGAATAATTGGAAACACTAGTTAAGACCAAACGATTTCATATTTATGGTTAAATTTGTCTCAGTTAGCAGATTTGAATTAAAATCTCCGGCTATTATAACGTCATTATAAAGTGGAGTAAGTTCTTCCATTATTTTATAAAAGTAACTAAGATCAATTCTATTATTAGGCCTGTACACACTACCAATCAAAAACTTTTTTCCTTCACTGCATGCTTCAAGAAAAAGATGTTCAACTTGATTGCTGGAGTTCTTATCACTTCTGGTTTTAACTTTACAAACCAGTCCGCTTTTGACATAGATTGCCACACCGTCATAACCATCTTCTCTGTCATTTCTGTATAGTTTATAACCTTTCATTGAGACCATAGCATCTGTTATTGAATCGCTGAACCATCAAAGATATATCTGAATTCATCAATTTTACTGAATAAGCTTTGAGCGTTTATGTGACAAATTTTAACCTCACTTCTCTGTTTACCAAGAATTTTAACCATGTATGCAGCAGTGATGGTATTTGAGAATTTTCGATTGGTGCCTCAATGATGCCAAAAAAGTGCCAAAAAAGCTTTAAAAGTGCCAAAAAAAAAATTAAGCAACATTTAATGTTTCAAAAAAAATATGCTCAGCTTTTATTTCAAATATTTATACATTTAGTTACTTTAACCCTTAAATGCATGGTGTAGCCATTTGGCAACATGCCAGTTTCTTAATAAAAAACGCCACTTGATGCATAAAACTCAATTTTTGGGCATTGGGGCCCTTTCTGCACAAAGTGCTCTTATAAACTATAACTCAGAGTTTTTAAACAGTTATAGGAAAAATCTTGGTTTTGCTTCGTATGTTTGTGAAAAATCTAAAACACGCGTTTTTTTTTACAAAAAGTGCAATATTCAAAAATGTTTGTTTAAATATTTAAAGTGGTATTCTCGCAATAAAATTAGTTTTGGCAACAATAAATGTATAATTAATATTTCATATATTTTTTTTTGTTTCTTTTTTTTCATACACGTTAAAATAATCACAATTTAGCTATTTGGCAATTTTTTTTGGTATTTTTCTTGAAATGTACACGCCTTTAGAAATCATATATAAAAAAATTGTTAAAATTGTAGAGATCATGCATTTAAGGGTTATGTAAAAAGACAAAAAAAAAAAAAGGCGGGCAACTTATCTAAAAAGTAACCCGAGTTTAACATTACCTACCACAAATATTTTCATATAAAAATGCCATTCTTAACTATAGTAAAGCACTAAACTTACGTTATTTTAAGATAAGTTAGCAGGTCCAAGACTTTCAAAAAATTTTACAATTAAATTTGACAATACAATAGAATCAATTAAAGTTTTTCTAATTTTATCCCCGTTGCTTTTATTTTTAAATATCAAAATAATGATTAAATTGTCCCCGAAGGACTGGAGGGTGGTCCAATTGTAGATATTTTTAGTGTAGCATTTGTTTTTTTAATTTTGCTACCCCTTCTTAATACGCGTGGTTTTTAATGAAAAACCAGCGATATCGATCTTTTATCAAATTATATATAAATTTTCGTAAAAAGTGCCAAAATTCTATGGAGAGTGCCAAGGTGCCATTGAACATTCAATAGTGCCACAAATGGCACTTTTGTGCCACTTTTACCAACAGTGGTATGCAGTGACGTCTTTGGAATGCAATCTGTTACCACCTATTAAAGTCATATTTTAGAAAAATTAAGAAAAATACCCGAACAGCAACGCTAGCATTGATCATGAAAAAAATTATTGTTTTTATTACTAATAAGAAAAGAATTTTGATTAATTTATAAGAATTGGCATCTAAAATAAGGTGTGTTTCTTTACTTTTTGGGTAAAGTTCGGTAAAATGAGAGTAAGCACAAAATCCTCTCACAAAATGACAAAATTACCCAATAGTACAGGAACGCCAAAAACCACTTTTCTAGCCCAAAAACTAATTTCAAAGAATAATGTTAAACAGTGATGGGACTTGAAAAATTTTGTTTTGTGCCAAGTGTGTGACTAAAATGTGCCAAATGGGCCTTTATTGTGCCAAAACATAATTTTCACTTAGAACCCGTGTTTTCAACTTTCATTTTGTAAATGCATTCTTATGGAATTAATTCTATCTTGAATTCTTATGGACTTAATTATATTTGATTGAATTAAAATTTTCTTTCAATTAAAAGGTAAATGATAAATTAAATTCATCCGATTCTTATTAAAGTTTTGGGAATGCAGCCAATGAATGAATTCTTTAGGAATGGTTGCACGGAATGGTATACATATAAACATTTTCTAAAACTGAATTAATTTTTTCAGGAATTAAACTTAAATTAATTCTTTCGAAGCTCTGATATAAATTTATAGCATTTGAATTATTAAAATTCTATGGATTAAGCACCGTAAGTTGTTCAGTTTTCACGTGAAAAAACTGTTATACTCCATATAAAAAAAAATATTTTTCACGACAATGAGTTTTCACGTGAAAATTGTGCAAACTTAGTTTTCACGCAAATTTAATGTACAAGACTATTATTTTTCTGGTGAAAAAGTGTCATTTTGTGTTAATTATGATTGTGGCTTTGTTATAAAATTAAAATATTGTTAATTTTTTTAACTTAAATTGCAATTTAAAGCATTTAAAGTCTGAGAGAATTTTTTTCACGTGAAAAACAACTTACGGTGCTTTATTCATTTTTTAGTTTTGCTTTATTCGAAAAGGTATTTTAATACCAATAAATGCTTAGAAACTAAAAATTAAAGAATTGTTATTTTTTAAATTCATTTTATATTAAATTTTGTAGATAACCAAAATGTGCCAAAATAGTATCGGTTGTGCCATTGTACCAATCAATCTTAGATTGTGCCAAAAATCCCATCACTGATGTGAAAATACGTATAATTTCAGTTTGCAAATCGGCACAAATATACATTTGTGAAGGAATTTAAAAGTTGTTTTTGATTTTATTCAATTAATTTTAACAAAAAACCAAGTTTCTTTTGCTTATTTCTTTATTTAATTAAAATTTTTAATTTAATTTCACAATTGTTTTTTGTTTATATTTGCATCAGCTGTTTTACCAAAGTTTACCCGAAGACAAAGTCTGGGTAAATTTTGGTAAAAAGAGAAGCACTAATACACTCTCATTAGCGCTCTCATTTACCCAATTCTCGAGTACGGGAACGCTTTTGGGTAAATTTCGGTAACTTTGGGTAAATTTCGGTAACTTTGGGAACGTACGGGAACACACTGATAGTAATGATAGAACATAAGTTGATGTAATTATTTGAAATATACTTGATTGATAAAATAATTAAGATTGTACTAAAGACAATATTAATGTAGGATGATATCTTGTTCCCGAAAAAGATGTTGTAGTTGTTCAAGATATTCAATATGAATTGGGTCTTCAGAGTCTTGTCTTTTTATATACACAAGACCGCGTAGAGTGAATACTGTTCTTAAAATTTTATCTGCCTTCAGTTTCAGAGCAGCTTGAAAGATTTTGTGATTGTGAGGCGTTAAATTTTCATGGACGTAAATTGATTCAACACTATTAAAACCAGCGTGTTTGAGGCATAAAGTAGCTTTATTATCGCGTCTATATTTCGCAATTGTTCTTAAAACGAAATTTTTTTCATATGGCGAATAAAATTTAACAACTATAACTTCATCTTTTGGCGAATATTGTTTATTATCCTTATATATTTTTTGGAGTCTATATATATTATCAACCTGAGGCGTTGAAATATTTAAATTTTCACATATTTGGCTGAATATTCTAAACAGGTTTTCATTATCATAGTACGGTACCACGTATTCGTATACTACCGGCTACCACTGAGTTGTCTTGTTTTAGTTGTTTTCTCTTTAGTTCAATTATTTCGGTTTTCATTTTGTTAAATTCCGAAGTTTCTGACTCTAGTTTGGTTACACGCTCTTTAATTGTATTAATAGTAGTGGTGGCAGTGGTTTCTAATAAAGACACTCTTTCACATACTGCTTGCAAGTCAACTTGTATTAAATTAAGTCTCTTGTCAATTTCACTCAAGAGTTCTGCATTAAACACATAGACGACTGCGGCTACATGACTACACGACTACAAATGCTGCTGGCTGCAATTGTAGTCGTGTAGTCAGCTACTTAATTTTTTTGAAAACGACAGCCACATAGTAAACAGATGATGCAAAAAATTTGTCGTTTTGATAAATGTTAATCTTTTTTGGTTTGTGCTTCTAAAATAATGGCTGAGGAATATTTTGTTAATTTTGTAAGATCCTTTTTTTTACAAAACATCACAATAAAATTAGTTCCAAATATAAATTAATGAAACCTTCAAACAATTGTAAAATATAAACAGCTGTATCTTTAGTGTTCCCATAACGGTGATTTTTTAGTCAGAACTAGCGATTTTATTTCGCCTCTAGCGGGAAAAATTGCCTTGTTTTACATATTTTGTTATATTGTCAACACTATTTTTGTTTTGAAGCCAACAAAAATAGAAATTATACTAAGTTGACTACAGCGGCAAAAGTAGTCGTGTAGCCGTGTAGCTGTGTTGGTGTCAAAATAATCGTTTTCATATAAACGTGTGTATTTTATTTTTGACAGGCTGTAGTCGTGTAGCTGCAGTCGTCTATGTGTTTAATGCTTTCCTCTTTGTATTCTTTAAATTTATTTTGTATCATAATTTGAATCTGCTCTGTTAGTTTATCAAGACGTCTATCCTTCATTTTAATAAACTTTAAGAGGTGACTCTGTATTTGTGAGACGAGGAGTTTTATTTATATTTCCTAAAAGAGAGTCCTGTAACACTGCTCTTAACCGCTTTTGAGCGGGAGTATTTTTAGGTGATGTTGTTGTTTCTGTGTTTTCGTTTAATTCTTGCTTATTTGTAATGTTTACTTCTTCAACTATATTATTGTTGGTCTTGATTTTATTTTTTTTTTTTGTTTAAAACTCTCCGTGGTCTATACATTTTTATTTAAGAATTTGAGTGTTGAGATTTTGGTGTGGTGGCAATCTCTTATATATTTATTTTTTTCCTTGTTTGGTGCTGTATTTCTTTCTTTGTGAAGTTTTTGAACAATACCAAATAAAGTATTTTAAATAGGGCTTATTGTTTTTATGAAAAAAAATAAACACTGGATCAAATCAACCGATGGTGTTAATTTAAAAACGTATTAATACAACAATTTAATTATATTTATTATTAGGGCAAGGAATTTCATGCACTTAAAAATGGAAAATATGCCCCTAAAATATGCGGCTAAAAAAGAAAAATATGCATTAAAAATATAAGAAATATGCACTAAAAACTATTATTTTTGCAAAAATAATGTAATTTAAAACTTAAAAATATAATTAAGTTAGTTATTTTGCAAACAGACACAGAACTCGAAGATATTCCATAGGTCAATAAGGTTTTTAAGAATGTTTATTTTGATTGAATCAAAATACAAAAATTTTAATTTTTATATTTTTTTACAAAATAAAAAATGCTCCTAAAAATTAAAAATATCCACAAATATGCATTAAAAAGCACAAAATATGCATTAAAAAGGCACCAGATATGCATTTAAAGTCAAAATATGCAAAAACATGCATTTATGACAAAATATGCAAAAATATGCAACTACAAATCGATGCCATTTTGTTCTAAATTTGATGATTCGGATAAATATTTAGTCCGTATTAGTTTTGGACTATCGGCAAAAAACATGCATTTGCATGAAATTCCTTGCCCTATTTATTATATATTTTGTGTAAAGAACTTTGTTTATATTGTGAATAATAATTTAATATAAAAATAAAACCGCAGAGCTTTAAAAACACGACTATTCTCTCAGAGCTTTGAGATTCCAATTTAGCAGCTGAAGGGCTTTGATGTATTTTTTTAAATACCCGAGTAAAAAAGAGTATATATAACATATATTTTTTAATATTAAAATATATGATAATATAAAATATTGTGTGCGACCTTATATGTTTTTATATGGTGATATATTCTAAATTTTTTTAGAAATTTTCTCATATGTAATCATATTAAATCATATATCAGTATTTGCTTTATTGAAAATTGTATATATAGGAATATATTATTGATAAAACCGTTCAAAATTGTATATATAAATAAATACAAAAATATTTTTAATTTTATTTTTTATATATAACAATATCGTCGGCTTGCCTGCAAGTAGTGTTATGTGTTCTTTAACAGATTTTCAGGAGGCGAAAAAACTGGTTTATATTATCCTTTTAATATATTTCATTGACATCATATGCCTTAATAATGATTGTAATAAATAAGGTCGTGAATCATTAGGGCATATGATGTCAATAAAATGTCTTAAAAGGATAATATAAATCAGTTTTTTCGCTCTCCTGAAAACCTGATATAACCAAAAACATAGCACTTCTTGCAGGCAAGCCGACGATATATTAGTTAATATCAGACCCAAGTTAGAGATTAACTAATATATTCGAGATTAATGTAATATTTGATCAAAAACAATTTTTTATATGCTTTACTCAATTTTTTCATTAAATTAATATTTTCTGAACTTTTTTACTTCTAAAAGATTTTTTTTAATTTAAAAAAATTAACATTTAAAATCATGGCCCGGCTCGTAATGGGTTAATAAGTCTAGCCATGTTGCATATCATTGAAAAGGTATTTCAAGTACCTTCCCAACGATATATATATTTTGTTCTTGTCCGATAAGTTTTGAGTGGAGAAATAAGAAATAAGCCATTGAATATTGTTGTAGATCATCTTCAGCTCCATAAATCGGGAACTATGAGCCTCCAACAAAAAAGAAGTGCATTGCCGGGCTAACTATTAAAATTTTATTTAAAATAAAAAAAGCTTAACATATTTAAAAAAAATTTCTAAGTTCAAAGAAAATTCCCATATTTGATAAAAAATTATCTAGTCTTTAAAGAATAACAGATTTATACATTAACGTCTTTAATAGTTACTCATTATCAACAGTAGCCCTCGGCTGACAGTCAGGCATGTGATGAATATCGAAAACGAAAACGATCTGATTTTCAATGGTAAATATTTTAGGATCTGTACAATACCAATTATATTTTATTTCCTAATTTACATGTCCGGCGTCAAATAAAACGATAAATAATAATTTGAAGCCAATTTGATTTTCGCGAAACAAATTATTCTAGATTAAAAAACTGTTCGTTTTCGATTTTCATCACACCCCTGAGTGTGTAGGACCCGAAATCCTGCTGCCCTCCAATTCAAAGTTTTTTTTTTATCATTTAAATTTTATCATATCGTATTGTATTAACTTATATCTAGTGTTTCCAATTCGGTTAATCGATTAACCGATTCCTCGATTAATCGCCTTTATTTCGGTTAATGTCAAAACAAATAATTTAGAACTCAAATAATTATTCGACCCGAATAATCGGTTAAAATAGGTCGATTAACCGGTTAAATTTTTAATATGTAATTTTTAGCTTTATTTTTGCCCAAAACTTCATAATTGTCTTAACTTTGGCTAAAAAATTATAAGAAACGCTTAAAAAAAGAAATACTAACTAAAATACGATCAAATTGTTTTGAAATCGATTGAAGGAGAATTCTTTAGATACAATTTTTTGAGCAACGCCAAGCAAGTCGACATTGAACCAGCGAGACACGTCTTGGGTTTAAAGATACTCTTAAAACGGATTTGTTTTACATTATCGCAATTAATTTTTAATAAAATTTTTTGATATTTTTAAACAAAATAATAAAGTTTCTATTTGTAAAAAAATGCTTTAACGTTGTGCTGGCTGGAGCAGGCTTTAGGAAATGCAATAGACAATTTTTCAATTCTTTTAAAATGTAAAATTAATTTTCTAAAGTGAGAGCAGTTTTTCAGCCTCTAGTCGATGAATTTATTTATATTTATTTTAACAAAAACAGTGCGTATTAATTTTTAAAATTTTATTATTGCAAACATATAATTTTGAAAAGCTGAAAAACTGCTCCCACTTCCGAAAATCTGTGATAAAGTTCGAACAAACAAATCTGCTTAAGATTTGACATCTGCACACTGAGGGAATTGTCTACATGCTTTTTATAAATTTTTATATTGATTCAATGAAATTTCGCTCAAATTCGTCCATTGAAACACGGAGGAGATTGGAAGATAAACAAAAATTTAAAAACAGAATGATTGTATGTGTTTGTATTGATCACTTCTGAGTAAAAACAATAACCGAAAGCTGAATAGGAAAGAAAACATCGAATTAGTTACATTGCATTCAAGGCCTTACTTGGGTGACGGGTTGTTGAAAAAAATGATCATATAGAGACAATCTGAGAATAAAAACATATAAATAATTAATAAAATTTAATGGAAAACCACTGACGACGCCTGTCCATTAGAGTGGTCCAAAAAAAAAAAAAAAAGTTAGAATTTCCACGCTCCACAACCCTACAAATATGCCACTTTGAAAAAAAATGTAGCCTGATCAAAAAAATCACCAAAAAAGTTTTGTTTAGAGGTAGCACATCGCAATTGAAGTTTCGAGGTTGTACTTGTTCTATTATTTTTAATTCATTAAAAATAATGGAAAAAATGAGAAAAATTAAATATAATTATTATGATCGCGACATATCAAATCTAATATACTTTAAGGTGTACATTACGAATATGAAATCAAAATTGAAATCGGTGTCGCGGATTTCGCGAAATTTTAATATTTCATCCAAAAAATGATCAACTTCGATCAGGATGTTTTCTTATATTTACCAATATGAAAATTTCGTTTTTGCATTAATATATATCTGCTAAATGTCCTATTATGTGGGATAGGGTTTTTGGTAGCAATAAAATTATAACAATCTAAATAATAGCGAAAAATTAAAAAATGTCAAATTTTAACTTAATTTGCAAGGATATCTGTTATCCTTTTTAAAATTAAAATCAGTGTTATATATAATGAAGGTCCTTGGTAAGTAAATTGCAAAAGTATAACAAATTGCATTTTTCGATAACACCGTTTACAGGTAATTGGGAAAATATCTCAAAAAACTTGAGTTTTTTTGAATTTTCAAAATCTGCGAATAATTCATAAACCACAATTTTTTTTTAAGTTTCGATTGCTGATTCATAATCTGCGTTAAAATAAAGATCAGATTTGAGAAATTTGGGCATACAAGGCAAAAACAAGTTGAATTTTTAATTACATCTTTTCGGAAAATTTCGAAAATTTGACTAAAATATATATTTTTTTGTATAAATTAAAAAAAACCGCGAATTACTTAAAAGTTACTTAATTTTTTTAAGTTTTGATTTCAAATTCCTTATATTCACATTAATTAAGACCAGATTTAAAAAAAATTGTTAAATAACAGGTTAAGAAATAATTAAATTTAAAGTCAACCCTACTTTTTGTATAAATTACTCTAGAGATAAATTACTAATTCTTAAAAGACAACTTTTTGTGCTACCTCTAAATAACAGCGGATTTAGCTGAAACTTGGCACAGAGAGTTTTTAGACATTAAGGAATAGGGGCAACATTGTGGAGATCGGGAATTCCAACTTTCATGTTTTTTGGACCACTCTACTGTCCATACAAAAAAAAATACAGAAACTAGATCTAGTCTGATCTGAAAATTATAATGTGTTCATAATTTTTAGAGAAAAAGGTTTATTCTTTTTCTTAACCTCAAATCTATTAATTAAAATTGATAAAATTGCATATTAATTTAGGGTGACCATTCGTACTGATTTGATCAGTACATGTACTGATTTTTGGTCTCGTGTACTGATGAAAAAGTCGTGTACTGATTTGTACTGATTTTTTAAAATTTGTACTGAGTTTTGGCATTTAAAAAAATATTAAATTTTTTTTATTAAAAAAAAGCCTAAATACAAATACAATGTAGTTTTTTTTATAGGATAAATTTTTATGAATGTGAGCGGTTTTCTCTACCAGAAAGCATTCAAAATGATTTTTCTATATGTAAATTTCTTAATCTAATATGTAGTTTCATACATAGAGAAGATTCGTGGTGACAACCGAATCCAACAATTGGTTACATTGCGATAATAGAAAATCAGTTGATACAACAGTTATTTGACTGTGATAAAAATATTTTAATTATCCGGTTGTCAGTTACTGTCAAAATGATTCTGTTTTCTGAGTGTGGGAAACGACCTCAAAAGCTGAAGATTTTTTCGTAAAAAAATCTTTAAAATCTGAAGATATATATCGTATGTGGGTATTTCTATGGAAAAATTTTCGAATCATTTCTAAAAATTTTACGTGTTTTTGTAGAAAAACGTATCCAAAACGTAAAGGTTTTCTATTTCAGAAATCATGCAGAAATTAGCAGAGAGAAAAAAGATTTGTTCTGACAACTAAATTTGTAGCCAATCAATTGGTTAATTTGTATCTACAGAAAATTAGTTTAGACAATGCAATTTGATCGTGACAGAAATTCGTTGGCCTGAATAAAAATTCGGAAGAATTAACGTTCATACTATCCTGGTGTCATATTTGACTCCATTCGTAGCATAGCTATATTTCATGGATCTGTTAATAAAAAAAAACTAGAAAAGGAATGGTAACAGATCATTGAAATTTCTAAATAATGGGTCCGTTTCCTGTACTTAAAAAACTGGATTTTTACATGCAAAAAAAAAATGTTTTGTTTTGGGGTCTGTATAGGAAGAAATGGGTAATGTTTTGTAGGATGGCATGATGGTTAACCGAAAAATTTTGTTTTAACCAAACCATTCGGTTGACAAAATATTAGGTTGGCTGCATAATAATTTTTTTGATGATGATAATAATTTTTTAAAATTTGTACTGATTTGAAGTCAGAAAAAATGGTCACCCTATATTAATTACAAAATTAAAAAAAAATTTTTGCTGATTTTTACAGAGCAAATTGGTATTTTCAAATAAATCTTAGCATTTTTTATATTGATGGCTCAATGCGAAAGGCTCTTCTGGTTTTTAATGTTAAAAAAAGTCAGCCCTTTGTGTTTTTATTGATAAAATGTTAAGAAAATCCATTAATTTTTATTAAACGATTAATCGATTAATCGCCAATTTTCTCGATTAACCGACCCGAATAACCGGTTAATTAATTTTAGTGATTTTTCGAATAATGCATTAGCCGGTTAACCGCCTATGTCGAATAATTCGAAACACTACTTAAATCCAATTTGATCGGGACAAAATTCGGATATAAGTTTATCATTTGATATAACTTTGTATCCTTGTAAATACAATTATATCCAATATGATACAATTTAATATAACCATTTTTCGGATGAAATCATATCCAGTTACATATTGTAAATATATCCATTCACATATAATTTTATATACACTTTTTTACTCGGGTAATGTGTGTACTTAGAAAAAAACAAACTAATACCGATGAAGTCCGTATTTAACAGTACGGAAACGGATACACCAAAACGGAGTTAAAACGTGTTATGGTCGAAATCTGATTATACGGTCCGTTTGTATTCCGTACACGCACATGCTATTACGGATACGTGCATACGGACCAATAACGTGCCGTAAAAGCCTGATTTATGACTCCGTACGTTGCGGACAGTTCGTAAAAATGTTTCTTAAGCTGCCTACACACTAGGGAACATGGTTGAGGGAACAAAAAATATCAAAAAATTTTGTAAACACGAAATGCACGCTCTCAACACGCACACACACACAAACGCACTCACACATTCACAAAAAATGCTCTCTTTTTTTAAGTATGTTCCCTAGTGTGTAGGCAGCTTTAGGTATATTTTATTATTAAAACAATTTGATTAATTTATTTACACCGAAAAAATTCCTCAGTAGCTTAGTAAGAGAAAAGTTCAGTTAAAATGAAAATATTTTAAAGTAACTGAAATAATTATTACCAACTTTTGCTTCAGTTAAAAAGAAAAATTAGTTGTTAGTTGATTTCTAAATAACTAAAAATATGTTACGAAAAAATTTTTAAAACAAAATAAACAAATTCAATTGCAAAATATTAAAAAAATTAAAAATACCAAAAAATTATTAATAAAAGAAGCAAACAGTTAACAGCAAAATAGAAATGCGTTTGATGGTTGATACGAATACAAAATGTGGATATTTGATATACACAGTGACAATTTGGAATAAGGAAAAATCGTATGTTTTAATTGTGTTTTCTTTTTAATAAAATAATAATTTTGTAACAAATAAAGTGTGAAATTTATTAAGAAAATGCAATGTGTTTTATTTATTTGCAACCAAATCAAAATATATGAAATTATTTTAAACGATTGAATCGGTTAGCAGCTACTAATTTAAAGTCTTGTTTAGTTTAACTGAAAGTTGCGTTAAAAAAACAAAATAAAATATATTAGTTAAATTCAATCAAATTAATCAACTGAAGCTCAGTAAGGGGTATTTCACCTGACACTCAGTTCAAAATTTAGTAGCTAGTAACTGATAAATTTTTTCGGTGTAGTTATTTCTTTATTTTATTTTACAATTATTACTATTATATGACATTGCACGCTTATTATTATATATTATAAATATATATTGTACTAAAAATACTTATAATAAGAAAATTATATTAATTACTTAACGTGTTTGCTGCAATGAAATTCTTGTCCGACAGCTTCCTTCACATCTTCCTTGGTTTTATCAATTGCACATGGATTTCTCTGAGACAATATATCACAGATTAACCGCTATATGATTTAGTTTATTTATTACAATTACTTTTTTATGTTTTATAGACGCAAAGAAAAACCTACAGTTACTTCAACAACACATGCCATGTAAATATATCGTGAGTTTAATTTGGAACACGCAAAAAATAAAAAGAGGGAAATCACATAAAATAAGGGTATAAGTTACCTATTTTTAGTATGTATTATAGCTCTACCCAAGTTTTGGGTATAACTTATATAATATGCTTGGTATAAAATAATAAAACAAAAACTAACAATAACTATACAAAAAAAACTTGGAAAATATTTCTCATTCTGTTTTTGGAATTGTTAGCACTAATTTATTAAATTTAAGCTATATTTTATTATTAAAACAATTTGATTAATTGAATTGGTTGTTTCTTTATTTTACAATTATTACTATTGTATTACATTGCACGCTTATTATTATATATTATAAATATATATTGTACTAAAAATACTTATAATAAGAAAACTATATTAATTACTTAACGTGTTGGCCGCAATAAACTTCTTGTACGACAGCTTCATTCCTTCACATCTTCCTTGGAATGCAAACCTTTTATTAATTGCACATGAATTTCTAACAAAATTATTTTCGTTGTTGTTGTTTTGTGTGTTATTTTCAAATTTCTTTGCAGATTTCATTGCATTTGAAGACACTAGCTAATACCCCATTCGCATGAACGAGGTTTCAGTTAGAGATTAATCAGAACTGGGTCGACAACGACAACGAGAATTGCTTTTTCATATATTTTGTATGGGAAGCAAAATGTCGCCATGTCGTCCGGCGATTTGTCGTCATAATAGAATCTATTATATTTTCGTGACGACACACTAATAATCAAAATATTTGTCAAATAGTTGCCATATTTTTAACTAATTAAGGGAACAGAGTTGCAGAAATTCGTATTAGAGTTGCAAAAATTCGTACTTTGTTTACAAAAAAATTATTTTTTTGACAGAAGAAATATAATTGAAAATAAAAATGCATAATTTACCGCAAAAAAGCAAAATTAAATACAAAAAAAAGTAAAACAACAATAATTAATGGAAAACCAATTGAATTGGTGAAGAATTGTGGCGAAAAAAATACAATCATATTCTTGTTTTGCTTCAATTTTTTTCTAAATGTCAAAAAATGTCGACAATCGATTGTCGCTGAATTTAAATTATTCGCGACGACTTTTGCTGTCGTCGGTCGACAATCGACACAGTTGTGATTAACCTCTTATTCTGCAATTTACGAGATATTTAAAGAATCCCGTTTTTGTAGAGAATTTTTGAAAAAAAAAAAAAAAAAATTCATATACAAACCTTAATAAGCCAAATCTTGTTGGGGTATGGTAGCCACCCTGGTGTTATTTGGGGCATGACATTTTTTTGAGGTTTATAATTGTCCATTATTTGGATTCCAGGGCTTGGTTGGGCTTGACAGCATATGGTTGTTTTTTGGTGTATTTAAAAAAAAAACTTTTTGGGTTATTTTAGCCAGTAGAACATGTATGGATTTTATATATTTTCTTATTTTTTACAAAATAAAAAATATTTTTGTGATTTTATTACAATTGTATTTGTAATGTAATGTAAACATATTTTTAAGTTTGTTAAATTTTTAAATACCTAGTGCTTTTGTTTACATTGCTGAGCATTTTATTTATTTAATTTTAATTACAAAAAAACAGCTGCTATGTAACGAGTAACCGTAGATCTTGTTAGCCATCTTGTTAAGCTGATGGAGATGTCAGTATTGTGCATTTAATACCAGAATAATCAATACTTTTACAATTCTATTTTACGCATTTGCAAGATGTTTCGGGTTCTTGTTAAAGCAAGGTGTTTTACGTAAGTTTATAAGATTTTTATGAAGCTAATTAAATACGTATTTTGAATTTGACGTAGTGTTTAACGAAATGGCTGTGAAATTGATATACATTTGTTTATCGACTAAAATGCTCGTGCTGAGTTCAATGGTGCAATTTTTTCGCCCATGGCCCTTTTAAAGTGGGCGAGCGTTCGAAAATTGGATCTTAGGGAAGCAGGGGGTTGGATATACCCGAGAGGTATGGCTGAGAGGTTTTTACCTCGGTTATATCCAACACCGGCTTCCCTAAGATCCAATAAACCTCTCAGCCAAGCTGTCTTTAGACATACCACAGTGTTGAAAACCAGTAATCTCGGCCAAAATCTGGTCGCTGTTACGGTTATCGTAGTCGAAATCGAGAGTAAGTAGAATTTGCTGTAAAATCGGTTGAAGCATCTTTTCAACAATTTTACAACTGAATTTGTCATAAATGATAATCCGATCGTAAAAAATTTATAACCAGAGATTTTCTTTATAATTTCAAATTAAAAACAAATCATTTCGTATGGAGTATAAAATTTCGACAACCCTAATCAGAGGGGCAAATCTGTAACTTTTTAACGACAAAATTCGGTATTAAATTGCCAAGTTTTCATAGTAAACTGACAACTTAACTACCGAATTTTGTCGTTAAAGAGTTCGAGAATCCCACTACAGGCCGGTGAGAAGACATTTTGTAGTAAATTCTTGTTAAGACGCCCGCTTGAAAGGGGTGTGGCCGACAAAAAAGAATTGCACAGTTTAACTCAGCATGGGTAGTCGATGTACAAACATTAATTTTGGTACGATTTCGTAACCGTTCGTTCCTTAATTATTTTTTTTTTTCAGACCAGCATGGTATACTCCAAGGGAAATGTCAGCCTATCCCAAACATTTTGTTTCTCCAATATTTTCCAAGAAAATGCAAAATGAGTGCAAAGAAACTAAAGAATTTAGCAAGCTATTTCATATACCTACTAAGGCTACTAAAAATGACGAATCTTTGTCCATATTTTACAATGAAATTGTAAATAAAATGATTAACTACATAACAAAGGGAGGAAACAAGAAATTGGCAAGATATTTGCTGGAAAATAGTTTTGAGTGTATCAAACGAACACAGATAGAACGCATAAATTTAGGAAAAGGAGAAAATTGTATTATTGATCCCTATGCACTGTTAATGCAAGCTATAGAAAACTGTCGCCCAATTCTGCAGCTCACAGCAGTTAAGAGAGGTGGTGTTACTTACCAAGTGCCTGTGCCTGTAACAGAAAAGAGGTCTTATTTTCTTGCTATGAAATGGATTCTTGATGCGGCGAGAGAAAAGGAGAGGAATGTACACTTGCCAGAAAAATTAGCTTGGGAAGTTTTGGATGCTGCATATGGTCATGGAAGAGTGATAAAAAAGAAGAATGATTTACATAAACAATGTGAAAGTAATAGAGCCTACGCCCACTATAGGTGGAGTTAACTGACTAGAATAAAACTTTGGTACATATAAATAAAATTTAGCTGCATGTTTCCAAAATTTATGAAACTATCTGTTAGCATATCCACGATGAGTAAGCTGTTGGTAAAATTTTTGGCGGAATCGCCCCACTTTTGCTTTGCGGTTTAACAGATCGGATCAGATCAAATTTGATTGAAAATGTATTTGAAATACCTTTTTGTGAGGTATACTGGCATGTGATGGAAAACAATCGTTTTTTATTTCGATCGATTTGGTTAAAAATCAAAAATGAAATGAATATAAAAGGCAAAGAGATTTGAAATTGTTTTTAACCGCTATAGTTTTATCAGGTATATCGATTAACCACTTATCGCTTTTAAATTAAAAATAAGAAATACTCAGGATTGAAATTTCAGAAACGATCGATTTGAAACCGATCGATTTTCATCACATGCCAGATAGTATGTTTTCATAGGCCCAAAAGATGAAGAAAAATAATAGTGTGCGATAACAAAAAATTTTATAAAAAAATAAAAACCAGATTGAAAGCTTTAGAAATTTTTGCAAAATGCTTTTTATCGAGCACACCGCACAAAAGAAATGTACCGAGCGAACTCCCTGGGAATTAAAAAAGAATTTTTTATGTATATTTGGTCAATTTTACTTTGTTTTTGTGTATTTTTATTTCGGTAATAAAGCCCAGTATTTTGTTCAAAAGAGCGAAAAAATTTCGCTCTATGTTTGGAGCTCAAAAACTATAATAAAACATTAAAATGCATATAAAAATGTTCAATCATAATTAATCCAAATGTCACTATTTCGCTACATTTTCAAATGATCCTGTCTATTAAATTGATACGAAAAAAATTCCACCGCAATTTCGCAAAAAAATCATTTTTTTATATGACGTTTGACAGCTTTTTTCGCAAAAGTACGACCAAAATACCGGGCTTTAGACCTAATTTTATATTTAGGTTGTTCACAAGGAATGTGCTATCTGTTGTATAGTCCTAACAGAAAACAGAGTTGTTAAAATTTTTAATTTGACTTTAAAGCGGCCCACATATTAAGGAACATTCGTGAAAAAATTTCCATTTTTTTCTGAATGCGAGTGTGTGCGTGTTGACATCGTGCAATTCGTGTTTACAAAATTTTTTGATATTTTTTGTTCCCTACTCAATGTTCCTTAATGTATGGGCAGCATAACGATTTTCTATTGGGTTTTCTATCTGTTAGCACACTCAAACATAGGACACTAAACGTACGTAAAAATGTATCGTGCTATTCTCAAACTTTGTATTTTTTCAATTTAAATTTTAACAACTCTGGTTTTTGTAAGGACGATACAACAAATAGCACACCCCTTGTGAACCCCTTAATATTTTAAAAAATTTTGACTCAAAATTATTTAAAGTACTGAGGAATTTCATAACCCCCCGTTTCCACAAGCAAGTAAATGGTTGCAAGTAGAGAATACGTATTAGCGAAAATTTCGAAAATTACCGAAAAACATGAAAATTTCACATGTGTTCACACTACTTGTTGCAAGTTCATTTTTAAAATGTCGTCGAAGGCATAGGTTGTCACTAAATAAGACTCCAGTATTGCCAAGTATTCAATATTCTAAAAAAGCTGGAAAAAAATTTGTTCTTAACAATTTGTTTTTCAAAAACTTGTAAAATTGATATTTGAAATTACCATTAAGATATGTCATTGTGTTCTTTTTTACTTTTTTTTTTACAAATAAATACAAAATCAATTGCATTACAACTCTTATTTTACCAAATACTAGTAAATTAATAGAAAACATTACTAGGCAACACTGTTTTCTTTATTCTGTCATTTCACTTGCCGCAAGTGTCAAAAATCCACTGTCTTCAAAATTTACTTGCAAGTTGAGTCGTATAAGTGTGATTGTATTAGTGAAAAAGTGTGAGTGTATTGAGTTTTTCCAACTTGCACTTGCATGTGGAAACGGGGGGTTTATATGTTAAATGAAGAATAACATGTGTTAAATGAATGAGAGTTTAATCACAACTGTGTCGATTGTCGACCGACGACAGCAAAAGTCGTCGCGAATAATTTAAACTCAGCGACAATCGATTGTCGACATTTTTTGACATTTAGAAAAAAATTAAAGCAAAACAAGAATATGATTGTATTTGTTTCGCCACAATTCTTCACCAATTCAATTGGTTTTCCATTAATTCTTGTTGTTTTACATTTTTTTGTATTTAATTTTGCTTTTTTGAGGTAAATTATGCATTTTTATTTTTCAATTATATTTCTTCTGTCAAAAAAATAATTTCTTTGTAAACAAAGTACGAATTTTTGCAACTCTAATACGAATTTCTGCAACTCTGTTCCCTTAATTAGTTAAAAATATGGCAACTATTTGACAAATATTTTGATTATTAAGGCTGAGTTACCCAACCGTAAACGTATCTGTAACGAATCAGCTGTTCCGATACCACAAGAAGAAATGTATACGAATGGTTAAGGCTGAGTTACCCAACCGTAAACGTATCTGTAACGAATCAGCTGTTCCGATACCACAAGAAGAAATGTATACTAACACGTGAATGTAAACGAACTTGCCGGATCATTCTGTTGAAATCAGAATTTTCTATCCGGCATCGAAACAGCTGAATGATTTTTTTAGTCGGAAAAAATATGAAATGAATAAAGAAAATTGATTCAAACAACAAATAAGGAATAAAAATTAACAAATAAATGGAAAAATTTAGAATAAAATATAAAACCATATGAAAAAGATGCTAAATAGTAATGTCGTTTACGATAATCTATAAGTGTACTTTTTAGCTACGGCACGGTACAGTTACATCACATTTACGTTTACGGTCCCATAATCCGCCCTTTACTAACACGTGAATGTAAACGAACTTGCCGGATCATTCTGTTGAAATCAGAATTTTCTATCCGGCATCGAAACAGCTGAATGATTTTTTTAGTCGGAAAAAATATGAAATGAATAAAGAAAATTGATTCAAACAACAAATAAGGAATAAAAATTAACAAATAAATGGAAAAATTTAGAATAAAATATAAAACCATATGAAAAAGATGCTAAGTAGTAATGTCGTTTACGATAATCTATAAGTGTACTTTTTAGCTACGGCACGGTACAGTTACATCACATTTACGTTTACGGTCCCATAATCCGCCCTTTAGTGTGTCGTCACGAAAATAGAATAGATTCTATTACGACGACAAATCGCCGGACGACATGGCAACATTTTGCTTTCCATACAAAATATATGAAAAAGCACATGTCGTTGTCGACCCAGTTCTGATTAATCTCTTACAGTGAGGTTACATGATCAAGATTTTGCTTTCAAGTTGATAAACACATACTGCTTGTCAAATTCAGTTGAACTTAAAGTTATGACGTAGGCTGCATGCAACTTGATAGTCAATTTTGCTTTCAAGATGCCGTCGTCAAGGAAAGAACTAAAATTGCTCGCCTCTGTGGGCTGTTTCCGCACTGTAGGCTGTTCGAAAAGACTTTATTTTTTTCTTCACATCTTCCACAGACATTTTCATGTCAGCAGAAATTGGTTTTTTATTTATTTTTAAATCATTTCGTCGATATACCGAAATATTCACATTCCGTATTTTATCAATCGTGTTTTATTGCGGCACAATATTTGTAAAAAGAAAAACAAATTTACAAAAAATTTGATCAGCTGTTTAAAACTTGACCGTCAAGTTTTCTCAAAACTTGAAAGCAAAAATTGATATCAAGTTGCTGTTCAATTTTTAAAATGTGAGTGTGTTAGTAAAAAAGTGTGAGTGTATTAAAACTTGAAAGGAAAAAATTGATCGTGTAACCCCTATATTAATGACCTTATTGTAAATTCAATTTCATTACAATCAGTGTTGCCAGGTTAATGGGGCACAAAATCGTCATTGCGTTTTAAAATATCGTCAAAACTTAAAAATTTAAAATATGCGCCTAAAAAATGCGGCTAAAAATTAAAAATATGCATTAAAAACATAAAAAATATGTACTAAAAACGATTATTTTTGGCAAAAATAAAACACTTTAAATTATAAAAATATATGTAAGTTAGTTATTTTGCAAATAGACAAGGAACTCCAAGCGTTTCCATACACCGAAAAATGTCCATGGTTGGATAGTTAAAAAAATATGTAGTTGAAGTCAAACAAATTTCAAATTACTATTTTTAATTATAAACAACTATATTTATAGATGATATTATCAATACAATTACCCTGTGTTCAAAAATTCAAATTAGAATGTCAAACATATTAAAAGTTGAAAAAAATTTATGAACCGAAACTCAAATTATAAAATTGTCAATTAATGTCTTTGAAGATAATTACATTCCCTTATTAATAATTTATTTGTGCAGATCTTAAATCGAAGGTAATTATAATGGTTAATCGTGTTTATTGTTTCTAATAAAATTTATTACTTTTCTATAGGAAGTAAAGAAGTTCAATATTGGTGGGATGGTGAAAAAAAGTCACAAGGAAACAGACGATTTCTTCAAGAATTATGGTTTTGGTTGGAATTTGTATTGTAAATAGGGATATTAATATTTCAATTGTTAATAGCAGTATCAAAAAATGTAATGTTTGTGTTGTGTTTATTAAAAAATAAGATAATAAATCAAGATATTGGTTTCTATTAAGCTTTTTTAATTGGTAATGGTTGATATTCACTAATTTTTAATTTTTCGATTAATTTTAACTAGCATGCCGTTCCATGTAACAATATTTCTAGTTAATTTGCTGATATTAACAAAACTTAGTTGACACCAACTAAATCAATTCAACTACATACATATTAGTTAGGGGTATTTCACATATAAGATAGTTGAAATATTCGTCGCATTCAACTAAGAAATCTTTTGGGTGTAGGTCAATAAGGTTTTTAATAAAGTTTATTTTTAAAAATAATGAAAAAAAATAAATATTTTGATTGAATAAAACACGAAAACGTATAAATTTTTTATATTTTTTTTACAAATTATAAAATGCTCCTAACAACTAAAAATATGCATTAAAAAGCACAAAATATGCATTTAAAGTCAAAATATGCAAAAATATGCAACTACAAATCGATGCCATTCTGTTCTACATTTGATGATTCGGATAAGTGTTTAGGCTATATTTGTTTTGGACTATCGAGAAAAAACATGCATTTGCATGAAATTCCTTGCCCTAGTAATCACATATTAGGTGTGTTTCTTTACTTTTTGGGTAAAGTTCGGTAAAATGAGAGTTAACAAGAAATACTCTCACGAAGTGACAAAAATGCCCAAAAGTAAACGAACGCGAAAAACCATATTTGAAGCCCGAAAAACAAACGTCAATAGATTTGTGCATTATAGTTCGATTTGGTGAGCGCTCTTTCTAGTTCTTGTTCAATTTGTTGTAAAAATCTAGATAGCTTTTCTAGTTAAACCGCTTTTTAAATAAAATTTAAAAAAAAATTTCCTTCTCAGGCATTTTTATATACAAAAAGGAATACATTAGCTGTGTTTGTGCGGCACGCTATCAACGTTTGCTTATGTCATTCCCATACAAATTTGACATTAGTAACTTTAACAGTTAACACTAAACGTTGGCTTATGTCAAATTTATATGAGAATGACATAAACCAACGTTGATAACTTGCCGCACAAATACAGCTATAGTTTATTAAATCTGGAAAAAATTTTAATATTAAACAAAAGGTTCGATTTATTTACATATTTATCTCTTTAACACATTTAAACAAGCGTCTTCAAAAAATTGTCGGTAATTTTATGAAGTTGTAACATTACCGATATGATACACATATTTTTCTGAATGAATAAAATGAGCGATTGAACTAAAAGAGCTATTAGTTGTGAACTAGGTCTTTGGTTCAAATAAGTGAATAGTTCAATTGAACTAGTTGAATCCAACAGATGATATAACAGCTGATAAAAACAATTTACCCAAACTTGCACGAAAAAAAAGTTTGGGCTTCTTCGGGCAAGAAGAACAAGAATATTACTCTCTCATGACAGCTCTCATTTACCCAATTGTGTAGTAAGAAAACGCTTTTTGGTAAAATTGGGATTAACCCTAAAATCATAATAGAAAATTTTAAAATTACCCTATTTTCGGTGTCAGCAGTAATTTAAGAAAAATTCTAAAACTTTAGTTTTTTATTTGGTTGATTGAAGTGAAGGAAACTTTCAATGTAAATTGATTTTGTAACAAAAAGAATTTCCATAGAAATAACGCAACACTTCACTGAAGTGTTTTAGAAAATAATCCTTTAATACTCGCATCTCAAAATTTCAAACAATTTTATGTATGTATTGAAAATTTACCATATACTGAAATTAATCGAGATATTTCACAGGTACCTACCAGAGAACGGTTTGAGTGCCTTATTTTATGCTTTTGAATGCAATCACAAAAAATGTGCATATTATCATTTCAGTAAAGCAATACAGACACAATTGAAAAAAGTGAGTATGACGAAAGCCATGCATTGCACTGCATGTCTTCTGTTAATCTTACCTAACACTCACAAAGGCAACGAATATAAAATGATTGGTAGGAATACAAACCGATTGTTACGAATGGTCTCAATGTTGGTTGTATAGAAATCAGGGACGTAACAGTTATAACTTTTATTCAAAAAACTGATTGTTTTACAATTATTTCTTGTTTGAGTATTTTTAATTTTCTGTTTATTTGCTATGTTTGATTTTTATTTTTAATTCAAACAAAAACAATCCAAACACGATTTTGATTTTTTCAAAAATAATAAAAGTTATTTTGTGATTTTTTTTCTTTATCAAAAAATAACAATTAAGAATATAAATCAAAAGCCATCGAACCAATGACTTCAACAATTATAATATCCTGATGATGTCCACTAGTGTTAATAAAATATTGAACAGTGATTTAAAGTGAGTAAATATGTATATTCCAGCAACTTCCGGCATTCAATTTAGGTCAATTTTTAATTTATTAATAAATAAAAAAGTTAGTGCTTAATTTTTTCAAAAAAATCATTCTATAAAATTAATTTTTTCAAAAAAATCATTTTATAAAAAGTTTTAAAATAAAAATCAAAAAATAACAGAAATTTATAGAGTAAAATATAAAAATTTAAAAAATTAAAATCTTTGCCAAAGTTTGTGATTTTTTTGTGTAATATGATTTATGAAATACTAGCGGGCGCAGCCCGCTACGTTGTTAGCGTGCCTTAAAGTTTAGGGCCCCCCCCCGACAATTTTTTTTAAATTCGATTTTTATTTAAAGTACACTCAGGGAATTATGTAGGTAAAATCAACTGCAAATGTCAGTTAAAATAACTGCATTTGCACTTAAAAAGGTGTAGACTACATTTGCAGTTAAATTAACTGCAATATGAAGTAATTTTTAACTGTTAAAAATCAACTGACAAATGTAGTAAAAACAACTACAAATGCAATTGAAACAACATACATGCAAATTATTGTAAAACTGTACAAACAACTTGCAAATGTAGTTAAAAAAACAAATAAATTTTTTTTTTAAATTATTCATTTAATAAAAAAAAACAAATTTATGTAAACACTATTAACTTAATTTTATTCTATAATAAATTTAAAATTGAGAAATCAAAATTAACACTTAATGTCACTTTTTTTCACTATTAAGATATTGTTGTACATGTCCGTCTGTGAGGGATGAAATATGCTGTTGTTTGGCTTCCTTTTTTTTCTCCAGGTAGAAAGGGATGAGAATATAAAAGAAGTGAAAGAAAATAAATACAATATTTTTTTAACATTCGCCGTAAATAAATTTATATTATAAAACTTACCTTATTATTTTAGTAATTTAATAAAAAATATATAACCTTTTCCGTATTACGCGTGCTCACTCTTTGGCGTTGTTTTATGACTAAGACAAGAGAAAACATGTTATACTCATATTCTTTCACTAGAAATTTCTAAACAAGTGATTCATACACATACTTCTGTTTGCTTCGTGTGTGTGCATACACACTTGAAAATTTAAGTATTTGTAAATAAAATTCAAAATAACTGCATAAAATAAATGTTACTACAATGTAGTAATTTTTATAGTTTGTTTAAAAAAATAACTGTCAAAACATTGAAAAATTTTGTTCTAAGTAAATTAACTACAATTGTAGTTAAAATAACTACAACCGCATTACTACATAAATAACTGTCATGTAGTAACTGCAGAACTTTTCTGAGTGTACAGTTTTTGTAATAAAAGCCTTCACCCAGCCACCACAAATAAATAATTCTGCACAACAATGGTTTTAAAATAAATAAATATTTGATCACTTTTTCTCATGAAAGTAGATTGTTAGTAATGAATCCATAACAAATTGCAATGTACGTGTGTATGTTAAGATAATTTGGTAAAGTGCGAACTTAGGTAGATAGACCCGTAAGTAGTTTTGTTCATTTGTGTTTTGAATGAAAATAAATAACGTAAGAGTATAAGCACAATGCAAAGGTCCCTGTTTTTTTCATACAATTTGACAATTAAAATCGTGCAACGATTTCCGTGAGAGATAAAACTTATTTTATTTTCTCAATGGAATTTCTTATTCTCCTGTTTTTACTCTCAGATTATTTTACTAATGTTGCCAGATTTTCACACAATTTCAATCACAGTACAAGTATAGTACGATTACATGGTTGATTTCGTCATGCACATGCATTAGTAATATCAAAGGATTTAACTTTATACATTTATAAAATATATAAAAACGAGTAAAAAGGTTAAAGTCGGGCATGCCGACTATACAATACCCTACACCAGTCTGGTGTATTGTTTGGATCCGAAATTCGAATGGGTTAAAATGAGGCTTGTGTCAAAATTTTCTATAATGTGAGTCAGCGCACCAAATTTCATTAAAATATCTTAATATTTGCGACCTGCAGTTTGTAACCAAGCCAGTTTTGGGGGGACCCTTATATGGGCACTAGTTCTAAACATGAACCGATGTTCACCAAAATCAATAGGCTTCGTCCTTGGACCAACATAGGTCTATGTACCAAATTTCATCAAAATATCTTAATATTTGCGACCTGCAGCGTATAAACAATATAATTTTGGTGGGACCCTTATATGGGCACTAGTTCTAAACATGAACCGATGTTCACCAAAATCAATAGGCTTCGTCCTTGGGCCAACATAGGTCTATGTACCAAATTTCATCAAAATATCTTAATATTTGCGACCTGCAGCGTATAAACAGTATAATTTTGGTAGGACCCTTATGTGGGCACTAGGTCTAAACATGGACCGATGTTCACCAAAATCAATAGGCTCCGTTATTGGGCCAATATAGGTCTGTGTACCAAATTTCATCAAAATATCTTAATATTTGCGACTTGCAGCGTATAAACATTATAATTTTGGTAGGACCCTTATATGGGCACTAGGTCTAAACATGGACCGATGTGCACCAAAATCAACAGGCTGCGTTATTGGGCCAATATAGGTCTGTGTAACATATTTCATCAAAATATCTTAATATTTACGACCTGCAGCGTATAAACAGTATAATTTTGGTAGGACCCTTATATGGGCACTAGGTCTAAACATGGACCGATGTTCACCAAAATCAATAGGCTCCGTTATTGGGCTGACATAGGTCTGTGTACCAAATTTCGTCAAAATATCTTAATATTTACGACCTGCAGCGTATAAACAATATAATTTTGGTAGGACCCTTATATGGGCACTAGGTATAAACATGGACCGATGTTCACCAAAATCAAACTTGTTCGTCCTTGGGCCAACATAGGTCTGCATACCGAATTTCATCAAAATATCTTAATATTTGCGACCTGTAGAGTGCGCACAAGATTGCATGGACAGACAGACGGACGGACAGACGGACATCGTTAAATCGAAATAAAAAAAAATTCTGAACCGATCGGTATACTATAAGGTGGGTCTACGACCAATATTTTTTGGTGTTACAAACATCAGCACAAACTTATAATACCCTGACCACATAGTGGTGTAGGGTATAAACAGCAATAACACAATAACACTTTCACAGCCTTTTGTTCTAACTAATATAAAACAACAACAATATGTTGGAATGTGTTAAGAAAAATATAAAATATAACCAACTTGACTTTCTATGTGTTCTGTGTTGTAAAAGTGAGATTCCGTTTCCGTTGCTATTTTGTTCACTTTTTTTCCGTCACGACTAAAGATTCCTTTTCCATTTGTATTGTGCTTATTCTCTAAAGCAGGGTTGGAAAGCATTTTATAATATTAAAAATAGCGGGCAAAGCCCGCTACGTTGTTAGCGTGCCTTAAAGTTTTTTTTTAATTCCAGTTTATGTAAAGGTACACTCAGGGAATTATGTAGGTAAAATCAACTGCAAATGACAGTTAAAATAACTGCATTTGCAGTTAAAAAGGTGTAGACTACATTTGCATTTAAATCAACTGCAATGTGAAGTTATTTTTAACTGTTAAAAATTAACTGAAAAATGTAGTAAAAACAGCTACAAATGCAATTAAAACAACATACATGCAAATTATTGTAAAACTGTATAAACAACTGCAAATGTAGTTAAAATAACATAAACAAAAATTATTTTAAAAATTATTAATTTAATGAAAACAAATTTATGTAAATACTCTTAATTTTATTCTTCAATAAATTTAGAATTGAGAAAGCAAAATTTACACTTAATATCACTTTTATCACTATTAAGATATTGTTCTAGATGTCCGACTGTGAGGGATGAAATATTGTTTGGCTTCGTTTTTTTCTCCAGGTAGAATTGGATGAAAATATAAAAGAACTGAAAGAAAACAAATACAATATTTTTTAATATTCCCGTAAATAAATTTACATTTTATATTATAAAACTTACCTTATTATTTTAATAATTTAATAAAATATATAACCTATTCCGTACTACGCGTCTTCACTCTTTAGGGTTGTTTTATGACTAAGACAAGATAAAACATGTTCTTCTCACATTCTTTCACTAGAAATTTCTAAACAAGCGCTTTGTTGTGTACGAGCTCTTGTTTTTATCGTACACACACATACTTGAAAATTGAAGTATTTGTAACAAAATAGAAAATAACTGCATAAAATAAACGTTACTACAATGTAGTAGTTTTTGTAGTTTGTTTAAAAATCAACCGTTAAAAACATTGAAAAATTTTTCTCTAAGTAAATTAACTGCAATTGCAGTTAAAATAACTACAACCGCATTACTACACAAATAACTGTCATGTAGTAACTGCAGAACTTTTCTGAGTGTAGGCCTGGCAATTCAAGTAAATTCACAAATTCAGTTGGAAAATTTACTGCGTCGGTTTCTTCCACCGGTGCTTCGTTACATGAAGTTTAAATATCGGAATATATAAGTTCAGTTCCTTTTCTAAGGTTTTTTCTCTTTTAGAAAATTTGTTTAACTTTTGGAGAGTATGTTTCAATGCTACATAAGTTTCATATTCCGTGGATAGTGTTTGAACAGGTAATTCCCTCTTCCAATCCATTTGCATTATCTATAATTTCAATTCCACTCGTTCAACGTGTATATCCATTTCATTCCACTTGTGTAGTGTTTCAATTCCACTCGTTTCCTATTTAGTTTCTTAATTTTAGTGTTTCATATACACTTGTTCTTTAAGTTTTAGGTTTCTAGCTAAAGACGCAGACGTTAAGGGGGGGGGGGGCAATTTTCCCCTTTTGAACCACCATTTTTACCACGTTCCTGTCCAAAGTCCTAGAAATGCCTTGTCGATAAGTTAGCCCATACTCCAAGGAAAACATATTATATATTACAGGTTTCTAGCCGAAGGGTTCGGTTAGGCCATCAATGGGGAGAATTATTTAGTTTTTACCCCTCCCGGTAGGAATTTCCAAAAATTCCGTCTTAGAGGACGTCTGCGTTGGAGGAGGAACCTACTACATACATAATTTTAGGTCTCTATATCCAGCAGTTTGGCCAGGCCGTCAAGGGGGAAGTTTTTTCCCTCCCGGTATGAATTTCCAAAAATACCATCTTAGGGGACGTCAACGTTGGAGAAGGAACCCAAATACCGAATTTAAGATCCCTTGTTCCAGCAGTTTGGCCAGGCCGTTAAGGGGGAGACTTTTCGTGTTTTTGACCCTACCTGTAGAAATTTTCAAAAATCTCATCTTAGCGGATGTCTACAATAGAGGAGGAACTTTAATACCGAACTTCAACTTCCTACCTCCAGCGGTTTGGGCAGGCCTTTAAGCGGCACTTTTCGCTTCATTAATCCCCATTTTTGCAATGTCACTGTCCAAAAAGCACCTTCCCGGTAAGTGAGCCCATACTCCAAGTAACATATGTTTTACATTTCAGGTTTCTAGCCAACTTTTACTATTTGTGCCCCTCTCGGTAGGAATTTCCGAAAATCCATCGACAGGGAATTTTAGCTTCCTAGTTCCAGCAGTTTGAGCAGGCTGTCAAGGGGGACCCTTTTTCTTTTTTTGTCCCTCCCGGTTGGAATTAGGCTGGAAGAGGAACCTAAGTACCGAATTTCAGCTTCCTAGTTCCAGCAGTTTGGACAGGTCGTTAAGGGGCAACTTTCCCTTTTGGAGCCCCCATTTTATAACGCCCCTGTCCAAAATTCAAAAAAGTATCTTTCTAATAAGATAGCCCTTACTCCAGGGACCCACATTTTAAGCTTCAGGTTTCTCGCCGAAGGGGTTTTTACCGGCCCCCAAGGTGAGGCTTTTCTTCTTTTTGCCCCTCCCTTTAGGAATTTACAAAAATTCCATCTTCGCGGCTATCTGCGATGGATGAGGAACATTCATACCAAATTTCAACTGCATTGCCTAAGCGGTTTGGGCAGGCCGTTAGTGGGGACATTTTTCCCTTTCAACCACCATTTTTACTATGTTCCTGTTCCAAAATAGAAAAATTACGTTGCCGGTGAGTTAGTCCTACTCCACGGAATACATATTTAAAATTTTAGGTTGGCCAAAAGGAATTGGGCAAGCCGTCAGGAGGAGACTTTTACCTTATTTCCCCTCCCGATAGGAATTTCAAAAATTCCGTCTAAGCGGACGCCTACACAGAAGGAGGAACTCACATACCGAGTTTCCTTTTGGGATATCCGGTAGGAATTTCCAAAAATCCCGTCTTAGCGCACATCTATGCCGAATATCAAGAAACCTTGTTTTAGTGGAGATATCCGTGGGGGGAGGAAAAAAAGTAGTTTTTTTGAAATTATATATTATTTTAAATGGTACTTTTTGGAAAAACGAAATTTTTTGGAAAGAGATACTTTGTTTTTACAAAGTACTTTATTTGTACTTTTTTCGGAAAAGGTATTTTTTTTTAAAAAGGTGTTTTTTTTGGAAAAATTTATGTTTTTTGGAAAAAGGTACTTCTTTTGGAAAAGGAACATTTTTTTAGAAAAAGGTACTTTTTTTTGGGAAAAGGTACTTTTTTTTGGAAAAGGTACTTTTTTTGAAAAAGGTATTTTTTTTTGAAAAAATGTATGTTTTTTGGGAAAAGGAACATTTTTTTAGAAAAAGGTACTTTTTTTGGGAAAAGGTACTTTTTTTGAAAAAGGTACTTTTTTTGAAAAAGGTATTTTTTTGGAAAAATGTATGTTTTTTGGGAAAAGGTACTTTTTTTTTTTGGAAAAGGTACATTTTTTTAGAAAAAGTTAAATTTTTTGGAAAAACGTACTTTTTTTGGAAAAAGGTACTTTTTTGGAAAAAGGCACTTTTTTGGAAAAAGGAATTTTTTTTGGAAAAAGGTACTTTTTTTTGGAAAAATGTACTTTTTTTGGAAAAAGGTACTTTTTTCGGGAAAAGGTACTTTTTTTTGGAAAAAGGGACTTTTTTTGAAAAAAGGTACTTTTTTTGGAAAAAGGTACTTTTTTGGGAAAAAGGTACTTTTTTTGGGAAAAGGTACTTTTTTGGGAAAAGGTACTTTTTTGGAAAAAGGTACTTTTTTGGAAAAAGGTACTTTTTTTGTCCCCTTTTTGCCCTTCCCGATAAGAATTTCCAAAAATGCCGTCTCAACGGACGTCTACACCGGTCGAGAAACCTACATACCAAATTTCAACTTCATAGCTCCAGCAGTTTGAGCAGGCAGTCAAGGGAGACTTTTTCCCCTTTTTGCCCGTCCCTGTAAAAATTTCCAAAACTCCCGTCTTGGTGGATGTCTACGATAGTGGAGGTAGGAATTTCCAAAAATCCCGTCTTAGCGGACGTCTACGCCGAAAGAGGAACCTACATACCAAATTTCAACTTCCTAGCTTCAGCGGTTTGGGCTGGGCGATGTTGAGTCAGTCAGTCAGTCACGTTATTCTTTTATATATAGGTATATAGAAAGAAGATAGTGTATTATTATATATATATATATGTTCCCTCGGTTCCTATAAGGAGCATAGGGCCTTAACAAATTTTCGCCATTCTGATTTATCCGGTGCCAGGTTCTTGATTTCACCCCAACTTCTTCTAGACATTGTGACTTCCTTCTTGACCTGTCTACTCCATGTATGCGCTGGACGCATACATGGAGTATGCGTCCAGCGCATACAGGATCTTTTCTGAGGGTGTGACCAATCCAATTCCACTTCCGCCTTCGTACTTCAACAAGGTCAATTGGTGTTTGTTGTGCGAGTGACCATAACCTTGAGTTAGATATTGCAATGGGCCAGAAAATCCTCAGAATTCTCCGCAGACATCTGTTGACAATGACCTACATTGCGTTTATGTCAGGAGGTGCTGCATTCCAGGTCTCACATCCATAAAGCATGATAGACTTAACGTTGGAATTAAATATCCTCATCTTAACATGTCGGGATAATGTTGTCGATCTCCACACGTTACTAGACGTCCAAAAGCCTGTTTTGCTGTCCTCATTCTGTCTGCGATGTCCGCTTTGGATCCACCAGATGTTGTTAGAATACTACCTAAGTAGCAAAAGCAAAGTGCAGCAAAGTGTATTATTGAAATATTATAATTAAATAAATTTGGGTGGTGACTTTTTTTAGAAATATAACAGTTATTTTGTGTCTCTGGTTTTTTCGTAGATTTTTCCCAGAAGTGTTTAAGGTTTTTTTGAATGTTACTTAAAAATTAACAGTGCAATAACTAGACATGTTTTCCTTTTCATTGATGTATTAAACGTATATAAAAAGTATCGACAACAGGTAAAATTATTGCATTTACAACACACACCTCAGGTCAAAAAATATAATCACATGCAAATATTGTGCAAACATTCACTTGTTTTTTAGTTTTTTCGTAGATTTTTCCCAGAAGTGTTTAAGGTTTTTTTGAATGTTACTAAAAAAATTAACACTGCAATAAACTAGACATATTTCCCTTTCCATTCATGTATTAAAGGTATATAAAAAAAATATTGGTAATAGGTACAATTATTGCATTCAAAACATACACCCCAGGTAAAAACAAATCATTTTTCAACATGAGACAAATATTTTACAGGTGCATATTTTAAAGTATAATAGTGGTATTCATCTAACTGCATGTATGCCCTCGTAAACCGTGTATTTTTGTAATCGCGTATATTTGTAACTTTACCTGTTTATTTTAATGAACGCACATTTTAAAACTATTCACATTTCAATTTTGCATTTAGCCACTTTTTTGATCTGTTCATAAATTAAACGCAGAATTTTTTAAATTTGTATCATTTAAAAACAAATAAAACAGAAAATAAAAAAAAACAAAACAATACAAAATAATTTTATTTTTGACAATATTCAAATGCAGAGACTATTAATTATAGAGATAGGAATCAGTTTAGTATCAGCTGAGCCTATATTTTAAAACTCAAAAACTGTTGAAAACTGCACAAAATAGGGAAAAAACAAGTGCGGAATATATTCAAATAATAAAATTTGAGATATCCGTTTGTTTTTTCTGATTTGTTGTTTGTTATTTAAATTTAAATAAAAAAAGAAATTGTCAATTTTTTGAACAAAGTGCCATCTAGTGACAATATTTTTATAACTTATTTTTTTGGTGATGCCATACCCCTGTTCAAATGTGTGTATAAATACGAAAAAGTTTACACATGAAAATTTAAGCGTATATTTACGAGGGCTCGTAAACTAGTTTTGACATTAATCGAATAAACTTACAACATATGCACAGTATACACTCAGGGAATTATGTAGGTAAAATCAACTGCAAATGACAGTTAAAATAACTGCATTTGCACTTAAAAAGGTGTAGACTACATTTGCAGTTAAATTAACTGCAATATGAAGTTATTTTTAACTGTTAAAAATCAACCGACAAATGTAGTAAAAACAACTACAAATGCAATTGAAACAACATACATGCAAATTATTGTAAAACTGTACAAACAACTGCAAATGTAGTTATAAAACATAAATAAAAATTATTTTAAAAATTATTAATTTAATAAAAAACAAATTTATGTAAACACTCCTAACTTAATTTTATTCTATTTAAAATTGAGAAATCAAAATTTACAACTAATGCCACCTTTATTTTTCACTAGTAAGATATTGTTGTAGATGTCCGTCTGTGAGGGATGAAATATGGCGTTGTTTGGCTTCCTTTTTTTCTCCAGGTAGAAAGAGATGAGAATATAAAAGAACTGAAAGAAAATAAATACAATAATTTTTAATAATCCCGTAAATAAATCTATATTATCAAACTTACCTTATTATTTTAATAACTTAATAAAAAAATATATAAACTTTTCCGTATTACGCTTCCTCACTCTTTGGCGTTGTTTTATGACTAAGACAAGAGAAAACATGTTCTACTCATATTCTTTCACTAGAAATTTCTAAACAAGGGCGTCATATACATGCTCCTGATTGCTTCGTGTGTGTACACACACACTTGAAAATATAAGTATTTGGAAAAAAAAAATTCAAAATAACTGCATAAAATAAATGTTACTACAATGTGGTAGTTTTTGTAGTTAGTTTGAAAAAATAACTGTCAAAAACATTGAAATATTTTGCTCTAAGTAAATTAACTACAATTGTAGTTAAAATAACTACAACCGCATTACTACACAAATAACTGCCATGTAGTAACTGCAGAACTTTTCTGAGTGTACGAGGTGTAAGTACTTTAAATGAATACCTTTAATATAAATAACTAATGATTGATTATTTACTCTCAGGATATTTTGCGCAACCCTTTTGTCAAAAATAGTTTAATACGTGACTAAATTTTTACCTGTTGAGAATTATTATTCAATATATAAGCCGCGATATTGTTTAAATATTTGACTTATTAAGTATAATCTATCATGGAGATAACATTAAAACATTATTCTTTGTGCGAGGTCATTTGGCAAAATCTCGGAGATAAATCCTACCGTGCGGGAAAAATAGCAAAACTTCTTGATACTATCCATCACACGTATGGTTTAAATATTACATCTGACGGAAATATCAAAATTGAAAAATTTTATAAAAGTTATGAAAAGAAATACGAAGCTAAGATGTCAAAGACACGGTTTAAGGAGAAATATAATGATTGGTTAAATATGGAGCTCAATGTAGAGATCGGCGGAAAGAAATTAGGTCGGCCAAAAAAGGATTACGAAAATGTTCAACAAAAGACAAAAAAAATAAGACAAGAAGTCGTTAAAAATTTTTCTGCGAACGAAATAAAGGATTCCTTCAAAGTAGTTTTAATCAGAGTTCGTATTTGCACACCATGAAGTATTCATTTTTATTCTTTCTTGTATCAACGTACACGAAAGAAAAACTAAGAATTTGTTTCTTTCTTATTTATGTTCATTTCTTTTACATTACCTATCTCATTTTCATAATGGTGTTAGTGAGTGTGTGGTGGCTTTGTTTATTTTCATGATTTGAAAAACGAAATGTAAACTATTTGCTCTCGTTTTGAATATGAAGGGAAGAAGTTTTTTCTTTTCATGAAAAGAAAGAAATAAGAATTAAAAATGATAATGAAGGTTCAAACGATACTCTTCTTTAATAGTCTCATGAAAGAAATGTGATTGAGAAATAAATTAAACATTCAAAAGATACTTCTCATGAGACTTATGGTGATACTTTTATTATATTTTTTATTTTTCACAATTCTTTGAAGAAACCTTCGCGAAGAAAATATTTGATATTTTTATAACACTAGGTTAGTGTGTAAAAATGTAATTTTAAAATAATGATTTTATTGCTGCTTTGTGTATAATTTGCAAAATTTTATAGCATTTGAAGATACTACACTCAATAAAAAACGTCAGTAATGGGTACTGAAAACGTTGCTGTTATTATGGCAAATTTAACTACTTTGAGCCTTGCGGTATTTTTTTGCTAATTTTACCAACGCATATGTACTGTTTTGTAGTACAATGAAATTATTACAAAAATTTTGCTACAATTGATGTAAATTCTAATTTTATTTGCTAAAACTAGCAACAAATTTTATTTATGTTAGTATCACTCAAGGTTGCCAACGCTTGAACTGAAGAAGTGGCTAGATTACGGAGAAAAAATGGATAGAAATGGCTAAAATTGAAAAATAATGCTAAAACCTAATAATTTTAAAATAAATCAGTGATAATAAAGAGTTTTAACACGACTTTCATAAAAGTGGCCTTTAAATTTTAATGTTTTCCGAATTTCTAAAATACGTTCATTAAAATTTTACAAAAAATATGATTTTAAATCGAATGTAAAAATTACATGTGTCTGTAAACCCAAATAAATGTTTCAAAAATTGAAAATTTTGCACTAAAATTTTTAAAATCATAAAAATTCAAGCATTTTTGTTATCTTCATTTAAGTATTCCAAGCAAAAATTTTTTTGCACACATTCCGTTACTCTACTTGTTTACGTTTAGAAGACGCAAACAGTTTTCAAATAGACACACACATTACAACAATAGCAATAAATGCATAATGATTGGAAAAACCAAAAAATGCAATTATTTTCCGCGAATTTTGTTGCATTTGGGTTTTTTTATTTTTATTTTTATTTATTTATTTATATGCTGTTCCATACACAAGACTAAGAGTCTCATATTACAGTATAGAACTGAGTCTGTGGAAAAATAAAAATCGTTAAAATTAGAAATTTTTAACTTATAAACTAATTATAAATTACTAATTTTTATGAATGGTATGGAATGTGAAAGGGTTAAGAAAGCCTTTAGTTCTAAAGCGATTGTTTGTAACGCAACAAATGACCGCATATTTGCATATCGTCACCTTAAATGCAAACGGACGTAACTACACAAAAATTCGAAATCGAGTTTTTTATTGATTATTCGTTTTATCAAACTACATGTTTACACAAAATTTTAGGCTTCTACGATCAAAAATGGCGACTTTATTAAAGAAATTCAAACGGACGAAACTACAAGTGCATGTATTTCTTAATGCAAAAAGACGTAACTACACTCTTGAATGAAAAACATACAAACACATGTAGTGTGTAAGCTTGTGTCAGCGTTGCCACAATGGGAATTCAAAATCTACAAAATTTTGGTTATATTTTAGTACAATACAAATGACAATTTACCCTGCTTAATTCAGAAAAATCTTCTGTGAATATTAGCAGACAAAAAACAGCAACAAAATGCTGTTATATCTCTAAATTTTTAGTTATATTTAAGTTAAATTTAGTTGAATAAAAGTAACAATTTTCCAGTTAAAATAACAAAAAAAATAAAAATAATTGCTTAACAATAGTAGAGTCCTAATTTCAGTGAGTTAAATCGTTATTCCTATTAAAAAAATCTACATATGCTATGAAAACTAAAAAATTTATGATGTTTTCAGTCGACTAAAACTAAGCAAAAGTTGTTGCTGATTTTAGCAGGGTGAATTGTTATTTTCAGTTAACTAAAACATAGCTAGAATTTTGTTCTTGCTGTTTTTATCTTACTAATATTTAGCAAACCAATTCTGCTAGTTTTGGCAGTTTCTTTTGCAGGGCCTCTTTTATAGAGTTTTTCTTATATTTTTTTAAATTTTAACGTTTTCACTACCGACTTTTTGTTTGCGGATATTACCGTTATTTTGACTTCAGATTCTTGTTAAGGGTCCTCAAATTAGAAAAAATATGTAACATGTTTGCCCCCTCCTATCCACCAAAAATGACGTTCGAAAATCGATTTTTTGGAATTTCTCATCCCCGTTTTGCCCCTTAAACATTCGAATAGCCAAAAATCCTTTGGTTGATTTTCTTTTCGTCATAAAACGAAGCAAATTTCAATTGTCTATCTTCATTAGTTTATGAGAAAAACCAAAACCCCCTTTTCTGGGAAATTATGATGTATTAAAAAAATTAGACTTCATTAACAAATACCACGACTATATCGCTATGTTGAACTGCTTATACATATAATGATTTCTCTTTGAAGGCCAAGAGCCACATCATATAAAAACTTATTAAAGAGAAATTTTTTGGTTATTGCAACTCTCCCATTTTTAGAGGCGTTATTTTCTGCTAAATTAGAGGCCTTAAAGATATATATTTTGAAAGAGAATAGTCCTTTTGGAACTTAAAAAGTTCTCTAATAAGAATAAATTATGATTTCAAAATATGAAGGATATAAAAATTATAATATCATAATTTATGTGGGCTTAGAAATATTTTACTGATTAAAGCCTATTATCTTGTTCACTATATCCAAAAAATTCCCTTATTTCCCCCGAGTCTGTTAAATTTTTCAATAAAATTCTTTTTATTTCCTACAAAATAGCACATTTGAAAATCTATAATTTTTAATGGAGATTGGCAGACGTTTTCACAAATTTAAGAAAATATTAAAGGACTACACAGAGAAAAGAGATGGATCTACCGACATATTTGTTTGTGGCAACAGAAATTCGCTGAATACAATAGAATTTCGGTTGAAACAATATATTTAAATTATGTCAGGAATACATTTGATTGCAACAGCCAATATTTCGGTTACTGCCACCAAACCATTCAGTTGGCAAGAAATTCGGTTGTCACAATGAATTGGTTTTCTCTGTGTATAATAAATTACAGCAGAACTTCTAATTTTTTTTTTAATGAATTATCTGAAAAATCAAATTCACTTCATTTGAATTGGAACTGTCGGAGTTAGTTTTACTTTATTCAACTAACTAAAAAATCTGAAAATATCATTTATCCAATTCATGCATTGAATTCTTTTTTAATTGTGTAAGTCTTCTTGTTTCAGAAAAAAAGCGAGTCAAAAGCACGTAACTAACTTAAAAACTTAAATATATGAAAATAAAACAAAAGTTGTTAAAAAATAAATAAATCTCTATACCATAAGTAAAATTTGAAAAAACTGCAAAGAATACTTTATTATTATTGATTTTATAACGTTTTTTGCTTCTCCTGTAGAAAAAATAAAAGTGTAGTTACGTCCGTTTGTATTTAAGGTGACGATATGTATGTTTACCCTGTTATTTTTTTATTATTGCAAAACACTAACGGCGGGTCTCATACTGCAGGTTTAACTTTAACTTAACTATAAACAAAAGAAAATGTCAAAAAATGTACACAAAACAAACAATTTTTGGGTTAACTATTAACTAAAGTTTAAACCTGAAGTATGAGACGCACCGTAAATAAAAGCCTAAAAAATAAATTTAAAAAACCGTGGATGGTAATCGAAGCGAATGCGGTTATCGTTAGGGTAACGATATTTTAGGTTATTTCGGTAACGGTATTTTAAGGGTAACGCTATTTCGTTTATTTCGGTATCGGTATTTTAAGGATAACGGTATTTGAGTTATTTCGGTAAAGGTATTTTAAAGATAACGATATTTGGGTTATTTCGGTAACGGTATTTTAAGGTTAACGGTATTTCAGTTATATCGGTAACGGTTTTTAAGGGTAACGGTAGTCAGTCATTTCGATGCATCCCGTACTTTTTTTTACAAAAAACAAACGAGATTAAAAACAGAACCAATTTATCAACTTAATCTACAAAAAATACTCAATAACCACGTGAAAGTACCAAAAGCAGAAAAATTAAAATAACGGTATTTTAGGGATAACGGTATTTCATTTGTTTCGGTAACGGTATTTTAATGGTATTGATATTTCATTTACTTCGGTATCGGTATTTTAAGGATAACGGTATTTCTGTTATTTCGGTAATGGTATATGTATCATAAACTGTATCATGAAAAGTCTCGTGAGAAAGTCTCATGAGAAAGTCTCATTTAAACATTCTTTGACTTTTCTTCATTCACAGTTTTTTCTTTTCATAAGTAGTATTATATCAACCTTCATTCATTTTATTTTCATTTTTTTTTTTCTTTCTTTTCAAGTTGTTTAAGTTTCTTATTTCATATCATGAACGAGAAGGGAAGGCATCAGTTACACTATCATAAATTTTGAAGTAATATTCGACCTTTGAAATTGATGAATTTATTAAATAATTGACCTCGAGCTCAATTATTTAATAAATTCACTTACACGAAAGCCAAACACAAATAATCTTGTTCATGAAAATGAAAAAACAAAATTCACCAAACACGTACTCTGGTTTTAATACAAACACAACCAAAAAAAGCTGGAAAAATTGTAGAAGTATTATGTGGATAAACCTCTTCACGGTTATGGAAGCTCTAATAATGGAAAAACAGCCAGGCGTTTTTTTGAAGATCCTGAGACAACATCTGAAATAACAGGTCTCGACGAAACTTTAATCAAACGTTTTAAAATATTGTTATCGGTGATTAATAGCAAAAAATGTATAAATTCTGATAAATTCCATATTTTTGCTAATGAAACTGAAAAGGAAAATATTATCCCATGAAAACACAATAATAGAAAATAGTATCCTGCCTTTAGGAAAGCTAACAGAAGAAGCCCAGGAAGCTAGAAACAGCGACGCTAAACACTATTGGAAATTTAACACACGAAAACATTCAAAAACTGCCCAAAATTCTGATCTAATGCACCACTTACTTATATCTTCAGATCCAGTCATTTATTCTATTAGAATGAAATGGCTGCCAAAAATAAGTTTAGAAGATGATTGCGAAGCCAAAGAAATTAATAATATTGTTACGTTTTTACTTTTTAAAAACGTTGGTTTATTTCCCTTAAATAAACCGGATTCTTTTCTATTGCAATCAAAATAACCAGTTCCAACGCTGTCACCAATTATTACGTTTTACCTTACAAAACGTTCGTTTATCTCCCTTAGATAAACAGTCCTGGTGCTGTCGCAGCGATAATAACAACCAATTAGCCAATAACCAAAACACGAACACACTTAAGTTTGAATTAGCTTAGACTCTCGTATTTATTTACACACTATTACTTATTTACAAACTCTCTCTATTATGACGATTACTAAAGCGCTACTAACTTTAACACGATACTAACTCGCGGTCTTTACAACACAAATGTTAATAATCAACTTCTTTCACTAATGTTAACGCGCGCCTTATATAGTAACAGCCATATTTCTACAACACACTGGATAATTCTAGCATGCTATACTTAACTCTACATACGCTTACAGACTATACATACAACCATTTATACATACAGTATTACTCTACATTAGTCTTAACACTATACACAAACACAAACTGTTATAATAAACACTTATCATTAACCAACTATACAATATAACTCTACATTAGACTTAACGCTATACAAACACACAAACACTTATAATAAGTCTACATCACGCTTAGAGACTATACAGACACACAAACATTTATCATTAACCAACTATACAATATAACTCTACATTAGACTTAACGCTATACAAACACACAAACACTTATAATAAGTCTACATCACGCTTAGAGACTATACAGACACACAAACATTTATCATTAACCAACTATACAATATAACTCTACATTAGGCTTGACATTATACATACACACAAACACTTATTATTAACCAACTATACAATTCTAATGCGTAATTAATCATAGCATATTCTTAGGTGTATAATTAAATGTAGTACTATGTTGCCAGATTGATGTATTTTGTCCATCCCGTCTCTTAGGCTATTTTCTTCTAGAAAAGTCCAGAGTTTTCTATACTAGGCCAAGCCATTTTCGTAACACTGCCGCCCACTTAAGACTCTTCGTCCCGAATAGGCACATATGTTCCCTTTCCGTAATTGGCTAGTCTCTCCAGGTGTACCACCTTCATTTTAGATCTTGGGCTATTGTACTTTTGGATTCTATAAACCACGTCATTTAGCCTCTTGACTACTTTATAGGGGCCGTCCCAATGGGTTTGCAGTTTCGGTGACAATCCTTTCTTTCGTTGTGGGTTATAAAGTAGAACCAATTGCCCTTCGTTAAAACCTTCCGAGTTTGCAGCTCGGACGTATCTGGCTTTCATTTTATCACTGGTCATTTTGATTCGGTTGCGCACGAATTCATGAAGTTCTTCAAGGTCATTCATGGAGGGGTCTCCACCGTTTTCCTCTGTTGGTGTAGGCTTAACGCCAAACTCTAAGTCTCCAGGCAGTCTTAACTCAGTTCCAAATATAATCTTTGCAGGTGCTCGTGAGGTGGAGTCGTGCACGGCTGACCTATATGCCAACAGAAATTTTGGTATGTGCTCATCCCAGTCCTTTTGATGTCTACTGACCACTTTTCTCAAATGTTCCTCCAGGGTGCGATTGAATCTTTCAACCATGCCATCAGATTGCGGATGTAGTGGCGTTGTTCTTGTCTTTCTTATTCCATATTTTTCACACATTTCCTTAAATATTGCAGACTCAAAATTCCTACCTTGGTCGGAATGCAGTTCTAAAGGAGCTCCATAACGGCACACCCAATTGTTAACAAATACGTCTGCTACCGTTCCAGCTTCCTGGTTCGGTATCGGATACACTTCTGGCCATTTGCTGAAATAATCTATGACCACTAGTATATATCGGTTTCCAGCCTCACTGACAGGAAAAGGACCGGCTATATCCATTGCTACGCGCTCAAATGGGACACCCGAATTGTATTGCTGAAGCTGCCCGCGGCTTCTTCTTGTTGGACCTTTGGCTATAATGCATTGCGGGCAGTTGGCTATCCAATCGGCCACAGCTTGTCGACATCCAACCCAATAAAACCTTAGTTTCAACTTTTCTAGCGTTTTTGTCACACCAAGATGACCGCCACTAGGACCATTATGAAATTCTTTTATTACTTCGTTTATTTTGGAGGATGGTACAACAATTAAATCAGTTGCCGCTTTTCCGTCTGCATCTTCCCATGTCCGGTATAAGCAGCCATTTATCAGCCTAAGACTGTCCCATTGTGTCCAATATGATTTCATTATTGGGCTTTCTGAAGATATTTCGAGCCGAGCTGGTCTTCTGTCCCGTTCTTTAGCAGATATTATTTTTGACAATATGGGATCATTTCTCTGCGCCTTTGCCCAGTCCACACTGGAGTCTATATGCGTTAGCCGAATATCAATAACGCATTCTTTCCTCTCCGCCCTGCTACAATGTTTGCACTCCAGGTTGCAGGGCCGTCTTGAGAGAGCATCTGCATTATTATGCTTACCACCTTTCCTGTGCTCAATGCTGAAGTCGTAGCTTTGAAGGCGTTCAATCCAACGAGCAAGTTGTCCTTCAGGGTTTTTAAATTGTAGTAACCACCTGAGTGCGGAATGGTCTGTCCTTAAGGTGAAATGCTGACCATATAGATACGTGTGGTAATGTTTTACGCACTCTAATACTGCCAGAAGTTCCCGTCGAGTTACGCAGTAGTTCCTCTCAGGCTTTGAGAGTGTTCGGCTATAGTAGCCTATGACTTTTTCTGCCCCATTGACTATCTGCGAGAGCACACCTCCTATTCCGTAACCGCTCGCATCACTATCTAGTACAAATTTCTCTCCAGAAATTGGATATGCCAGGACTGGTGCTGTACATAATAACCCTTTTAGCTCCTGGAATGCATGTTCTTGTGATTCACCCCATTGGTATGGCCGGGACTTTTGGGTCAGTTCATGTAAACTTGCAGCAACTCTGGCAAAATTCGGTACAAATCGTCTATAGTATGTGCAAAGACCTAAAAAACTGCGCAATTCATGAAGATTTTTCGGACGAGGCCAGTCTTTTACTGCTACTATTTTATCTTCATCGGTCGATACACCCTCCGTTGTTACGCGATGTCCTAAGTACTTAACTTCTTTCTGGAATAGTACACATTTCTTTGCATTTAGCTTTAGCCCAGCCGCTGATATACGATTAAGCACGTTTTCTAGGTTTTTCAGATGTTCGTCAAAAGTCTTTCCCGTGACTATAATGTCATCAAGGTACATCAAACAAGTCTTCCAGTGAAGTCCTTTTAACATCCGTTCCATCAAGCGCTCGAATGTAGCCGGAGCGTTGCAAAGCCCAAATGGCATCACGTTAAACTGCCATAAACCATCGCCCGCACTAAAGGCAGTTTTCTCTTTGTCTTTGTCTGCTATTTCAACCTGCCAGTATCCGTTTTGCAAATCTAATGTGGAGAACCATTTTGTTCCGGCTAGCGTGTCCAAAGTGTCGTCAATTCTGGGTAGCGGATAACTGTCTTTCTTGGTGACGTCGTTTAGCTTTCTATAATCGACACAAAATCTGGTGTTGCCATCTTTCTTCTTAACTAAAACCACTGGCGAGCTCCACGGACTTGTAGATGGTTCTATTATCCCATTTTGCTCCATTTCATTGATTAAATCTTTTACCTCACCTCGCTTTGCTAAGGGGATACTTCTAGGTGCTTGTTTAATTGGCCTCGCTTCGCCAGTATTTATTTCGTGTTTAACAATAGCCGTTCTCCCATGGCTTTGGCTCTTAAAGGCGAAGACGGAGGCATATTTCTTAAGCAGCTGTTTAGCTTTATTTCTATCAGGCGCCGCTAATCCTTCTACCCATTTCCTTGCATGTTCGGTTAACAACTCATGTTCTTTTGCTGACATATTAGCAGGTTCCGGTCTTCGCTCACAATTTATTATTGCCTCTGCTGGAGCACATTGACCTATGTCGGTGTTTTGTTTAACTAATTTTTCGCTGCTGGATAGATTTAATACTCTTACCGGGACTCTTCCATCGTTACAGGCTCTTACGAGGGCTTTTGCTGTTATAAGGTCACTCTTTACTTCTATGGGTTCTACTACCCACAGCCGATTGTCCACACAATTTCCCTCCATACGTGCCCACACTACGGTTTCTGACTGTGGTGGTAGTTTCTGGCGTCCAACAGTAGCTAGCTTTCTTATTTGAGCTTTACTTTCATAACCAACATCAAGAGGTATTTCAACGTTGTGCCAAATCATTATTTGTTGCCCCATATGCAGTTTAACGTTATGGCTAATCATAAAATCTGCACCGATTATTACTTCGTCCACAATATCAGCAACAATAAATACATGATCTACGTTGATGTTGGCTATAGTTAATTTAGTTTTAACTTTACCGTAGACAGTAGCAGAATCCCCAGTAGCTGTTCGTAGACTTACGTGGCTTAATGGTTCAATTGCCCCTTTCACTACATCGGGCCTAATAATTGACTGTGACGCCCCTGTGTATATCGTAAAGATGTGCTTTTTGCCGTAGACGAACCCACAAATTGTAAGATTGCTATTTTTCTGCTGTATCACTGATATGGAAATTGTGGGGCCCTCGTTTGTGGGAGCTAGCTCACGCCCCGTAGTGCTAGCCCGTTTTAGTTTAACGGTGACTCCTGTGATGATTGTTGGTGGACTCTCTTATTGTTCTGCGGTGGCGAAGAAGATCTAGATCGTTTTCTTGGTGCTTTACAATTTCGTTGAAAATGGCCGGCTCTACCGCAGTTATAACATTTAGCTTGTGGCTTGTTTTGTTTCTCTTCTAGTGCTTGCATAACTGCCTCTCTTAAGTCGTTAACTATGTCTCTCTCTTTTTCAGCGATAACCTCCAAATTTCGCACCTTGTATGTTTGCGGCTTAGAAATTACTTTAGCCGTCTCCTGTGCCAGAGCAAATGAAACAGTTTCTGCAAAAGTTAATTTCTGTGTAGCGCATACCGCATATTTAACATCGGGATCACGAATGCCACTTACAAACGCCTCAATCTTGAACTGGTCCAAGAATGGATGGTTTTCACCAGGGTATGTCATCTGCACCAATCTTTCAACCTCCATCGCGAAATCTTGCAGTGTTTCATTGACCTTCTGCACTCTGCCTCGCAATTCCATTCTGTAGATTTCCTTTTTATGTTCACCACCATACTTTCGTTGCAGTGCAGCCATAATGTCGTCATAATTATTCCTGCAGCTCATTGGTATGCTTTCAAGGACTTCTGCTGCGGTTCCTTTTAAGGCCAAAATCAACTCAATGGCTTTTTCTTCATTTGTCCACAAATTTCTGCCAGCCACAGTTTCAAACTGGAATTTGAATACGTTAAACGGTGTACTGCCATCGAAACATGGTGTCTTTATTCTACTAGAGACTTCTGGAATGACACGAACTGGCCCACCTTGGCATTGAAGATTGTTAATTTTCGCCTCTATGTCAATTTCCAGATTATTCACTTACTCTCCAAATCGACAAGCTTCTCATCAAATTTGCTGACTTGTACCTCAACGCGATCCATTCTTTGGTTTATGGCCTCTGTCATTTCTGTCAGTTTCTCATTTGTGGCTCTAGTTTCTCTAGAGTTTTCTTCCATTTTCTCCATCATTTTTCTAGAATTTTCTTCCATTTTTCTAGAATTCTCTTCCATTTTGCTAGAGTTTCTTTCTTCCATTTCTCTAGAGCTTTCTTCCATTTTCTCCATTATTTTTCTAGAATTTTCTTCCATTTTTCTAGAATTCTCTTCCATCATTTTTCTAGAATTTTCTTCCATTTTTCTAGAATTTTCTTCCATTTTTCTAGAATTCTCTTCCATTTTGCTAGAGTTTCTTTCTTCCATTTCTCTAGAGCTTTCTTCCATTTTCTCCATTATTTTTCTAGAATTTTCTTTCATCATTTTTCTAGAATTTTCTTCCATTTTTCTAGAATTCTCTTCCACCATTTTTCTAGAATTTTCTTCCATTTTTCTAGAATTTTCTTCCATCATTTTTCTAGAATTTTCTTCCGTTTTTCTAGAATTTTCTTGAACTTTTACTAAAAGTTGTTCATTGGTGGCTCTGCAATCGGCTTTAATTTCCTTCAGAGCGAAAAGTATCGCGTTGATGTCCATATTAGCTGTAGCCGTACGTGTACTTACTTCTGTTTCTCTCTTTTCTCTTTCTTCTTCTTTGTCTTCAAACTCGTAAGTATCGATGTCCACGCCACGTCTCTTGAATTCTTCTATAAGTCTTCTCTGAAGTTCTGCCTTATTACCTGTTGTCGGCAGCTCCAACTTACTCAATTCCTGCTTGAGCTGTTCCACTTTAAGCTCTTCAAACTTCATTGCTTTTAGTTATGTTTATTTGGCAATCTCCTGGTTACTTATTTTTCGCAATCCCACTTCTGACACGAATTGTTACGTTTTTACTTTTTAAAAACGTTGGTTTATTTCTCTTAAATAAACCGGATTCTTTTCTATTGCAATCAAAATAACCAGTTCCAACGCTGACACCAATTATTACGTTTTACCTTACAAAACGTTCGTTTATCTCCCTTAGATAAACAGTCCTGGTGCTGTCGCAGCGATAATAACAACCAATTAGCCAATAACCAAAACACGAACACACTTAAGTTTGAATTAGCTTAGACTCTCGTATTTATTTACACACTATTACTTATTTACAAACTCTCTCTATTATGACGATTACTAAAGCGCTACTAACTTTAACACGATACTAACTCGCGGTCTTTACAACACAAATGTTAATAATCAACTTCTTTCACTAATGTTAACGCGCGCCTTATATAGTAACAGCCATATTTCTACAACACACTGGATAATTCTAGCATGCTATACTTAACTCTACATACGCTTACAGACTATACATACAACCATTTATACATACAGTATTACTCTACATTAGTCTTAACACTATACACAAACACAAACTGTTATAATAAACACTTATCATTAACCAACTATACAATATAACTCTACATTAGACTTAACGCTATACAAACACACAAACACTTATAATAAGTCTACATCACGCTTAGAGACTATACAGACACACAAACATTTATCATTAATCAACTATACAATATAACTCTACATTAGACTTAACGCTATACAAACACACAAACACTTATAATAAGTCTACATCACGCTTAGAGACTATACAGACACACAAACATTTATCATTAACCAACTATACAATATAACTCTACATTAGGCTTGACATTATACATACACACAAACACTTATTATTAACCAACTATACAATTCTAATGCGTAATTAATCATAGCATATTCTTAGGTGTATAATTAAATGTAGTACTATGTTGCCAGATTGATGTATTTTGTCCATCCCGTCTCTTAGGCTATTTTCTTCTAGAAAAGTCCAGAGTTTTCTATACTAGGCCAAGCCATTTTCGTAACAATATGTTAACTTTTGACACTTCGGACTATTTTATACCAAGTTTTTAGTATTTAATTTATTAAACGAGTAAAAAGGTTAAAGTCGGGCATGCCGACTATACAATACCCTACACCAGTCTGGTGTATTGTTTGGATCCGAAATTCGAATGGGTTAAAATGGGGCTTGTTTCAAAATTTTCTATAATGTGAGTCAGCGCACCAAATTTCATTAAAATATCTTAATATTTGCGACCTGCACTTTGTAACCAAGCCAATTTTGGGGGGACCCTTATATGGGCACTAGTTCTAAACATGGACCGATGTTCACCAAAATCAATAGGCTTTGCCCTTGGGCCAACATATTGATTTTGGTTAAAATCGGTCCATGTTTAGACCTAGTGCCCATATAAGGGTCCTACCAAAATTATATTGCTTATACGCTGCAGGTCGTAAATATTAAGATATTTTGATGAAATTTGGTACACAGACCTATATTGGCCCAATAACGCAGCCTATTGATTTTGGTGAACATCGGTCCATGTTTAGACCTAGTGCCCATATAAGGGTCCTACCAAAATTATACTGTTTATACGCTGCAGGTCGCAAATATTAAGATATTTTGATGAAATTTGGTACACAGACCAAATACGCAGGCTATTGATTTTGGTGAACATCGGTCCATGTTTAGACTTGGTGCCCATATAAGGGTCCTACCAAAATTATACTGTTTATACGCTGCAGGTCGCAAATATTAAGATATATTTTGATGAAATTTGGTACACCGACCTATGTCAGCCCAAGGATGAAGCCTATTGATTTTACTTAACACCGGTCCATGTTTAGACCTAGTGCGCACATAAGGGTCCCCCCAAAATTATATTGTTTATACGCTGCAGGTCGCAAATATTAAGATATTTTGATGAAATTTGGTACACCGACCTATGTCAGCCCAAGGACGAAGCCTATTGATTTTGGTGAACATCGGTCCATGTTTAGACCTAGTGCCCATATAAGGGTCCTCCCAAAATTGGCTTGGTTACAAACTGCAGGTCGCAAATATTAAGATATTTTAATGAAATTTGGTGCGCTGACTCACATTATAGAAAATTTTGACACAAGCCCCATTTTAACCCATTCGAATTTCGGATCCAAATATTAGTTGGCTTTAAATTCATAACTAAATTTGAGTAAAATCCGTTGGAAAATAAAAATTTCCATAGCGAATATCCATTGTTATATAGCAAATTCATAATTTAAAACTTATGACAAATTCACCATTTAAAAAAGTGGGCGTAAAAACGAGCATGGTCAAAATCAGTTGGAAAATAAAAGTTACTGTAGCGAATATCCATTGTATTACAATTAGGGTTTGGGATTTCCCGGACTTTTTTATTTCCCGGGAAACGGGAATGAAAAAATTTGATTCCCGGGAATTATTTTTAATCAAAATTGTTAATAAAAACCACCTATATAAGTAATTTTTGTTAAAAAAAAAAACACTATTTCAGTACAAATTCAGTCTGTGTAGTGAGAATTCAAAGTAAAAATATCAGAATGTTGAACATTTGATTTCACATAAATTACTCTAAGCACTGCCAAATGAATTGCATGATTCCAGCAGAAAGCACCCACTACTGGACTGTCGGAAACAAACCGTTTCATCACACTTGGCCCATTAGATATGGTGGCCACAATGTTATTTTCCAAAGACAAATAAAACTCTTCTAGTCTTATTTCTACAATTCTTCTTATTTCATCAGCATTACATCTTCCTGATATATAAACCAACCCCAGGTTATAAAATGAATCATTTCCGTTTATACATATGTTCAAATATCTCTTTTCTGATATTCTTGTCCATTCATCTAAGAATATAGTAAATCTCCTATTGTTAGAAATATTGCTCGATATTTCTTTTATCATGATATCTTTTACATGATTGTAGTAATTTAATATAATGTTCTTTACATCGGTTTCCTTTTTTTGTAATGCCAGGTTTTTATTATAAAAACTTTCTCGAATAAGCGAAGATCTAGTTATGGTGCGGATTGACTGCGGCTAATTTGGATACCATTTCAGGAAATGTTTGCCCTACCATAAAACCTTTAATGCCTATTCAGCTTACACTTTTTTCTTCGGGTACTTTGCTAATTTTAGCTGAAACGTTATTCTTGTTGTTGTTTTCTTCAAGAGAAGTTGCATGACCATCAATTTTTTTTTGGTTTGTGAACCAAATTTAGATGTCGCATAACCAAATTTAGATACCACCGTTAACCATTAGTCTTTTCTTTTCATATTTATTAATGAAAACGTTACTTATAAAATTATTGACCCTTAATATAAAGGAGTATTTTAAATTTAAAGTCGACTTTATTTTTAATCAAACGGTTTTGTTCATTTTGTGTATGAAAACCTTACAAAAATATTTATATTTTCAAATATTTTGATTGGTTAAAAATAAATTAACCAATCAGAATGCTCCAAAAATAAACCAAGTCAAGGTATAATACCACCCAATATTTTAACTAAAGTCGACTTTACCTAAATTATACATTTGAAAAATTTAGATAGTAATGTCGATTATTTGTAAGAAACAAAGCTATTTTTCATATTTCTTTTAAACATTTTACCAAGTTTTTAGGTTTTACTACTTAAATTTTGAATAAGTTATGCGAAAAATCTTTATTAGTTGAAATGCTCCTAATTACTTGGCAAAGATTTTATTTCTGTGTCAAATAAATGTATTCCCTTTTAAAAGATTTTAACAATGACATTTTTGTTTTGGTATTTAAAATGTTTTTTATGACTAAAATTAAAAAATCCTATTCGAAACAAAAACAATTTAAAAAATTTAATATTTTTATAATTTCCCGTTTTCCCGGGAAAAATATATTATTTTCCCGGGAATTCCCGGCAAATTTTTCCCGGGATTTCCCGGGAATTCCCGCCCGGGAATTCCCGAACCCCAAACCCTAATTACAATGCAACATTTTTAAAGAAATTGGAGATTTTGAGTTGCTTTTTTGGCAAATTATTTTTTAAAATAACAGCTGAATCACGTAGTTCATATAGTGCTTTTGTCGGCTTATAATTTTCCAAAGACCATTGTATGCATGCATATGTTTATCGATATTATAGCATCGTCCACTTTAATTTTGTTTTCTTCATGACTACTATCGTATAAATCCTCCGATTCCGTATATGATAATTCCATTTGCTCCTCATTAAATTCCATATGAAATTCTTCTTGAATCCAGCATTCGTGAAAAGATGTTCCGTACCAATTTGAGCTACAAGTGTACTAATAGCTGAAAGATCTTCGTTTTCTTCCTGAATTATATTTTGTAAAATATTTAAGGGCATGTTATCCTCTTCACTCCATTCACTACCGAATTCGAGCAAGGCGTTCCAGGATTTTTGGATATTGGAGACTGATATTTTATCCCAGGACGTAGCTAGAATCTGAACTGCATTTTTAAAATTGAAGTTTTTTAGTTTCTCGCCAAGCAAGTGGGTAAGCAGTTGTTTTTTATAATTTAATTTGACCAAGTTGATAACGTTTTGATCTAACGGTTGAATAAGCGCAGTGCAAATGGGTGGTAGATTCATTGCTATAATTAAACCGTCATCACTTTTCCCAGTTCCTAAACTGGGTGACACGTCGCGTTATCTAAAAGCAAAACTGCTTTTTGCGGCAGACCTTTTGAAGCCAAAAAATCGCGAACCTAAAAAATGTTTACTTATGACCAGTGTTGCCAAAACTTATTTAGGAAAAAATGCTAGATTTTTTGCATAAAAATGCTAAAAAATGCTAACTAAAAAAATATGCTAGAAAAAATATCCTAAAAAATTTTATAAAAAATGTTTCAATTTGTTTAAAAAAAAACTATTTTAGTGACTTTTTAAAATTAGACTGAAAATAAGTCATCTCTAATTATGAATTCAGTTCATTTTATTAACTAAAATTATATAAAAGAAAAATTAAAAACAACTCAAAAGTTAATTCTTGTAAAAAAGTTCAAAAATCCTTTAACCCTTAAATATATGATTATATGATATATGTGTACATTTCAAGAAAAATACCAAAAAAAAAAAATTATTTAAAAAAAGGTGATTTTTATTAAGAAATATGGTTTTTTGACAAATTTCTAAATTGTGATTATTTTAACGTGTATGAAAAAAAAAAAAAAAAAAAAATTCTATAAACTGTAATTTATACATTTATTGTCGCTAAACTGAATTTTATTGCGAGAATACTAAAATATTTAAACAAATATTTTTGAATATTACACTTTTTGTAAAAAAAGCGTGTTTTAAATTTTTCACAAATATACAAAACTCTGTTTAAAAATTCTGCGCTAAAATATAGGAACACTATGTACGTACAGAAGGGGCCTCTAATGCCCAAAAATGCAGTTTTATGCATCAAGTGGGTTTTTTTTTTATTAAAAAACCGGTATGTTGCCAAATGGCTACACCATGCATTTAAGGGTTAAAATAAATTTATTAATATTTGATTTCCCAACTGTGTCACTGAAAATATGTTATCTCAAAAAGTTAAAGGCGGATAAACAAAAGTTTTATTTCTAAAATAGGTGGTAATGTGGAATGCTTTGGCGTGTAATATGAATTTCCCATTCAGCCTTAATTTATCTACTCCAAATTAATTTAATGGTTTTTATTGCACGCTCTGTTTACCGTTTTCAAATTTCTGCATTTTTGGGCTTACACTCAAAATAGTTTGTAGTTTAAATTAACTGAATATGTAATTTAAAATAAATGAAAAATCACTTGAAAACCGGTCTACTGACTTTTCATTTAAATCAAAAGAACTTTTCATTTATTTTTAAATGTTAATAAATAAACTACAAAATCCTTAAAAAATAATGATTTTTCATTTATTTCGGTTTTTTAAATTTCAAAAAATTAACTACAAAATCCGTAAGAATAAATGATATTTAGTTTATTTAATTTTTTTAACTGACCTAGAAATCGAAAAGGAATTCTTTTTTTTAACAAAACATTTTAAATGAAAATTTTAACTGTAACAGAAAATCCGTATTTATATGTAATTTATTTTTTTAATAAACGACAAAAATAGTTAAAAAATATATTTCTTTGTATTTTAACTGAATTGCCATTTAAAAATAAATGTACGGATAACTTTTTAAATAAACTACAGTCAGTTACTGTAATAATATTTTCAGTGTACCTGCATGAAATTCTTTAAAAAAATTATTTTCGCGATTAGGGTTAATACTTTTTGTGGTGTTGGTTGACGTTCTAAGATTTTTGGTATGATTAAATGAAAAGTGTACAGGTGTTACAGTAAAAATAACCAAAATTCACATAAATTTTTAAAAGATAGGAATTTATCACAAACGCTATCCACATTACCCTCTATGACCCAAACCTAAAAAAAAATCAATAAAAATTGCAAAGATTAAAAACGAACCTTATCAACATTTTGCAATTCTATTAATTCTATTTTAAACTCTATTCTTTAAATTATTATTATTTTTATTTTTATTTTTTTTAACAAAAATTGGAGTATTTTTGTGCAAAATCACTCCTTCACCAAAACAAAAAAAAAGTAAAACGAGTAAAAAAGTTAAAGCCGGTCATGCCGATTTAAAATTTTAATATTAAAGTACCATAAAGCAATATTTTTTATACTTTTGGGATCATTTTTGAATTTCAATCAATCCAACCCTGTTAAATACAATTTTTCGCTATTTTTTCCCCAAAAACATTTTTTTTTTCTTTCGCGATTTTTGTTTTTTTTTTTAGAAAGAAATTTTTGTTCTTAACTCTATTAAATATTTTTCTAAACCCTATTGAATATACAAAAAATAACATAACACATACTTTTTATTTGCAGAAAAAAATGTTTTTGCGAAATTTTTGCGAAAAAAAAAATCTATAAAAAAAATTTCGTGAAAAAAATGACAGCTTCCTTAATGTTTTACATATTTAATCAAATTTGATAAATTTATAATTAAAAATTATCCCAGAAATATAAAAATAAAATTTTTTTGGTACCCGTCAAAATGTTTAATTGCGAATATCGCGAATACGAGAGCTAACTTTGAAAAACTGCTATCACCATTGAATTCAGCGTACTCGAATTAGCTTTACCAGTACGGTTCCCAGCTTGTTATAATTTGCGACTTCACAGTGTAATTAACGTGTACGTATAAAAATAGTTCTTAGTACTTACTCTAAAAGTAAAAAAAGTATTTCTTTTTCATATTACATTTAAATTCAAATTAATGTAGAATATTCTTAAAAAAAATAGAAAATAAAACTGTAAAAAATGCTAAAAATATGCTAAATTTTGTCGGAAAAATGCTGAAAAAAATGCCATATGCTAAATTGGCAACACTGCTTATGACCAACTTACTTTTACTAATTGGTGAAAATTAACTTACATGGGGAACAAATTCGTGATGGAACCAGTCCTTGAATATAAATGATTTCATCCAGGCGTTATTACTGGACTTGTATATACTTCAATTTTCCAACAACCAACAATTTCAGTATGTCTGTGCCATTCGCATTTGAACAGTTCAAAAAACTTATTCGCTCTTTACACATTTTTCTTCAGGGAGCCGCTTTCTAAATACATGTGACAAGAGTTTGATTTGAAAGAATCCTATAATATAAACCGGATTCGTCGGCATGTAGATTTGGTGAAGATTTAAAAATCGTACCGTAATTTTTAAAAATCTAATTCCATGTCGACGCTTAAATTTCCTCAATCATCCTTCACTGGCATTGAAACCTGAATTGGTTTGATAAATTTTGGAATACAAATGACTGGCTTTTGACCGTAAAATTTCTGCTGATATTGGAACATTTTTTCCCTTAATTTTACAAACCACTTATAAAGCATTTCTTCCATTCTTGGGTACTCAGCTTTCTTTAAGGTGCAAAGTTTGCCTGTGCCACTTCCTGTTGTACGTACGAACTTTTTTAATGAATTTTCTTTCTTTATAATGCGGTAAACCGAAAACTTATGCAACTTGTAATTCACGCAAAAATTTATGGAATTTCCACTTTTAAATTTTTTTAAAATCTCTAATTTTTGAGAAATCGTTGGCTTTAAAATATGTTGAACTTTTCCCATATTAAGGGATATATTTACACAACAATTGAAACGAATAAACTGACAAAATTGAAGATCAAAATCATCCAAAAAGGTTAATATACTAAAAGACGGGGATTTCCCTTTTTTGGCTATAGACAATGTAATCAAATTTAGAAAAACAGATAAAAGTCGCGAAAATATAATAATTTAAAAGAAGTGGGCTGAAAAATGGGCATGATTGAAGTATATCTCGACCTGGCCAGAAATATCAGGATCGTCAGGATAATGTGTTCCAAATTTGAGCAAAATCCGTTGTAAAATTAAAATTTCAGTAGCGAACATCCCTTGCTACATAACAGATTCATAATTTTTAAAAAGCAGGCGTAACAGTGGGCGTGATCAATGAAGAGAAAATCGTGACCCTGCCTGCAATATTGGGATCATGTGTACCAAATTTGAGAAATTTCCATAGCGATCATCAATTGTTAAATAACAAACACATAATTTGAAAAATGTTGGCGTAAAAGGGGATGTATACAATGAGAACCACATGGTGACCTCGGCTGGGCTATAAGAATCATGTCTTTCAAATTTGAGCGAAATCGGTTGGAAAATACAAAATTTCAGTGCGAAAATCCATTGTTATATGACATATTTCTATTTTTAAAGAAAAAGTGGGCGTAAATATGGGCGTGGTCAATAAAAAGTATATGGCGACCTCACCCGTGGTATGAAAATCAATCAAATTTCAGAGAAATCCATTGAAAAATAAAAATATATATAGCGATTACACATTTTATATGGGAAAAACACACCATCACAGAAGTGTGCGTATAATGCGTATGCGTAGACATTTTTCGATGTTGTTTTTTAAGAACCATCAGTGAAAGTAGACCCTTTTAACGCATGTATTGGTTTGTGAATCGTTTGAGTGGTTCTCTAGTTATAAAATGACGAACATAGGACAACTTATTTTTATACATCGTCATATAAAATAAAAAAGCCGTAAGTTACAAAAAAATCAAAATAGACATTTTGATCGATTATGATGCACCGCATCAATATACATATTCCTGCAAAATTTTACACTCCTACGACTAAACACGGCGATTTTATCAACAAAATTCTAAACAGTCCCAAGTGTAAGCTCAAACAATTTTAAAAAGTTTTTTGCTTCTCCTGTAAAATTTTTTAAATGTAACTTAGGCCTTTTTTGATTTCATATGACGATATACATATAGATTAGAGTTCGTCAGAAATATATAAAATTTCTTTGATTTTGGGATATCATCATTTTTTTGAAGTTTTTGCATCAAAAAAAAGAATGACGTTTGTTTTAATTTTTCATTTCAACTCCTTCCACTCGCGCAAGTCGGCCAAAACGCTGATTTGGAGACCCATATTCTGCAGAACAAAAACGACTGCATTTCTGGGAAATCTGACTTTACCATTCGATTTTAGAACAAAATTTAATATAAAAAACTTTTTTTTGCATTTTCAAAATACAGATACAAATAACCATTAGAGTGGTTCGAAAATCCACTTTTTTCAAAAAATTCAAAAAAGTTATTTTTTTATTACACACAAATTAAATGTATTCCCTGCTGAGAACATTGGTACAAAAATTGTTGATATAACACGAGCCGTTAAAAAGTTATTAAGTAATCAAATAGGAAAAACAATTTTAATAAACTAATGAAAAAGAATTTTGAGCAAAGGAAAATGCTGCAAACATTTTCGTTATACAGTCGTGGCGACGAATTTAAGACAATTCAAGTTTTTTCTAATTTTATTCTTGTTGCCTTTATTTTTAAAGATCAAAATAGTGTCTAAATTCGCCACGAAAGGCAAAGAGATGGTTCAGAAAATTGTAAGGAATTTTAACGTAATGTTTGTTTTTTCATTTTGTTACTGGTTTTAAGTGGGCGTGGCTTTTAACGAAAAATTGGCGATATCAACCTTTTATCAAATTACATAGTAAACTTTAGGCAGTACTGATCGGTTCTGTACAAACTGTATATTTTTGGAAATCCTTAAAATTGCATCACATTAAACATGGCCAAATTATTCTTTGTTTTTAGCGATTTTAAAAGAAAGTTAACAACACTGAAATTTTAACATGAAATCCCAGATAGAAAAATTCGAACGGCACAGTACTGGCTCAGCGTTGGAGATGGTAGTACATGTACTGGCGATGTATCGGATTTTTTACGTTTCCAGTACTGATACGGTGTCGAAATGATAACACCAATATACGCTTGGCCGTAGGTATTTGCCCACGTTGGCACAGTGTTGGATTTTGTTACTTCCTGGTGTTTTCCCAGTACTATAAATTAAAAATATTCAGTAACTTGCCAGTACTTTAAATACAAAAAATCAGTGTATTGACAGTACTATAAAAACAATTAAAAATCTGGTGGTGGATCATCCTAAATTTTAATAAAATAATAAAAAATATGTATTTTTATTTCAAATTATTTTTATTGTTTTTATTGTGCAATAAAATATTAAATAATTGCAAAACTAGAAAATAAAAAGTTTTCTTAAATTTTGTGGTTTCTCGCTGTTTTATATAAAATATAATGATAAAAGTTATATTGGAATAATTCGGTATTAAAAATTAGGGTAAAAGAAGATAGAAAAATCTTGTAAAAATAGCAGAAAACAGTGGCAAAGCACATTTTAATTGGTACTGGCATAATAAAAAAAACAGTGCCCTCCCAGTACTATTTTTTTCAACCGTGGGCAATTTTCACCTGGGATGCTTTTTACTATAACGTAAAAAAATCTTGACTGATTTGTTATATTGTGGTAAGAAAAGCATAAAACTATTCACTTTAAAATTTCACTGCTGTTAACTTTATTAAAAATCGATAAAAACAAAGAAAAATTTGGTCATGTTTAAAGTGCTGCAATTTTGAGTCTGGCGACTATTTGTAGATAAAAATAATGCAAGACTTAAGGAAATTTTAGTTTTCGAACCGCTCTAATGGCTATCTGGTGTATTTTGAAAATGGAAAAAAAAATTTTTTTATATTAAATTTTGTTGTAGAATCGAATGGTAGTCAGGGGTCGAATTACGGCATTCGTGATCGAAATTTTTCGTTCGAAATTAGATTTTTATTTCGGAAAGTGGTGAATCTGGATGAAATTTTTTGGGCCGGAGATATTGTAGATCGGCCTTAGATTGCATAGAAAACTAAAACATTGTGTTCTCATTGTTATATTTTTCGTATTTACTCAATAAAAAAACAGTTTTCGACCAATTTCACTCGTTCACGAATGCCGTAATTCGCCCCAGATTTCCTAAAATGCAGATGTTTTTGTATAAATACTGATTGTGAACGCGGCATAATGCAATTGATGCGCTTTTTTATTAATAATAAATACACTAGTTTTTTGCATGTACAGATGTGTAACAAACTGATCTATTTCTATTAAACACAATTTTTAACAATTTTAAATAATTAGTCAAGTTCAATTCTGTTTTCCATTAGAAGTTGACCAGTATGCATTTTTGACTCCTTCATTTTATCATACGATTTAAGTAAATCTTCCATTGTTAATGCTACTAATGCATTAAAACTTGCATGACTTGCGTTTTCATCCATAGCCGGCAGTTCTAAACTACTTTTGGGTATATTATTCTCACTTGAACGCATGAACATTCGCATTCGAATCACAGATGCATTGCGGCACATCTCTCGCAGGTCCGATCCAGAGAAACAGATTGTTAATTTGGCCAACCTGTTGAAATCTACGCTTTCCTGGACAATTTCTGAGTCCAATATTAATTTCAAAATTTGTAAGCGCTGGTCAACATTGGGAAGGCCTATATGAAATTGAGCAGGCATTCGTCGAAGAATTGCCTTGTCCAGGTCTTGGGGTCGATTCGTGGCTCCCATAACAATTACAGTCGATTCACTGTTTGTGCTCAATCCATCCCAACTATTTGTAGATAAAAATTATGCAAGACTTAAGGAAATTTTAGTTTTCGAACCGCTCTAATGGCTATCTGGTGTATTTTGAAAATGGAAAAAAAAAATTTTTATATTAAATTTTGTTGTAGAATCGAATGGTAGTCAGATTTTCTAAAATGCAGCTGTTTTTGTTCTGGAGTAAAAGGGTCTTGAAATCACCGTTTTGGCCGTCTTGCACCAGGGGAAGGAATTTTAATAAAAAAGAAAAATAAACGGCATTCTTTTTTTCTATTCAAAATCTTTAAAAAAAAAATTGATGATATCCGAAATTCAATTTTTTATGACGAACTCTAATATTATATATTTCTTAGCGGAATGTAAAATTCATTATCACAAATTCAATTACTTAAATATAATTTAAATACGTTTACTTAAGTACTTTAAACACTTTGGAAAACTTGATTTTTTATACAGTGTTTCTAAGACCTGCCCAAAAATAGTCACAGATTACAACTTTACCAGAATACGGGCATTAGTATTCTTATTATTGAATGAAAATCACATGTGGGGTCAAAAACCGTTCAAAGGCAAAATTTCGGTTAACGGTCAATACGAAATAGTGGCTGCCACAATCTCGTATAAATACTGATTGTGAACGCGGCATAATGCAATTGATGCGCTTTTTTATTAATAATAAATACACTAGTTTTTTTGCATGTACAGATGTGTAACAAACTGATCTATTTCTATTAAACAAAATTTTTAACAATTTTAAATAATTAGTCAAGTTCAATTCTGTTTTCCATTAGAAGTTGACCAGTATGCATTTTTGACTCCTTCATTTTATCATACGATTTAAGTAAATCTTCCATTGTTAATGCTACTAATGCATTAAAACTTGCATGACTTGCGTTTTCATCCATAGCCGGCAGTTCTAAACTACTTTTGGGTATATTATTCTCACTTGAACGCATAAACATTCGCATTCGAATCACAGATGCATTGCGGCACATCTCTCGCAGGTCCGATCCAGAGAAACCGATTGTTAATTTGGCCAACCTGTTGAAATCTACGCTTTCCTGGACAATTTCTGAGTCCAATATTAATTTCAAAATTTGTAAGCGCTGGTCAACATTGGGAAGGCCTATATGAAATTGAGCAGGCATTCGTCGAAGAATTGCCTTGTCCAAGTCTTGGGGTCGATTCGTGGCTCCCATAACAATTACAGTCGATTCACTGTTTGTGCTCAATCCATCCCAAAGCATCATAAATTGAGTTTTCATCATAGCCGTTGCTTCGTGGTCATTAGAGTTGCGACTTCTCAAAAAAGAGTCCATTTCATCTATAAATACTATACATGGTTGAATTTTTAACGCCAAAGAAAAAACGGCAGACGCTAGTTTTTGGGACTCTCCATACCATTTGTCAGTTAGAATTGCAACGTCTAAATTAATAAAACGCATTCCTGCCTCTTTTGCAGTCGCCTTAGCTATTAAAGTCTTTCCACAACCAGGTGGGCCATGAAGAAGTACACCCTTGGGTGCTTGCCATAACTTAGACTGATTAAATAGATCACGATGCCGTACTGGAAGTACAACTGACTCTCGAAGTTCCTGGATAACACTATCTAACCCAGCTATATCATTCCAACTTACAGGTATATCACCAGGCACTACAATATGCGATGCTATCATTAACTCATAGTCAGTGAATTGTTGAGTATTGATTTTAAAAGCACCTTGATCACTTAATCTGTTAAAAAAAGAAAAAACAAAACATAATTAGTTTCTTTTTCACATTTTATGGAACAATTTGACTTTAGGGGCATCTCACCGAATTATTTTTTTTTCTTTTCTTTAGAAAAGCTAGATTTGGGTTTCGTCCCATTGTGACGAAACCCGAATCTAGCTGGACAAATTTATTTGATGGTCAGTATTTGTTTTTTTTTTTGGCTACTGAATTCGAAACAAAATTGTTTAAATATTATAGTTAAATTTTTCAAGATAGATATTCGGTATTGCGAACTTCGGTAGTATTGAATTTTTATGTAATATTTAAAAAACTGCATCAGCTTTCATAGTTTTTGTGATTTTTTAATTTGAAAAAAATATTTAAAAATGTCTCTATTATTTGAAAATACAGTGGTGTTCAGGTATAGCGAACTTCAGATAAAAAAAAATTATATGCCTCCAAAAAAATCCGTAGAGAATTTTTCGTTAAGGCACATTTTTACGCTTACATTATCTAGAAACAGAATCCACCTACAGATATATATTGACCAGTGACGTTCCCTCTAATGTGCGGAGATGTTCTCTGCACACCTTAAATATATTTCACATGTTTGTAAATTTAAAATTTTTATAAATTTTTCCAGGGTTCTATAATATTTCCGCTCTTACTGTATTTATATTAAGTAGATCGTGTACTGTTGTGATGTATTTTGTATACATACACGATGTTCAAGACTACCCAGGAAAATTTTTTACAATCGGTAGCCAACCACACCCATTCTACAACTGGTTCCACTACAACCGATTCCATGGAACTGGTTCCGGAAAAATTGTTCGAATAATTTAAAATGGCCATATTTCGAATAATTTAATACGATTAATCGAAATTGGTAAAAAATTAATAAAATGTAAATGAATGTTATTTTAGTTTGACTCAAGATCATAAATTAATATCACTTTCTGTTTAAATTATTTTCAAATCAAAGAAAGATGATACAATTTTTTCAAGTAAATTACAAAGAATAAAAATTATTGAAAAAATTCGATAAGACCAGCAAGGCAGAATGCTATTTTTATCCTTTTGTTATTATACTCTTTTTTTTCAAAAATATATATTTTTTATTAAAGTAATAATGGGATTTTATTAAAACTTATTTAACAAACTGTAAAAAACATCTTAAATATCAAAGAAAAAACAAAAAATTCAACAGTTTGCTTTGTCATCTTCCAAAGTAGTGAGCACTCTGCATTCATAATATCTTTTAGCAAAGGATATTATCCCAAGCCATATAATTCGAATTAATAAATGGCAAATTAAAAGACTAATAAACATATCCAGGTGTTTTTAATTTGAAAAGTAAAACAAAGAAATTTACAAATAAGTTGTTAATAAGATTATAGTCAAAATTAGTATTTATGAGTTCTAAATAATGTTAAATGAGAACTAAATGACCTCTTGTACGTATGAGCTTTTCAGATCCCAATTCAGCTAACTCTGCTAGAAAAAAATTTGTCAAAATTAATCACAAAGTTTTTTTAAATTCCCTGCGAAATAGTTGCTAAAATCAAATAAAGGGATGGAGGGAGGTAAACGTGGAGGGAAAATGAATTCTCAATAGAATGTCTCTCTACATTTAGGTGTTTTATGAGTTGAATGCATACGAAATAGATACAAATTAATCTACGAGTTGTTCTATTCTTCTTCTCATTGAAGATATTATAGAGCGCTATGTATAATATATGAACGTCTGGCTAATTTTTATAAAATGATAAATTTAAAGGTTTGGTGTGATTCTCCCCGATTTTGATAAAATTTGAATATATTACAGAGAGGACATAAGTAATAAAAATTTTGATAAAATATGATCTCAATTATAGCATTTTTTATTTTTATGAATTTTAGAAGAGTTTCCGAAACTCTTTTTGTTCTTTTTTGAAATAAAATTATTAAAAATACAACAAATGCATGTATATTATTTTACATAACATTTTTTCGATTAATCGATTAATTTTGAAATTTTATTCGATTAATCGGTTAAGAAAAAAACCCGAATAATTATTTGAACGATTAATCGATTAAATTAAAATGTCGATTAATTGAATACGCTAGTACATACACGATGTTCCTACGAAAATAAATGTTATTACTACTGTGCTAGTAGTAGTAACAAGCAAAAGAAAAATTTGTGCAATAGAATTAACAGCACAGTCCTGCTAGGAAAAAATATTTGTTGAGCAACACAGTTTAAACACAAATATATGTTAGAAATGTGCTAAAATTTGTTGTGAACAAATTAATAAAAAAAACACAATGTTGCAGAGGAAACACGCATACATACAAAAACATATTGGGCGAAGAAAACAATTGCACATTACTAATAAATAAGGCTAGAGCTTGGTAGAAATATTTATTTTTTTAATCAATTCGAATAACAATGTATAAGAAAAAATCTGACTACAAAATATAGGAATTCAAAATATCAAACAAATTAAATTGTATTGCCTCATCGCAGAGATGTAATTTTTGCTATTAATTAATTTAATTTTTTCAAAAATTTTCTTAATTTTTCGGAAAAGTAAATGCTAAATACTTAAGAATTAAATAAAAGGAAATATTTCAAACAAAAATTAACTTCCTAATTTTTCATCTCTGTTCTTTTGTAACTGAAAAAACCTAAAAATAATACACTACTTGTTATCCAAAAAATAACAATTAATTTCAAAATGGAAATCAAACTCAAATGATTCTTTCTGCAAATTAAAAAAATTGCAATTTCTTTTTAAAGCTTAATTTGAAATTAATAAAATATACATAATAACCAAAGAACAGCTTTTGTATTTTGTAACTAGCAATTGTAAATGAAAAAATGTCTTTTGAAGTTCAAAAAATACCAAATTGAAATTAAAAAATATTTCAAATTCAAAAAACACCATTTGAAATTAAAACGAGTAAAAAGCTTAAAGTCGGGCATGCCGACTATACAATACCCTACACCAGTCTGGTTAAAAGCCAACAAATGTTTGGATCCGAAATTCGAATGGGTTAAAATGGGGTTTGTGTCAAAATTTTCTATAATGTAAGTCAGCGCACCAAATTTCATTAAAATATCTTAATATTTGCGACCTGCAGTTTGTAAACAAGCCAATTTTGGGGGGACCCTTATATGGGCACTAGGTCTAAACATGGACCGGTGTTAACCAAAATCAATAGGCTTCATCCTTGGGCTGACATAGGTCGGTGTACCAAATTTCATCAAAATATCTTAATATTTGCGACCTGCAGCGTATAAACAGTATAATTTTGGTAGGACCCTTATATGGGCACTAGGTCTAAACATGGAGCGATGTTCACCAAAATCAATAGGCTGCATTATTGGGCCAAAATAGGTCTGTGTACCAAATTTCATCAAAATATCTTAATATTTGCGACCTGCAGCGTATAAAAAGTATAATTTTGGTAGGACCCTTATATGGGCACTAGGTCTAAACTTGGACCGATGTTCACCAAAATCAATAGGCTGCGTTATTAGGCCAATATAGGTGTGTACCACATTTCATCAAAATATCTTAATATTTGCGACCTGCAGCGTATAAACAGTATAATTTTGGTAGGACCCTTATATGGGCACTAGGTCTAAACATGGACCGATGTTCACCAAAATCAATAGGCTGCGTTATTGGGCCAATATAGGTCTGTGTTTCAAATTTTATTAAAATATCTTAATATTTGCGACCTGCAGCGTATAAACAGTATAATTTTGGTAGGACCCTTATATGGGCACTAGGTCTAAACATGGACCGATTTTAACCAAAATCAATAGGCGTGGTCTTTGGGCCGACATAAGTCGGTGTACCAAGTTTCATCAAAATATCTTAATATTTGCGACCTGTAGAGTGCGCACAAGAATGCATGGACAGACAGACAGACGGACGGTCGGACAGACGGACATCGTTAAATCGAAATAAAAAAAATTCTGAGCCGATCGGTATACTATAAGGTGGGTCTAGGACCAATATTTTTTGGTGTTACAAACATCAGCACAAACTTATAATACCCTGACCACATAGTGGTGTAGGGTATAAAAATACCAATTGAAATTAAAAAACGAGTAAAAAGGTTAAAGTCGGGCATGCCGACTATACAATACCCTACACCAGTCTGGTTAAAAGCCAACTAATGTTTGGATCCGAAATTCGAATGGGTTAAAATGGGGCTTGTGTCAAAATTTTCTATAATGTGAGTCAGCGCACCAAATTTCATTAAAATATCTTAATATTTGCGACCTGCAGTTTGTAACCAAGCCAATTTTGGGGGACCCTTATATGGGCACTAGGTCTAAACATGGACCGATGTTCACCAAAATCAATAGGCTTCGTCCTTGGGCTGATATAGGTCTGTGTACCAAATTTCATCAAAATATCTTATTATTTGCGACCTGCAGCGTATAAACAATATAATTTTGGGGGGACCCTTATATGGGCACTAGGTCTAAACATGGACCGGTGTTAACCAAAATCAATAGGCTTCATCCTTGGGCTGACATAGGTCGGTGTACCAAATTTCATCAAAATATCTTAATATTTGCGACCTGCAGCGTATAAACAGTATAATTTTGGTACACGCTGGAAAAAAACTGCCTGTCCCAAACATATTTTTGCTGGTAATATATATATATTTGGAGAAATTGTTAAACATATTCGCCGTGTTTTTACTAGAAACAATATATATTTGCAAATATATAATATTTGGATGAAATGAAATGACGCTATCGACAAATATTATATGTTTGGCAGCAAACATATAACATGTGTGTCATAAACAAATTATGCTTCCATGCAAATACTATATATAAATATAATATATTTAGTTATAAAGCAATTATTAATATATGCCAAACAATAGGCGTATTTATTCTACTCTCCAAATTTGTCTATATTTTAATGGAAAAACATAAAATGTAAAATTAATACATCTACTGTTTGGCGATTATTTAATAACTAAATATATTATAAATCACATTGAATTTTACATCTAATACAAATCTTTCATTGAAAAACAATAACTACAATCTCTTCATTTATTTTTTATTTATTTTTATTAACAAATATTAATTAAAAACTCTTATAATAAGTTAATACTGTAATATACACAATTAAATAATGTTTTTTTTTTCTTTTTAACAAAATTTTATGTTTTATTTATACGAATTTATTTTATTTTTCACATCTTTCACAATACAATTAATAAATAAAGGAAAAATATCACTAAATTTTCTGACTAGATGCAGCCTAGCTAAACTAAACGATTATTACCAACTACAAAGTTATAATGGCTACATCCAACTTTATATGTATCAAGAATGGAAATTCGCCGTCTTTCCAAATATATGTTAATTGTATCCCACAAATATAATTATTACCAGGAAATATATGTATAGTAACTATAAAAACAATATAATTGGAAGCATACTCCAAATACATATATGGTAGTTTGTAAATATAATATAATTACCTCCAAACATAAACAAAAACGTCTTTTTCCTCCGTGTAGGACCCTTATATGGGCACTAGGTCTAAACATGGAGCGAAGTTCATTAAAATCAATAGGCTGCGTTATTGGGCCAACATAGGTCTGTGTACCAAATTTCATCAAAATATCTTAATATTTGCGACCTGCAGCGTATAAACAGTATAATTTTGGTAGGACCCTTATATGGGCACTAGGTCTAAACATGGACCGATGTTCACCAAAATCAATAGGCTGCGTTATTGGGCCAATATAGGTCTGTGTACCAAATTTCATCAAAATATCTTAATATTTGCGACCTGCAGCGTATAAAGAGTATAATTTTGGTAGGACCCTTATATGGGCACTAGGTCTAAACATGGACCGATGTTCACCAAAATCAATAGGCTGCGTTACTGGGCCAATATAGGTCTGTGTACCAAATTTCATCAAAATATCTTAATATTTGCGACCTGCAGCGTATAAACAGTATAATTTTGGTAGGACCCTTATATGGGCACTAGGTCTAAACATGGACCGATGTTCACCAAAATCAATAGGCTGCGTTATTGGGCCAATATAGGTATGTTTACCAAATTTCATCAAAATATCTTAATATTTGCGACCTGCAGCGTATAAACAGTATAATTTTGGTAGGACCCTTATATGGACACTAGGTCTAAACATGGACCGATTTTAACCAAAATCAATAGGCGTCGTCCTTAGGCCGACATAAGTCGGTGTACCAAGTTTCAATATCTTAATATTTGCGACCTGTAGAGTGCGCACAAGAATGCATGGACAGACAGACAGACGGACGGACGGACGGACAGACGGACATCGTTAAATCGAAATAAAAAAAAATTCTGAGCCGATCGGTATACTATAAGTGGGTCTAGGACCAATATTTTATGGTGTTACAAACATAAGCAAAAACTTATAATACCCTGACCACATAGTGGTGTAGGGTATAAAAATATATCAATTAAAAAGCAAAAACCAAATGAAATTGAAAAATATCAATTGCAATTCAAAAATACCAAATAAATTAAAAAATATAAATTTAAATTCAAAATATACAAAATGAAATAAAAAAATATCAATTGAAATTAAATAAATGTAAACTGAATTTAATTTGGTATTTTTTGAGCTTTTTTATTTCGATTTTTTTTTTTATGTCAATTAAAATTTTTTGGCTTTATTTGGTAGTTTTGGCTTTAAATTTCATTTGATATTTCTTGAATTTCTAACGGTAGCTTTTAAATTTTATGAATTTCAGGTTTTGAATTTTAAAAATTTCATTAAAAAATCGTACTTTTTGTAATGTAAAACGAGTAAAAAGGTTAAAAGTCGGGCACGCCGACTATACAATACCGTACACCAGTCTGGTTAAAAGCCAACTAATGTTTGGATCCGAAATTCGAATGGGTTAAAGTGGGACTTGTGTCAAAATTTTTTATAATGTGAGTCAGCGAACCAAATTTCATTAAAATATCTTAATATTTGCGACCTGCAGTTTGTAACCAAGCCAATTTTGGGGGGACCCTTATATGGGCACTAGGTCTAAACATGGACCGGTGTTAACCAAAATCAATAGGCTTCGTCCTTGGGCTGATATAGGTCGGTGTACCAAATTTCATCAAAATATCTTAATATTTGCGACCTGCAGCGTATAAACAATATAATTTTGGGGGAACCCTTATATGGGCACTAGGTCTAAACATGGACCGATTTTAACCAAAATCAATAGGCGTCGTCCTTGGGCCGACATAAGTAGGTGTACCAAGTTTCATCAATATCTTAATATTTGCGACCTGTAGAGTGCGCAGAAGAATGCATGGACAGACAGACAGACGGACGGAGGGACGGACGGACATCGTTAAATCGAAATAAAAAAAATTCCGAGTCGATCGGTATACTATAAGGTGGGTCTAGGACCAATATTTTTTGGTGTTACAAACATCAGCACAAACTTATAATACCCTGACCACGTAGTGGTGTAGTGTATAAAAATAGATAATGACAATTCAAAAATAATTAATTAAAAAGCAATCTGGTATTGGCATTGGAAGAAACCAAGAATACCCTCATAAAAAAAGTTAGTACAAAAGCCTGTTAAACGCGTTCTAATTCAGTTGAACTAATTTTTATACCCTACACCACTACGTGGTCAGGGTATTATAAGTTTGTGCTGATGTTTGTAACACCAAAAAATATTGGTCCTAGACCCACCTTATAGTATACCGATCGACTCAGAATTTTTTTTATTTCGATTTAACGATGTCCGTCTGTCTGTCCGTCTGTCTGTCTGTCCATGCATTCTTGTGCGCACTCTACAGGTCGCAAATATTAAGATATTTTGATGAAACTTGGTACACCGACTTATGTCGGCCCAAGGACGACGCCTATTGATTTTGGTGAACATCGGTCCATGTTTAGACCTAGTGCCCATATAGGGTCTGACAAAAATTATACTGTTTATACGCTGCAGGTCGCAAATATTAAGATATTTTGATGAAATTTGGTACACCGACCTATGTCAGCCCAAGGATGAAGCCTATTGATTTTGGTTAGCACCGGTCCATGTTTAGACCTAGTGCCCATATAAGGGTCCCCGCAAAATTATATTGTTTATACGCTGCAGGTCGCAAATATTAAGATATTTTGATGAAATTTGGTACACCGACCTATGTCAGCCCAAGGATGAAGCCTATTGATTTTGGTTAGCACCGGTCCATGTTTAGACCTAGTGCCCATATAAGGGTCCCCCCAAAATTGGCTTGGTTACAAACTGCAGGACGCAAATATTAAGATATTTTAATGAAATTTGGTGCGCTGACTCATATTATAGAAAATTTTGACACAAGCCCCATTTTAACCCATTCGAATTTCGGATCCAAACATTAGTTGGCTTTTAACCAGACTGGTGTAGGGTATTGTATAGTCGGCATGCCCGACTTTAACCTTTTTACTCGTTCCTGTTGTTTTTGTTTAAATCCGTTGTTTAGCTAAAGTTGTTAGTTATCCAATTTCACCACAAAAACATATTTCTGCTGTATTTGAACTAATTTTTCCTCCTGATATTTAGCTATTTTTTTATAAATGATTTTGACAATTTATCAGCTATATAGATAAATTTGTTGGCAACGTTTTTAATATTTGTGTTTTCAAAAGAAAACGATAGAGGCGCTACCCGAGTAAAAGAAATTATATATAATCATATGTGGCATATATTACAATATATAATTAGACATGTCGTTATGTATATCCATATATAATTATATATGACGTCTTTTTCCAAAATTTTTCCTTATATTATGCCATATATAATTTCATCTAATTAGATATCGGCCTTTATAATAATAGATATGGTATATATGATTATATATTACATAGCATGGCTGATCTTATTGCATATATAGTTGTATATAGAGCTATATCTTAATATATATGGAGGCATTTTAGCAATATATAATTATATATGGTATCATTTGAACAATATATAACTATATATGGTGCCAGTTAAACTAGATATTATCATATATGGTGGCATTTAAACAATGTATGGTCATATATGGTACCTCATGATCAAAATTTTTAATACAGTTCCAGATACGATAATATAAGAAAATATGTATAGTGCCATATATATTTATGTATGGTGTTATTTAAGCAATATATTACCATATATGGTGCATTTAAAACAATATATTATCATATATGGTGCCATTTCAACAATATATGCTCATATATGGGACCTAATGAACAACATTTTCAATACAGTTCCAGATATAATATATGCTAATATATATAGTACCATATACTTTGATATATCGTATCATTTAAACAACCCGAGTAAAAATAGTTACATATAGTCATATATGTGATTAAGTTATATCTGTATAAATATACAGTTTCATCCGAAGAATGGCCCGATATATTTTTATCAATTGTTTATCAATTTTTATCTAATTGTATCAGTTTAGATCTGACCTGATTAAATTATGTGTTAATCAGATGAAATTGTAACCGATTTTTGCCCTGATACAATTTTATCGGTTTATATGTAATGGTGTCAGGTTTGAACGTAATTCCCTGCAAACATTTGGAAGATGTCTTCCAAGAAGATAGTAAAGCGATATCTTCTTTTTTTTCATTTGAATGAAAATAATCAAGTAGTATTTTAAAATTGTCTTCCTTTTATCATTTGGAAGATATTTTGGATATATTTGGAAAAACCAATTCCAAAATTGTGTTTTTTGTCTTAATTTTTTATGATAATATTGCGGCAATATCAGCTTTTTATCATCTAGAAGATAAACACAATTCGTTTCAAATTTTTCAAAATGTTGGAAAAAATAATACAGAATTTGTAGCAAACACAATTATTAGAAATATGGGAAACAAATTCGTTGAAAAATGAGGATTAGTGCGCGGAAAAAACCGGGTATGATGGCAACAAGATAATTAATGATTTGCCAATGTATTATGTATGCAGATATTCTTTTTCAGATTTAATTTAATAATGAAAAATATAAATCGTTTAGTTTGTTTCGAGGAGTTCATTTAGCGATATCACCTTATCTTCCAGGTGATAAATTAGCGATATCGCCTATTTATCATTCAGAAGTATTGCTTTCGTATTGCTTGGGAGTATCGCTATAGAGAGGACATTTATTCCCGAAAGGGGGATCTTCCACAATAAGAATATGATTATTGCCACAATAAAGTTTTTCTTCCAGGCGATACGATTGCGAAACATTTTCGTATTTTAATGTTTGCAGGGTTGGTTCAATTTTATATACCCTATTAAAAAAAATTAATATGGAGCTTTATATGGTAATATATAACTTATTGTGATCCATATACCATTTCATCCGAAAAATGGCCCGATATAATTGTGTCAGTTGGTTATCACTTTTTATCTAATTGTATCAGTTTAGATCTTAACTGATTAGATTATATATTAAGCATATGAAATTTTATCTGATTTTTGACCTGATACAATTTTATGGGTTTATGTCGCATGGTATTAGTTTAGATCCAAATAGATACATTACTATACAAACTTATATAGTTATATCTGAATTTTGACCTGATGCAATTAGATCTGATTTAAAACTGTGATACAATTATATAAGGCAAATGTCGTATACAAATATATTTTATTTATATAAAATTGTACCAACTACGATCTAAACAGATACCATTAGATATAAACCGCTAAAATTGTATCAGGTCAAAAATTGGATATAGTTTAATCTGAATAATGTATAATTTTATTAGTTGAGATCTAAACTAATACAATTTGATAAAAACTGATAAACAACTGATACAATTATATCGGACCATTTTTCGGATGAAACAGTATATTTATACAGATATAACTTAATCACATTTTATACGACTATATGTAACTCTTTTTACTCGGGTAAATAAAATATAATTGTATCCGACATTTACCTTATACAATTGTATAAAAGTTTTAAACTGATACAATTATATCAGGTCAAAATTGGGATATAACTATATAATTTCGTATACAAGTATATCTATTTGCACCTAAAATGATAACATGTGATATAAACCAATAAAATTGTATCAGGTCAAAAATCAGATACAATTTCATCTGATTAACACATAATTTAATCAGGTCAGATCTAAACTGATGCAATTAGATAAAAACTGATACAATTTTATCGGGCCATTTTCACTCTAAGTTATATATTACCATATAAAGCTCCATATTATATTTTTAATAGGGAACATATACCATATATGGTGCCATTTAAACAATATATTGTCATACAGTTGTGGCCAAGCATCTAAGTCAATTCAAGTTTTTTTCTAATTTTATAGTTGTTGCCTTTATTTTTAAAGATCAAAATAGTGGCTAAATTCGCCACGAAAGGCTAGGAGATGGTTCAGAAAATTGTACAGAGTTTTATCGTAATGTTTGTTTTTTCATTTTGTCACTTGTTTTAAGTGGGCGTGGCTTTTAACGAAAAATTAGCGATATAAACCTCTTATCAAATTACATAGTAAAATTTAGGCAGTACTGATCGGTTCTGTACAAACTGTATGTTTTTGGAAATTCTATAAAACTTCCTTAAGTCCTGCATTAATTTTATCTACAAATAGTCGCCAGACTTAAAAGTACAGCACTTTAAACATGACCAAATTTTTCTTTCTTTTTAGCGATTTTTAATAAAGTTAACAGCACTGAAATTTTAAAGTGAATAGTTTTATGCTTTTCTTACCACAATATGGCAAATCAGTCAAGATTTTTTTTACGTTATAGTTAAAAGCATTTCATGTTAAAATTTCAGTGTTATTAACTTTCTTTTAAAATCGCTAAAAACAAAGAAAAATTTGGTCATGTTTAAAGTGCTGCAATTTTAAGTCTAGTGACTATTTGTAGTTAAAGATAATGCAAGACTTAAGGAAATTTTATAGGATTTTCAAAAATATACAGTTTGTATAGAACCGATCAGTACTGCCTAAGTTTTACTATGTTATTTGAGAAGAGGTTTATATCGCTAATTTTTCGTTAAAAGCCACGCCCACTTAAAACAAGTGACAAAATGAAAAAACAAACATTACGTTAAAATTCTGTACAATTTTCTGAACCATCTCCTTGCCTTTCGGGGCGAATTTAGCCACTATTTTGATCTTTAAAAATAAAGGCAACAACAATAAAATTAGAAGAAAACTTGAATTGACTTAAATGCTTGGCCACAACTGTATATGGTACCATTTAAACAATATATGGTCATAGATGGTAACTCATCAGCAACTACAATAGCTGTATTTTGTCTCATGCCTATCAGCGTTAAGTCTTTAAAGCAAATCTACGTTAAACCGATTGTAGTATAAAAATTTTATGTTATGTTTATAATTTTTCCGTTATAATCGAACGTACGTCAGCAAAAGTTCCTAGGAAGTAACGCGAATAAGTTACGTTAGATGTGAAAATGTATAAACGTTGAGTTTTCAACGTTGATAATTATCCGTGTTGAAAGTTAACGTGCACACGAAAAGTAATGTGTTAGTTTTTGTCTTGAAAGCTTTTTTATGCACTTTGAGGTTTTTTGTGAGTTAACTGATATAGTTAAGTCGAAAACACAGCTAATATTAACTGTATTTCAGAAGCTATTAAGTGTATTTCAGAAATTTTAAATGTATTTCAGAAATTATCAAATGTATTACAGAAATTATTAATTGTATTTCAGAAATAATCAAATCTATTTCAGAACTTGTTGATTGTATTTCATAATTAATAGAGAAAAATTTCTGAAATACATTTCATAATTTCTGAAATACATTTGATAATTTCTGAAACAGTTCTGAATTTCGGAAATACAATTAATAATTTCTGAAATACAATTGATAAAACTGAAATTCAATTAACTAGTTCTGAAATACAATTCATAAATCTGAAAAATAATTGATAAGTTCTGAAATACAATTGATAAAACTGAAATTCAATTGATTATTTCTGAAATACAACTGATAAATCTTAAAAACAACTGATACAATTGGAAATGGTGTAGATCGTTAAAAAGATGTAAATAAAATTATTTTTTTAAAAAAATTCGGTTTAATAAAAAAAAATATAATTTAGAAAAACATTTATAGAAAATAAAATTATAATTTTATAAAAAAAAATGCATAGCCGTGAACGGTATCGTCAAATCGTGTTAAACACGTATATGTGAACGCCGTATTACGTAGTACCCAAACATAATGCGGGATCTAATTTTATCTGTCATTTTTCTAGATAGTTTTAGATGTCAGTTCCCAAATATACTGCTTTTTCTAATTCGATCTGCCATTTTAATACCGAAATAAATTGCTGGATCTAATTCAATCTGCAATTTATGGGATAAATTAAGATCTTACCAAATACCCAAATATATCACTGGATTTAATTCCATCTGAAATTTATCGGAAAAGTTAAGATCTTACGCAATCCCGAAATATATTACTGGATCGTATTTGATCTGTCATTTTTTGGATAAATTTAGATCTTACGTAATCCCCAAATATATTGCTGGATCTAATTCGATCTGCCATTTTTCGGATCAAATTAGATCTAAGTTTATCCACAAATATATTGCTGGATCTAATTCCATCTGCCATTTATCGGATCAATTTAGATCTAAGTTTATCCCCAAATATATTGCTGGATCTAATTCGATCTGCCATTTTTCGGATCAAATTAGATCTAAGTTTATCCACAAATATATTGCTGGGTCTAATTCGATCTGCCAAAATTGAGATCAAATTAGATTTAAGTTTATCCACAAATATATAGCTGGATCTAATTCGATCCGCCAATTTTCGGATCAAATTAGATCTAAGTTTATCCGCAAATATATAGCTTGATCCGCCATTTTTCGGATAAAATTATATCTAGATTTATCCCCATATATACAATGGGATCTAATACGATATGATTGGATACACCGAATTTTGAGATCTAATTGGATCAGCTAGATATTACAGCAGATCTTAAACAATATCAAATTGGATATGATTAGATATTGCGCGAGATCAATTTTTTTTACTCGGGTAGTGTATTTTTTTTTATTTATTTATTTAGTTAAGTCTATGGATAAAAATCCTTACAGACTATAATATTAAAAAGAAAAACATGATTAACAAATACAAATTATAGCCTACGTATTTAAGAACAAAATTATATTACGTTTAATGACATTTACATTTGAAAAAAAATCTATCAATTCATTCATTTCGTTGTAGTGTTTACATATTCTTCGAAAGGGATCAACATTAGCGTAGTTTGATTGAAAGACTTGTAAATATAACGGGATATAAGAGCGAGTAGATCTTTGAGGAACATGGAGTTGAACATTACTAAGCAGGAAATCAGAAGAAATGTCACCATTAAACAAGTTTATCATAAATGAAATATTTAGCATTTTCCTTCGGCTTACTAAAGTAGGCAATTTAATTCTATCAAGCCTAATGGTATACGATGGAAGATCAGCAGATGGGTTCCATGTTGAGTTTCCTAAACAGAACAAGAGGAATTGTTTCTGGACCGATTCAATACGATTGCTGATAACAGTACTTTCAGGGTCCCAGAGTATAGAACCATACTCCATAATTGGTCTTACCAGAGATGTATATAATTGCTTTGTAACCCCTGGGTCTGTAAATTCTTTTGCCCATCGCTTTATAAAAGCAAGAACACCACGGGCTTTATTTACCATCATCGTGATATGTTGTTTAAAATTTAATTTTGGATCAAGTAAAATACCAAGATCCAAAAACTCATTAACTAATTCCAGCTGGTTGTCTCCCAAAGTGTATAGACCAATAGAATTCCAATTTCTGGAAAATCGCATGTGTTTGCATTTCTTAGGGTTAAGATCCATAAGATTAATGTTACACCAATTATAAAAATTATCCAAGTCATGTTGCAAATAGATTTGATCTGAAGGTTCAGTATAGCTAAGAAATATTTTTACATCATCCGCATACAATAACATATTACATCGTTCCATTACACATGGCAAGTCATTTATAAAAAGCGAAAATAAAATTGGACCAAGATGACTACCTTGTGGCACTCCAGAGTTTACAATAATGCTCCTTGAAGTGGCATTATTAAAACGTACACTCTGTATTCTATATGATTCTATCCAGTATAGTGATTGATGGTGCTTGATTGTGAAGTATGTATTGGTGTGTTTGCCGACCAATACAAATTAGAAAATTTCAAGTAAGTGTATTTTAATGTGGGTGATGAGTCATCACTGATGACGCTTACCAATGCAAATAAAAATAATATGGCTCTTGCTAAGAAAGTTCTAGTAAATAAAATAATATGATAAGAGCATGTTTTCTCTTGTTTCTGTCAGTCATAGGGATGCCAATCCCGAAATCCCGAGTCTCGAAATTCCGGGATTATTCAATAAAAATGAGTCCCGAATCCCAGGATTCTTATGCTCGAATCCCGGGATTTTCATAATTGCAAAAATAGGTGGTTATTTTTCCAAAATTAAAACCCTGCTGATATTTTTAAACCGTTTTTTAAATATAATTTTATACAAATCTTTATTGTGCAGTATTTCTTATTATATTTCGGAAATCATCGATTAAAATTCAGAATAAAAATTTGTATTTCAGAATTCTTCATTTGAATTTCTGCACTATATGTGGAAAACAATTATAAAATTCTGAAACTAATTGAAAATCTAAATCTAAAATTTAATTGACAATTTTAAATTAAAATGATATAAGAATAGTGAATATAAAATTATTATAAACAACATATCGACGGAGTTAAATTCTTAATTCCTGAGTTTTTAATTCTTTCGTTCTTTAGAAATAAACCTGTAAAAAACGTATAAAACAGTTATATATTTCAGTGCTCATGCATATTAATTTCAAAACCTTATAACATGTTTATAAAATGAAATTTGTATGAAAAATTTGTTTTATAAATCACTCATAAATGTTGATGCATATGACCATATAATTCTTTTACATAAATTTGAAGTTTTTACGCATTTTTTTAAATAAAAATTTCGCAAAATGACAAAAAATCACGAAATCCCGAAAAAATTCGAGATCCCGAAAAATCCCGATCCGTCCCGGGATCCCGCTTTTTAAAATTTTAAATCCTGAATCCCGGGATTTTAAAAAATCAATCCCGATTGGCATCCCTAGTCAGTCAGCAAAGGAACGCAAAAGAAAACGGAGGTAGACATTAGCATTTCGCAGTTAAAATTGTATTAATATTATAAAATAATAGAGGTTTGTTTTATAATATAAACTATATTTATTTACGGGAATACTATTATGTTATTGTTTTTCTTTTATTTCAGCCCTTTAACATTTTCTTCTAAATTCTACCTTCAGGTAGACGAAAAAAAGGAGCCAAATAATACAACTTCCGCTGGCACACATATTGGCAAGAAAATAAAAGTGATATTTAGTGAAATAGTGTTTTTGGATTGTGTAATTTATTCGAAAATAAAATTAACAATATTTACATTAATTTGTTTTTATTCAATTAACAACAAAAAGTGATTGTAATTTTAGCAGCTTGTTTTGCAGATTTCAACTGACTAACTTTCATTTCTATTAAACGAACATTCTTCTAAATTTTTGAATGTTAACTGAATTTTTTACCTGTTTATAACCAACTAAAATTTAGCAGGAAACATGTGCTGATTTCAACTGAGTAATTTTGATTTCCATTAAACAACATTTCTTATAAATTATTGTATTTGAACTAACTTTTTTACCTAAAATTTAGGTCACCTAAATTTAACAGACCATGATTCTCAACATCATTGAAATTTCTGGTGGCGCAAATTCAGGTGGTATTTCCTGTTATTTTAGCAGAATTTTTATACCCTCCATCCCACTGTGCAGGAGGGTATATATCAGTTTGTCATTCCGTTTGTAACTCATCGAAAAAAAATCTGGGAGATAAAAAAAATATATATTTTTGATCGTTATCAATAGCGAAACCGATATAGCCGTGTCCGTCTGTCTGTTGAAATCACGATCACGCTCAATATAGTTGTGCTAGGATGTTAATTTTTAGTCAAAATTTTTGTCCAATTTCTTAAGCAGTTTGGTATTGGAAATGGGCATATTTGGTCCAGACGTTTAAAAGTTATGAATGAAAATGTAAAAGCGCCTCTAGAATTTTCAATATTAACATGAAAAAATATATTAACTGTGTTGTTGTTGTTACTGAATAAGAAAAAAATACATACACACACACCCACACCTTGAAAGAGATAATTCTTTTTTTGAATTTATATGCATAAAATTGGATTCATTTTATAAATTACTGAATAATTCATAATGCCTTTAAATCAATGATTGGACATTGAATAAAGTGAGATAAGATTTGTTCCTATTTGTGTTGATTCAATTTTGATTCGATTGAATAATTTGGACGTATGTTGGCTTTAGAGGCACCTCACCGATTGATTATAAATTTTTACTACTGATGTAACTCTCTTTTGGGGGCTCGAAGAAATTCTTTTTTCACCGAAAAGCCTGTATGGGGAGTTACTTCGGTTTAAAGTTTAAAAATGAACTTAACTATATTTTCTTCATTTATGATAGGGTTGGAACTAGGGATGCCGAACGGGACTGGTTTTTACAAATCCCGGGATTCGGGATTTTGAAAATTGAAATCCCGGGATCCCGGGATTTTTCGGGATCCCGGGATTTATCGGGATCCCGGGATTTTTCGGGATTTCGGGATTTTTCGGGGTTTCGGGATTTTCCTGTTTCATTATAAATAGCTGAAATAAACCCTACAAATTAAAATAATTCATTACAAATCTACTTATTTATTTCTTGTAGTATAAAAAAATAAACAAATTAATCCGGATTCACAATGCTGGAGTGTTCAACGCCGCAGAGTGGAGTAGACTAAAGTACAGATGGCATGATACAAAAAATATAGATGTGCGAAAAAGAAAGAAACAAAATCAGCTCAGAGTGGAGTACTACAGCATTGTGAATCAGGCTTTAAATGAAAGTACACCCATAGAAATAAGTACGTAAAAATAGCAGCAAAAGTTACTAGTAATTAGCAAAAAAGTTTCGTCATAAAAACTACCGAAATCAGCAGAACGTGTTTGCTAAATAATTGTTAAATTTCCGAAATATAAGTAATATACTTGTAAGGTTAATTCAATTAATTACAAATTACAATTTATCTCTGAAACTTCTGAGAAAAAACTTTTTAATTAAAAGTAGCAAAAAACACTGCTATGTCTACAAATTTTTAGTTATATTTGTCTAAAATTAATTGAATGCCCATACAAACCTCTCTGCTGAAATTATCAAAAATATTAAGTGATATATTGGATTCATTAAGTGTACTAATATAAAATATTGAGCACATATCTCTGCTGATTTCAGAAAGGTAGATGGTTAGGTTTTACTAAATACTTTAACAAAAATTTTCTGTTTTTGGTACACTAATATTTGGCAAAATTATTTTGCATGAAGTTAAGATTTCAGTAAATCATCAGTAAAATAAATAAAAACATGTCCGTTAAAAGATTGAATAAATCCGAATTACGGTTTTTAATAGTTTTAAAGCTGAATAAAATTTTTTAAATTATTTAGGTTTATATTCAGATCTATTTAATGTGTGACAAGGTTTTCTAGCCAAGAATCGGACTATACTTTCCCAAAGGTTTTAGACATGCTGAATCCGATTATGAAAAAAATAAATTTCTGGAAGTTATAGGACCTCAAATGTACCCAAAAAAACGTGTTTTTGCACTTCTAGGTCAGATTCGGATTCAGCACGTCTAAAGCCGTCGGAAAAGTAAGTCTGATTCTTGGTTAGAAAATTTCATCAAATTTTGTCGGCCTGTGTTATTTACGAATAGTAGAAATTAGTTTTTTTTTTAAATAAAATTAAATAAGATATTAGATTTTTAAGTGATTTAGGTCGAATATAACAATAAAAATAAATACAAAAAGTGATAAAATATGCCAAATAATGAAATCGGAAATCCCGGGATTTTTTCAAGAACAATCCCGGGATTTCGGGATTCGTAAATCCCGAAAATCCCGGGATTTTCGGGATCGGGATTTCGGGATCGGTATCCCTAGTTGGAACAATATGTACACCATTGGAAAGGTAATAAAAATATCTTTAGGATAGCATTTTTTTGTTGACCCATTATGATTCGGCGTAGGAATTTTAATTTCAAGGTTGGTTACCGTTATCGTTATAATACCGTTATCGCTAAAATACCGTTTCAAATTGAATACCGTTACCGTTATCGATACCTCTAAAAAATTTATAAATACCGTTATCGTTACCGTTACCGTTATTTTTATAGGTAGTTACCGGTATTTTACCGGTATTTATTATTTTATATAAAAATTACAATTTTTTTATTTTTTATTTTATAATCTTGAGTGTTTTTTTTTTACAAAAAATTTATAGATAATAATTTTACTTATTAAAACTACCAGTATTGAGTTTATAGCTTAAAATCTGTATTTTCAGTACTTAAAATTAAAAATATGCCATGTTTTTACTTGTTTTTATATGTGTTTAACATAATTTTTAATACCGGTACGTACCGGTATTGCTGTTTCGATAACGGTATACCGTTACCGAAACAGTCTTAAATACCGTTACCTTTACCGTTACCTAAACAAACGAAATCTGATACCGTTACCGTTATTCGTTTCGGTAACCAACCTTGTTTAATTTTTTTTGTTTTTTTAATGTTTTTATTCCATAAAAAACCTATATAAGAACAAAAATTGTGCTTATTAGTATGTTATCAAGACAAAAAACTTTCATTTGATATATAGATCAAGTTTTTATCACTTCAAACACCGAAGATATTGGAGGACAAAATCGTGAGATTTTTTTTCTTTCAAAGTATGGCTAACTTTTAACAAATGAAAAATCTCAATACCGACAATAGGTTTAAAATGTGTTTACTCCCAAAATATGTTCGATTCCCGATGAGTTAATTCAGTATAATTGTTGGTTAGAGTCAAAGTTGTATCTTTTGTACCATCTGCAAAAAAATTAGGTTTGACTTCTAATATCTTCGATGTTTGAAGTGATAAAATTTGAACTACATCTCAAATAATCTTGAGAATATATTAATAAGTAAAAAATGATGTGGTAGTATACGGTGGTTTTTATTAAAACAGTTTATTTTAAAAAATCTTAAAAATAAATCTCATTCGCCGGTAATGGGTAAACAAACAAAAAAAAACATGTCGTCCATAAGATATTTTTACTATCTTTCCAATGGTATATATTAGGGCGGGTCGATTTAATAATCGCCCATGGCTCAGTAAAAATCGTATTCTAGGGATCAAAATAAGAAACTTTGCCGAAGGAACCATACCTCTAAAACGAATTCTACTACCCCCCAACTGTTGACTTTTGTCCCGTAGGGTCAAGTTTTGAAAAATCCCACTTTGACCCATTTAGAGTGCCCCAATCGAGTCCAAATGTATGACCGACCCCCACTAACTTTGGAGGGCCGATCCACCCATGCCAGTGGCACACCCCCTGGAACTCCCCTGGGGGGTTCCCCATACAAACATTTTAAAAAATCACCATTTTTGGCACTTTATTTTATTATTTTTTATTTATTTTATTTATTTTTATTATTTTATTTATTTTTTCTCTTTAGAAATTTATTTAGTCAGAACATATGTAAATGAAAAAATTAATTTAACTTAGTAATAGAAAAGAAAATAAAAAAAATTACTGTTGGAAGTCTTTTTTGCTTTCAAGTCTGGGCAATTTCGCACGGCTCTCTAATGTCGTCACCATAACAGCCTCTACATTTTCCGGTATAACTCGTTTAGAAACGCTAGCTAGCAATTGAACGTGTCGTTCTGTTGCAGGTCGTAAAATAGGTTGTGTGGGTTTTTTAAGCCACCACAAGACACAGCTGCATGTCGTAAACTTACTTAAGCTAAATCGGTTACAGGTAGAATTGAGCATAAAATTATCATAAAGGATTTTCCAGAAGTAATAAAAGGCGCACTTGCTTAACAGAATTTGTGGTCAGATTAACGTCTAATGTACATGTAAGTACTTTATGGGCAGTTTTGACAACAAAATCGGTTACAGGTAGAATTGAGCATAAAATTATCATAAAGGATTTTCCAGAAGTAATAAAAGGCGCACTTGCTTAACAGAATTTGTAGTCAGATTAACGTTTAATTTACATGTAAGTACTTTATGGGCAGTTTTGACAACAAAATCGGTTACAGGTAGAATTGAAATTACCATTTCATTCTTATTACCTCGTCTCCTAGACCATATATAACGCAACAGTTTTTGTGAATGCATTAAGTCGTTGTGAAGAACTCGAAGTGTGAAGTGCTAATTTGAGATAAAAAAATATTTTAAAAAAAATCATTCCAAATCAAGAAGTTTACAATGAATCCATCATCCTCTACACCGCAAGATGAAGCAATAACAACATCAACAACTATCGAAAACCCAATGAGTCATATACCCAGGCATGATGTTACTGTTTTTGGTGTGTCTACTGATTTGACTGATCTTAATTTACCAACCCATCTGGATATCTTGAGATATTATTTTTACTTGAGCGAACAAAAAAAGTTGTCCTATAAAGCATACATACAAGAAACAGAACGACACGTTCAATTGCTAGCTAGCGTTTCCAAACGAGTTATACCGGAAAATGTAGAGGCTGTTATGGCGACGACATTAGAGAGCCGTGCGAAATTGCCCAGACTTGAAAGCAAAAAAGACTTGAAACAGTAATTTTTTATTTTTTCTTTTCTATTACTAAGTTAAATTAATTTTTTCATTTACATATGTTCTGACTAAATAAATTTCTAAGGAGAAAAAATACATAAAATAATAAAAATAAATAAAATAAATAAAAAATAATAAAATAAAGTGCCAAAAATGGTGATTTTTTAAAATGTTTGTATGGGGAACCCCCCAGGGGAGTTCCAGGGGGTGTGCCACTGGCATGGGTGGATCGGCTCTCCAAAGTTAGTGGGGGTCGGTCATACATTTGGACTCGATTGGGGCACTCTAAATGGGTCAAAGTGTGATTTTTCAAAACTTGACCCTACGGGACAAAAGTCAACAGTTGGGGGGTAGTAGAATTCGTTTTAGAGGTATGGTTCATTCGGCAAAGTTTCTTATTTTGATCCCTAGAATACGATTTTCCCTTTTGCCTCCCCACAAATCGACCCGGCCTAGTATATATATATATTGTTCCAATCCGACTATAAATGACTTAGATATAGCTAAGTCCATTTCCAAACTTTGCACAGAAATAAACTCCCTACAGAGGTCTTTCCGGGGATTTTTTTTCAAATCAACTTGAAAAGTACTACATCGGGGTAAAAAAAAAATTCACTGAGATCCACTTATTGCAAAATTGAGATTTAAAATACAATTAAGGAATTATATTTTTAAAGTTCTGCACACCATGGATGACAGCAATTATTAAATTGTTTAGTTTTTCACTTAAATTTCAATTCAAATGAATGAATTGAGAAAGTTATCAAATTTGTAAATAAAAAAATATATTATACATAAAAAAAGAATTTAATTCATAAACTAGCCAATACCCTACGGGGAATGATGAGTCAATTGCCCTCCAAGGACCTATCCCGTGACCGGTCAACCGAAGGCATATTACTAAATTATTACAAATAGGAACCAAAGAGAACAAAGTAATTTTTTAAGTATTTTCTGATTCGTTACTTTAACTGTTGCATTTAAAAAAATTGACCGATACCGAAATAAAAAATAAAATTCGCGGCATATTTTTTAAAATATTTTTTTTTTTTTTATTTTGAACTTTATTTTTTTACGATTTGCTTATTTTAGCTCTTATTTTAAATTTTTATAAATTTTGGTAAAAAATTTTAAGTTTTGTATTTTCAACGTTTTTTTAATGTTAAAGCTGTTTTAGTTTTAACATTTGGTATTTCATTTAATTTTCTTTTTAACTTAAGGGCAATTTTTTAAATTTTTATTTATATTATCAGAGTTTTTGAGGTCATTTTCTAATTTTTAATTGATTTTTTAATTTAATTATGGCCAACGCAAAAAACGAGGCAACTGCCATTAAAGGACCTATCCCGTGACCGGTCAATCGGGGGCATACTGAAGGCACTTCCACTATATTTGTGTGTGTGTTAGTGTTGTTTTCTTTTCTATTTTTTTCTTTTCCATTTTTTTTATTTGCTTGTAGTGTTTATTTTTTCTTTTTCTTTTTTATTTGAACAGAAACGAAGAATATATAATTTTACCATCAGCCAGCAATCATGCATAAGCAACATTAGCTTAGACGGTAGACCGTTTGCCTTACAAGCAGGAGGTTGTGTTATCGAGCCCTACTTCGACGCCAAGTAGATTATTTTTAATTCTTAATTTTTTATTAGTTTATTTGAAAAGCTATTTTTAGACACACCACCTTACTGTCACAAGGTGTCTAAACTGTGGCAATTGGTCATTTCCAATGACAACGCCATGTTAAAGTTATGTCTCTTTCAAACAAAAAGACCGATCAACGACCGGTCTCCGCCCCCTTGGGACCTATCCTGCGTGTCATCTGGGACCGGTCCCTTTCCCCGTAGGGTAGAATATGGGTCTATGAATACAACTTAGCAATTACTTCAAAGCATTGTTGGTAGCAGAAACGGTGCGATTATCGGTGAGGGTAAGTAACGCTATTGCAGATTATTTCGGTTACAGTATTTTAAGGATAATTGTATTTCGATTATTTCGATAACGGTATTTTAAGGTTAACTGTATTGGAATTATTTCGATAATGGTATTTTAAGATAACCGGTATTCAGTTATTTCGGTGCATTCCGGAAATTTTTTTTTACAAAAAAAAAAGTAAAGTAAAATAAATTTATTAGCTAAGTGTATGTAAAATTCACAATTACGACGTGGAATTACAAAAAGTTTAGACTAAAAAATAATGGTGTTGTAAGGATAATGGTATTTCATTAATTTCGGTACTGGTATTTTAAGTGTATTGATATTTGAATCTATAACAGTATTTTAGCGATAGAGCCTACCAACCCTGCCTCAATATATGTAATTACTTTTGGCTTATGAATGACTTAACATCTAATTCATCCGTTGACTTGTAGAAGATGAAATATTAATAAAAATAAAAAATTTAGACTACTCGCAAACTGACTAAAATTGTGAAGTTTGCATAAAAATTCCAATATCTATTTTTTATTCATACGAGTTAATGAATTGATTCACAGCGACTGACCATCCACGAATTAAACCGATACATCAGGAAAGTGTATTAATCTATACATGCTTTGAAATTCTTTCGTTATACAAATAAGCTATTAACGTACACAAAAAATCGTTACCAAGTAATTAATAAAATTTCAACTAATAAAGTTTTATCGAATAATTTATTTTATTGTATATGCCACAAAAACATTATTTTAGTCCCAATTGCTTGCCAAAGATTTGTTTGTGTGTATTTAAAAAGCGGAAATAAAACTTGATTTTTGAAAGACTCTAAAATAAGATTATTTTTAAATCGTTCACATGTGATCATAACTGATTCTTATTTACAAGCTTTTTAAGTGTTTTGTTCTAAAGTTAATTTTTTCTCTAAATTTTGTTAAGATTTATATGAGACTCAAAAGTTCATCATAAATGCTGCATATTTAAGGAACTTTTCTTTGTAATAATATAACGCCCAGAACGATGGGACAATTGAAATGGCCAAATCACTGTTTTTTAAGTTTACTGATGAGGTTATTACCTTTTTTCGGAGTTCAAATGGTAATAATATGTTGATTGAAGTCAATTATAATTTCATATTTTTTGGGTAATTTTGTCTACACTTTTGGGAATTTTGAATTTTGCTTGTGGCAGCACTGAGATTAAACAAGATTAAACTGAACTATTTACTTGTAGTGGTGGAAAAAATCATACACACTTGTTGCACAGTGGATTGACCGAATACAAAATGGGTAATAATTCATACTTGTTTGTACTTAGTAGAATCTCCGAATAAAAACACCAGGATGGAGGGTATCTAAAGACTCGGCACTGCCGAATTTAATCTTTGGTTTGTATAAGTCCCCAGGTGACTGGGGACTTGTTAACTATTTGTACGGGATTTTTTTTATGAGTGTAGACTTATTTAAACCCGTATGACACTTGCTTAATTTTGTATTGAATGGATATAGGATTGATGAAATGAAACAACAAATATTAGAGAGAGTAAAAAATATAATTTATAAACAAAGCTTTTTCGAACGGAAAATCGCTAAAAATTATTAAAAATCGTTACAAACACGGAAAAAACGCTAGAAACATAGAAAAACTTAGAAAATTTACAATATTCTCAACAATCAATTACTGAACCCCTGTTTTTCTAAAGCGAAAGGAAATATTCTTCCAGAGGAATGTATTCTATTTTTTTACAATAGCAAAATACACACATTCCTCTGGCGGAATTATTCCGCTCGCTTTATAAAAACAAGGGGGTAAATGTAATTTTAAGTTGCATTTACATCTGCACCCAAATCCCGAGATTTTGACTAAAATTTAGACTTCAATCAAAATCTCATGTGAAATCCCGAGATTCTCCATACAAATGTTATGTAAGAAACCTCATGAAAATCTCACAAATGTTTAGACTTTCACATAATACAATACTGCTTGCATGTCTTTCTTCCATCAAAATATTGAAAAATCTGGCTTCTAGCTTGTCGACCTTACAAAAAAACGAATTTACTAACATAATTGGCGTTAGATCTTTACATAAAATAATGTAAATTGTACTCGGCCAATGAATAAAATGGTTTTTAGTAATATTTTTAAGGTTATTTTTTAAGGTACTTTATTTACAAAAAATGCGGTTGTCAAATAGAAATCTCGCTACTGTCGTAAAGTGCAAATGTAAACGGTCAAGAATTCCGGTCGAGATTTACATTGAAATCTCGGGATTTAAAAATAGAAATGAACGCAGCATTAAAGTTAAAATTTTTTAATTTTTTTACCGTTTATCATTGATTTCCCTGATATGCGAGTATGGTTGTTGCAGAAAAAACTGCTAAAATTAGCAGATTATTTTTGCTATATATTAGTAATATCGGAACGGGAAAATAAAACTGTTAAATATACAGAATTTTATTAATATTTGAGATAAATTTTAGTTAATAGATAATAACAACTTAACCCTAAACTCAAAACAAAATTTTATTCCTAAATAAATAGTAGACTATAAAATGAGAAAAGAAATTTATTTTTCAGTTTTTTTTTCCATTTTTTTAAATGCAAATAAAAAGCGAGCCTTTTAAAAACAGCAGTTTACAATCTTTTAGCAAATATTTCTGCTGATTTTAGGAGGATAGACTGACTGCAATTTGCATTCAACTAAATTTAGCTTAACAATAACAAAAATTTTGTGGATATAACAGATTGTTTTACTTTAGTCTACTAGTATTTAGCAAAATTTTCTGTAGATTTTACAGAACAATTTGTTATTTTCAATTAACTAAAAGTTAACTTAGATATAACTGAAGTTCTATAAATTTAGCAGATAAAAATATGCTAATTGTCAGCATCATTTTTAACTAATTTTTAGTAGTTTTTTCTGCTTTAAGTAGTAAGATAAATTTGAAGAATTATAAAAATCAACTATTTAAGGAATTATTTTTTATATTCAGATGATCTCTTTCGTTAACAAATATATACAATTTTTAAATTGTAAAAAAATGATTTTTGTTTAAACATGAAGCACAAAATATATTAAATGTACACTAGTATTGACTTTTTGATTTTTTTTTGCAAATATCAAATTTTACATGCCCTAGCCAAAAAGGCCATAAAAAATATTAAGAAATGCAATCTTACTTTTTCGCTGCTGTCAAAAAAGTTCCCGCACCAAGGGTTGAAATTTGGTCTATATGATTTTAGTTTAATTTAAATATTTCTCCGAAGTTTTAAACAAATGAGACTCAAACGATGCTTATTAAAAGCTATTTGCGCTAAAAATTACGGAAACTTTTTGGAGAGACTTTTGGATACATTTTTTGTCGTTTACAATAATTTTGGTAATAATTCGTCCCTGAAAAACATTAAAATACGAAAATGTTTCGCAATCGTATCTCCTGGAAGAAAAATTTTATTGCGACAATAATCATATTCTTATTGTGGACATTTACTCCCCTTTCGGGAGTAATGTCTTTCGATAATCCCAAGCAATACGAAAGCGATACTTCTGAATGATAAGTCGGCGATATCGCTATATAATTATATATCGCAAATTTATCACCTGGAAGATAAAAAAGGTGATATCGCTAAATTAACTCCTTGAAACGAACTAAAAGATTTATATTTTTCATTATTAAATTTACCTCTGAAAAAGAATATCTGCATATATTATCTATTGACAAAAACCTTAATTAACATTCTGGCATCATACGCGATTTTTGCCCGCACTAAATCTTCATTTTTCAACGAATTTGTTTCCCATATTTCTTATAATTGTTTTTTGTATAAATTTTGTATTAATTTTTCCAATATTTTCAAAAATTTTAAACGAATTGTGTTTATCTTCCAGATGATAATAAGGTGATATTGCCGCATCTCTATATATAAAAGAATAACGTGACTGACTGACTGACTGACTGACTCAACATCGCCCAGCCCAAACCGCTGAAGCTAGGAAGTTGAAATTTGGTATGTGGGTTCCTCTTTCGGCGTAGACGTCCGCTAAGACGGGATTTTTGGAAATTCATACCGGAACGGGCAAAAAGGGGAAAAGTCTCCCCCTTGGCGGCCTGCCAAAACCCCTTTGGCTAGAAAGCTGAAATTTAAGATTAGTGTTCCTTGGAGTATGGGCTAACTTTTCTGGAAAGTACTTTCTGGAATTTTGGACAGGGACGTTGTAAAAATGGGTGTTAAAAAGGGGAAAAAGGCCCCACTTGACGGCCTGCCCAAACCGCTGGAGGTAGGAAGTTGAAATTTGGTATAAAGGTTCCTCCACTATCGTAGACATCCACCAAGACGGGAGTTTTGGAAATTTTTACAGGGACGGGCAAAAAGGGGAAAAAGTCTCCCCCTTGACGGCCTGCTCAAACTGCTGGAGCTATGAAGTTGAAATTTGGTATGTAGGTTCCTCGACCGGTGTAGACGTCCGTTGAGACGGCATTTTTGGAAATTCTTATCGGGAGGGGCAAACAGGGGACAAAAAAAGTACCTTTTTCCAAAAAAGTACCTTTTCCCAAAAAAAGTACCTTTTCCCAAAAAAAGTACCTTTTTCCAAAAAAAAGTACCTTTTTCCAAAAAAAAGTACCTTTTTCCAAAAAAAGTACCTTTTTCCAAAAAAAGTACCTTTTTCCAAAAAAAGTACCTTTTTCCAAAAAAAATACCTTTTTCCGAAAAAAGTACCTTTTTCCAAAAAAAAGTGCCTTTTTCCAAAAAAAGTACCTTTTTCCAAAAAAAGTACCTTTTTCCAAAAAAGTACCTTTTTCCAAAAAAAATTCTTTATTCCAAAAAAAGTACCTTTTTCCAAAAAAAAAGTACCTTTTTCCAAAAAAAGTACCTTTTTCCAAAAAAGTACCTTTTTCCAAAAAAAGTACCTTTTTCCAAACAAAGTACCTTTTTCCAAGAAAAGTGCCCTTTTCCAAAAAAAGTACCTTTTTCCAAAAAAAGTACGTTTTTCCAAAAAAAGTACCTTTTTCCAAAAAAAGTACTTTTTCCAAAAAAAAGTACCTTTTTCCAAAAAAAGTACCTTTTTCCAAAAAAAGTACCTTTTTCCAAAAAAAGTACCTTTTCCAAAAAAAGTAGCCTTTTCCAAAAAAAAGTACCTTTTCCAAAAAAAGTACCTTTTTCCAAAAAAAGTACCTTTTTTCAAAAAAAGTACCTTTTCCCGAACAAAGTACCTTTTTCCAAAAAAAGTACCTTTTTCCAAAAAAAGTACCTTTTTCCAAAAAAAGTACCTTTTTCCAAGAAAAATTCCTTTTTCCAAAAAAGTACGTTTTTCCAAAAAAAGTACCTTTTTCCAAAAAAAGTACCTTTTTCCAAAAAAAGTACCTTTTTCCAAAAAAAAGTACCTTTTTCCAAAAAAAGGACCTTTTTCCAAAAAAAAGTACCTTTTTCTAAAAAAATGTACCTTTTCCAAAAAAAAAAGTACCTTTTCCAAAAAAAGTACCTTTTCCCAAAAAACATACCTTTTCCCAAAAAAGTACCTTTTTCTAAAAAAATTTTCCTTTTCCCAAAAAACATACATTTTTTCAAAAAAATACCTTTTTCAAAAAAAGTACCTTTTCCAAAAAAAATACCTTTTCCCAAAAAAAAGTACCTTTTTCTAAAAAAATTTTCCTTTTCCAAAAGAAGTACCTTTTCCAAAAAAAGTACCTTTTTCCAAAAAACATACATTTTTCCAAAAAAAACACCTTTTTAAAAAAAATACCTTTTCCAAAAAAAGTACAAATAAAGTACTTTGTAAAAACAAAGTATCTTTTTCCAAAAAATTTCGTTTTTCCAAAAAGTACCATTTAAAATAATATATAATTTCAAAAAAACTACTTTTTTTCCTCCCCCCACGGTTATCTCCACTAAAACAAGGTTTCTTGATATTCGGCATAGACGTGCGCTAAGACGGGGTTTTTGGAAATTCCTACCGGAACGGGCAAAAAGGGGAAAAGTCTCCCCATAAACAGTCTCACAAATTGGAAAAGTGCCTGCCCAAACCACTGGAGGTAAGAAGTTGAAATTTGGTATAAAGGTTCCTCCACTGTAGTAGACATCGACTAAGTTTGTATTTTTGGAATTCCCTACAGGATATCCCAAAAGGAAACTCGGTATGTGAGTTCCTCCTTCTGTGTAGGCGTCCGCTTAGACGGAATTTTTGAAATTCCTATCGGGAGGGGAAATAAGGTAAAAGTCTCCTCCTGACGGCTTGCCCAATCCCTTTTGGCCAACCTAAAATTTTAAATATGTATTCCTTGGAGTAGGACTAACTCACCGGCAACGTTATTTTTCTATTTTGGAACAGGAACATAGTAAAAATGGTGGTTGAAAGGGAAAAATGTCCCCACTAACGGCCTGCCTGCCCCCCCCCCCCCTTTACGGCTGTGTCTTTAGCAAGAAACCTAAAACTTAAAGAACAAGTGTATATGAAACACTAAAATTAAGAAACTAAATAGGAAACGAGTGGAATTGAAACACTACACAAGTGGAATGAAATGGATATAAACGTTGAACGAGTGGAATTGAAATTATAGACAATGCAAATGGATTGGAAGAGGGAATTACCTGTTCAAACACTATCCACGGAATATGAAACTTATGTAGCATTGAAACATACTCTCCAAAAAGTTAAACAAATTTTCTAAAAGAGAAAAAACCTTAGAAAAGGAATGGAACTTATATATTCCGATATTTAAACTTCATGTAACGAAGCACCGGTGGAAGAAACCGACGCAGTAAATTTTCCAACTGAATTTGTGAATTTACTTGAATTGCCAGGCCTACCTTTACATAAACTGGAATTAAAAAAAAAACTTTAAGACACGCTAACAACATAGCGGGCTTTGCCCGCTATTTTTAATATTATAAAATGCTTTCCAAACCTGCTTTACGTTATTTATTTTCATTCAAAACACAAATGAACAAAACTACTTACGGGTCTATATACCTAAGTTCGCACTTTACCAAATTATCTTAACATACACACGTATATTGCAATTTATTATGGATTCATTACTAAGAATCCACTTTCATGAGAAAAAGTGATCAAATATTTATTTATTTTAAACCCATTGTTGTGCAGAATTATTTATTTGTGGTGGCTGGGTGAAGGCTTTTATTATAAAAACTGTACTTTAAATAAAAAGCGAATTTTAAAAAAACTTTAAGGCACGCTAACAACGTAACAACAACAACGTAAAAAGGTTAAAGTCGGGCATGCCGACTATATAATACCCTAAACCAGTCTGACTTAAAGCCAACTAATGTTTGGATCCGAAATTTGAATGGGTTAAAACGGACTTGTGTAAAAATTTTCTATAAAATCATAAAAGAAGAGAACATCGAAAATATAGCCCATATGGGCGATAGGTCCAAATATGGACCGATCCTATCTAGAATCAATAGGCTTTTTCCTTGGGACCATGTAAGTCAGCGAACCAAATTTCATTGAAATAGCTTCGTATTTGCGACCTGCAGCGTGTAACCAAGCCTATTTTGGGGGGACCCTTATATGAGCACTAGGTCTAAACATGGACCGATTTTAACCAAAAGCAATAGGCTCCATTCTTGGGCCGAAATAGGTTTGTGTACCAAATTTCATTGAAATATCTTTGTATTTGCGACCTGCAGCGTGTAAAAAAGAAAATTTTGGGGGGTACCCTTATATGGGCACTAGGTCTAAACATGGACCGATTTCAACCAAAATCATTAGGCGTCGTCCTTGGGCCAACGTAAGCCGGTGTACCAAATTTAAGCCGGTGTACCAAATTGTGATCTGTAGAGTGCGCACAAAAATGCATGGACAGACAGACAGACGGACGGACATCGTTAAATCAAAATAAAAAAAATTCTGAGCCGATCGGTATACTATAAGGTGGGTCTAGGACCAATATTTTTTGTTGTTACAAACATCAGCACAAACTTATAATACCCTCTCCACGTAGTGGTGTAGGGTATAAAAATTATGACAAACACACAATTTTTTAATTGTTTTTTTTTTCAAATATCTCCAAAATATCTTCCAAATGATAAAAGGGAGACAACTTCAAAATACTACTTGATTATTTACTTTCAAATGAAAAATAGAAGATATCGCTTTATTATCTTCTTGGAAGATATCTTCCAAATAAATGTTTGCAGGAGTTATGTAAATTAAACCAAATCCCTGAGCAAAAATTATTTTTAGAACTTGCATTTGGTGCGGAAGGTTTTTTTTTTGCCGAAATGAGCCGCAAACAATATTTTTATTATTAATTTAGTTTTGCTTTTCACGTGGTGATAGGTAAAATTTTTGTTAAAATGAGTCATAACCCTAATGTACACATATATCAATTTTGTATTTTATGAAAAAAATTGTTGTAAATAATAGCAAATAAAAACGATAACCCGAGATGAAATAAAAAACACTTCTTTATCGTATGACTTCACCAGTGGTGTCAGATGTGGCGATTTTACGTCATTTTGACGATTTTTTGGGTCAAAATTTTACAAATGACGATTGACGATTTTTGAATAAAAACTCCATATGTTTTGACGATTTAGGAAAATTGTTGCTTTTTTAACGAATTTTAACCAAAACTATACAGAAAAGCGTTTAAAAATCCTGGAAATTGTTCTTTTCGAATCGTATTCGCAATACTCGTCGAGTCTGAGTGGAAAAACATGTTCCTGATTGAAAACAATTAACAAACAAAAGTTGGAGCTAGGTTAATTTTTAATTTACACAGATTTACAAAATAATTTATTTGCAGGGATTTAAACTTTCATAGATTTAGGCAATCTGATTATAAATCTGTTTTTCAAATGTCTCAAATCCGTCATATTTTTTTGAAAATCACTGTTAAAAATTCCGAAATACACTGTATTTGGCTTATGTCTAAATTATAGAACAATTATGACGTGACTGAAAGTTTTAAGAACAGAGTTCGAAATCATGAACTTAAATTCTAAAATAAATAAATTATTTATAATGATTTTAACCGCAGAAGACCTGATGAGGTGTTTTATCTGTAATTAATCGTAGAATAAATATCACCTTTTAACAGATGAAGCGAAAAATAACGTTCAGTTATTATATAATTCGAATTTATAAAAGTTGTGTTATACTATATAATTCGAATTTATAAAATCTTAAGAGCTGTAATATAGAGGTAAGCAGTTAAAATGAATTTCAAATAAAAAAAATGAAACTAGTGTTTTTGTAATATTTAACTGATGACGATTTCTTGGCGATTTTTAATAAAATTGTTGACGATTTTGACGATTTATTTTTACATTTTTGACGATTTTTGACCGAAAAGGTCTGACACCACTGGACTTCACGTTGACGACTAGTAACTTCTTTTTATTTAAAAATAGTGTTAGCTTCATTTACCATTGTCTTATGTATATATAAAATATCGGCACCAAAAACTCATTTGCAACAATATAGAAATATAATATAAATTCAATGTTTATGAAATGTTAACTCAATGTAAAACTACTTATTTATACATTTCATTACTGCTGTTATTAAGAACATCGTTATTATACACAAATACAAATAAAAATAAATAAAGAAAATATAATTTTGTATTAAAAAGTAATTGTTGAACCGTGTTCAACCTTATGGTTTTGTATATACAGTAGACGCTCGCAAATTAGAACCGCTTTGTTTTTGAGGCAATTCTAATTTCTGAATGATTCTAATTTCTGGACGTTTTTTTTCGTTTCGTTTCCAATGATAAAGTGTTTTTTTTTTACGTTTATTTAACATTTTAAATGATACACTTTCACTATTTAATAGAGACTGCCAAATAATATGTACACGCGTATCAAATTTCACAAATAAACTAGCCAAAAATGTACATAAATGCGACAGAAAAAAAAACAAATAGGGAAAAACATATATAATTTGGTGATTCCCCTTTTTAGTTTTACTTTATTCAAACAGAATAAAAATAAATTGGGGATTTCCTGTGTATTCAAATAACCAAAAAAAAAAAAAAAACGCTCAGAAATTAGAATTTTAAATTCGAATTTCAGAGCGTTTAATGTATTGCAAACATTGATTCTAATTTCTGGACGTTCGAATTACTGAAAGCTCTAATTTGCGAGCGTCTACTGTATACATATTTATATTTTTCTCTTAAAAACCAGTATTTGTTTTCTATCTCATTTATTGATCATAATATTCTCTATTGTTCTCCTTAAACTAAATTTAATCCGCTATTTGAATAGCGCCTTTTTTTTTGTAAATACTTTTTGTAAATAATAAAGCTAAGTTAGTCTAAGAATAGTACTCAATAAAGCAAGAAGCTTTAATTTTATTAGAGAAAAAACTTGGAATTTTTTTACTAACCAACATTTGCTTGGAAAGGGAGTCACCCTGCCCAACATATTGGTCCTTCGAAGAAGTCCTAGAATAGGCTAGGACAGGAAGAATTAGTGACTTGGAGTCTACTAATTGGAAAATTGACAGTTGTCCCCCTTAGTGGCAACATCAACAACGAAAACAGACAAGGGAGTCTGTGTTAACAAAAAGTTACTTCATCGTGCATCCCGGCAGAAGGAAGTCTTAAAATCAAGTGACACATCATTGAGCATCCCGTTCCTGTGAAGCTGTCATCATCAACAAAAGGTTTAAAGTGCATACATCTCCTTAAATGAATAGATCTACAACAACAAAGGTCTACAAGGCAAAAGAGTTGGCAAAATAGAGCAAATCAGAAAAGGTATGTACTGTGTTTTTTAGTGATTTTGTGCTACATTTTTTTTTTCTCGTCAAAAAGAACGAAGAGGCTTAAATTAAAAAGCAACAAAGGAAATAAAAAAAAAATTGAAAAAAAAATTAAATCAAGCAACCATTTTAAATAGAAAAGATTATATATAACTTCAAAACAATTACAAAATAAAGAGGTTTACCTAAAATTAAATCCCACTTAATTTGTGCTTAGAACACCAATCACTCACAAAAGAACAAAACCAAAAATATTCACCACTAATAAAAAAAACTACACAAAAAGAGTACAAAAATTATAATACAAATTAACTTCCCAGTGTAGAAACGGTAATGACATATCATTATTTTTTGGACTACCAGTAATGACACCCACTTACCTTCTGCATTATTTTAAAACATATAATAATGAGTTACTGATAATTACTTATTTTTATCATTATTTCAAATAGAAAATAATTTTCTAGATTTTTTTTTTAAATTTTTGAAATCTATTTTTAGACTCAATATTTTTTAAACACTGGTAAGGATAAATGTAACCACATATTTTTTGGTTTTTTGTATGTTGGCGAGTAAGCTTACTTTTGTGCAACAGGTCAATTATGTTTTCATTTATTAAATATTACAAGTCGATATAGCTCAGATGGTAGAGCTATTGACTGGCAATCTGTAGACCCAGGTTCGATTCCCGCACCGGCAAATTTTATTAAAAAAAAAAATAAAATAAAAAATATTTTTTTTTATATAATTTATTTTTTTTGAAATTCTATTTTTAGACTCATTATTTTTGTCAGTACAGTAGACGCTCGCAAATTAGAGCTTTCAGTAATTCGAACGTCCAGAAATTAGAATCAATGTTTGCAATACATTAAACGCTCTGAAATTCGAATTTAAAATTCTAATTTCTGAGCGTTTTTTTTTTGGTTATTTGAATACACAGGAAATCCCCAATTTATTTTTATTCTGTTTGAATAAAGTAAAACTAAAAAGGGGAATCACCAAATTATATATGTTTTTCCCTATTTGTTTTTTTTTGTCGCATTTATGTACATTTTTGGCTAGTTTATTTGTGAAATTTGATACGCGTGTACATATTATTTGGCAGTCTCTATTAAATAGTGAAAGTGTATCATTTAAAATGTTAAATAAACGTAAAAAAAAACACTTTATCATTGGAAACTAAAGTCAAAATATTAGAAAAGCTTGACAAAGGCGTTCAAGGGAACCGGTTAGCCCTAGATTTTAATGTGACAACATCTTCAATCAGCTACATCAAATCACATAGAACAGCAATATTAAATGCTGTTTCAAACACATATCAGGAGGCAAACAATAAATCTTTGCACAGCGCTGAATATCCAAAAATGGAAAGTCGTCTGTATGAGTGGTTTTTAAATCAACGAGAAAAAAAGTGTACATTGACTGGGCCAATATTAAAAGAGAAAGCTAAACAAATATTTAGAGAGGAATATCCCGATAAAGATGAAAATGCGTTCCGGGCAAGTGATGGATGGTTTACCAAATTTAAGAAGCGACACGGTATCCGTTTTTTAAAAATTTGTGGCGAGATTCTTTCCAGTGATGTTGCTTCAGTCAACTGAGATGGGTTTAATGGAGTCACAAATATATAATGTCGACGAAACCGGATTATTTTTCGTTGCCTACCAGACAGAACCTATGTCTCTGCTTTTGAAAAAATCGCCCCTGGACATAAAATTCAAAAAGACAGAATTTCAGTCCTACTTGGTGCAAACTCTGATGGATCACACAAATTAGTTCCATTGGTAATTGGAAAAGCAAAAAAACCCAGGTGTTTTAAAAATTTCAATAATCCTCTGCATTACAACTTTTCAAAAAATGGATGGAAATGGATTTTTCACGATTGGTTTTACGGAATATTTATTAAAGAGGTAAACAAAAATATTGATTTCAGGTTCAGTACATAATTTTAAAATTTTTTTCAATTCACAGGTGATCCGCTTTTCTCAGGAAAATAATTTGCCCCCGAAAGCCATTTTGCTTATAGATAATTGCTCCGCTCATACACCCATTGAGAAACTTAAAAGTGACGATGGAAACATAGTTGCATTATTCTTTCCACCAAATGTGACAGCAGCTTTACCAATGGATCAAAACCCTATTAAGTTAACAAAGCTCAATTACAGAAGTATGTTTCTTTCTCAGTTAATTCCTGAAGGTGGTGAACTGAAGAATCATTTGAAATCCCATTCGATCCGCAATGCTATATTATTACTGAAACAAGCTTGGGATGCGGTACCACAAAGTGTTATGAAGAAATCTTGGTCAAAGTTGTCCAATTGGGACTCTAACCAATACGACAGCGACGATGACGTACCAATAGCACAATTGTTGCAAATAGATCAGGACTGCAACGAAGTTATTCAGATAACTCAAGCTCTTTTAAAAGAAATAGCTCCCAACGATTGCATCGGTATAGAAGACATCGACAGATGGAATGAAGATATGTTTGATGACGGATCTGTTTATGTTCTCAGTAGCGATGGTGAGTCTTCAGATAGCAGCGAAGACGACGTTGTTGCAGTATCATCAGTTGTCTCTAATACTACAGCCATTGAAAGCGTAAATAATTTAATAAAATGGTGCAATAACAGTGAATTGTTTTCAACTAAGCACATAAGTAATCTTTTGGCTCTCCGTAATGATATTTCGGATTTAAAGAAACCAAAAAAACAAACAAATATAACTGATTATATGTCAAACAAAGATTAGTTGTTAACTTGGCCATTGTTTAATTTTAATTGTTTAATTTTTTTTTAAATACAGTTTTTTAGTTTTTAATTAAAAAAAATACATGTGATGTAATTGGACTGCATTGCTATGTTTTGTTGCCATTCTTTTTTTTTTTATATTCATATTTTTAATTAAAAAAAATACATTTGATGTATTGGACTGAATTCTTGTGTTTTGTTTTCTTGTTTTTATCAATTAAAATTGAATTAAAAAATATTAAAAAGAGTTTTATTTAAGTTTTTGGAAGTAAATTTACTTAATTCTTTTTCGAAAAAAAACGTCCAGAAATTAGAATAATTCAGAAATTAGAATTGCCTCAAAAACAAAGCGGTTCTAATTTGCGAGCGTCTACTGTACTGGTAAGCACATAGGTAACGATATATTTTTTGATTTTTTGTATGCTGGTGTGTAACCATAACTCATTATTTTTCGCGACATCGCCATATAAAGGTAATAAGAAATGTAATAACAAAAGTAACTAGTTACCATTACCAAGTATGTAGTTACATAACCACATATCTGGTAATGATTTTCTACAGTGGGTTGTGCGGCTCCATAACATAAAGAAAAGTGCAAAAGAAATTTTTTTAGAAACAAATATATAAATAATCGCGTGACTTTAAAAGAATAAATATTTCCAAAATATTTTAAATAAAAAGTGGTCAGAGAAATAAAAACACACTAAAATCTGAAATACAAACAGAAAATAAAAAAAGGCAAATTTAAAATACAAACAACAAAAAAGTGAAAAATTATCAGCCACTGCAATAAAAAGTTATAAAAGTGGACATAGTTTGATACAATTATATCTAAATATTGACCTTATACTTTTGATCATATTATATAAGACCACATCTAACAATATAAAAAATTATTTTTTTAAATAAAAAAGATATGCAATATCTGGAGATCAGACCTGGGGGATTTCAATTACAATTGCAAATAAATGTAATTGAAATTAAAAAAAAAACACAATTACATTTCATGTAAGTTTTGTAATTGAAAGTGATTTCAATCACAAATTTCAATTACATTTAGAATTAAAGTGTTTTTTGTTAAAATTTTGTAGAAAAAACTGACTGGGATAGGTTGGATAGGCGTGGATAAGTATAAAAAGAATACGTCATGTTGGGCTGACCCCTCACTTGTGCTTTTTGTCATTATTGCTTTTCCGAAAAAATGTAATTGTAATTGAAATTTTTTCAATTACAATTATGTGTAATGTATAATTGCAAATTTTCAATTACAAATTACTTGTAATTGTGTAATTGTATGTGTTATTAATTTCCAAATATAATGATTAACCCAAAGGTCTGCTGGAGATCCTATAATTTCGATAAATCTTCCATTACTTTTATCCAGATTTACCATGACAGTGCATTAAACATGAACAAAATTTTCTTTATTTTTAGTAATTTTAAAATAAAGTTAACAAGACTGAAATGTTAAAGTTAATAGGATCATGTTATACAACCAAGATATAAGAAAAATAGTAAAAAAAATAGTAAAATATTACAAAATAGTAAAAATTACTAAAAATATATGATGCAAAAAATAAACTCACACACAAATCATGCACGGGTTATATATTCTTATTCACGCTCACGCACGAATCACTTGAGTATAGTAATTATTACTCACGATCGCGTGTTATTCACAGAGATGTTCGTGACTCACGAACATTTCTAGTCACGCGCCAATCCCTAGTAATTACTAAATCTAAAACTAGTTCAAAATCATTGTTAACATAGAACCACATATAATATAATACGGTTTTATATGGACCTTATATATTTTTATATAAAATCACTTTGAAATAATTGCTTAAGTGGGATGATATATAATTATAGATGATTTTATGAAGAACGTTGTATTGTTATATATTAAAGAAATCATGAAATATTGTAGATATGGAACGATATTAAGTTATATATGGGTTCTTATTCGCCAATATATAATCATATCTAACACAAATTATGAAATAGTTCTTATATGGCTCCAGATACTCATACTAAATTATATATAAACGTATATGTAATTACATCTGTAATATGTTACTTTATGTATTTATATATAGCACATGCAATTATATGTAGGCCAGTATGTAATAATATAAAATCACATATGTCTCCATATTAAAACCTTTGAGGAAAAAATATCTAACATATGACTATATAAAAGTATATCTGCTTGAATTTAAAAGCATATCTGGCCATATGTTACTATAAGTTACTATATGCAATTACATAAAATAATATATGATTATATCAAAACTTTTTTACTCGGGTATATAACCCTTAGCTGATATGATCGCTCTAACCAAGAGGAAAAATGTTGGAAACCCCTTACAAAAAATTGAATAAAAATGCAGTAGCAACCGAATTTTAATGAAGTCAAACAATGACGTTCCCAAAAAACGTTCTGCAAACATAGAAACATAACTACGACCGCGCAATGAATATAAGTATCTCATAATCCTCATAATGCCGTTGTTTTTATATACCTCAATGCAATATAAAAACAACGGCATTATTAAACTGTGTACAACTTTGCTTTTAACATGTAGTGGCAGAGTCAGGTTACTACTGTACAATCTCATTAAAGTGAAGTTCACTGTTGATACAAGATGAGAAATGTGTGATTCAAAACTCAATCTGCTATCAACAATTACTCCTAAAATTTTTAAACGATCGACGAATTCAACAAAAACATTGTTAATGGACAAGGTTATTTCCATGTTACAATTACATGTGGGAGAAAATAACATGGCCTTAGTTTTCATTGCATTTATAGCAAAATGATTATCAGTCATCCAGTCATAAATGCATTGAGTCACATAATTCACAACAGACTGAAAGACTTCAATAAACTGTTCTTTCCCACAAAATAAAATCTGAATATCATCAGCATAGGCAAATGAAAAACATTTACCAATATTCAAGGTATTAAAAAAATCGTTAAGAAACATTATAAATAAAAGCAGTCCCAACACAGATCCCTGTGGAACACCACTTTTTATCGGAAGTATATCAGAAGATTCACTACTTGAAGAAACGAATTGACAACGGCCAAAAAAGTAGTCTCCAATCAATAAAGTTTATGACCTAGGAAACGAATAAAACTCAATCAATTTCCTTAATAACAAATGAGTACTCACTTAATCAAAAGCCTTGGTCAAATCAAGAGAAAGGAGTACACACAAGTGACCATTACTTAAGCTGGTCTTTATAGTGTCGGTAAGACTAACCAAAAGAGAGGATGTACTGTGACCACTCCGAAATCCATACTGAGAATTATTTAATAAAGCATTATGGTCCAAAAAACTAGAGATTTGATTCATCAGTCCCTCTACAATTTCCGACAACACGGGTAATACCGATATGGGTCTTAAATTTTCAGGTTCGTTGGAATCACCATGCTTCCTAATTGGTACAATACGAGTTACCTTCCATATATCAGGAAATTTTGAAGTAGTCAGTATTTACCAAATGCAAAATATGCCTACCAAAATATGGCATTACGATTTTTAAAAATTTTAAGCAATATCCATCACAACCAGCTGCATTCGACCTAATTGTACTTTTTTTTTGAAAAATAGCAATATTATTCAAAAATTGTACTTTTTTTGAAAAATTGCAACTTTTTTTCAAAAATTTACTTTTTTTAAAAATTTGTACTCTTTTTTTATGGGACTTTTTGTAAATAAATGGCCAAGTGTAGAAAATCATTACCAGATATGTGGTTATGTAACTACATACTTGGTAATGGTAACTAGTTACTTTTGTTATTACATTTCTTATTACCTTTATATGGCGATGTCGCGAAAAATAATGAGTTATGGTTACACACCAGCATACGAAAAATCAAAAAATATATCGTTAATTATGTGCTTACCAGTACTGACAAAAATAATGAGTCTAAAAATAGATTTTCAAAAAAATAAATTATATAAAAAAAATCTTTATTATTGTATTTTTTTTTTTTTTTGTTAAATAAAATTTGCTGGTGCGGGAATCGAACCTGAGTCTACAGATTGCCAGTCAATAGCTCTACCATCTGAGCTATGTCGACATGTTATATTTGATAGATAAAAACATAATTGACCTACCGCGCACAAGTCAGCTTACTCACCAACATACAAAAAATTAAAAAATATGTGGTTACATATATCCTTACCAGTGTTTAAAAAATATTGAGTCTAAAAAGATTTAAAAAAATTTTCAAAAAAATTTGGAAAATTATTTTCTATTTGCAATAATAATAAAAATAAGTCATTATCAGTAACTCATTATTATATGTTTTGAAATAATGCAGAAGGTAAGTGGGTGTCATTACTGGTAGTCCAAAAAATAATGATATGACATTACCGTTTCTACACTGGGGGCACATGTGATGTGCCTAAGATATTTTCACAAGGCACATTTACATGTGGCATGTGCCCAGCACTTGGCACATTTCAAATGTGCCATGGGCCCGACTATTGGCACATGTGTATGTGCCAAGTGGTAAGGCACATAATTTTTTTCACATGTAGAGCATTTAGAGATGGGCATTGAGTGAAAACTAAAATTCAGGGAATTTAACGAAAAAAATTTAATTCCTTGGGGAATTAAACGAAATAAATTTAATTGCTTTAATTAACTAGAATTGAATGAATTCCTTGACCAAAAGTTGAATTAACTAGAATTGAATGAATTTGTGGTGTAACGATTTCATTTGATTTGTATTTATCAACACTATCATTTATATTTTTACGTTATACAACACATTCAATTGTCTTGCTAGATGGTTCTCGAACAGACGCTTTGTGTTCGTGTTAAGTAAAGTTAAAAGTTAAAGTTTTTTGTAATTTAGAATAAGTTTTTTAAGCCAATAAATGAATTAAAAATAAACAACTCGCTACAAATTGGTGACCCCGACGAGATTCTGACCGGACCACGCCATTCCGGCCGGACCACGCTACAAATTGGTGACCCCGATGAGAGTCTCCGGACCACGCCATTCCGGCCGGACCACGCTACAAATTGGTGACCCCGACGAGATTCTGGCCGGACTACGTCATTCCGACCGGAACACGCTACAAATTGATGACCCCGACGAGAGTCTGGCCGGACCACGCCATTCCGGCCGGACCACGCTACAAATTGGTAACTCCGACGTACAGGCTTATGAACTTTCTCGGAAATAGTTACAAATGGTAAGCACGAATTTTGTGATGACTGGTGAAAACGAAGGCAAGGAAATAAAGGTAAACGCCACCAGTGCTACCGGCAGCAATCGTCTCCATTGCAACATTCGCAATCGAGTTATTTTCAGCGCAGCTATTCATCGAATCAAAAACATGGTCATTGATGGTCACACCAATATAATAAGGGAACGTTTAGATTCTTTTCATTCGAATATGTTGCAGCTGCCACGAGGGGTAACACCACGACCACAAACACCGCCACACCACTATCAGCAGAAAGAGTAACAAGGTTCACCATTTTGGCCGGACCACGCTGGGATATGGCTAGCTCAAGTAGAAGCACAATTTGCTGTCGCCGGAATCACAAGTGATGCATTGAAATTTAACACACACAACAAATAAACAGTCTTTGTACGTACAACAACAACTATAAACGTCGTTCACGATCTGTATCTGCTAAACGCCAGAAATGTCTTGAGCCTTGCGCGAACGCAAAATCGAACGCAAACGCAAAATCGAACTCAAAAGCAAAATCAATCAAAATTCATCAACGAGAGTCGAAAATATCTATCGATCGTCTTAAAGCCGCATATTTATTTAATGATGTGCCACATACGGAAACAACAACGACTCAACACAATACCAGAGAAGAACCACAACACGACTGAATTCATCAGGACGGCACGTCCGATTTCCTCTTAAATATCGTTAGTTGATAACTAGGTGGTGGGTATTGTGGTGTAACGATTTCATTTGATTTGTATTTACCAACACTATCATTTATATTTTTACGTTATACAACACATTCAATTGTCTTGCTAGATTGTTCGAGAATAGACGCTGTGTGTTCGTGGTGGTAAAAGTTATAGTAAAGTTTTGTAATTAGAATAAGTTATTTAGCCTTAATAAAATAAAGTTTAAAAGAACTCGCTACAAATTCCTTGACCAAAAGTTGAATTAACTAGAATTGAATGAATTCCTTGACCAAAAGTTGAATTAACTAGAATTGAATAAATTCCATGACCAAAAGTTGAATTAACTAGAATTGAATGAATTCCTTGACCAAAAGTTGAATTAACTAGAATTGAAAGAATTCCTTGACCAAAAGTTGATTTAACTAGAATTCAATGATTCCTTGACCAAAAGTTGATTTAACTAGAATTCAATGATTCCTTGACCAAAAGTTGAATTAACTAGAATTGAATGAATTCTTTGACCAAAAGTTGAATTAACTAGAATAGTGTGGTCCGGCCGGAATGGCGTGATCCGGCCAGAATCTCGTCGGGGTCACCAATTTGTAGCGTGGTCCGTCCGGAATGGCGTAGTCCGGCCAGACTATCGTCGGGGTTACCAATTTGTTGCGAGTTATCTATTTTAAATTTACTTTATTAAGGCTTATTAAAACTTATTCTAATTACAAAACTTTAACTTTTAATATTATTATCACGAACACTAAGCGTCTGTTCGAGAACGATCTAGCACGACAATTGATTGTGTTGTGTAACGTAAAAACATAAATGATAGTGTTGGTAAATATAAATAAAATCAAAATGAAATCGTTACGTTACGTACGTCGTTACACCACAAATTCATTAAATTTTATGAAGGCATTGGAAAAAAATTAATGAATTCCTTTAAGATAAATCGAATGAAAAAAAAGGAATTCATTCAATTCCTTAAGTTTGGTCAGAGAATTCATTCCCAAAATATAAATTCAGTTCAAAAAAAGGGAATTAGGGAATTAATTCTTCGAAGCTCTGCTTTTGATCAATAAGTGATACATTTGTTGTTGTGCATTTACAATAAGAATTCTTTTGTATGACAAATAAAAACACAAATATAATTCCAAAACAAAAATTTTAGAAAATAAAAGAAACTATAGAAAAAGTGTATATGTGACCTTCTCCGAGAAAAGGGACCTAGTGTGTGTGAAAATAAAGTTTTGAGAAGAACTCATTTAAAGTTAAATTAAAAATAAAATTTTAATGTTTTTCTGATTTTTATCGAAACCAGCTTTTTGATACACTAGGTCCCTTTTCTCGGAGAAGGTCACATGTATTTAAAACAAAACAAAGAAAACATCGTTCAGCAGAGTAAGTAATCACAAAGCGCTACAAATCACTGCTATCAGTCTAATAGGTTTCTCTGCCGAATACTACCAATTTTTTTCTTAAAAGTATAAAAAAACGTACTATTACCATTTGACACTTAATGGATAATGAACTCGGGAGTATTATCTCAAATTCAAGGCATTTCAATATGCTTTCTAATAATATTTTGTATCTATCAAAATCCAAACTTTAAGTCGTTAGTTTTTTCGCTATGGTGAATATTAAAATTTCGAAATTTGTACGCATGTAAACGCAACCGTAACCATAGGCGTACCTAGACGATTTTTCTGAGGTGGGCAAGGGCCCCATTTATGTTTGGCTGTTCATTTGCCCATTCTCAGACCCTTAATCTTAAAAAACACTTTCGACATTATGCTTCCGATTTTTTCATACAAAAAAAAATTTTTTTGATAAAATTTTAAAATGTTTTTTTTATAGAGATTTCTGAAAAATGTATCCTTTTGTCTGAAGAAAACCTCGTGCAGGGAATGCTATACGCTCAGAATAGTATAAAACTGTGATATTTGATAGAGAAAAGAACTCTAAGATCAACCTGTCGCATATTTTCACCCACTTCTGACAAATCCATTCTTACCCCATATTTTGACCACTTAGATTACCGAGGTGATCAAAAAAATTACATTTTCATCGTAAAATTTTTGCTTCTACAAGATATTGAAATTTCCTCAAAATAGTACACTCATAGAAATAAATCTGTAAAAATAGCAGAAAAAGTAACTAAAAATTAGTTACAAATGATGCTGCAGAAGAAACTGTTAAATTGGCAAAATTTTTTTGCTAAATAGAAATAAAATAACATCAAACATAAACCTGTTGAATTTACAGTTTTACAATTTTTTTTAGTAAATATTTCTGCTAATTTAACATTATAGACTGCTATTTGCATTCAACTAAATTTAGCTAAAAAATAACAAAAAATTAAAGATATAACAGTTTATTTTTGCAATTTTTAGACAACTAATATTTATTTTTTGTAGATTTTACAATACATTTTGTCATTTTCAATTAACTAAAATTTAACTTAAATATAACTAAAATTCTGCAAATTTAACAGCTTTATTTTTGCTGATATTTTACTAGTATTTAGCAAAAAAAACAGTTCTTTCTGGAGCATCATTTTTAACTAATTTTTAGTTTCTATTTTTACAGATTTATTTCTATGAGTGTAATATTAACTAATTATTCCTTTAGGGTAATGCTACACGTTCAATATATGTGACAGCGCATAGAGAAAGGGACCTAAGGGTAAAAAAAAATCAATTTTTTTTTTGATGTGGACAACATCTGAGCATCGAATGAGACCGATCCCATGCCCGCGTCACATATATTGACCGCGATCCAGTATCGCGATATTTATTGAACGTATAGCATGCAGTATTGATGGATCGCGATCCATATCGCAGAATAGCCCAATATTCTGAAATCCAGATTGCGGATCAGGGATCACGCGATAAATATTGAACATGTAGCATATTTCGTGATATCAATTCGCCATACAATAGTAAAAAGTGAAAGAATAAAAAAAATAAAACAAATAAAATACGCAGTGCAAATAAAAAAGATAAAACAAATAAAATACGCAGTGCAAATAAAAAAGATAAAACATTTATAACACATTTCTTCAATGAAAAAGCAAGCAAATAGCTAAACAGGTTTTCTTTTTTTTTTTTGTTTTCTCGCGACATTTTTAATAAACGACCAGCACAGCACAAAAATAATGTAAATACTGACGCGATAAATATTGAACTGTAGCATACACGCGCGATCCATCAATCCATTGATATTGATCGCGATCCAAATATCCCAATATATATTGAACGTGTGAGTGCCCTTAAACACTACTAAATCCAAGAAATTTTTCTCTTATAGCCAGAACTTGTTTCTGAAATATTTCTTAAGTAAGACTTTTTAAACATTTTTTATTTCAGCAATTTTCAAGACAGAAATCGATATTAGCTCTGGCTGTAAAACTGAACCCTAGATTCCAACAAATTATCTTCCCAAGAACCTAGAAGACATTTTCCCAATCAAAAACACAGGATTTACTATTAAAAAAAAGTAATCATAGAACAAGAATTATGGCGTTTGTTTCTAAATTCTGAGGTGGGCAAAAAGCAGTCTAGGGTGGGATTTGCCCACCCCAGACCGGCCTAAGTCCGCCAATGACCGTAACCCACTTTATTGCGTAAGCTTACCTTTTGAGCTGCTCTTCTGCACGGAGTTTTGCCTTTTTCTTGTTCTTACTGGTGGGGTCTATCTGGTTCATCATCCATTTTACAGAATAATATGTTATAACGGAAGCTATTGAAAGTCGAAGAACCATTTGAAACAATTCACCTCTTGAAATTTGAGATCCACCAAAATTAAAATTATCCATTTAGAAAAGTATTTGCCACTGCACAAAACAAATAATAAAACCAGAGATACAATTCGAGTGAATTAAAGTTGATGTAACGCCGCCGCCCACTTTTTTTGAGAGTCGAAACGCCGCCGAAGTGAGCGGCTAATGTCGGCTTATTTGTTAGCTTGTAGTGGCAGCTAACCAGTGTTGCCACTTTTTTAATAATTATTCAAAAACGTGACTGTTTACACATTCCTTGGATAATTTTTGAATAATGACATTTTTGTGTAGTTTTTGTGTAATTTCACATTTTAATGCAAAATATAATAAATTCTTTGTGTTTGTTTCTTTGTGTAACATCTACCTCATTTTTCCAATCTCTGATGTATTATTTTTGTAATTTTTTTTTAAATTGGGTTGCGTCCAATTAAGCTAGAGGAATTCAAAAATATTGATTAATATTTTATTTGTATAAAAACCCCGTATTTTGTTCATTTTTTGAGAAAATATTTGTCTAACTGGAAGCAAAATAATATTTTTATCTTTCGACAAAAATTTAGGTTTTTTATGATTTTGACTTTCTCATGACTGATGAAAAAGCCTACTAATTTTCAAGATTTCATAAAAAAACTGTTGGGCTTTGATCAAACAAAAATTTTCTTATAGCAGCACAATGGGGCAGACGAAAATATCTTTTAAATAATGAATTAATTCCGCCTTATTTTTATTATAAATGATATCCTATAATTGACCATTTATATGACTGTGTCTAAATATTGACCAATTTTCTCCAAATTATATCCAAATAAAAAAAAAATGGAAAAAACCCTTAAATTATTGTATTCATTTTTTATTCTTGACTATTTATGTAGATTTTAATTGAATATAATTTTGCAAAAAATCTTGACCCATTTAGGAATGGGTTAACATTTCGAATTTGGTTGCTAATATCTGCGATAGAGAAAGCTGTGCGTTCAATTATAGAAAGTATATAAAAATATAATTTGGGTACAGATCTTTCCGTTGAAAAATTCGCACGATTCCTTAATTTAGTAGAACTTGTTAAGCTCTACGACAATGTGAAATTTCATGGCCATCCAACTGAATTGTTGTTGGCTGAATTGTTTCCAAATTATTTCTTTTCTTGAACACTGTGAGCAATCTAAATGCATACATTATTTTTTTTTTCAAAAATAGTGATTATTTGAAACTACCCTACGGGAAATTTTAACAAACTGTCACCGAACTGGCCCCTTTATATGAAATAGACTGGTCACTTTTACATGGCGTTGTCATAGGAGGTGGAAATTGACCCCTTGTGACATGTCACAAGACAAATCCTAGGACAGGTTACTGAACTCTCAATTTCAGGGACCTGTCCTAGGATTTGTCTTGTGACATGTCACAAGGGGTCAATTTCCACCTCCTATGACAACGCCATGTAAAAGTGACCAGTCTATTTCATATAAAGGGGCCAGTTCGGTGACAGTTTGTTAAAATTTCCCGTAGGGTAATAAAGGAATATTAATTTTTTGTATAATTTTATACAGTTTTGGATAAGTTTTGACCGAGAGCTGTGTATTTTATTGTTTTACTGGTGGCAACACTGCAGCTAACTGGATAGTTTTTTAATTTCCCAATTATCAGTTCGAATTTTATTTTAAAGCTTATTTTTGCTTCTAAAGAAAATTTTAACTTATTTTGCTTTCTTAAAATGAACGTCGTAAATCTTTTAATCCGAAATCCTCCAGCCGCCGCTTTTCATTTTCTATTCGTGCTGCCGTAGATTATTTTGCGTCGAATTGTATATCTGGCCTTTCCACGAAAAATATAGTATTTGCAGCTATTTCTTCAAAGATTGACTCTGCTTTATCCGGTGTCTTCAAATGCAATAAATTATATGATATGAAATGTCAAAACCATGGCAGCGAAACGTCAAAATGATATCAATTGCAGAGTGGTGGAGAACACTTGACCATTTCATGGATAAGAAATATCATAGATTTTTCTTCGAAAAAAACCAAATTTTATGAAACATTAATGTTTACCGACAAATAATAAAAAACTAAACACTTTTCCATTCCTTTTTACCAAATTTTTTGTTGTTTTTCTATTACAAAATTAAAATGAAAACTAAAAGTGACAATTGAACTCTGGCATCATTGCAAGATCCGATGGCATTTCAGCGATATCATGATATTGCAATAAAATTGAAATTGAGTGTCTTCACTTGAGATGAGAGCATTTTGACAATTGCTTGCTATCATTTTATTGCATGTCAAGACACTAGGTTACCTATCTCTGATCTGTACCGGTGTTCTGTAACTATGTGAGAAGTTACTCACATAAAAATTGCAACTCTGCGATGTGTCTACGATATTTAAAACAGGGGGAGTCACAAAATTTCAAACTGAATATAAGTAAGTTTTTTTTACATACCTCTGGCTAAATTTGACATTATGATACTCACTCTGTTTTAAATATGACAGAGTTGTAATTTTTATGTGAGAAACTTCTCACATAGTTACAGAACACCGGTACTGATCTCTGGCATCATTGCAAGATCCGATGGCATGTCAGCGATTTCATGATATTGCAATAAAATTGAAATTGAGATTCTTCACTAGAGATGATATCATGATATCGCTGACATGCAATCGGATCTTGCAATGATGCCAGAGATCAAATGTCACTTTTAGTTTTCATTTTAATTTTGTAATAGAAAAACAACAAAAAATTTGGTAAAAAGGAATGGAAAAGTGTTTAGTTTTTTATTATTTGTCGGTAAACATTAATGTTTCATAAAATTTGGTGTTTTTCGAAGAAAAATCTATGATATTTCTTATCCATGAAATTGGCAAGTGTTCTCCACCACTCTGCAATTGATATCATTTTGACGTTTCGCTGCAATGGTTTTGACATTTCATATCATATAATTTATTGCATTTGAAGACACCGGGTTAACCTAGTGTTTTGACATGCAATAAAATGAAGGCAAGCAATTGTCAAAATGATCTCATCTCAAGTGAAGACACTCAATTTCAATTTTATTGCTATATTACTTATAGTCTTGACTAGCCATGGATTTGTGCGAACATGAAACGAATTACATGCAAAACAAAAACAACAAATCAAATTTGTTGTTGTTTCACGTGTGATTTGTTTAATGTTCGCACAAATCCATGGCTAGTCAAGACTATATGTCATGATACCTAGTGTCTTGACATGCAATAAAATGATAGCAAGCAATTGTCAAAATGCTCTCATCTCAAGTGAAGACACTCAATTTCAATTTTATTGCAATATCATGATATCGCTGACATGCCATCGGATCTTGCAAAGATGCCAGAGATCAAATGTCACTTTTAGTTTTCATTTTAATTTTGTAATAGAAAAACAACAAAAAATTTGGTAAAAAGGAATGGAAAAGTGTTTAATTTTTTATTATTTGTCGGTAAACATAATGTTTCATTAAATTTGGTGTTTTTCGAAGAAAAGTCTATGATATTTCTTATCCATGAAATGGTCAAGTGTTCTCCACCACTCTGTAATTGATATCATTTTAACTTAGCGTCTTGACGAGACATTGATTTGTTTGCCCAAAAACTAATCGTCAGCAGAATAACGGGAACAAATTTGTCCATTTGTTTTTGGTGGAGAATACGTTATGGCAGACAATTCATCATTTTTTTGTTTTTTGTTGGAGTAGGTCATAAACGAAACTATTTATTTTCATGTTTTCAATGTGTTTTTCACTAATTTTTTTCCAATAATAAAAAGTAAATTGCATTAAATTCAATAATAATACAAATTATTTACTTTTTCTTAACATTTTATTCATTTTCTTTTATTTTCTTTATTTTTTAGTAATGCCACTAAGAAAAATTAGATTTGGCATCGTGGTTGTTGTTGCACATAGTTGTGAGAACAATTGTGCTGACAACGTTGTCTGAACAAGAACAAAACATGAACAAGAGTGGTCCACACGAGACAAATTCATGGGCGAAGAAGAAATTGTTCGTTGGTTGAACAAATCGATGTCTCGTGTAGACTACAAGTAACGTTTCGCTGCAATGGTTTTGACATTTCATATCATATAATTTATTGCATTTGAAGACACCGGGTCAAATGCAATGAAATGTGCAAAGAAATTTGAAATTAACACATAAAGCAACAACAAAATTATTTTCGTTGTTGTTGTTTTGTGTGTTATTTTCAAATTTATTTGCATATTTCATTGCATTTGAAGACACTAGGATATCGTTGACATGCAAGCGGCTCTTGCCATGATGCCTGCCATGAAATGTCACTTTTGGTTTTAATTTTAACTTTGTAGTAAAAAAACAATAGAAAATTTGGTAAAAAAGAAAGGGAAAGTGTTTAATTTTTTATAATTTGTAGATAAAAATGAATGTTTGATAAAATTTTGTGTTTTTCGAAGAAAAATATATGATATTTCTTTTCTATGAAATGGTCAAGTGTTCTCCACCACTTTGCAATTGATATCATTTTGACGTTTCACTGAAATGGTTTTGACATTTCATATCATATAATTTATTGCATTTGAAGACAGCGGTTTAAAATCAGAGTTATTGAATAGAATTACAGAGTAGTTAATTTCCTCCATTCCGCCATGACCTCCGTGAAGTTACCGACGACGATAACTTTTTTTTGTAAAAACAGGGCGACTCAGAGAAGTAAATTTTCGTACAAAATTCAAAAAGTACTATTTTTTCCCACCGATACCGCCGTCGATAACTTTTTTATTTAACTTTTTAATGGATTTTCACACAAATTCCTCTCCATGGAGGAACCTGTGCATTTGGTGTGAGTTTTTATTTTGAAATATGTTAGAGGACATTGTCCTAAATAATTTGGCATATCACACTAGTTTCGAATCAGTTTTTTGTCTAATACTTTTCTCAAAAATAAATTACGAAGTGGTGGTCAGTACCACAAATCTTGTTCTATGGAGCAACCATGTGGTTTTGTGTTTGGTGTGAAATTTTATTTTGGAACATGATAGAGGACAATGTCCTGAATAATTTGGTATATCACACTAGTTACGAATCAGGTTTTTGTCAAATACTTTTTTTAAAAAGAAATTACCAAGTGGTGGTCAGCACCACAAATCTTGGTCTGTGGAGCAACCAAGTGGTTTTGTGTGAGATTTTATTTTGGAATATGGTAGAGGATAATGTCCTGAATAATTTGGTATATCACACTACACGCAAAAAATAAAAAGGGGGAAATTACATAAAATAAGGGTATAAGGTACCTAGTTTTAGTATGTATTATAGCTCTACCCAAGTTTTGGGTATAACTTATATAATGTTTGGTATAAAATAAGAAAACAAAAACTAACAATAAATATACAAAAAAAACTTGGTAATTAATTCTTATTCTGTTTTTGGAATTGTTAGCACTAATTTATTAAACTTAAGCCATATTTTATTTATTAATCTACGTTAAATTATTTAGCTCTTTTCTTCTCCCTTATTAAAACAATTTGATTAATTTATTTAATTATTTTATAATTATTACTGGTATTAATAGTTGGATACAAATTAAAGCATTAAAGACTTCATTTTTGTTTAAAATATTAAATTTGGAAAACTATTTAATTACAATATAAAAACTAATTTTTTAATTTGTTACCATTCCAAACAAAGCATCGTCAGCCTGTCCTATTATAATACTAATGCCTTTTCCAGTCTCAATCGTTGGGCCATATAAATGACATCCTTCAAATCTAAAACATGTTGATCACCCCTAGTTTGTGACTGCAACCATGAAAAATGACAATCAGCATATTCTGGATAATCAGCCAACCATTTCCAGGTGGCATCAACTTGTTGAAAACTTAAACTGCAAAGCAAATAAAAATGAAAGTTATTGACTATTTTATTTTGATTATATAATAGTTTTACTAACCGAAAATTTTAGGTGATGAAAATGTGGACGATACGAAAATGTGGACGATAAATTTTTAAACGCACCGATAGTTGTGTCTTAGGTTGCGTTTACACTTGCATCGAAATCCCGAGATTTCGCTATTCACCACTCTGAAGAAAAATGAAGAAAAGCATATAAATGTACAAATTTTAATAAAACACACATAGCTCTAATAAATACATTTTATAGAAATTTAACGTTTATATGCTTTCCTTCATTGTTTTTTGAGAGTGGTGAATAGCGAAATCTCGGGATTTCGATGCAAATGTAAACGCAATCTTACACTTTTCTCAAAAATATTTTACCAAGTGGTGGTCAGTACCACAAATCTTGGTCGGTGGAGCAACCATGTGGTTTGGTGTAAAATTTTATTTTGGAACACGAGTTACGAATCAGTTTTCATTTCATCATTGTGTTGTTTTTATTTCTTATGTTATGTTATAGAGTTATAGAGTTATAAAAGTAATAAGTATTTGGGTACTGCACTCAGGGAATTATGTATGTAAAATTAACTGCAAATGACAGTGAAAATAACTACATTTGCAGTTAAAAAGTTGCAGACTACGTTTGCATTTAAATCAACTGCATTGTGAGGTTATTTTTTACTAAATGAATGTTATTTTAGTTTGACTCAAGATCATAAATTAATATCACTTTCTGTTTAAATTATTTTTCAAATCAAAGAAAGATGATACAATTTTTACAAGTAAATTACAAAAAATAAAAATTATTGAAAAAATTCGATAAGACCAGCAAGGCAGAATGCGCATTTTCGGCTTTCGCTACAAAGCCATCATCAGTGCCTTTCGCCTTTGAGTGGGTTAATATTTGATAGTCGTCTACTTATATGACTGTTGAAAGCAAATCGAGTTTGTTATCAACAACTCAACTTAGACTAACATCAACGAAATTTAACAATGCTATTTTTATCCTTTTGTTATTATTACTCTTTTTTGCTTTGAACCTTAATTCTTAAGATATCTCAGCTGATTCTATTCAACTCTGTGTATGATAAACACAGATGTTTGAATTACAACGAACCGTTAAATTTAAATGTATGTTATTAAATTATATTTTTTGCACCGTGTCAATGTGTTTAAGATGAATGGGGGAAATGTTTTTAGTTGATCTGTTATTTAAAGTAAATGAATGTTATTTTAGTTTGACTCAAGATCATAAATTAATATCACTTTCTGTTTAAATTATTTTTCAAATCAAAGAAAGATGATACAATTTTTACAAGTAAATTACAAAGAATAAAAATTATTGAAAAAATTCGATAAGACCAGCAAGGCAGAATGCGCATTTTTTTTGTTAAAAATCAGCTGAGAAATGTAGTAAAAACAACTACAAATGCAATTAAAACAACATACATGAAAATTATTGTAAAACTGTACAATTAATTGCAAATGTAGTTAAAATAACATAAACAAAAATTATTTTAAAAATAAAAATGATTAATTTAATTAAAACAAATTTATGTAAATACTCTTAACTTAATTTTATTCCATAATGAATTTAAAATTGAGAAATCAAAATTTACATTTAATATTAGTTTTATTGTTCCCTATATTGGTATAGAGATTTCATCCCTCACAGACGGAGAGGGATGAAATATTGTTTGGCTTCCTTTTTTCTGCAGGTAGAAAGGGATGAAAATATAAAAGAACTGAAAGATAATAAATACAATATATTTTAATATTCCCGTAAATAAATTTATATTTTATGTTATAAAACTTACCTTATTATTTTAATAATTCAATAAAATATAAAACCTTTTCCTTATTACGCGTCTTCACTCTTTAGCGTTGTTTTATGACTAAGACAAGAGAAAACATGTTCTTCTCATATTCTTTCACTAGAAATTTCTATACAAATACTTCGTACACACATTCTTCTTTACTTCGCATACATACGCACTTGCAAATTGAAGTATGTATTTGTAGCAAAATTCAAAATAACTGCATAAAATAAATGTTACTACAATGTAGTAGTTTTTGAAGTTTGTTTAAAAAAATAATTGTCAAAAACATTAAAAAATTTTACATGTGTCCACACTACTTGCTGCAAGTTTATTTTTAAAATGTCGTCGAAGGCATAGGTTGCCACTAAATAGCAGGCTTCGTAATGCACGCACATGTGCGCACATGCACATGTGCAAAAATTGATGTGCAGACAAAAGATGCACATGCACATGTGCATGTGCAAATTTTTATTTATATTTCGCACATGTGCATGTGCGAATTTGACTTCATGTGCATGTGCGAAAATATTTTGCACTTCGCACATCAAGATGTGCAAGTGCAGATACTATTCGCACATGCACATCTCCATGTGCGATGTGCGAATACAAATTCGCACATGCACATGTGCGAGTGCAAGTGCAAGTGCATATGCACGTGCATTAAAAAAACAGCTAACATTAGAAAAAAATCGCTAATATTGTCGAAAATCGCAAATATATAAAAAAAATCGATAATAATTTAAAAAAAAATGCAAAAATGGATACAAAATCGCCAAAATTGAAAAAAAAATCGCCGAAATTAAAAAAGAACTGTCCAAATTTTTAAAAAATCGCCAAAAATTAAAAAAAAAATTTACAAATATGAAAAAATCGCCGAATTTAAAAAAATCTTTAAAATTTAAAAAAATTGCATAATTTAAAAAAAAAAATTTCAAATTTTAAAAAAATCGCCGAAATTTAAAAAAATCGCCGATATTGGAAAAAATCAGAAAAAATCGTCAGAATTTGAAAAATCGTCAAAAATTTGAAAAAATCTGCAAAATTTAAAAAAATTGCCAAAATTGAAAAAATCGTTAAAAATTGGAAAAAAAATCGCCAAAATTTTAAAAAATCGTCAAAATTTGAAAAAAATTTCAAAATTTGAAAAAACACTAAATTTGAAAAAAAGTAAAAATTTGAAAAATTGTGAAAAATTTGAAAAATCTTCAAAAATTAAAAAAAATCGCCAAAATTTTAAAAAATTTCCAAAATTGGAAAAATCCCAAAAAGTGGAAAAAAATCGTCAAAATTTGAAAAATCGTCAAAAAATTGAAAAAATCGTCAAAAAAAATTTAATTTAAAAAAATTGCCGAAATTGAAAAAATCGTTTAAAATTCGAAAAAATCGCTAAAATGGAAAAAAAATTGAAAAAAAAACACTAAAATTTAAAAAAAAGTCAAAATTTGGCAAAATCTTCAAAAATTAAAAAAAAATCGCCAAAATTGAAAAAAATCGTCAAAATTTGAAAAATTTTCCAAAATTGGAAAAAAGCCCAAAAATTGGAAAAAATCGTCAAAATTTGAAAAATCGTCAAAAATTTTTAAAATTGGAAAAATTCCCAAAATTTAAAAAAATCGCCAAAAATTCAGAAAAATCGCCAAAATTTAAAAATCTCCAAAATTTGAAAATAGTCATGTGTTGAAAAAATCGGCATAATTTGAAAAATTCGCGAATATTTGAAAAAACTGCAAAAATTAAAAAAAGTAATATTTAAAAAAAATCGTCAAAATTAAAAAAAAAAATCGAAAATGGCAGAACTGTCAGAAATTCGAAATCATGAAAATCGTCAGAATTAGAAACGATGAAAAATTATATGGTGAAAATTTGAAAAAAAGCTTCAAAAATTAAAAAAAATCGCAAAATTCATTTTCGCATTTATTTTTTCACAGATGACTCGCAATGACTTCCCTGTTCCAAAACCGTTGTCCGTTTTCATCTAACTCATTTAGTTTTCGAGATACGGGAGATATTCCAAATAAAAGCCCTTTTCTCTCTACGACGCTTAGTTTTCGAGAAAAACGCGATTTTAAAATCTAGCAATGCAAGTCAAAATCTAGTTCCGCTATCGGGGTATTGGTGGCGAGTGTTGAACTTTGGTGCACTCAGTTTTCCTCTAGCTCTTCTAGTTTTCGAGATATGGACGATTTAAATTTTATATAAGCGATTTTCGCACTTATTTTTCCACATATGACTCACTATGACTTCCGTGTTCCAAAACCGTTGTCCGTTTTCATCTAACTCATTTAGTTTTCGAGATACGGGAGATATTCCAAATAAAAGCCCTTTTCTCTCTACGACGCTTAGTTTTCGAGAAAAACGCGATTTTAAAATCTAGCAATACAAGTCAAAATCTAGTTCCGCTATCGGGGTATTGGTGGCGAGTTTTGAACTTTGGTGCACTCAGTTTTCCTCTAGCTCTTCTAGTTTTCGAGATATGGACGATTTAAATTTTATATAAGCGATTTTCGCACTTATTTTTTCACAGATGACTCACTGTGACTTCCGTGTTCCAAAACCGTTGTCCGTTTTCATCTAACTCATTTAGTTTTTGAGATACGGGAGATATTCCAAATAAAAGCCCTTTTCTCTCTACGACGCTTAGTTTTCGAGAAAAACGCGATTTTAAAATCTAGCAATACAAGTCAAAATCTAGTTCCGCTATCGGGGTATTGGTGGCGAGTGTTGAACTTTGGTGCACTCAGTTTTCCTCTAGCTCTTCTAGTTTTCGAGATATGGACGATTTAAATTTTATATAAGCGATTTTCGCACTTATTTTTTCACAGATGACTTCCCTGTTCCAAAACCGTTGTCCGTTTTCTTCTGACTCATTTAGTTTTCGAGATACGGGAGATATTCCAAATAAAAGCCCTTTTCTCTCTACGAGGCTTAGTTTTCGAGAAAAACGCGATTTTAAAATCTAGGAATGCAAGTCAAAATCTAGTTTCGCTATCGGGGTATTGGTGGTGAGTTTTGAACTTTGGTGCAGTCACTTTTCCTCTACCTCTTCTAGTTTTCGAGATATGGACGATTTAAATTTTATTTAAGCGATTTTCGCACTTATTTTTCCACAGATGATACCATATCTCGAAAACTAGAAGAGGTAGAGGAAAACTGACTGCACCAAAGTTCAAAACTCACCACCAATACCCCGATAGCGAAACTAGATTTTGACTTGCATTGCTAGATTTTAAAATCGCGTTTTTCTCGAAAACTAAGCGTTGTAGAGAGAAAAGGGCTTTTATTTGGAATATCTCCCGTATCTCGAAAACTAAATGAGTTAGATGAAAACGGACAACGGTTTTGGAACACGGAAGTCATAGTGAGTCATCTGTGAAAAAATAAGTGCGAAAATCGCTTATATTAAATTTAAATCGTCCATATCTCGAAAACTAGAAGAGCTAGAGGAAAACTGAGTGCACCAAAGTTCAACACTCGCCACCAATACCCCGATAGCGGAACTAGATTTTGACTTGCATTGCTAGATTTTAAAATCGCGTTTTTCTCGAAAACTAAGCGTTGTAGAGAGAAAAGGGCTTTTATTTGGAATATCTCCCGTATCTCGAAAACTAAATGAGTTAGATGAAAACGGACAACGGTTTTGGAACACGGAAGTCATAGTGAGTCATATGTGGAAAAATAAGTGCGAAAATCGCTTATATAAAATTTAAATCGTCCATATCTCGAAAACTAGAAGAGCTAGAGGAAAACTGAGTGCACCAAAGTTCAACACTCGCCACCAATACCCCGATAGCGGAACTAGATTTTGACTTGCATTGCTAGATTTTAAAATCGCGTTTTTCTCGAAAACTAAGCGTTGTAGAGCAGAGAAACAAGCCAGCCGCCGTGAGCCGTTTAAGCCGCCGCCGCCGGTCATTTTTGCTTCAGCCGCCGCCGCCGATTTTTTTCGGCTCATTTCGGCTGGAAGTATCAATTTTCAAATATAAAAAATTTAAAAATAAATATATTTTTTTAAAAGAATTTACTAATTCATTAAACTTGAACAACCAGAGCTAAAAACAATTTTTTTATATGAAAAGAAAAAAGTTAAAATCTTCTAAATATTAAATTTTTATAAATATAATTTTTTTAAGCTATAGCTTATATAAATTTATACTGTGAAAAAAATTTAAAAAAAGTTCTTAATGGGTTAATATAATACTTCAGAATGCAACTCTTTGCAGATGTGTAAAAAATCAATTAATAAAAAAACGTAGCTGCTTAACTTTGCATTTAAAACTCAATATATGTATTTGGTGTACGCATTTTTATAAAAAATTATGACGAAAAATCGTTACAGAGTTGAAGTCGTGTTAGCATAGATATACGAAAAAGTTTGTAAAATGCATTAATTTTTGTTAAAAGCGTTACTTCTCCTCTTCATATAAATTCTTACAGTTAGTGTTTAGCTTCATTGGTTATTAAAATATAAGCTATTAAAGTTAAAAAACCTTACGAGTTACTGGTTACGGAGTTTACATTTGGCCTATAAAATTGGTTACAAATTTTATGTATTAACCAAAAATTGGTCAGATTGTTATAAATTTTGTAAAACAGGTGACAATGCGCTGATATATATCGAAATATATAACTCAAATGTAATCCATGCATTTGAAATTAGTTGGTTACATGGTTTTTATCACATTTTTTGATATCACCCATATATATTTTTTCAATTCTAAAATACATTTTTAAAAATGGTCCAGTTGAATATTTTGGATAAATGAGACATTTTGTAACAAATAAATGAAAAAGTAAAGATAAGAGATATTGTAAAATTCTATAATATTTAGAAAAGGACACTTTTACGGATAAAATGCTCAAACCAATGTTCGAATTGATCACATAATTTCATCATTTAAGGACATTATTGATTGGGCATCTAATTCAAATGGGTCCATACAAGATATGTGCATCCTGCCCAAACTTTCTAACAAAGCCTCCATTCAAAAGCCTTCAAACAAGTTTAATTTCTTAAATCAATCGATATTTATTTTTTCTATGGTCTTTATTTATTCCTTAATTTGTTAAAATAAAAAAGAATAAATAAAAAAAATTGATTCCCAGTATGCTTTAATTTTCTGAAAATTCTATAAGAGGCAAAAATTGTTTTGTGTTCCAAGAGGGTTACATTTTCCCAATGTTGGGATTACTTTGGAGCCCTTTACATTGGCAAAAAAAATATGCTGGCAGAAATTAAAATTTTGCAAGTTATGTTTCAACGATAAGGACTTGGTAGTAAAAGGGTATGTTTATAATTTATTAAATAAAACTTGTATGTTATATTAAATATTTAGGACAATTTGTTAGATATAGTCTTGACTAGCCATGGATCTGTGCGAACATGAAACAAATCACACGTGAACCAACAACAAATCTTATATAAATTGATTTTATATATATTTTTTTGCGAGTGATTTTCTGACCGTGATAAAGTGCAGACGTTAATTGTGATCTCTTTTCTATAATTCTATTTAAAATTAAAAGCAATAACATTTGTTATTGTTTTAAGAAAAAACTTTTTTTTTTTTTACATTGTATCAGTGTTGCCATAACGGCGATTTTCTCGTCAGATCAAGCGATTTTATTTCGCACCTAGCGGGAAAAATTGTCCTGTAGCTATTAGCCAAAAATCTAGCGATTTTTTTTATCAGCCGTAATATAATTTTTAAAACTCGGTTTTATGTTGAAAAATATTATAAAACTCGCACATTGATATTCCTTTATTATAAAACACAACATCTTAAACGATTTTAGTAAAAAAAACTCTAAAAATACACATTTCGATAAAATATGGGTATGCACTTTTTCTATTCTATTGTGTATTCGCAATACTAAGATTAATTCAATGAAAATCAGGACTCATTATTTGAAGCTTAATCGTAAAATTTTTCATTATTTAAAAGTTTATAACACTTCTTATTAACATATTAAAGAAATTTTTGAGTAAAAACTGCTTTAAGTACCATTTTTCAACAATCTAGCGATAAAATCGCTAAATATTTACACTGTTTATAATCTAGAGATTTTCTAGCGATTTTTGGGTCTGATCTAGCCATTTATTTTGAAAATTTGTTGGCAACACTGCATTGTATATTGAAATCAACAACAAATTATTACTTATTATTAAGTAGTAAACAAAAAGATTAATATTCTTCTATACTCATCCTCTGCTGTTACAGCAGAATGTATAGTAGCAGCGAGTCTACTGAAGAAAGCGATATTGTCTGGTAGACAGTCGCTGAAAACAAAACAACGAAACGACGACAAAATCGATCACCAGGATTAGTTAAGCATGCAATCAAAATAAAAAAAACTACCAACAATGATGATTAGGGCAAGGAATTCCATGCAAATGTATGTTATTTCTCGATAGTCCAAAACTAATATAGACTAAACATTTATCCGAATCATCAAATTTAGAACAAACTGGCATCGATTTGTAGTTGCATATTTTGACATAAATGCATGTTTTTGCATATTTCGACTTTAAATGCATATTTGGTGGCTTTCTAATGCATATTTTGTGCTTTTTAATGCATATTTGTTCATATTTTTCATTTTTAGTAGCATTTTTTATTTTGTAAAAAAATATAAAAAATTGATACGTTTTCATATTTTGATTCAATCAAAATAAACATTTTTAAAACTTTATTGACCTATGGTAAATCTTCGAGTTCTGTGTCTGTTTGCAAAATAACTAACTTAAATATATTTTTAAGTTTTAAAGTGCATTATTTTTGCAAAAATTATAGTTTTTAGTGCATATTTTTTATATTGTTAGTGTATATTTTTCTTTTTTAACCGCATATTTTAGGCGCATATATTTAATTTTTAAGTGCATGAAATTCCTTGCCCTAATGATGATATACCAAGTACCTACTAGCAACAACATGTTTGCTGCACTTGATGTAGACAATAATGATGATAATTATATTAACCATAATGCTAACAAAGAGCTGTGTGAAGAAAACCCGCCTCCAATAATTATTCCAAATGTTTCAGATATAAGAGCGATGATGAATAACTTTTCAAAAATAGTAAACCTTGAAGATTATTCGTACAAATCCTTGAGAGGTGGTCAGGTAAGAGTAATGGCAAAAAACGTAAAGGCAAATAGAGTGATAGTAAAATATCTATCTTTCGTAAAAAAACTTAAACGTTTTCAAATCACATTACAAAATGTTGTTTTCAGCCGATCAAGCCGCCGCCGCCGCCGATTAGTTGGTTGCGCCGCCGCCGCCGATTTTTATCCGGCTCAACCTCAATCGCCGCCGCCGCCGATTATTTTGGTCGGCTTGTTTCTCTGATGTACATCACTATTGTTTTGTTTTTCTTTTTAATTTTATTTTTACATTTTTTTTGAAATTTTTTCGAAACAGGTCATTGCTACGCAATTGTTGTAGTTTTTTTCAGTTTGATGGATGCAAGTTGTTGGAAGCCACATATTCTAGGGATGGGATGGCTTTAATAAATCATTTCATGCCTGAAAATGAAATAATTAACAATTAAATGGTGGCTTCCTCACTCCAAACTTTATAAAAGGTTTAAAGTTAGTGAGTACCAACTATAAACCTTTATTAGTTTCTTCATTATTAAGCAAATATGAATACTGTTTTTCACAAATTAGCTTAAAATCCTGCAATAAGACTGTTGTAAAAGTTTATGAATTAGACCATAAGATTTTTGTAAACAA